>JAVBJF010000164.1:0-600000 GCA_033439095.1 Pseudococcus viburni
TAAAATAAATGGGGTCACTTCTACTTCAAAACTATTAAAAGGGAGAAAACCAAAGGGCCGAGCACGGGAGCCAAAAAGCTGTTAAAAAATCGAATCTTCAAACAGCAAAAATAAGTTTTAAGGAAAAAAAATATGATAACGTAGCGTTCGTTAAAATAATTTTGAGGAAAAGTACGAAAAATAATATTTTTGTAGATTGAGATTAATTTTACATAAAATAACGAAAGGGGAAATACTTGCTTATAATGAGGCCAAACGCAGAGGGGCAAAAGTTTTCGAAAAATTTGATTGTTTTTTAGACATCTAGGTATTACTTAAAGGGAAAAAAACATGAAAGTGAAAAACCGTTCAATTTTTTCAACTTGAGAGAATATGGATACAAAATAATGCTGAATTTGCTCCTAGAAAATGATCTTTTAATTCTGCTTTCTCATTACAAAAAACAATGAGAGTACAAATGATCAACTTTCTCAAATTGCAAAATATGAGTATAAATGGCAAATTTTCCTAATTTGGAAATAAATGAAAATTTTTCCAACTTGGGAAAATATGAAAATTTCTTCAATTTGGGAAAATATGAAAACTTTTTCAACTTGAGAGAATATTCAAATTTTTCCATTTTGGGAGAATGTAAAAAGTTTTCCAGCTGGGAAAATGTGAAAATTTTTCCAACTTGGGAACACAAATTTTCCCAATTAGGAAAATATTAAAGCATAAGCGTACCCAGAAATTGTGTAAGGGAGGGGCTCAGATTTCGAGAAAAAATGGGAGGGGTCAAAATTTAATGAAAAAATTAAGTATCGTAACATGTTATTTCAGTGAGACTGGAACAGTTAGGTACCTATTTTCAGTAGACAGATAATACATTACATAGGTACTTACAGATTTGCGCGAGGAAAAATGGAAGAATGACGAGATTTTCTGATTTTTTTTTCAGAATCGATTCCAAAATAATCGATTCTTTGGCGAACGGAATCGATTCTTCATTTTATGTCATTTTAAAGCAGCAGAATAACTGAAAATTGAAAATTTTCCAATTGGCTCTTCATCGTTTTTGTCAGCGATGTACATTCGATTTCGGCTCAGGCCTTTTTCCAAACCAAAAGATAATTTTTTTCAAGTGTGTTGATGATTCAACACCGTTGGTCGTTTTTTTCGATCTCATGTTGCACGTTTAATCGCACTTTTTCGCGTTGTTTTACCGACCATTTCATTTTTCGTAACTGGGTGCTGTTTTTTCCATTTTTTTTTCAAATGGGCGTATTTTGCAAAACAGTTTTCAAGAATCGATTCTTTTCAGATTTTTAAAGAATCGAAAAATCGATTCTTGCCCATCACTATTTTAGACTCCTCTCAAAAATTACACCTATTCACAGTGCAGATCTCTATTTATAGTCAGCCATTTCATCCCCCCCCCCAAATGATGGTGAAACCATCCCTGGGTAGGCATATAGGTATAGGTTAAATTTCAAACAGAAATTTTTCTTGGGCACGCGTACGATGCTGGGACAGAAGGGAGGCAGGGGCGAGACTCCGCATGCGACAAAACAGTTAACTGTCAACATACGTAACTTCGTTCGAACCACACCTACTTATCAAATCAGCACGAGACCGAGATTTTTGTGAATTAGTCTTTACAGAGTTCACTCTTTGAAAATTATCGACGCTTGGAAATTACAGGCCCCTCCCACATGTCTATAATGATCACCTTGTGTAGGCACTGGCCTTTGGTGCTGTTTTCTCCGCCATCGACCCCCTCGATGCTAAGTATACCGGCGAGGACTCTGGGCTAGGTTATTTTTTCGAAAAAAATAGCCCAGCCCGGCCCCCGGAAATGGGTAAAAAAAGGGTTTCGACAGCCGGAAGTTGAACCAAAGGCTTCGAACTGATTGCAACGTTCGAGCTCAAAGGTGCTCAAAGAGGTTTTTTTTTCGACGAGGTTTTGAATTACTGTTAGTTTCAAATTACTATCTATTGATACCGAGCTATGTGACAGGTTAGGGTTGGCCGAGCATTGTGCGACCAATTTAATAAGTTGTTTTTTTACGCGGTTACCTCCTACTTCCTCTATAATCGCAGTGCAATGATACGAGCATCGAGAGTGCACCAACGGACCCAGATTTTTACGATGAATTTTCACGGCGGCGCAGATTTAATTAACCTAACGTCGAGCTCTCCGGAATCATTTCCATAAAATATCCATGAAAAGTAACAAGAGCGCCGTGTTTCCTTCGCAGATAATGTATATACATCGAACGTACTCGTATAATATAGAACAGACGAATAAAACAAACAAAAATACCAACCATGTAAATGTACCAGGTACCTCCCAAAACAAAGAATAACTCGACATAAGAATCCGACTTATTAAATACGAAACGAAAAAAATCCCGAGTATCTTTTTGACCGACGTTCTCGAATTAATTCGCTCATTCATTGCCGGATATAACCGCCATTAACTATTTCAGATATTCATCGTACCATCTCTCCGGGTACCATGGAACGTCTGGTCGTCGGAGGACGCGTTTGTTCTCTCGACTGTGTTTTCCCCCTTTTTCCGGAATCTGCATCGATGGTGCGGTCTCGGTGTAGCAAATTGTTCGTTTGGGTAATTATTCGTCGACATGACCGCCACGTACGCCAATTATCGCTGAGGTTGTGTAAGTACGAGTAATTATATTGACCGTGACTTTTACGCCGATTGAGATGAGGATTCGGTGGCACAGAGTTTTGACGATTGTGGATAATGTGAATTGCGTAAGGCTAAGGTGATTTCGATGGTGTTTCCAAAATGGAGATGTAAAGATGACATTGACGAGGGAATTCGGTCAAACGAGGGGGGAAATGGTAGGCGTGTGAAAATTTATGGTGATAATAGAGTCCATTTTGAACTGGCGAGTTGACCAAGATTTTAGACGAAAATGAACGATTTTTTCCTTGATTTGTGAAGAACATTTTCAAAAATTGAGAAAAGCATACAAAATAATATGATTTGATCGAAGCAGAAATACTCTCTCAATTATAAATCAGTGAAAATTACCGAAAATCACTGAGAAACAGTCAGAATTGCAGCACAGGAGAAAATCAGTGAAAATTTTTTCACTGAAGACAAATCAGTGAAAGAAAATCACTGGGAATCAGTGAAAATTCACTGAAAACTCAGTGATATTTATGAAATTCACTGAAAAATCTGTGAAATTCTTTGAATAATCAGTGAAAAATCACTGAAAATCAGTGAATTTCACTGATTTTTCCTGTGCTGCAATTCTGACTGTTTATCAGTGATTTTTCACTGATTCGAAATGAGAGAGTAGAATCTTTGAAAAATTGATACCTTCCTTATGTTTTCTGTTCAGTTTTTATTTAATATCTGTACAAAAGCAAAAAATTCAAGACGAAAAAGGAAAAAACATCCAACTGGCAGAAAAATCTTCGGTCGAAACAAAAATTAATTGAAAGTACATCATAAAAGAACCTCATTACCAAAATTTCAGATGCTGAAGTTCATTTTTCAAATTTTGGCGAATTTTTGAAATTTCAAAATTATACCCCATCATCCTGCAAAATAATTATGTAAAAATCTAATCAACGAAAAAAGCTGAAATTTGGTACATACCTACCCTATTTTCAATCTCCCAAATCGATTGGAAGCTGTTTCAAGACGATTTGTAACCTCCATAAAATTTTGAAATTTTCCAGTTCGAAGAAAAGTCCATAAAAACAGTTTATGTAAGTAAACTTTAGCACCTAAAAACTCAGATTAGCCATATTGGTGACCTATTTGATCGATTATAAACAATTCTCTGAAATTCGTGACTGCCGGGTCAAATTCATATTTTTTCTCAGCAAAAATGTTTGGAAAAAATTGAAAAATACACCAACAGCGTACGTATCAAGATAAAAAGCTGAAAGTTGGTAGATCTAGATACCCTATTTTCGACCTTCTGAGGAATGGATTGGAAGCGGTTTCGAAACGTTTTGGAGCATCCGGAATATTCGTAGATAGGCTTTTTTTCAGGGTTGGAATTTCCCAAACTTTTTTGAAGGTTTCAAAATGTTTCGAAACCGCTTCCAATCGATTCGTGATGTCGAAAATAGGATATATATGTAGGTACCAAATTTTAGTTTTTTCCATATTCAAAAGTACCTATTGACTTTTTCCGTTACCATACATTTTTCCGAATCTACTATCCCAAAAGTTGTAATCCCGAACACCCTCTCGAAAAAATGTATTCCAAACCTGTTGACCCGAAGTACGTTTGCCTAAATGGCAAGCTCCCGAAAAAAATTCAAAAAAAATTATTATTATTTTGAATAATGAGTTGAGTATAAATGTTGTGTGATTTATCGTAAAGATTTTTTTTCAAGAAGCCTTTGAAGTTTTTTCGAATAAATGAAAGTTGAGCTTTTGATGAAAAAGCTCATACTTGAAATTTTAAAAACATAGATATGTCTGAATCTAAATTCGGGGTAATTCAATGCAGGTATCACTAGTCATACGATTTCAAAATTAAAAATTTTCATAGAGAAATGCAAAAGCAAATAAATTAGTTTCCTCCACAGTGGCGTAAAGATGGGGAGGTTTTGAGGACACCCCCCCCCCCAGAAGCCCTTAAAAAATGAATTTTTTATTCGAAAAGTATTTGTAATCTTAAAATTATATTTTTTCGACAGCAATAACGTATATTCTACGAAAAAAATTGACCTCGCTTTGCTCGGACTAAATTTGCTATACTTACTTTCCTTCTTTTTTGAAAATTGAGACTTGATCAAAAATCAAAATCACCTCAATTTATCTAGTTACTTTTGAAAAATTTTCTCACAACAATCTTTCGAATTCAAAGTGAGTAAACTTGGCATGTCAGTTTTTCACGACTCCCTCCCTTTTGCTTTTCTTTGTTATGTACCTAATGAAAACTGATAATATTGAACGTTGTAAAATATACCTGTGACGTCGAAAAATGGGGTTTAAGGAGTACATTGTCCTCCCGAAATCGGTGACCAAGGTACAAAACATTAAATGTACCCCCGCACCCCCAAATTACATACATTTTTTGGTGTTTTATGTATTTTTTGGAAATTAAAAATCAAATTTTTTCAAAACTTGGCCCTCGTTTCGCTCGGGCATGATCAAAATCACAATTCTATCATCTATTTGAGATGACAGTTTGAAAGAAGGCTTCCTTTTACCCCCTCCCTCTATAATCCTTGTGATATTCCAAGTCCTCATACCCAATTTTTATCCTCCCAAAAAAAGCTTCCGACGCCACAGTATTTTACCCCCCCAGGGGTGTCCAGTTACGCTACTGGTCCCCTCCTCTCCTCTCTATAAGGAAAGGACTGGACTAGAAATAACGATAATTTTCGAAATTGGCGAACAAAGCTTTTAATTTATTAACAAAATCGAAAATTCCCAGGTCAAAATTGATTGGATTTAAGTAGGTTGACGATAATTTACTGAAATATCTGAGTGTAAAATGACGCTTGTACATTTTATAACTTTTTATAAAAACCTGGGATATTGAAATATTCAGCAAAAATTTTCATATTTATTAGAGTTATTTCATTGACTAATGATTTTTATAATCTTTAAAAAAATGTGTCATTTCAATCAATCGATGATTTTAAATCACTCATCGACTCTCTTCAAAAGTTTAAAAAAAATTGTTACAATGTGATGAAAGTTTTCGCATTTGGCAATAAAAAGTTTTAAATGTTCGAAAAACGTTGAAAATATTGTAAAAATGTTGAAATATTTTAAAAATATCCTCAGATGATGTGAAAAAATGTTCAAAGTTCTATGAAAACCTCTAAAAATGTTGTAAATTATGAGAAAAAAATGGGATGCCCATTACAAAAATCGTCTCAAATATCGTGAGAATGTTCAAAATTTCATAAAAAATTTTCGTGCTATGAAAATTGTTCAATTTGCAAAAATTGTCTCAAATTTCGTAAAAAATATAAGTAAACAAACGTTTATGAAAATCATTTTAGAAATTACACACGTTTTGCTATACGGTACCTACTTAAAGCACAAATTCATAGATAGGCATGTTTTTTATTTGGTAGATTTTCTTCGTAAAGTTGTACCTACATATTTAAAATTTCTTTTTTCCTTCAAAGTTTGCCATATTTCTTCAAGTTTTTTAATATTTTGAACAATTTTCACATCATTAAGTATGTTTCCATCCAATTTCAAACGTTTTAACAATTTTTACACCAGTTTTAAACGAATTTTTTAATATTTTAGTGATACTTTCAGCAATTTTAATGACATTAATGATATTTATATTAGATATTCTCAACAATTTAATTACACTTTTACCAATTCTTGTAATTTTCGCCGAGATTTTTTAATAAATTTTCACAAATATTTGGATTTGACTGATATTGTAATGATTTCAATGAATTCTGATTTTTAAAATAGATTTCGTCAAATTTTGTATGATTTTTTAATCACATTTCAGTGATCTTAACAAAATTTAGAATATTTAAACATTACAAAGATACTTACCTACTCTCTTATTTTTGAATCAGTGAAATTTATCTAAAGCACAGTAATAAATCACTGGAAATCAGTGAAAATTCACTGAAAACTTAGTAATATTTATGAAATTCACTGAAAACTCAGTGATATTTATGAAATTTATTGAAAAATCTGTGAAATTCTTTGAATACCATAATCAGTGAAAAATCAGTAAAAATCAGAGAATTTCACTGATTTTTCCTGTGCTGCAATTCTGACTGTTTATCACTTATCAGTGACTTTTTACTGATTCGGAATGAGAGAGTAAACATTTAAATCAATTTTCACAACTTTTATGACGATTTTCACAACTTTTACGACGATTTTCATTAATTTTTACGACTTTAATTGTGTTTTCTTAATCTAAAGTTGAAAAAAAAAACTCGAAAATTTAATTCGAAGTTTGATGAGTGGTGAATGAAACTTACATAGACTCAAGCAACTTGAAATCGAATAGAAATATTTCATCGAGCCTTGTAATACTTCAGCATTCTATTTTGAAATTCCAAACATGAAAATTCTTCAAAATATACTTGGCTAAAAAAATAATTAATAAACCTTTGGAATTGGATGAATGTCTCCAATTCATCGGCAAAAACAAAAAATACGTTTTCCAGCAACTTAGAAGTTTTTTCTCGATCATTAACCAAGTATACAAATCCATGATTGTGGAAAATATTATACAAAAACCTTCTCGAGCAATTTATTCGCAACTACGTAGATATACTTCGTACTCCGGACGTATTTTTAATTCGCTAATTAATAAAAAAAAAAAATCGACGTAATATACAAAACCTTGAAATTATGCGTTAACAGCGAATGTGGTAAGTCATTTTTTCAAACGTGGGTTCTGATGGGTAGCTAATATAGCTAACTAGATAGGTACGCGTAAAATAAGTTCACAGAAATAATCAAAAATAAATTTGGAATTCAAGGTAGGTTCACAAGGAACTGAGACAATTTCATACTTACAATTTACAATGGTAGATAGTATTTTTTAATAAATAAAAATTCGTGAGATGTTAAGCAATTAAAAACACGAGTCTTGGATTCATCAAATTTTTATATACCCACTTAAAAATTTAAAATTCAGGAAATCGATTATGAGTCACGATCGAGTGATCGAACTCAACTTATACTAATCAATTCGTAGACATTAACATGAAATTAACGTTCCTTGATTTCGACCCTGAATTCTTTATCTCCTGGTTCCCGCACAACGATAATCTATTTCAAGGAAGTGTTTTCTCAACGATCAACGATGAATTTATTTGTTCGAGAAGACTTAACTATGGATCTCGTTAGACATGTTATTGTAGTCACTCGTCACAAAATCATTGATGAAAATGGATTATTTGAAATTTCCAAATAAAGTCAAGATATTTTGTATTAGGTATTTTCATACTTCGGCGTAATTCTTGAATTTCTAATACTTATTCGAACCGAACGAGAAAGGATTTTACAAACTTTTTAATGAAAAAAAAATAGAAAACAGAGAAAAAATGGCGAATTTTAAATTACGATACATACAAAGTGCCTATTTTACTCACATCACAATACCATTGAAGCCTGCGAAATGCTCGTAAAAATTAATTACATCTACAAGAGAAAAACTAACACAATATAAAATAAACAGAAAGAGCCGAGGAATTCTTACATTTTTGTTTGTTTATTATTTTAATTGATATGAAATGAAAATTGCATTCACATTACGACTTTCCCGTTTGTTTTACGTGTATTGTCCTCGATTTTCGAGACGAGATGAACCAAGTATGCCTACATAATAAAAATAATAAACAAATAGGTGTTAAATTAGTAGATAGGTAATTAGGTATGTATTTGAAATTGAAACACCTGAAGGGAAATAGATAGGTATAGTCGAGTTGACCCTCGACCTACTCATTTTTTTCAAATTTAGTAATTCTACGTTAGTATACTCTCTCAATTATAAATCAGCAAAAATTATCGAAAATCACTGAGAAACAGTCAGAATTGCAGCACAGGAGAAAATAACTGAAAAATTTTTTCATTGAAAACAAATCAGTGAGAAAAATCGCTGGAAAATCAGTAAGTATTCACTGAAAGGTCAGTAAAATTTATGAAATTTGCTGACAAATCAGCGAAAATCAGCGAAAAATCAGCGAAAATTCGGTAAAAATCAGTGAATTTCGTTGATTTTTCCTGTGCTGCAATTCTGACTAATTATCAGTGATTTTTCACTGATTCAGAATGAGAGAGCAGATATTGAATTTGAATTCGGATTGTTTTGAATTTTTTAATGAAAAAGTTGAAAAGCAAAAAAAATATATCTAGAAAAAAAAATAATTCAATGGAAACATTTCACATAATTAAATAGGTACTTTTCAATTTGAAACCCTTTCAGGACTGGAGATGAGGAGGGAGATCCATGGATAGTTCTGAGGATAAACATTTTTTTTTAAAAAGTCACCTTAATTTTGATTTTAAAAATCATTAGGTCGAATCTTCATCTTTTATTTTTGTTTAATATCTGACGTTTTAACAAAGAGGGGATAAATATATATAAATGTAGATTTTTAATACTTAACTGCAGTTATCATATTTTCTACCTTTAGGGTCAATTTTACAATTTCCAATCAAAAACATTATTTTTGCATTTCTACAACGAGAAAAGAAGGGAAAGTGAGAACTAAATTGATATTTCAAAGAAGGCATAAACATTCACGTTGGATTTTTTTTTAGTTACGTATGAGCTTACTTTTTAAAAATGGTAACCTATCAATCATAATTTTTTTGAAGATTAAATTCAAAGATATGAAGAAAGCATTACCTATTGTACAAGAGAAGCAAAGATGAAATTTCTTCAAAGATTTCATATGAAAAATAGAAAATAATCATTTTTGGACATCTAGGTATAACAAAACAAAACAAAAAATAGAACCAAGTGTTGAATTCTGGAATTTCTTGATGGGAGGAATATCTACGAATTTTTTCAACCTATTCTTATGGCAGCTGCATGAGTCTTCGATGGGGTGGGGGTGGATGGGGAGGATAAAGTCGTTTATAAAAATAAAAACTGAATAATTTTTCGTTCAAAGTTCAGTAAATATTACGAAATTTTGCCAACTATCATAAAATTACCTAATATCTTTTAAAATTCATTCATTAATGTTTTTTTTTTATTTTCTAGCTTCAATTCCTACGATACCTACATTCTACTCGATTTTTATGCCCTGCATAACTATTTCGTTTGCCCTTGGCAAAAAATCCTAGGACCTAACGCCATTGAAAAAATCTGCGCAGATCGTCTCTGAAGAGAACATTGTCTGTACGATAACACATAAATACTCCAAAAATTATTTATTGCAAGTGAAATCAAGATTAAATAAACAAATGAGCAGATTTTTCCAATTACCTATTAAATAATCACTATACCTATTTACCAAAAAATGATAATAGGTAAGCAAGATTAATTAAGTTATCTAATCTTGAAGAAAAAAAATTAAAAAACAGAACGTTGAGAACGTGAATTTATAATGTGGACATTACCTACTGAAAATTAGAGTGGGGGAGGAAAAGTTCCAAAGGGATGTCAAAAATCTCCAAATAAATCAAAAGCACCACGTGACAAATCGTTTATAGTGTTTTCGAGTGTGCGAAGTCTGAATTACGACTATTTTGAATTAAAACTCTCCAGAGTTACCTTAATCCTCAAAATTGAAAAAAATTGCAAAAATACAGTATTAAATTTTTTAGGGTTGTTTTTCGGGGACTTAAGGACCGAATTTCGAGAGACCAGGAAGTGAAATTCAAAAATACACTTCAAATTCGGATTCTGCAATCTACACCTTCGAAAACATCACAAACGATATGTCACGCGGTACTCTTGATTTTCCAAAAAAATTTAATACCCGTTGGACCTTCTCCCACCTTCCCCACCTCATCAATTCGAAAGAGAACTTCTGTCCGGATTTCGGTCAATTTTTTCTCAAGCTGCAAAACCACACTTAAAAGGAGGAAAGCATTCCGAATTGAGATGAAAAAATGAAAACTTTGAAATGGTAAAGTTGGTTCCATATAGTTAATCATGTTTTGGGTAAAATTGAAAATTTCTTCAATCGTTTGAAAAATTAACCAAATAAAAAATCAGGATCAGGGATCAGGATGACAATCATCCGGATTAAAAAACACAGGAAAAGTCAAAGACGAAATTGAAGGGATAGCGGGGGTAAGAATACCAAACTATTTTCTCCAATACAGGCACTAAACAGAGTCACCTTTTTTAGTGACTTGTCTCCTAATCTCATGGTTGGTCACTAAAAGTCACTGTTTTGCCAAAGGGGTACTATGGTCACTTTTTTCATTCTGAAGTCACGTTTTTCGTTCAAACGGCCTACCGCTCTTACACAAAATTTAAAAAAATACTGATATTTCTAAGAAAAAAAAAGTCCCATCAAATCTTTTGAAGATCAAAATTCAAGATTGCAAATGAATCAAAAAAAATTTTTCAAAAAAAGAAATGGATTACGTGATGGACATCACTGTCAATCATGAATTTTTAAACTTATTTCAAATTTTCAATCGTTATCACAGCTGCATTCTTTTTGACCTTATTTTTTTTTTAATTTACATATTTAAAATTAAAAAATTGATAGAAAACCGAATCTTGAGGGACAAGAAAAAATTAATTTCACGTATTCTTTCATTAAAAATATTAAATTGAAAATCCACGCATTTAAATGGGAAATTTCAGAACAGTAAAATTATAGATAGCCATAAAGATGAGTCATGGAAAATGTAATTTCTTTAATTTATTAAAAAAATTTAGTCGATTCGAAATTTCAAATCAATTTATTCGAATGAAAAATGCATAAATTATCAATTTTTCATACAACATTATTATAAAATTCATTTCTCGAAAATTAATACTCAAATCGAAAAATGAACAAATCCAGTGTACCTGTTCGTTCATTTTACACAAAACCAAGGTAAGAAAAAGTAAATTAGTATGTAATTTCTTTTGAAAACTCCAGATTACATAATTTTATTAAACCACTTCTAGCAACGAACTCGATGAAAACCCATTTAGCAGCCTAATTTTACACGAATCGAGCTTCCATATTACGTAATTGAAGGTACCTAACTACCTATACCTATACCTAGTCGTACTTACACCACGTACACTTTAATTTCCTTCTATAAAATATCGAATTACCTGTTTATCGAGTTTAAAAACTCCATGCTGCATTGCATTTATAATTCGCCTTCTCTTCGATACCTTGGCTGACGACGCTTTGTAACCAGGTACGAGTAATACGAACCTGACCAGTATTTTCGTGACTTTGATTAAAATAAAAAAACAAGGCGTACACAAATCGGACCAATCCGGTACGTGTAAATATGGCCACCTAATAAATATTAACGTAGTCGAATCAACTTTACCCAGAAAAAAGCAAAAAATAAACGTTTAAGTTGAATTAAAAATTTCCTCGAGTAAATTAATTAACGCGTTGAAATAATGAGCTCGAATGGTAATTACATGCGAGTAAATTCGAGCGAGGTTTATGTCAATGAACGTTTTATTGACTCATCGACATGACTTTGAGGCGCCTTCGAGTTTGACTGATGGACAAGGGTCATGGAATACGCGTGTACGTGGCGAGAATTTCACTCGGACGGGTTCGTGAGAGGGAAAATTTTTCTAGAATAAATTTATATATTTAGGGGTGTTTTAGGAAGGTACCTGGTAGGTAGGTACCTATGTTTACAACGTTAATGTGGCTGTAATGGCGTTATTTTTTTTCCGACTCCATTTACATAATGGATTATTTTTCAGTTTTTCGTCGACTTTTCGTATTTTCGACGATCGTGACACGTTTTCATTTATTAATCTACCTCCATTCTACGATTCTGAGGGTAGATTAGAATAAAGATTCGAATTTTCCACCCCTCTGCCGATCTCTGCTTCATCGCTGCTGGAGTTTCGATACGGTTGAAAAATTCGATCCGGATTAAAGGCAATTAGCTCGGTAAATCTTTGGTCTTGGATTTGGGCACCGATGCGATTCGCGACAACGTCGATGACCAGGAAGGCTGCCTTGGGCCGATTTCAAGGGGTTAGCGAATTCGATGTGAAATTAAATTACTATCAATAAAACGCCCGTTTTCTGGTTACGAATTGAAAAAGCGCACCGAAACGGTGTCGAAATCATGCCAGGTCACGTGGCTTATGAAATATACCCCCTTAGGGTAACGTCTGCTTTCAAAATATCAACGAGTTCACGCCGCGACGGTGTAAATTTAAAGCGTTCTCAAAATATATCGAAGGCGCTGCACGAGCCATCCAAAGTCTTATCGTTTTGGATTAAAATCGCCGAGTCGAGTATGGCGCTTTATTAATATTCCAAAAGGTTCGCAACTTCGTCAATGTTTCATATCACGTGAGAAATACCAATTACACGGCCGAGTTCGAGACTCAGGTCGAACTCGAACCGACCATTATAAATATCTAAACACGAGGAAATTTTTAAATCGCAATTCGAAAGTATTGTGACTTTGGAGCGAGTCGAATACTCGCCATGGCCTCGAGCAGCCCAAAATTCATTTCGTGGCTGGGTTTTTCGTCAAGATTCGAATAAGAATTTTGCACATCTCACCTCGAAGCTCGTGAATAAAAAATAACGCCGATGAAAATCGCATGTGGCGCCTTTTTAGTAATGAATTATAAATAAATTTCAGCCTATCATTAGCTACTTTTTCCCTAACTGGAGAAACGTTTCCTCAAGTTGAATGCACTTCTTTGTAAGGTATGACTTTTCAAGCTGTATGAATAATTTCTGAATCGTGTTAGTGTGGTATTTTACGATGGTTTTGCTGGGGGGTTTTGGGCGAACTTTTGGAAGAGGAGGGAGGTTGTTCAATATTAATTCGATTCGTGATAAGTTTCTTACTGTACTTATTTGTTGAACTTTGTTTATTTTTTATTTCACCAATGTAGCTAACTTCGAGTCTGCGAATGTAAACGTGGTTGGACGAGGTGGAAATCATACCAATACTAATTTGCAAATTACTTTTTCCAAGTACCTGATGTTCTCGAGTTCTCGGTGAATAAAGAATAGAAACGTGTAATTTACATATTTGTAGGTAATTTTTTCAACGAGGAAATAAGCAGAGGTAATGAAAATGTTGAATAAATACCATAAAAGTATGGTATGTAACTTGAAAAATATAAAATCAGCGAGATATTATGATGTTTCATTTGAAACTAGGGTAGTTGTTTGACCTCATCGACATTTCTTTGAATTATTTTTAGTTTGTATGTTTTTTTTTTTCGGAATGAAGCGGTCAAGGAGAATTTTTTAATCCAATTTTTTAGTTGGGTATGTCGATACAAGATTAAGAAATATGAGAACTACAACAAACTTATTTATAAAGCCAGACAAGGCAAGCTTTTATTAGCCCTCAGCTAGGACTAAAATTTACTCATTTTAACAAAATTGACAACAAGCAAAGTTTAAAATTGAAAATACATTGGCTTTTATCAGAATTTCATTCATTTTTGACAATTTTATCGTAAATTACGATTTAAAAAATCATAAATAGAAAAATTATACTCGTACATGTAATTGAATAAAATTTTTAACAATAGAAACAGATAGTCGACGTCGATTTAATAATTATTTTGAACATATTATCTGAATCGGATATTGGGGAGGGGGAGAAGAAGGTACCTATCTATAAAATCATAATATTGAAATGTAAATATTCGTTTTCCAAAAAAAAATGTTTGATACGTAAATTCTCACTCAAACTTGATCAGTTCAATCTCCCCCCCCCCCCCCCATCCTTTAGCATAACGAAAAAAATATGCATTTTCAGGATGGACCATTTAAGATAGGTAGTACCTAAATTTTAAAGTCGCCTCAAAGACCGGTGAAAAGAGATAAAGCTTTCAGATTCGCAGAATTTAATTCCTTGAATATTTTATAGTCTGAAAAATTTTTTTTTAATGTTTCCATCTTCGAAAGAATGAACCCAATCAAGTTGCAAAACACAACAAAAAAAGAGGAAAAACTTAAAATTCGAAAAAAATTGTCAACTAGCTCTAGAGAAGGAGGGGGTTGAAGATTTCTCATGAATCCACTTCAAGGGTCATTCATTTCGATTCCAAATCCAGAAGTCGACCTTATGAGAGGAATAACTATTTGGCAAAGAATTTTCAATTTTGGTACCACCTCCACCTGGGACACTTTATTTCTGAGTTTTGAGAGAAAATATCCCCCAGAAGTAGATTTCGTTGCCTCTTTTGATATAGGTTGAAAATTTTTGAAATGTCGGTTCCACCCTCAACACTTTTCGCCAGAGAGTCGACTTCCATTACCTAATTTAAAAAAATCATCGAATTCATTTCTTTCCTTAGAAGACCATGAAATTAAATTAAGGATCAAAATTACAAGTGAAACAGTATCACAATCACAACCAATGACTGATTCAGAGGAAAACAACTTCCCTGTTTCTTCAGTAAAATAATGACTGAAAATTTGAACGGGAATGGGGGGGGGGGGGTGTAAGGCATGAATTGATCACATTACCTTTTATAGAATTGAATATTTTTTATATTTTTCTTTTCTAGATCTTTTACGATTGCGGTTTCATTTTGAGGGTTCAAATTTTTTGAATAATTTGTAATCAAGATCGTGCTCATACAACAGAAGGAAAATTTTCTAATCAGATGGAATGCATATGTGACCCCGGACAAAGAAAAAGAGTTGTTGCCCAAAATTTTTGAATTTTTAAATAGGAAATTTATAGCTACTCGTATTTCCAATTCCTATTTTTAAAAAATGGGCATTTACTAACCCTTTTTCTTCGTCCGGAGTCACATATAGATTTTTTTTTATTTCGGTTCATTATGTAAATTTTATAAAAAGAAATCACGACTTTCGCAAAATTTCTAACCCAACTTTAATTTTTTCAACAAAAAAATACATTTTTTCCAACTGAAGAATCAGAAAGCAATTTCCAACTCATAATTAACACATAATTATTTTTAATTAAGAACATAGGTAATTTTGTTACTAAATAGGAGTATGGAAAAAACAATTTTGCAATCCTTTTATCCCTAATTCTTAAAAAAAAAAAGTAAAAATTATTCTGATTAGTGAACAAATTTAGTAGAAAATGTTGTTTTCGAAAATCAACCTAAATGAAATGACAAATTATTGAAAATATATCGAAAATTGTTCAAAATTTCGAAAGAATTGTCAAATTTGTTCAAAATGTCTCAACAATATTCTAAAAAATGAATTTTTTAAACATTAGATAGGCATTCATTCAAAAAAATTTATTGTAAATGTTTTGCAGATTTTTCATTTCAATTTCAACGATTTTTTAAAAATTTTCAATCATTTTAAAATTCAGTCAAGTTTTTTTTCAATATTTTACACACTTTCAAATCACTTCATTTTGAACATTTTCGTGGAAAATTCTAGGATTTTAAATCGTATTAAAACACTTTTGATATTTTGGACAATTTCGACGAAATTTTATTGATTTACATGTCATTTTTAGCAAATTATGACATAATTTAAAAATTCGAAAAAAATTCACACATTTTCTTCTTTTTTCAATAATTTTTAAGTCATTTAATCCAATCGTATCGATAATTTGGCATACCTACCAACTTTTTACCAATGTTCATAATTTTATTGGCAATAATATTTTCACACTTGCAGTTCTTTTAAGTGAATTTCTAAAATATTTCATGTAATTCAATGATATTTCAACAGTTTTCACATTAAAATGAAAACATGATCTAAGATTTTTCAAAATTATTCGAACATCTAAAAATTTAAGATTACGAAGAAGGGTGCTAAAGCTTCAAATATGTGAGTAAGATGAATTAATAATACTTTAGATGTTTATATTACTTAGTTTTATCTTTTGTTTTCTATTTTTTCAACTGCCCATTTCACTTTTCGGGAATGTCCAGAATTTTTAAAAAATCCATATCGACGGTGGAAATGCCTCTCAGGTCTGTAGCTAGGGTAATTTTGGAGGGGGGAGGGGCAAGTGACATCTCAAGTGGAGCAATAAAAAAATAGACAAATTAAATGACATCCCCTCATTTCACAAAAAATCTACATTCATTTTTCAAGCTATAAGAATTTCTTTTTATAAAATTCAAATTACTCACTTGAACCCTTCAAAATCAAAGAAAGATTTTCTTGAGCATTTTGAAAAATTTTCAAAAAAAATTAAATAGTAATTTATTGCTACAAAAATTTCCAAAAAATAATTTTAATTTATTTTAATGACAAACAATTTTTTGGTCACCTTTTAAACCACTGAATAACGTAAATTTTATGAAAATTACGAAAATAAAAATCCAGTTGGCAGCACTGTCGTGAAGTGAAAATGTTTTGAAAATTTAATCAAAAATTATATTAGATGAGCGAAAAAACGTTTGACTCACAATTTTTGATTTCCTCCATCTGTGAACATGCTTTCTCATTTCTGAATCAGTGAAATTTATCAAAAATCACTGAAAAACAGTCAGAATTGCAGCACAGTAATGAATTAGTGAAAGAAAATCATTGGAAATCAGTGAAAATTCAATGAAAACTCAGTGATATATATTTATGAAATTCACTGAAAAATCTGTGAAATTTTTTGAATAATCAGTGAAAAAACGTTGAAAATCAGTGAATTTCACTGAATTTTCCTGTGCTGCAATTCTGACTGTTTATCAGTGATTTTTCACTGATTCGAAATGAGAGAGTGAAGAATCAGCAAAGAAACTAGAATACCGAAATACCTACCACAAAAAACTGCTTATTTTTGGCGAATTTCATCAGCCCTTAACAGAATCAGAGAGGAAGAAGTACAATTCTTTTTACAGTTCAAACGAAATATTCTGCATTACACCAATCTTCCTTTAGAAAAAAACCAAACTCAAAAAAAAACTCATAAAATTATAAATAAGAAAAAATCTCTCCATTTCCAGGCACAAATAAACCGAATATTATGGGAAACGATTACGCGCGAAAAAGTCATTAATCTCTTCAGCAAAACACTGGCGTGATAAAATATTGACGGACGTTTATACGCTGTCTATTAGATTCACATATTTTTATTTATTGCACAGACTTGCATAACGCAATAGAGAAGTGAAGCTTCAAAAAGGGTACGTTGCGTTGGGCACTGGAACACGCGACGCTGAAAATTTATGAATTTTTAAACATTATCGTTTCGCAATACCCGATGCGGTTTTTTCTCCACGTTCACAACCCCTAAATACGAGGCGAATAAAATATCGCGCCAAAATTCACAACTCGGATTAAATTGCTACCCTAAACACGATTTAATCTTTGTAAACGCGCGTAGTTGAACGTAATACACGTAAAGTTTCGCGATATAGAAAAAGTTTAGTTTTCTTTCGGCATAATGAGGGTAAAGGGAGGCGGGCAGATCAGCGGTGGAATTGGCATAAAGGGTATTAGCCACCACTGGAATTGAAATAACCGCGAAACCCCTTCGAGAACAAGAGCGGTTTAATGGATTTCAATGGGTACGAGCTGCAGCGCACAGTTTTCACAGAGAGAAGATCATTTCCTTTTCAACGATCTTGAATAGTTGACAAACGCAGTGACCGAATGTAATGTATCATGAATAACAAAGAGAGGCTAATTTGCAACATCCTGGACTAGGATGCAGTTTCGGCGTCGGTGACCGACTTTAGAGCCATATAATCCTAATACAAACTAACTGCGGGTAATTGCCTATTGAAACAATGAACGTGTAGGGGATTTAAGAGGGTTGTCGACCGGCCCCCGGAGAAAGCTGTTATAAACAAATTTCTTCCATTTGTCATTGAAATCGATATTTCATCGTTTCGACACGCGTTATCATTATAAAACGTATACGAATTCGAATTGCACAACGTTATAGGTACCGTTGTCCTTTTGTTGGCTCAGCCTACAACTATTGCCTATCAAAATCTAAACTTACGAACTACGAAGTATCTTAGAGATTTTTTAAAGACATTTTGCTGGAGGAAGGAGGGGCAGGTAAATTCAATGAAAATCCCAAATTAGATTTTTAATTTTTTCCAATCAACTAGGAAGTAGGAACCTCATGATAGTCGGGTCTCAATCGTACTAAAAAAGGCTTCCGCGCGAAATTCCTGTTAAAATTGATTTCATGATTGATTCTTGTTCTGGACACTAAAACAAAGAAATTAACCCCGCATGCCCTTTTCCCCCATCTCCCTTTCCCCAGGGTCCACCCTCCAACATTTCAAACGCGTGTACTGCCTCATCTATGAGTCGTAATGAAAAAATTTTCAAACAAAAGTTGTTCCTCAGCACTTGATGTACATTTTTATTTCTCATCAAAATCCATTTTGAAACAACTCCTGCCCCCCAAATTTGAAAATAAAACAATTTTCAGACAACTTCAAAATCACGTTTTCTTTATTAAGCGAAAAGTTTCATAGATACGACAAAATTTGAAACCACAAAAAATATTCAGAATTGAATTTCCTTCCCAATGAGCTTTATCATGACCATTTTCATCAACTTTTCCCGACAGAGTGGATCTCTCCCCCCTTATCTCAAAAGTTGAACCTACGAAAAAAATTGAACGACTTTTGTTTTTCGATATCTAATACATAATTTAATTTATTATCGGAATTCATTTTGGAGCAAATTGTTCGTGGGTCCAACTTTTGTGAAAATGAGGAAGGGGGAGAGGTCCACTCTGTCGGGAAAAGTTGGTGAAAATTGTCGTAATAGGGCTCATTGGAAAGAAAATTCACTTCTGAATACTTTTTGTGATTATAAATTTTGTCGTATCTCCGAAACTTTTCGTTTAAAATGAAGAAAACATGATTTTGAGGTTTTCTCAAAAACATGTTTTGTTTCTAAATTTTGGAGGCAGGAGTTGCTCCAAAATAGATTTTGATAAGAAATAAAAATGTACATTAGGTGCTGAGGAACAACTTTTGTTTGAAAATTTTTTCATTACACCCCATAGATAAGGCGATACACGCGTTTGGAATGTTGGGAGATGGACCCTGGGGAACATAAAATCAATTTTAACAGGAATAGCGCACGGATGTACGATCGAGACCTGACTATGAAGTGTCCCCCGGGGATTTTAAAGAAAAGTGGTCTCAGTGGTAGCCCTTGACTAAAGTACCACACTACCAAAATTTTAGTTGCCAGTTTTGAATTTAGCTTCAACAATGAGAATTCAAAATTTTGATTTTTTCCATGCATTTTAAATGGGCAAAATTTTTTTTTCATAAAACCATAAAATATTATAACCAATGGGTAGAACAGGTTGAGAGGAGCAAAAAGTATTATGTACACATATTGCATAACTCGAACATGGAAGGGGCTACTCTTTAACAAAGATCTCATTTTTAGTGATTTTTCCAAATTAAATTATGAAAATTGAAATAAAATTTAACTTACCATTTGTACATAACACAAGAGTATGGAAAACGAAAACACACCAACACACGCTTTCGCCTATCTTCAATGTTGTAAGAGCTCTGTTAAATTTTTTTTGAAAATTTTCAATTTTTTAAAATTTAAATCGGAAAAATTACTAAAAATGATATATTTGATCAAGAATTGCTCCTTCCATGTTTAAATTATGCAATATGTGTATAAACATTTTTTGTTCCTCTTCACATTTTCTATATGGAAAAAAAAATTTTTCCATTTAAAATACATGGCAAAAATTAAAACTTTGATCACCGAGATCTAGAGTTGTTTTCAAAACAGGGATCTTGGATTTTGGTGGTGATATTTCACCCCCAGTGGTGAATTTCATTTCAATTTTTTTTGTTTAATTTAGAAAAATCACAAACAATGAGATCAAAGAGTAGATGAGTAGCCCCTTCCATAATCGAGTTATGCAATATGTGTATATAGCATTTTTTGCTCCTCTCAACATGTTCTACCAATAATTGGTCATAATAGTTTATGGTTTTATGAAAAAAAATTTTTGCCCATTTAAAATACATGGCAAAAATCAAAATTTTGAATTCTCATTGTGGGAGCTGAACTCAAAACTGGTAGCTCAAAAATCTCGATGGAGGGAGGGGGTGAAATTAAAAATCTGTCAACTAATATTTTTGAAAAAGAAGAAATTTTCTGACTCATATTTTTAAAAAAAATAAATTTGCCAACCAGTCGTACCTACTGAAATCAAAAAACAAAAATTCGTGATTTTTTTTCGAGCTACTTTTTTGACTTTCAAAAAAAAAAACTACGAGGATCAATCGAAAAGTTATACCTCACCTTTGTAAAATCTGTTCTGATTAAACTAAACAAATGAAACAATTTTTAAATGAAAGAAAATTTCATTTGAAACTAAATGGCATGTAACTTTTTGTCATACCCTTCTTTTTAGGGGCGATATATTTGTTGAGACGTGAAATTCATTTTTGGAACCCGTTAAAGCAGAACATCTCTTATTTTTTTTCTTCAACCATAGTTGAAAAATTTGATTTCTTTTTCATACCTGTTTTTTAAAAAAATGTCATAAAAGTGAAAAACTGTTAAATTTTCCCAACTTGGAAAACTTATATACAAAAAATAAATTTTCTTCTAGAAAATTATCATTTAATTCTGCTTTTTCATTAAAAAACCATGAAAGTACAAATGTTCAATTTTTCCAATTTGGGGAAAAAATATATACTATTTAATGATGATTTTTCCCAACTTGAGAAAATATAAAAATTTCCCCCATTTTGGGAAAATAAGAGTATAAAAAATAGTAAATTTTTCCAAAATGATGATTTTTTAATGTTTTTTCACGAAAAAAAAAGTATAGGTGACTGTTCATTTTTCCCAACTTGGAAAGAAAATTAAGTATAAGTACAAATGGTAAATTGGCAAAGTATAAAAATTTTCCCCATTTTGGGAAAATAAGAGTATAAAAAATAGTAAATTTTTCCAAATGTGGGGTAGAAATGATGAATTTTCCCAACTGAAAGATGAAAAATCCTTTTGAAGGAGATAAGTTACTCCCCCCCTCCTCCCACCATCCGTACGTCCCTGAGTATCCAGATTTTATACCTATTTGGAGGTGATGTCGATTGTCAAACTGCAAACTGGCCCTATTGTCAGGTGCACTATGAGAAATATAATTCGCATTGATGAAAGAATGTGATTCCGGATATTGTAGTTTTTTACATAACATATCCGCTGGACGAGTATATACCTATTTTACAATTCCAAGTCCGCTGGTCGATTAACATTTCGAATAAGAGATACGGTTCGAGTTTAATTGACAAATCGAGTTTCCCTTTCGATGTCTGATGAATATTACAAAGTACATGACATTGTCACAGCTTATGTAAGATCCTATGACGTGAGGAAACTTTCCTCTTTATGTCACGATTTACTTTTTAGCGCATATCGAATTTATGTAGGTAATTATTTCAAAGCAGCCGTAGACAAGCAGACACAAATCCAGACGACGGTTTTTGGGGGGAGGAGAAGGGGGATATGAAATTTTGGATACCAAAATTTACCTTACTTTTCTGGGGGGGGGGGGATTTTCGTACAATGAAATGTCTCTACAAATGCAAGGAAGTATAAAGGAAACGAAGAAGGAAATGTTGCTTAAGCGAACCGAGGGCAAATATTTTCGGAAAAATTACGTTATTACGTTTTAAAAACATTTCGCAAGTTATTTTCAATTTTTTTGGAGGGAATCCCCCCTCAGTGTATCAGTTCAGATAAAATTGTTGGGAATTTTGTATTTTAGAAATGGAAAGTTCAAAATATTTCTACGTAGGTAATTCTCGTAGTTGTACCCGGATTTCTCATCGAGTAAAATAAAAATAAAATTAAAAAGACAGACGATATTGAAAAGGAGAAATTTCCACCAGGTTATTTTATTCTAATTCGATTTTTTTGACCAAAATGTATCAATTTTTGAAAAATATCCCAACTGATTGCCATATTTTTGCAGTAATCTCACTATTTTTCACTACCTAACGTGGCCTATTGACCACTAGAATCAACAAAGCTCAAAATTCTGCACGATTTGATATTTTTTCAATTTTTTTCTTTAATAACATAACGAAATCATTCGGATTATAAAAATATAATTCATAATAGTTTTAAAACATTACTAAAATTGCACCAAATATGTAGTGTTGTAAAAATCGCTTAAAATTTCATAATCACTGTGAAAAATTATATCGTAAACATACGTACCTAATTAAATTTACAAATATCAAGAAAATTGTGAAAGATTTCGTGAAATTTGTAAAAAAAAAAAAAATGAATTAGAATCATTGAAAATGTAGGTAGTAAAACTTATTAAAAATCATAAAATGTGGTGGTCAAAATATGAAAAAAATTGATCAAAGTGCAGAAAAAATTGTGAAAAAATAGTAAAATTTGTTAAAAATACAGTGAAAATTATTAACATTTGCATAATTATCATTTAAAATGCAGTAAAAATGGTCAAAACTTTGCCAAAGTAACTTTAGAAACTTTAGAAAAAAAATTATAGCGTTTCCAAAGTGATGAAAATATTGAGGAAATTATTCGGAGTATAAAAAATTTCATAAAAAAATTGATGAAAACAATTAAAATTTTCCAAAAGTGCTAAAGATATTATAAAAATTCACTAAAGCATAATAATACATACATCGGGAAAAAGTGCTCAAAATTGGTTGAAAATCATCAAAGTTGTAGAATTTTGTCATAAAGTGAAAAAATCGTCAATAAAAAAACCATAGGTAAGTATATAAAATTTTAGACAATTTTTTCGATTAAAAAAAGTGGTAAAAACAAATTAAATTTTGTAAAAATGTAAAAATGATACACAATATTTTGAAAAGTTGCAAACTGTAGCAAAAAATTGTGAAAAAATGAACTTGGATTATTGAGAATGTAGGTAAAATTGAAATGTAGTTTTGAAAAAATCATTAAAATCATTGAAATTTTCATTCAAAACATTGAAAATGTGGTAAACTATGAAAATAAAATAATCACTAGAAAATTTTTTTATAAAAATTGTTCAATTAGTGTAAAAGTTATAATTATAAAACACCACGAAAATTATTCAAGTGTTGCGAAAAATGGTCGAAAGTTTCATAAAAATGATTGAAAATAAGAAATATCGTTCAAGACGTAAATATTTCACTAAAAAGGTCCAAAATGCCTCGAAAATTATCAACAAAATCTACAACATTAATTTTAAAATCCATAAAAATTGATGAAAAATGTAAAATTTATTGAAATCTACGTAATCAAATTTCATGAATTTTTAACATTTTACAAAATTTTCGACATAATTTAGCAGATTTTTAGATAAGACTTTTTTTTCAACTTTTTGAATAATTTTTTATAAAAATGTAACTTTTTTGAGTTTATCATTATCAACGGATAGTTTATTGTATCAACTTTTAAGCAATTCAGATATGGCGATGATTTGAAATTGAAGTTTCCAAACTTATCTACCTACTTGGTACTTACCTTGTAGATAAAAGAGATTTAAAAAAAAATCAAATTTGTAATTTATTGTTTCTGCTCCCTCCTAGAGCAACGAGATTTTTAAATTAATTTACCTAAAAGAACAACCTTTGCGATTTTAATTCTGATTTATGTGAATAAGTAATATTGGAAAAATTATTTTCAGATACCTAATGCCTATACCTAGTATACTAGAATTCAAAATTGAAGCAGAATTAGAATTATTATAGACTTCAAAACAATTTATCACTGAAAACAAATAAGAATTTATTTTAATTTTTTTAAACTTTGAATGTGCTGAAATGATTTTTAAATTTTTTAATAATTCCAACAAGAAAATGAATCGAGAACCCTATTTTCATCCATTCCAAAAGAATTTTACAGAAGTAAAAAACGATTACGAACCTTTGAAAATTCAAAATTCTTACAATATCCGGATAAAGGATAAATGAACGAAATTATATTTTTATTTTCATCCTTTAAATCTACATAACTAATGATTAATGCCAATTTTCAATATTTCAAAAGAATAGTAAATTTAAATAATTATCAGAGCCGGCGAGAGCGAATACGTGCCCGGTGCAGAAAAAATTTGTGGGCCCTCCTCCCTCTAAAAAAATGTTGAAAATCAATTTTTCAATCTCTTTTGTTATTTTTTTGCTTCTGTTCCTTTTGTTTATTTAAGTATATCTTTTTTAAGAGGAAATTTTTTTCAATTGCAGTTTTAGCAAAAAATATGATTTTTATTTTTTTATAGCATATTTTCTCGAAATGAAACATAAAATTGAAATTTCGGGCCCCTACTTGTTTTTCAAAGAGCTCGGGCTCGGTGAAAATGCACCCTTTGCACCTACCTCTCGTCGACCCTATAAATTATAGGTGGGTAGGTAACCAAAAAATCACATTTTTAAGTTTCTTTTTCAATTTTGAAAATTCTACAAGAGGAGGTGTAGGAGGAAAAACTTTTTCCCAGATAAGGGACCTCTTCAGCAAAATTTTCAAAAATTGGCAAAAACGTATCTCAACTATTAATTGGTCAGGTGCCTACTTATCGATCCTTCGAAACACGTTATTCTATCGAAAAATCTACCCGGGCACAATACACCGACCAAATATCGAACTCTCGTCAATACCCTCACTTCGACAACTTCATTCATAGTTTCCTCGCCTCGAGGTATATTTTTTTACATTCCCATCGCGACAACCATCGTGAACACTTCGAAGATAATCTTCAAGCTCGACTAATCCCGCATCCTTTTTTACTCTGTTCATTCATATCTTTCAGGACACTTCATCCATCTCGGTAAAATTTCGCAACAAAACTAAACACGGCACCGTGCACCTTCAAATACCAATCGCGGAAGAAAGTATTAGCCTAACCCTAAGAGGTTGACACAAACAGATCAAAATTCAGCCATTGTTCGCGCCATCCGAGACCTCATTCAAACAGGTGGGCTCCTTTGAAACGGCGAACGCGGCGACGATGTATTTCCAAAAATATCGAATATACTCGGTAAATCTCGTATTACATAATTTACCAAATTACCTGCTTATTAGTTTCGTGGGAAGCACGACGGCTGCTGTAATATTACGCGAATTTCGAACAAGTACAAGTACATCTGCGATCGAGACCTGCGGGCTATAGTAAAATACTGTATAATATGCGGAAAAAAGTACCCAGGAAAGGTCATATATTTATAATACTTTTTACCAGACCCTTCTTACCGATGGTCGACAAGTTGAAGTCAATTAATATACCAATGGTTATGTAAAGGTCGATTCGTCACACGATTTATTCGCTTGTGCCTGCCGCATTCCAGTCCGAGCCTTAAAAACACATTATTTTACCCCAGATCTTGGCATCTGTTAAACGGTTCCCTTCTATACAAACTGTGCATTTAACAGTAGCCACCAACAAAGCCCTCTTTTTCTCGCCGCGTCCTTTTATTTACACGAATAGAAAAAGTAGCCTAGATATTTTTCTCAAACAGCGTAAAAAATCACTCGAGTTTCGAATCGATTTGTGTGATTAAGATACCGAATCGTCTTTTTCTTCCGGTCCTTGAAAATTGCTTCGATGCTGACTCCTTTTTCCATCGTGTGTAATTCAGAAGGCTTCTAAAGGATTCGAATGTATCGAATTCGAATTTCTCAACACTCGATAGCGCACCACGACCACACACCACTCGCGAGAGTAAAAAAACCAAGTTATATACAAATTTTAGCATCTTTCGATAATAATAACGCGAACTTGAGTACATTTTAACCAACATCGTTCTTACATTGTACGAGAATAAAAACTGACAACGCATTGGGTTTTTTTCACTGGTTATTATGTGCGTATAAAGTATAAACCCTATTTTATGGATAACATGAATACAAAATACATCCGACACCATAAATTTAAGTCGCGATCGCACTATTCGACCGGAAAAAGCAAGATGTTCGAGTTCGTATTCAATTGTTATAGGTTTGTCGGGTGATATTTCATTGAGAAAGGAGCGAGAAAAGAGGATTTTTTATAAGGAGTATATTTTCAATGATTTTATTATCATTTTCGATAGGTTTCCACTTTCTAGTGCCCTTGTTCTGGATAAAAAGAGGATAAGGAAATAATATCTTGATAAGAAGCAATAATGTTACAAAAAGAAATGGAAAAAGGGGGAAGAGGAGAGTCTTGTTTTTGTACATACAAAATTATTTCAATATGGAAGTGTTTTCTTGATATTAGGAGTTGATTCAATTCCTAATTTTGGCGACAAAACTTTTGAAAAAAATAGATAAAAAAATACGTAGGTACTTTTATTGAAATGTTAAAATTGTGATTTTATATCAGTCAATAAGTGCCAATAAATGTACCTATGTATTAAGAGGTAAGTAAGGTTACTAAATATGGACCCATCTTGTTTTTCGGGTCTGGAAGAGCCCCTATAGCCCCACAGGAGGCAGGAATGGGCTTAAGTTGTAGCCACAAGACTTGACTATCACCCCTTGAAACAGAATCCGAAAAAATAAATTTCCAATTTTTGGCAAATTTTTTTATAAAAGGGTGACTTTCAGAAATATTTTGGGTGCTCAATATGGACCATTGAACCCTCATATTTTATTTTGAAAAATGTCAAAAATCATTAAATGAACGCTTATTTATTAAAAATTATCAATCTAAAAATCGTATCCGGCACACGAAAATTGCTTCGTAAAAAAAATAATAAGGCCCAACGAATAATTAAAAAAAAAAAAACATTCACGACATAGCTGAAGCCAGGGCTGGGCAAAATCTGGGACAAAAGGATTTCAAATCCAAAATCCGAAATCATCCGTATAATAGGATTTAAAATCTAAAATCCAAAATCCTTTCAGAAAGTGGATTTAAAATCCAAGTAAAGAAGATGAAAAACAATTTTTAATTATTCTGAACTTCGAAACGTTTTTATGAAATGTTGTGATGCCTGAACCGAAAGCCTGAATACTAATCACCGGATCACGAAACAGGAAAGATTTTGGATTTTAAAGTAAAAGATTTTGAAAAAATAGGATTTCAACTCCAAAATCCGAAATCCGTTGCAAAAATGGATTTTAAATCCGAGATCCAAAATCCGTTATGAGAGTGGATTTAAATCCAAAATCCGGATTTTGAGATTTTTGGATTTTGAAATACAGAAGGATTTAAATCCTGCCCAACCCTGGCTGAAGCTTCATTCCCTTTAAAAAATATGAAATCGTTTCTCATTGATTACGAATCTTTAAAAAACTTTGGACTTCTTTCGATTTCTGTACTTTTCAAAAAAAAATCTCAAAACCCAAAATGTTGAAAATTTTAAAAATTGAGATAGGTATTTGAAAACCAACAGTTGCATATTAGATAGAGTTTTGGATAAAGATCAAAAATCATTGCATGCAGATTTGGCCTAATCAAAAATTTGAAGGGACAAAAATTTACAAAAAAATCAAGTTTTCGTGAAATTGGCAATACTGTCACCCCCCACTCGACCTATTTCAGATATATTGAGTACAGCGTTGACGTTGTCCCTTGCTGACCTACATGTAGGCAACCCTTCGTTCAGATCAACGCAAGACAACGTGGAGCGATTCCTCTCTAAATTACAAAAAAAAACAGTTGCGTTCCGGAACTTTTGGGTCACCCTGTACCTACGTACAAAAAATCGGAAATGAAGACTTTAAAATTACGAAAATCATTAAAGGAACATAAATCCACAGTATTTGCTCATGACTATTTTCAAAGCTATCTTTTCTGGGATCTAGACTTTTCGAACTTTCGCCATCTATGATTCAAATAGTCGCCATTTAATTTTAAGTTGTTCAATTTATGAACTTTATATCATTTGTATAATGTACTTGAAAAAAAAAAATCAACATAAGGGGTCCATATCAGGCATTCACATTACGTGATTTTTAAATGAATTTATCTCGAATTAGGATGCTCTGAATTGGAAACGAAATAAGTCGGAAAAGGTTTGGAATTTACTACCTACACTTTATACCAAACCAAAAAATTTTACGCCATTTTTTTAAAAATTATAGCTGAAAACATGAGAGGCAAAAAAGTGCAATTGTTGTTTTATTTTTATTTCTGCTCCCAATTTTTTTTATTCTTTTGCGCGGGGCTGCTTTTTCTTTTTGCATGGATTTGACCAATGACTCGAACTGTATAACATATTTTTTCCACAAGGAGCCCTAAAAACATCGGAGATAATCGAGGGGTCCAAATTAGGCCACTTTACCTCACTAATTTTTCATTTTGTTTTGTTTTTTTTAAAATTCCATTCGATTTCTTCAAGTCGCTTTTTATTGAAACTATAAATATTGATTAAGTTCATTGGGTGTCAAATTCAAAATTCCTAAACCATTTTAAGACTCACTTAGGCACACATACTTATTATTCTCTCATTCTGAATCAGTGAAAAGTCATTGATAAATTGTCAAAATTGCAGCATAGGAAAAATCAGCAAAATTCACAGATTTTCAGCGAATTTTCGCTGAATTTTCAGAAAATTTCATAAATTTCACTGACTTTTCAGTGAATTTTTACTGATTTTCCAGTGATTTTCCTCACTGATTTGTTTTCAGTAAAACAATTATCACTGATTTTCTCCTGCGCTGCAATTCTGACTGTTTCTCAGTGATTTTCGATAATTTTCACTGATTTGAGAGAGTATTTAATACCTATCTGAAAGTTTTTAAACACTTATTCCCTCGATGAGAGAAAAGGTTCAAACCTCCACTTCCACCTCTGATTGTCTGAATTTCAATAGCATACCAACTAGCCAACTACAACCACTTTCATCTCCACATCCACTCAAAAATTGGTTAGAAGCTCCCTCGACTTCCTCAATCCCTACAAATCGCAATTTAATAAAATGAAAATTAAACAAACAAGAAAATCACTGAACTGACGTAACTTCTGTATGAAAAATCGAATACGTGCTTATTCTGGATTTTTCCACTTGAATTTCCCCTCGTCAGAATTTTCCCCTCCTCATCAGTTTACGGTAATTTTAAGCATTTTTATGATTTTTAATAAAATTTTAGACCAATTTTTTTATAAAAATGTCACTTAATAACACCTTTTTTGTAATTAAAAAATAAAAATTCACGAATTTACAATTGTTCTTTTTATGAAAATAAAGAAAAATTCTCTGCAATGCTTAAATAAAAAAGAAAATACTTTTAAAAATTTTTTGAATTTTTTACAAAAATGTATGGCTGTTTCATGATTTATACATATGGCCATTAAGACAAATTGGAAAATGGTTACATGAAAAATCGTTGGTTTTACCACAGGGTCGAAATTACATGAGGGAAAGGGGTAGAAAGGGGAGATTAAGTTCGAATAGGAAATTTGAGAACAGTAAGTAATGATGAGTTGATGACTTTTTTTTTGAAAACTTACAGTCTGAGTCGGGAAAATTTTCAAAATATCATCTAAGTAGGAAATTTCCAATTTTTCCCTTATCTCCCATTTTACCTTCAAATTTGGGTTGTCCTTGTTTTACCAAATGTAATGCATACTGATTATCAAAATTTAATGCTTTTTATTTTGAAATTTTTTATAAAATATTCATGAAAAAAATGAATAAATTTACATTAATAAAAAAATTGTTGAAAAATTCTTTTTGGTAAATGTTTCAAAATATTGCCAAATTTAGCCACTAGTCAAAATTGCCAAAAATGTTGCCAAATTCGGAATTTCCAAAAATTTTTCCAAATTCCGAATTTGTGATTTTTAAACAATTTGCCTGAATTTCAAAACTTTTCAAATATTTCAACAAAAAATTATGGAGAAAAGGGACTGGCACTTGTAACCGTCAATCCCCCTCATAACTACTTGAACTCATGTATCATGGTTTTTGATTTTCTAAATACTACGAATTTCTTTTTCTCGCCTTCCCTCATAGCACTTTACGTTTCGAATTCTTGTAGAAAAGCCCAAATTTTGAAAAATATTAGTAATTGAATTTAAAATTTAGGTTTTATATTGAGAAACAGTCCAGTTCCCAAAAAGTCTTTCAAAATTGAATTTTTAATTTGGAAAGTATTAATGATCTTAAAATAAAACCATATTCATAATTCGGAATGAATGAATGAATGAATGAATGAATGAATGAATGAATGAATGAATGAATGATTTATTAATAACTTCTTTCGTCCTAACACCTTTCAATAATTATTTCAACACTCGTGAAAGAGGCATGAAAAACTACACGAAAATACAAACATTACATTTGAGTACCTATAATTTTTTATCATTTCCTAAAAATTTTAACTGAGTGAGGAATTTTGACAAAAAATCCTATTCCTTTTTTGGCAAAAAATTATCGACTGTCAAAACAAATGAATTTAACATAAACGTGGAAAAGGGTTGAAAATCAAATAATTTTCGGCTGTGATGCAATTTTCCTCAATTTTCTAACATAAAAGACAGAATTTTTAAATTTTTTTCAAAAAAGGAATGATTTTTGTAAATTTTTTAACTCGAACGTAATTTTTTGGACAAAAAACGCGATTTTGTCATTTATAAGGTCTTTGCTTTCGTTCAATCAGACCTCGCTTAGATTAGGTACAACTTGCTGAATTTTTGTCGAATCTTCACAAAAAATTTCAATTTGTCCAAAATTGTCTTCAAAAATACAAATAGATCCCTGATCTATAAATAAAACCATACAATTTTAAAAAAATAAAAAAATGTATATTTTTTCAAAATAAAATTTATACAAAAATCGAATCAAGCCACAAAAATAAAACAAATCTGTACCTCATCCCCTCCTCATCAACCCTCTACCATCATCAAAAAAATCACAACTTCTTCCAAAATCGTTCAATGCTCAACTCAGCCTACGAATACGAACCCAAACCGCCTAATTCGAGAAAAAAAAGAGCAAGCTGGTTATCAAATAAGACGTATCATTGCGGACTTACGAGTACGTACAACAATGATACTAGGAGGTAACCGAATCGGCTTGATAATACACATTAGAAACGGTGGGGTTTAATCGAAAAAAGCCTCCATATGTAACTCGACCGTAATAACGAACCTGATCATACAACCCTGTTATCGTCAAAGACCAATTATAACCGTGAAATCCACCTTGGCGTAATAATTCGCCCCATCCAGATCCAAATCAAATGTGTAATTTTTTCCATCGTCTTCGTCAAAAATTGATAAAATTAAAATAAAAAGAAACGAAGGAAAAAAAACACCTCGATTGGAACCCATTGCCATACCTACGTGACTGAAATACCAACTTGGACAAACCTAATCAACCATCTAACACAATCGTGGGTGGAATTTTTTTCATCTTATATGTAAGTATTATTATATCCTTGAATAAACACAGCAGATCAAAAAAAAAGAACCATGTTTTACGCCAATTTCTCACGGTTATGTGGCGAAAAATCAATTCGTTCGGGATACCTATTCTATTATATTACAATGTGTCATATAAAAACCACAAATATTACTAATATACTATTTTTCAAAAAATCTTCAATGTGTAATATACTCGTGTATATGTATTCTTTGATTACAATGGATGAGGGTGGCAGAGAAGGGGGCTCAGAAACGTCTGGTGGAGGCAAAAAAACCAAATAGTTTTGATATTTTGTTCGCAGAGTGTATTAAAGAGATAACAACGTAGCAAATAAGTCAGTATATTATCGTTATTTATCCGAGTCATTATTCTTTTTATATTAAATTTGCCAATAGATAAAATCGAAGATAAATTATGTATTTTACGATATGGTCGACCACAGTGTGCTATTGAAAAGCGTACACAAAAGATACTAGACATTTATCAGTGGGTATCATTCTAATTTTTCGTACCAAAATAATCTCCAACTCGAATCTCAACGATTCGAAATTTAAACCTTATAAACTCAGGTAAACCTTGAAAAAATTTGGCAACCATTTTCCCTCTCCTGAATCGAATGAAATTACTTAAATCACTCAATGAACTAGCTCCTAATTATTTTTGCCAAAAATAGGATTTCGACAATTCCAGACATCCCGCAGCCAGAATTTAAAAAAAAGTAACTTTAGGAACCTCTGACAGCCGGAAAAGTAATCAAAAAAGTCAAAAAAAGTAACATTTTTTAAAAATTTTAATTCATGATTTCACCTAGAAAATGTAAAAAAGTCATTCGAATTTTTACTTGTATTTCAATAAAATCACAAACTATATCAGGGTGTCCACTATATTTCAGAAATTATTTTCCCTGACTTTTCCAGGTTTTCCAGGTCAACTTTTCGAATTTTCCCAAACCTTTCAAGTATGATATTCGTAAATCGGGGGATGGGCTAATTTTTCACGTGATGAACTTCATCTCGAAATTTTGCATAAGAATGATATAAAAGTCATGGAGTCTAACGATTTTTTTTCAAAATCACTAGATACTTTTTACGAGATCTTTAAAAATTTGAAAATTTGAATTTATTACCTACAGAAAAAATTTTAAATAAAAAAGGAAAAACCAAGTATTCCAACGCAAAATTAAGTTTTGAAAAATGAAACAATATTATGCCAGGGTGTCTACCAAATCAAGTGAACGAAAATTCGTATTTTTCTGGGCTAAAAATTCAAAAAAAATTCACATTTCATCCCCCCCCCCCCCTCTTAATGAAAAACATATGCATCAAATTTATAAATTCACGCAATCCACTGCAATTTTTTAGTTAGTACCAATAAATAAATAAATAAATTCTGTAGAAAGAAAGAGTGCAAATTACCCCAAGCGTAGCGAGGTAAATTTTTTTTTAATAGTCATAATTTATTGGACAAAAACATGCATTTTGATTTTTGAATACCAATTTTATTGTACATTATTGTCAACGAAAAATGAAGAATAAAAAAATTAGATAAAAGATGTAATAATTTGGTCCAAGCGAAGCGAGGGCGAAATTTCTTGAAACGTTTATAATAAAATAAGCAAAGACACACTTTTCTACAAATGATTTATTCTTTTTTTGGATTTTCAAAAAATTCCAGAGAAAATTCCAAAATTCCCTGACTTTTGTAGACCACCAAAATTCCCCGACTTTTCCCGGTTTTCTAGGTTTTCCAGAGAATGGACACCGTGTATATAGTTAAGTGTATCAAGTAACGCCATGGTATATGTACTTTTTTCAAATCATTTTTTAAAGTAGTTTTTGATTTTTTTTAAAGCAAAATTTTTTTAACAATTTTTTTAAACCAAAAACCAAAAAAATGATTGTTTGCTCAAATTTTTGAAAAAAATAACTTTTTCGAGTGAAAAGTAACCAATAGTAGGTAACTTTTGAGAACAAAAAGTAACTAATAGTGACTTTCCTTGAAAAAAGTAACAAAGTTACTTTAAAAGTAACCTACTGAGATGCCTGATTCAATTCAAGTTCAAATTTATTCCAAGTTCAATTTTTTTCAACAGAAATTCTTTTAAATTCCTTCCATACTATTTTTTTCAAAATTGTTTCCATTTTTAAATTTTTATAAATTTTGATTTTCTCAAAAATTTTTTCAACTTTTGACATTTTTAATTTTTTTTCAACTTCTTACTTTTTGAAATAATTGCTTCCAACTCGATAATTTTTTCATTAAAATTTTTGGTCAAATTTTTTTCAAATGTAATTTTTTTTAAATTTTTCTCAACTTGAAAATTTTTCAAAAAAAAATTCTCTTCCAATTCAATAATTGAAGAGAAATTTTAAAAATATAAAATTAAAAAAAATTAAGTAATTTAAAGTTGGAAAATTTTTGAAAAAATTTAAATTAAGCAAATTTACAGTTGGAAAAATTTTAAAATTGGACACAATTTTGAAAAAATGAAAAAATTTAAACTTACGTAAGAATTTTAGACTTTAGATCGTCGAAATCAAATTTTTGGCAAAAATAATTAATAGCTAGTCTCACTAATCCATTTTAGCAACCCCTTCTAAGATCAACTTTTATACAAAAAGGATTCTACCGCACAGTAATCGTCAATGGTACCATTTGTACCCCTATTTTGGAAGTTTGTAGTATATTCTACGCGTTCGGCTTTTATAGGCTTGTGTAAACGATATATACACGAGTGGACATAACAGAACATTTATCAAAAAGTTATGAATTAGTCAGCAACACAATAGGATGATGTTCTCTTTCAACAATAAGGCATTTTCGATACACCACGCAAGACTTTTCGCATGACGCGATTTCTACCATATTCAACTTTTGATAAGGGTGAAAGCCTTTTAAATCTGGTTACGTCTGTTTTGTTATTTTACCCCCGCGATCCCGTCTCGTCCGAGGTCGTCGTGTCCTAATGTATTGTCCACCATATAGACTCGGACTGAGGGCTTTTTATTGAATACCGAGAGAGAATGGATAAAAAAGATTTTCGTAAGCGAGGGTACAGAGGAGATAGTTCGATGTAGACAGTGTCACGTAAGAGGTGAAGAATGGAGGTGCAGGGTGGCGTAGGTTTGTTGTATTTTGTATATTATACGGTCGGGTGTTGTTTATTTAGCGATGAGAGCAAATTACACAGATATTAGTCGAGTGTTCGAGGTGTTTGTTTGTTTGGATTTTAGATTGTATATTGTTGCATTGCGACGGATTAACGGTGTTGAATATTTGATAAGTGTGGAGGTTCTGTATTACGAGTTTAAATAGCGAGAATATCGAGAGGATGGGATATAGGGCTGGAGGAGGCGAGGAGAGTGGAAAAACTCGAGGTTTTCTAATTTGAAATGCGAATATCGAGTAAAGTTTTTTGAAAAGTAAATGCATATTTGAATTCGTATTGAAAGTATATGAAAAACTAATATCTTTGGAATAAAATTATTATCATTGCTTAAGTATGGGAAAAAAGGGGTTGAAATAATAACCTACATTTAAGTGTGTTATAAATAGAATAAAAGAAAGGTAGAAAAGTAAGTACGTAAGTACTTTATGCAGATACAACACCCCAGAGGGTATGGAAAGAGTTATAAAATTATATGAAATAATAATAAATAGAAAACACTTTTCATTTTTTTAAAACAGATACCAGTTTCAAAAACCATGATTACGAATTTTACATTAAAAACAAAACAAAATCTCGTGATGTAAAAAATTGCCAAAAATGATAAAAAAATCCCATAAAAAATCGATAAATAATTTCGAAAATTGATACTTAATTAAAATTTTTCGAAAAAGTAAAAAAGCTACTTAGAAATAGGTAGGTAAGTATTCTATTTTTTAAAAAAGTAAAAAGTGCAAAATCAATTTCTCAATAATTATAGTCTCTCTTTAAAAAAAAATCGATTAAAAATTTTTAGTCTTCTCAGACGAATTGTAAAAATTCTTTAAGTTGTCTTTCAAGTACCCATGAAGTTTTTTTTTGGTTTCCCAGTTCCATTAGGATGGGGCAATGAAAAAAAGAAATTTAAATTTAAAAAAATCTCAGTGATGTAGGCAGGCAAACTCTCACAAAGAAAATTTTTAACAGGAATAAAAATTATTAATAGCTTAATGATAACATAAAATTTTGGAAAATACTTGTTAAATGCTTGAGTAAAAATTAAAAATATTACACCCTTGCCTGAGAAAAACAAAAGCGAAAAATTTTTCTAAAAAGGCGTTCAAAGTTCAGAATTTAATCACTTTTTGATTCAACAAGAGGGATCATTGGACCAGACCTCCTCGCTCAAGTTGTTACCGTAAACATATTTGCCCTACACTTTCACATACCTTACACATACAAAAAACTCAATGTTTATAGTAATTTTTACTGAGACAGAGCCCTTCCCCCTCAAAATTTCTAACTTGTAAGGCGAGTAAAAATGAAGTTATTTTGTAAAATTATGAATTTCCAAGTTCTTCTGAGAGGTAGCTGAAAAAATTTTCTGAGGCATCTCTTACAAAAGTACTACCATAAGAAATTAAAAAGTTCAACATTTTGAAAATTCAGACAAACTTGAAACTTGCTTAATTTTTTCTTGATGAGACAAAAAATTTTCCACTAGAATTTTTTTACCAATTGAGATATTAATATCTATGTCTTATTAAAAAAATATTTTTAAAATCCTTTCTTAAATTCAATTTTTCTTATTTAATGTCCTTATGTCTCAAGTAAGTAGCAAGATAAATATGGGGGAGGGGGGTATTTTTTCACTCTCATTAAAACGGTCAATTTTAAAGGATGGGAATGGGAAAATTAAATCTTGAAATTTGAAACTAAGGGCCATCAAAATAAGCCCAACAGAGATAACAATATCTATTTTCAAAATATAATGATTTATTAATAAATCTTATTAACGCTGCTTTAAACAATTTTCTCTTTAAATTCTCTGAAAAAATGACCAAGAAAGCTTTTTTATAAAAATTGCAACTTTCCAAAATTATCAAAAAATGAAAATAAAATAAATTCAATTCTTCTCAGTTTCCTCATATCATATCGGTGTGGCCATTATTGTTAGGTCAATTTTTTGAATGGTGCTTCTACAAGCCTCAAAAAATTCAGCGAAAATGCCAAGTTTTTGAAACTGGGTATTTAGGCACCTATCAAAAAATTTAAAAGCCAAGTACCAATGCTTTCGAATTTTTTTGTTCCCGCTATTTTTCTTCAATTTTTATTAATAAGTGTCCCTGCAAACCATTGCAAAACGTATGGAATTACATTTATAGGATAAACTTTAAAAAAATTAATCTCTTATAAAAAACATTTTTTAAAGCGACACTATTACATAATAATTTAAAATATCATAGAAGGGCTAGAGGGGAGGGGAGGAGCTAAACGCTTTCAATATTAGGGTAATTTTCAAACTTTTCAATTGTGATTGTCACTTGCGAGTAAGAAAAAGAATCCCATTTATTGCATTCGATAAAAATAACAAAATTTTACTTTTATATCATTTCATCCGCAGAATTTTTTAAACTAATTTCATTTTCACTGATTTTTCGTATGTAGGTATCTAATTAAAAATTCACCGTCATCTCCTTCCAGAACTGAATTCTAAAAATTAAAATTTTTCCTGTATCCTCTTATATACAGGTGTCTCAATATCAATATTTAGTTCTACTTCAACAATAATGACTTGAGTTAGGTACCTCTTTCCATCTAAAAAATGACCAGAAGATCTTCAGTTTTTAGGATTTTCACCTGAAAAACAAATGAGAGTGAGAACGAGGAGAAAAATCATCGGCGATGTTCTCATTAAATGAAGAACCTTGTTTCATGCCCTTAAGCTTGTAGATTTCAATTTCAATCTTTTTTTTTTTGTTGGAAGCAAATCGTTATCAATTTCTCAAGTAAGTACACTTTTCGTGCTTTTGAAACGATTTCCTCGTAAAGAGTCGAAAGGAACGATAAAAATAATACCCCCCCCCCCAAAAAAAAAAAATACCCGCAAAAATATCCCTTTTCACCAAACCGAATTTCAAAAAAAAATTCGTGACTCATTTGTAATTTTTAGGGAAAGGAATTATATGCTCTAAAAAAGTTTAGAAATGCAAAATATGCAACATCGAGATGGCTACCCATGAGAAGGATTTTTCGAGCTTAAAAACATGGTAACACTTGAAATCGCCAAAAATCGTTTAATTTGATAAAAATCACTGTAATCACAATTTTATTTGCGCTAGAAAAATACCTCAATTCACAGGGGGAAAATATTTAAAAACATTTTTCGGTTATTTTTTCGCATTATTGCCATTTTTGCTAGTGAAAAATAGCTAAAAAACGAATTGTGGGGTGGAATTTTCGAAATATTGTGAAATATGCTAAAAATTAGTGAAAAATAGCCAAAATATGACGAAATATGCTCTTTAAACGTCTGAAATACGTCAAAATATGCAACATCAAATTGGGCCCATTTTACAGAAAATTTTTTGATTCGCGAACATTTCGACCATATACCCCATCGTCTTTGACTTACAAGGGAGAAGGGAGGTATCCCTACTCAAAGTAAAATTTTGAGCCCAAACGAAAAAAAATCGAAAGTACATCCTAACAGGACCTCGTACCTAAAATTTCAGGTGCTGAAGTTCATTTCTCGATTTTTGGCGAATTTTTGAAATTTCAAAATTACTTCATCGTTCTAAAAAATATAAAAATTTGATCTAATCAACGAAAAAAGCTGAAATTTGGTATATACCCTATTTTTGACCTCTCGAATCGATTGGAAGCGGTTTCGAGACATTTCGGAGCCACCAGAAAATTTTGGAATTTTCCAGCGCTCGCTGGAGAAAAGCCCATAAAAATGGCCCATATGCACTTTAGCATCTATATTCGCGGATTATCCATATTGGTGACCTATTTGATCGATTAAAATACAATTTTCCAAAGTTCGTAATTTTGAGTTCAAAGTCGCATTTTTGGGCAAAAATTTTCCTGGAAAAATTTTAAAATTCACCTAATACGCATACATCGAGGTAAAAAGTTGAAACTTGGTAGATACTTACTCCACTTTCCATCCCCGAATCGAATAGAAGCAAAATATTGTATTTAACAAGTTTCAACTTTTTACTTCAATTTATGCGCATTAGGCGAATTTTAAAATTTTTCCAGGAAAATTTTTACCCATAAATGTGAATTTAAACTCAAAGTTACGAATTTTGGAAAATTGTGTTTTAATCTATCAAATAGGTCACCAATATGGATAATCCGCAAATATAGGTGCTGAAGTGCATATGACCCATTTTTATGGGCTTTTCTCCAGCGCTGGAAAATTCCAAAATTTTCTGGTGGCTCCGAAATGTCTCGAAACCGCTTCCAATCGATTCGAGAGGTCAAAAATAGGGTATATACCAAATTTCAGCTTTTTTCGTTGATTAGATCAAATTTTTATATTTTTTAGAACGATGAAGTAATTTTGAAATTTCAAAAATTCGCCAAAAATCGAGAAATGAACTTCAGCACCTGAAATTTTAGGTACGAGGTCCTGTTAGGATGTACTTTCGATTTTTTTTCGTTTGGGCTCAAAATTTTACTTTGAGTTGGGATACCTCCCTCGTTAGAAAAACATGCAGTTTCATATAAATCCGTTCCCTGATTTTCTATCAATTTTTCGATCCTAATTCAATAACCTCTACAACTCGATCATCTTAAACTCTTTGCTACACATGCTTGCTACCGGAAAACTCATCACCTTCGCAGTGACTCACGGGGGCACCACCGAAGAAAAAAAACAATACATTCGGGGAACTTGGAATAACACAATAGGTGTGAAATCGTTAACAATACCGAACACAGAGAGGATAATGGTAAGGAGTAGGTGACAATCCGCAGCAATATCACGCGGGATTAGGTAACGAATACAAACAGCAGCTCGTACCACAGTTAGGTATCAGTTGTAACGGTGTGCCCTTTTTCGAAAAATCCGCAGAAAACAATGATTTATGACTTTTATCAACGGCTCCGCGCGTACTTTTTTCCGCAGCGAAATTCTTACATGTGGTAAACGATTTTTCGAAAAATCGTACACAATGAACGAATGTAAATTAATAGCTAAAAATGGGCGTATACTTCGGGTGAGTCGTTTTGACAATACAAAAAAAGGTACCGAGAGAGAGACCTTTAATTTGTAATGTTTTGCTTTTTATATGTCATCGCCAATTGAGCGTGAATCGATAAGATACGTGCGTGTGTGCTTCTGTAGGCATTAAAAAGACCTCGGGCTGATGCTGAACGAGCAGTGTGCAAAATATAGGCTGAGCAACCTCTCTGTGTGTGCCTTAGGGATATGCATGTTTGTGTGACCAGAGTATGAGAAAAAAGGAAACACGCGTAAAATATTCAACCGAGTATAAAGAAGACGATAAATAAAGTAAAAATTCTCAAACGTACAAAATCGACAATTTTTTGCGAAGCTGGACAATAAAAAAAAATGAAAACAATGCGACAAGAGGATGAAATTAACGACATTATAACTAATTACACGTACACGAGTGGTAATTAAAACATCTATACGGGATAGCGATAATTAATAGAAATATTATTGGCCCGAGTTGTCGTACCGTATCCGGTCTGAGAATAGTTTTTTTTCCATTATTATAAATTTCGCAATCGTTAAACGTGACCAAGTCTAATAATTCATAATACGAAGCACCTGTTTTATGACAATGAATATCTGTTAATTTCATCTTCACAGTGTTTAATTCGAATCAAGGCTTTGGATGGAAATGCACCCAGAGCTGGTTCGCGAATCGTTATTTTACGGTGAATTTTTCTCCACCGTGACCCTTTTTTTTTTCCTTCTTGTTATTCCAAAGGGTACGAAAAAACTACCACGACGTCTATTTTCGAACGTAAGAAGGCGTAGATTCATATTTCAAAAGGCCAACTCTCTTTGGCATACGAAAACAACACCAAAACACGTGGCAAATCTCCAATTACACCCCAATTAAGAGCTAGATTTTTATTCAAAATGCCTTTCGTCGTGCTCATGTTATTTCGCTTTTTAAAACAGATGGCCTCGCGTACTTTCGGGATTCACGTCGCAATTGTCCATCGAAATGGTCGACCTTCTATTATCCAACTGTGTTGTCCTGTACGTAGCAGAGAGACGGCTCATTTAACTATACCTAATTTTTTTTTCTCTGTACTTACCTATCGTGGAAATATATAGGTAATATAGGAACCCACGAGACGGATATTCTGTCTAATGGTGAAATGAGTATAACATGTTGACTTCGATACATATGTATGATCAACGTGTTCAAGCGAGCTCAAAACTCATACAACAAAAGATTCCCTCATCCGGGCTTCCCAATATCAATGAAAAGAATACCTAGACCATTCTCCTAAACCCACATTAACATATACTTAATTACGTTAATTTTATGCCGCGAAATGGGACAAAAAAAGCCAACCTGTTATTATGCATAGTGCAGTTGTGGTTGTGTTCACAGAGGAACAAAAAGAGAGAAAAAGGTGAAATAGTATGTAGTTCATTGACGGTTGGAAAATTCAACAACCCTTTGCCATCACGAGGAGTCGATGATCGATACGAGTGCGGCACTGAAATTGATTTAGGAAGTCGTTGAAGGAGAGGTGGAGATTAAAAATGAAAATTGATGCAATTTGAGTCGAGATTTTTTATTTTGAATGAGAAATTTGTAGTACTTATGTACTCTCTCAATTACAAATCAGTAAAAATTATCGAAAATCACTGAGAAACAGTCAGGATAATTCTGACTTTTCTCCAGCACAGGAGAAAATCAATGAGAATTTTTATACTGAAAACAACTCAGTGAGAAAAATCACTGGAAAATCAGTGAAAATTCACTGAAAAGTCAGTGAAATTTATGAAAGGGTATGGCCGAATAAGGGGTGAATTTGGCCCCAGGCGCGTTTGGGCGCCTAAACACCTCAAGTCGTGTATATTGACTAGAAAAAAATTCTCACAAAATTTTAGACCCCTACCCTCTTCCTATCAAGGTTAGGGCTATTTTATTGCATTATTTGCAAGAATTTTTAAATTCAACGAAAGTGAAGGAAATTTTTTGTTTTTTTGGCACAAAGTTACACCTTATAGAGGTGTATTTATGATAATTTTTTCAACAACTTTGGTGCACTCCTTCGCGGTTTTTCGGCTATTTGAAGTTTTCAATCGTAAAAAACACCACATAAGCGAAGAGCGACCACCCTGAAAAAATTACTAAAATATACGTTTCTTTATGTAGAATTTTGCAATGGCAAAATACTGTACAGAAATGCCATTTTAGCAGATTTTTCAAATTTTGAGCGTTTTATGCAGAAAGATATGACTAAATGAAAAAACCAATCCCATTGTCGTGTTCAGCAGGTCAAAATACACCGGTAAACACCCTTTTCACGATAGTTTTGCTTAAAGTTTCGAAATTCACTATTTTCACTGATTTTTCATGGTGAAAAAAGTGAATTTCGAAACTTTAAGCAAAACTATCGTGAAAAGGGTGTTTATCGGAGTATTTTGATCTGCTGAACATGAATATGGGATGGGTTTTTTCATTTAATCATTTCATTTCTTTCTGCATAAAACGTTCAAACTTTGAAAAATCTGCCAAAATGACAACATTTCTGAACGGGTTTTCGCAATTTTGGGTCCTTAGTTCAAAGAAATGGCCAAAACCAAATACACAGAAAAATTCTACGTAAAAATATGCATCTTTTAATAATTTTTCCAGGGTGGTCACTCTTCGCTTACGTGGTGTTTTTTATGATTTGAAAACTTCAAATAGCCGAAAAAACGTGAAGGAGTGCACCAAAATTGTTGAAAAAATTATCATAAATACATCTCTACAAGATGTAACTTTGTGCCAAAGAACAGAAAATTTCCTTCACTTCCGTTGAATTAAAAAATTTTCGAAAATAATGCAATAAAATCGCCCTAACTCTGATAGTGAGAGGGTAGAGGTCCAAAATTTTGTGAAAAATTTTTTCTAGTCAATATACACCACTTGAGGTGTGTTTAGGCGGCCAAACACGCCTGGGGCCAAAGCCACCCCTTATCCGGCCATACCCTTGGCTGAGAAATCAGTAAAAATCTTTGATAAATCAGCGAAAATTCACTGAAAATCAGTGATTTTTGCCTGATGTTACCAGACATTTATGACTTAAAATCACAAAATTTTGGAATTGAAGTTTTACAAAATCGCAGAAAGGGCCATAACTTTGCTAAAACTGGGATCTTTTATATTTTTCTCCAAAGTTTGAAAGTTTGATCATTTCAAGTCAATTTTTTGAAAACGTACAAATATCTCTTAAAAAAATTAAAAATGGATTCTGGCTATTTCATCAGTGAATTTTCACTGATTCAATTTAAAAGAGTAGAACGCAGCAACGATCAAACTTGGGAAAATCATACCTACGTAGGTAGTAGGACAGTTTTTTTCAAGAATTTAAATCAATAAAAAGAATGTGTCAATTTGGATGTTTTTATACTAAATTGAGTGGGAGCTAGAAAAAAATTCCAAAAAAATTTAGCGAACTCCCTCAACTTCGAACTTTTTAATCTGAATAAAAATAGGATATCGTAAAAGAATAGATTAATCCCGCCCCGCACAATTCAGCTGTTAAAATTGATTTTTATCATTTCGGTGAATTATTAACATTTCAAATTTTTTATAATTTCAGTGAAATTTTTGAAATTTTTAAAGAATAAAGTTATTTTTAACGGGGTTTAAACGATATATATGGGTTTAAATTGTTGAAAACAAATTTCAAGTGAATATTCAGTTCCTTTTTTCATGATGGTTGAGATTGAAAAAACCGGTTTCTGACCTGATTTGGATTCAGACAATAAAAATTACCTAATAATCTTCTTCCCTGATCAAAAATTCAACTGCTGAAGTTCATTAGTTAAGCAAACACGCTAGATTTTTCAGCTTTTTAACCCTCGAAAATTAAAAAATTCACTAAAAATTTAAAAACCAACTTCAGCAAAACCAAAACTGAGGGATTGGAGTTTTTAAATGTCATTGAAATTGATTTTAAAATTGGCTCATAATGTTGTAAAAATTATTCAAAGCAACTTTGAATTTTCAAAATGTATAGGTAAGTGTATAAAAGTTATAAAATTTGTTTGAAATCCTTACTTATCATAATAATTATTTCAAAATACATATACTTACCTATCAATTGTACAGTTTAAAAAAAAATAATCAAAACTGCTCGGAAAATTTTTCAATGGTTGAAAAACAAAGCAAACCAAGATGATTAAAAATTAGTCTAAAATTGAATTTTTGAAATATTTTTTGCAATAAATTTCCTCCTTAGGTAAGTAGGTATATTGAAAAATTTTTGAATCTTCAAAAAAAAAATTTCCATAGAATTTTATCAAATTTTACACAATTTTACAATCATTTCATAAATTCCAAAAGTTATAACATTTTCCAAAAAAATTCTCAAACGTAGAACCTACTACCTGTACCTACCTACTTCGGATAATTTTCTTGAGATGTTCAAATAAAATTTTAAAATATTTTGTACAATTTTATTGGTGGTAATGATTGACACAGTTTCCATGATAAATTTAACAATTTTTGAAAGAATTTTTTCAAAATGTTCATAAAAATCTTGATATTTTTCTTACAATTTGAACATAGTTTCGTAACATTTAAACAAAAACAGTACCTCCTTCGAATAATTTTAAATCGTCTTATTGACTTTTATTCCAATTTTTGATAATTTTTTATTAAAATTCATTTTGATTATGTTTATTAAAATTTTTGTAGCATTTTTAGCCATTTGAAACCTATAAGTACATTAAGTATGTTTTGCCCAATTTATATGATTTTTATAAGTTTCAAGGCACCTAACTTTTTTTTTCAATTATCATGGATTATTTTACAATTTTTCGATCATATTTTAGATACTTACAAAATTTTGATATTGTATCAATTTTCTCAAAATTAAAAAAAGAATGAGAAAATTTGGGAAAAAATTCGACTGTCGAAAGTTTATAAAAATTTTCCAAGTACTCCAACAGTTTTTGTAAAATTTACAGTATTAGCTTCAAAATTGAGATTTTGTAAACGTCTAAATAAAAAATGCCAGAAAAATCTGAAAAAATTGAAATTTCGCTGGCTTCAAAATAATTGATCATTTAAGAGCCTTATTAAAAAAGGGCCTTCCCCTATAAGATGGTGAAATCGGCCCTTGACCCGAATTTGGTCAAAAGTGGTCCTAAATGTTACTTGGGACTTAAAAACATCCCACCTAAATTTTTGACCCCCCACCCCCACCCCTTCCCGAATTATCACACTTCAAATGCTGAAACTTCAATTCGCGATATCTTCAGAAGAGGCGGGGGAAATTTTTTAAAATTTTCACAAATTGTAGATATCATATAGGTGTACACATGGTAATTTTTTGAAATTTTTGTTTTCATATTTTCCCCATTTTGGAGGGGTTTGAAAATTTCAAAAAAAATTTAAAAAAAATTTTGGGGGGTGACATGGCTGGAATTTTTTTTAAAAAGTTCGTTATATGGTCAAGTATAACATATATTTTTCCCACATCCCCAAAATGACTGCAACATTGTCAAAAAAAATGAAAACTAACCATCCGTCATTGCATATTTAGCCCGTGGAGATACATAACATTTCCCACGGTGCTCTCGTGAGAAGTACGGCGTTCACGGTCTTATCTCTTTTGCCGGAGGGATGAAAAAAGAAGTCCCAATTTCGTTCAAGCTCAAGTAAATGCCTGCTAGTGAGTTGGAAATGGTTCAATTAGGGACTGTCTTGAGAAAACTGATTATTGAAAAAAAAAATGAAGTCAAATTAGCGGACTGTGACATGAACGTAATAGGTCAACTCTTTCACGACGAACCACATCAGAACGTGAGTGACTTTTCAGAGTATGGAAACGTCTATTTTTCACCTATTTCTTTGGAATGAATTGTCTGAGGCGAAAAATAATTAAGTAAATGGAATTTATTTTGTCGACGAATTTCCTACAATAAAACGTTGTTTTTGGTACAGCATTTTAATGTATAGATAATGGGCTATTCCATACTAAAACAGACTAAAAATGAAGTCGGTTTTCCGATTTCTCTCAAATTTTTTTTATGAGTTGCCCTTGGTGATCTATTCACAAAACCACGATCATTTTTTTTTAACCTTCAAGGGGGCCCGGGCGGGGAGGCGGGTCTCGAAATTTTGATGCAATTGCGATTTTTCGCCAAGTTACTCAAATTTGAAGGCTCATATCTCGAGATAGGTTGTACTTGAGGAAAAACTGTTTGCGGGGTCTGAAAGATAATTAATAGGAGATTCAAAACGGTAATTACATTTTGAGAAGCTCAAAGTTGAACTTTGGTGGCGAAAGCTCAACTTTCATGATGAGAACAAAAGATGAAAGCTACCATTTAAAAATCTGAAAAAATTACAGTGAAGAGCCCTTTTTACCCTTTTTTTCAACCAACAAATTTTCAAGATGGAATCTCTGGACCCCTAGGGGTACAGAGGTCCACAATTTTGACCAAAATTTAAAAAAAACGAAAAAGTAAAGTAACACATCGATTATTACAAATTCGAGGGCGTTGATTTCGAATATGTACTCAGTTTTTTCATTCGACCCCTCTGAACCCCCCTTCCCCCTATCAGCTTCCTTGATAGGGTCAAAATTCAAAAAAAAATGAAAAATAACGTGTGACCTGTCGTTTGTTAGGTTTTTGATGGTACTGAGTTCGAAAATTTGCTTATTTTTTGGATTCGACCCTTTAGTGCACCTCTAGCTCCCAATTTTGGGAAAACAGGGTTGAGAAACGGAAATATCGTGTGCATATCGATTCTAACTAATTTGAGGGTGTAGAATTCGAATATCGACTTACTTTTTGATCCGACCTCCTCCCCGTAATTTTTTGAAATATTCAATTCCGTATTGATCACCATGACTGGGGGAAGGGGTCAGTTGGAGCACGGGGAGGGGGCCGGTAGGAAATTCGTCGACAAAATAAATACCATTTACTTGAGTATTTTTCGCCTCAGACACTTCATTCCAAAGAAATAGGTGAAAAATAGACGTTTCCATACTCTGAAAAGTCACTCACGTTCTGATGTGGTTCGTCGTGAAAGAGTTGACCTATTACGTTCATGTCACAGTCCGCTAATTTGACTTCCCTTTTTTTCAATAATCAGTTTTCTCAAGACAGTCCCTAATTGAACCATTTCCAACTCACTAGCAGGCATTTACTTGAGCTTGAACGAAATTGGGACTTCTTTTTTCATCCCTCCGGCAAAAGAGATAAGACCGTGAACGCCGTACTTCTCACGAGAGCACCGTGGGAAATGTTATGTATCTCCACGGGCTAAATATGCAATGACGGATGGTTAGTTTTCATTTTTTTTGACAATGTTGCAGTCATTTTGGGGATGTGGGAAAAATATATGTTATACTTGACCATATAACGAACTTTTTAAAAAAAATTCCAGCCATGTCACCCCCCCAAAAATTTTTTTAATTTTTTTTTGAAATTTTCAAACCCCTCCAAAATGGGGAAAATATGAAAACAAAAATTTCAAAAAATTACCATGTGTACACCTATATGATATCTACAATTTGTGAAAATTTAAAAAAATTTCCCCCACCTCTTCTGAAGATATCGCGAATTGAAGTTTCAGCATTTGAAGTGTGATAATTCGGGAAGGGGTGGGGGTGGGGGGTCAAAAATTTAGGTGGGATGTTTTTAAGTCCCAAGTAACATTTAGGACCACTTTGACCAAATTCGGGTCAAGGGCCGATTTCACCATCTTATAGGGGAAGGCCCTTTATATCACGTCCTTTAAATTTTCAAGGATGAGCCAAATATTGGAAAAAGAACCAGAAAAGTCAAAATGTGTATACACTGAAGGTAAGATTAGTCGATATAACAAATTTTAAATAAATTAACTCCTCCTCATGGGAATAGACAAAAAAAAGGAATTTGGCTAAAAATTTAGAGCTGTGATTTCACTCATCGAAAAAAATGAATATTCTTTTATCCAAGCTTAATAGAATTTTTTTTAAATTAAGCCACATTGAGTTAAACCCTGTAACTGGTTAAGTGTTTCACAGTAAATTATGTACCCTTTTTTGCGAGCTTTTCTCGAACCTAAATAGAAAATTTATACGTAGGTAACTGATAAGATAAAGAAAAAACCCCCTAGTCACGTGATCTTTACCATTCATTAAAAAGGGCTATTCAACAATTACACCTTTCTTCAAAAAGCGTTTCGATTCGTGGCGAAAAAGTTTTCGGAACATTAAAAACAGAAAATCGTCGGATTAGCGAATACCGCATGCGGCACCACAAAAGGGCACCATTTATAACGAATAAAAGAAAAATAAACCCCAGAGGTGCGTTCGATTAATAACGAAAAATTAAATCAATTATATAAAAAGACAATAGACTCGAGTTTTATCGTACACTATGGAAATTTCCAGCTGTAAAAAAATCTATAGGTATTATAATAAAAGATACGGATTTCGCGAAAATTTCGTCAGTTTGGTTGGTTGGGTCAACTAATATAGGTAGGTAGATACGTCTATGTACAGTACGAAATGGCAGAGTCGTCTAAAAGGGTCGAATTGTTCGATATTGTCGCAACCGAAATGCGTTACCAGTTCACGGTTAATTAACGAAATTAATTAACCGGTCTCGTATATACACATACTAGAGAATAAATGATGGTAGAAAATAATAGATGTCTTTTGGGGAAAATATAGTAGAATCGCATGCATAAACCAATCCGAAACGCAGGCAGCATTTCAGAATCAGCTACCGGTTAAACATAGCCTACCACGTTGAAAATCTATTATTACTAAACAGCTAAATTATAATATTTAAAACGAACTTAACTAACGGTGGTATGTTATTATTCTTATTGTAATAGATGCGGTTTCGGAATATGCGTGCTTCTCAGTCAACCAAATGGCATATCGGTAATATACCACGTTTTTATTATTGTTAAGTACTGATGGCGATGGATGGTGGGGGCGATATTCGAAAATTAAATATTTTTTTTAACGGCTACACAGTACACACGCGTATGTTTATCTGCATGTAGTATGGGTATAAGTATAATAACGCAGGAAATTCGTAGAATTTTGCTGCTGCTGATGATGATGAAGGTGGAAGGTACATAGGATATGGTGGATGGTCAAAGGATATCCTTCTTTTTTTTTGAGTAGGTATTATGAAATTAAAAGGTCTTTTTGATACTGACAAGGAAGGTATTCCAACTAGAAGTGAAATTTTGAGCCGAAACAAAAATAAATCGGAAGTACATCATAAAAGAACCCAATTTTCAAAATTTCAGGTGCTAAAGTTCATTTCTCGAATTTTGGCGAATTTTTGAAATTTCAAAATTATTTCATCGCCCTGCAAGGTATGAAAATTTGATTTAATGAACGAAAAAAGCTGAAATATACCCTATTTTCGACCTTCCGAATCGATTGGAAGCAGTTTCGAGACGTTTTGGAGGCTTCAGAAAATTTTGGATTTTTCTCCACTGGAGAGAAGCCCATAAAAATGGTCCATAAGAACCTTAGCACCTATATAATCGCGAATTACCCATATTGGAGAGCTATTTGATCGATTAAAGCACAATTTTCCGAAATTCGTAACCTCCAGTTCAAATCCATATTTTTTGGCAGAACATTTTTCTGGAAAAAATTTAAAAAACGTCGAAAACGTATGTATCGAGGTGAAAAGCTAAAAGTTGGTAGATTTAATATTTTCGAATATGTTATTTTACAGAACAACGATCAGAAAAGGACCAATCAGCGCCGCCTTCAAAGGAAACCAAAACGAAAAGCGATGAATCAGGCCTAAAAATTTTCATAGGAATTTATATGAAATGGTTTTGGATTCGGGTTAGATATTTCAAATGGGAAAAAAACTGGTTGAACTTAAGTTTTTTAATGAGACTTTATACTGTTTACAGCGTTTGTATTAAATACCTACTCTCTCATTCCGAATCAGTGAAAAATCACTGATAAACAGTCAGAATTGCAGCACAGGAAAAATCAGTGAAATTCACTGATTTTCAGTGATTTTCTTTCACTGATTTGATTTCAGTGAAAAAATTTTCACTGATTTTCTCCTGTGCTGCAATTCTGACTGTTTCTCAGTGATTTTCGGTAATTTTCACTGATTTATAATTGAGATAGTAATAAATAAGTATAAATTGTTTGTTTGTCAATGTTTTGGAAATCATTACATCATGTCAAAATATCCCCTATACATAGAGACCCCAGAACAACTCCAATCTAAATGCAAAAGCACTAAGTAAATGTATTTTTCAATTCCAGTCAAAAAAATTTCCGCTAAAAAATATGGATTAGACTCGTCAGTTACAAATTTTGGAAAATTGTGCTTTACTCGATGTTGATCAAATAGGCCATCAATATGGAAAATCTGGCAAGAGAGGTACCCGAGGTCTGACACGCCGAATGAAAAAAAAATTTACAGGCTTGTAGAGCATCACAAGAAACTCCCACAGCAAAAATTTCAGCCCTTAAAGTTGACATGGGAAGGAGTTATGGGGGGTTGAATTTCGAAAAATCGCCTAATACATCGAAAAATTATAAAAATCTAAACAACTAGCCCCCATATGGCATTTCGGAGATGAATTTAATACCACGAATCGGGGGGGGGGACGGAATTTCCACTCATGCCTTATATATCAGAAATAGAAAAATTGTAACACCTCTGGATGAATTTTCACTCATAATATATGAAGACCTCAATTCCAAAAAGTGCTTAATCCAAAAATGTTTTTTTTTGGGGAAATCAAAAAAAATGTTCCCAGGCCCATAATTTTTTGAAAAAGCTGATGAATCATATCTTAAACTGTAGTGCAACGGTTCCTCCAGGTAATCTCATTTAAAAAATTCCCACCACGGCGACTCTGTCTGTTTGAGAAGCTGATGAAATTTGGACTACCTAAGTACCTTTTGGAATAGTAACGATTTTTTTTCGAATATTTATGGCGAAATCTCATTATTCTTTCCTGGACTAAGTACCTTTTGGAACAGTACTGATTTTTTTTTGAAATTTTTGGGGTGAAATCTCGGACCTACATAAATGTAATGAAATTATTAATAATTATTCTTTTCTTTTTGATCATTCAGCAAAAATTCTAAATTGATATGAAAAAAGCTGAAATTTGGTAAGTATATACCCTAATTTTGACCTGCCGAATCGATTGGAAGCGGTTTCGGGACGTTTCGGAGCCTGCAGAAGATTTTGGTATTTTTCAACACAGTTTAGAAAAGCCCATAAAAAATGGCCCATATTCTGTTTTCGGCTATATGACGTCCTAAACTGGTGAGAAATTACCTAAACTACTCGATGACGTCACTAACTTATTTTTCGGTTTTTTGGACTAGCACTTTTTGGAATTGAGGTCTTCATATACTTTATAGATGAGAAATAGGTCTTTTTGATACCTACGTCAGGAAATAATTTCTACAAAATTACATCAAAACTGTTACAAAAAAACTCCAGATGGCCTATGGCAAGGTTAGTTAGTGGTAAAAAGAATTCGTTTTTTGTAATTTTTCGGTGTTTTAGGCGATCGAAATTTAAACCCCCATAACTCTCCCCATTTCAACTTGAAGGGGCTGAAATTTTGGCGGTAGGAGTTTCTTGTGATAACATTACAAGCCTGTAAAAAAATTTTTCATTTGGCGTGTCAGACCTCGGGTAGCTCCCTTGTGAGTTTTTAGGTGCTCAAGTTCATATAGACCATTTTTATGACATTATGGGCTTTTTTCCAGTGCTAGAAAATTCCAAAAAATTTTAAAGGCTTCGAAACGTCTCAAACCGCTTTCAATTAATTTGGGAGGTCGAAAACTTTTAGCTTTTCCTCTCGATACATACATTTTCGACGTTTTTTTAAATTTCTGCCAAAAAATATGGATTTGAACTGGAGGTTACGAATTTCGAAAAATTGTGCTTTAATCGATCAAATAGCTCACCAATATGGGTATTTCCCAATTATATAGGTCCTGATCCCGAGGTTCATATGGACCATTTTATGGGCTTCTCTCTAGTGGTGAAAAATTCCAAACTTGTCTGAAAGCTCCTAAACGTCTCGAAACCGCTTCTATTAGATTTGGGAGGTCAATAATATAGAGTATATGTCAAATCCCAGCTTTCTTCGTTTATTAGAACCAATTTTCATATTTTGTAATACCTACTTAATTTTGAAATTTCAAAAATTCGCCAAAATTCGAAAAATGAACTTTAGCACCAGAAATTTTGGATATAGGATTCTTTTATGATGTACGAGTACTTTCGATTTATTTTTATTTCGGCTCAAAATTTTACTTTAAGTTTGAATACTCCCCTTGTGAGATATGAATGAAACTAATGTCTATGAATGTAATATGCCTATTGAATTGAAGGTATAGGGTTTTATGGGCAAAATCCGGACCGCGCGAATCATTTCAGTCGTTCAGCGTTCAACTCTTTTTTACGTCTTATCACCATTTGAAAGAGGGAAACTGGAGGATGATGAAATAAACAATTTCGAATTTCGTTGTCGGTTGTATTTGTATGGTCAAATTCGCACAAAATTATGAATATTAATCAATAATTTGAGCAAATTCGACCATTCAGAATACAACCGACAACGAAATTGGAAAATGTTTATTTCATCATCCTCCAGTTTCCCTCTTTCAAATGGTGATAAGACGTAAAAAAGAGTTGAACGCTGAACGACTGAAATGATTCGCGCGGTCCGGATCCTTTCTCCTAAAAAAAAAAAGTTCAGTTTCTGGGAGTAAAAAAAATGTAGGCTGGATCATCACTGCTTCGACTATAGAATGGGCTTTTCCCTGTTTCCTGATGACTTTTCACGATAGTAAGTATAAGTACATATATATGTACATTTGAATACTGATATATAAAACTTATTCGTACGATTTTTTGTGTTTAAAAAAAAAATAATTATGGAAAATTACGTAATTCTGAGTTGAAAAATAAATTTGAAAAAATTATGATTCTTAGGAGAAAATTTGAAAAATTTTGTATTTCGAATCGAATAAAGTAGTAAAATTGCATTTGACTGAAGAAAATTTGAAAAAAATCCACACGAGTGAAAATGTCTCAATTTTAATCCCTTTAATGATATCAAATTCGATTTCTCCCTCGCGTATTTCATAAGAATACATACCTATGTAATTATGTTCGTAACGTCAAAAACTACGTCTTTAAGAACATAAGTACCTACCTACGTAATTATGTTTTATTTATCAGCTTCTGTTTCAAATTTACTGTTGAATAATAAAATAACGACAGATAAAACATCAATTGAATAATTTATCATCCTTTATGGAATCGACTCCTACATTACTGTGAATTTTCAATAAAATATGAAATTTCACTACCTTTTCAAGATGATTATATATTTATTAAATAACATCCTTAATACAGATTCAACTTTATTATCGAATTTAAGCAGGTTAAATAATATTACTGGCGATCGAAGATTATCTTAAATATTTAAAATTTGGACCACAAAATTGTAAAGGAGAAGAAGGTGAACCAGAAATGATAGAGCATCTTCTGAGATTGTTTTTTAAGCTGCTCAAACATCATCTGAAAATCTGACGTTTGAAAGAAGGTGAACTTTCTACTTAGTTCGATCATTATTTCTATTTTTCCATCTGCCTTCATCAATGTTTGGAAATGCCTTTGGGAATAAGTACCAGTATCCTCTAAAATGTGGTTTTCCAAGACTTAAGCTCTCCTGGACTACACAAATTTTGAAATGAAATCATTTCTTTGCTGCTCAGCTATTTTAAGCAGTAAAGCTATAAAATCACAGTAAGGTAGACAAATACACAATTGGAATTTGGAGGAAAAATAATAAACTTTTAATTTCTGTTTTTCCAAAAATTGGGCTAAATTTTTGTTTACTTATTATGTGCAACTGCTTTTTCCTCGTAGCTTAAATTACCTCGAAAATCCAAAATTATGTCGAAAAAATGCTTCTAAAAATAGCAGCCTTGCTAGTTAATTGATTGATTGCCAAAAATGTCATCAAAATAAAACTATTGCACAAAGGAACTTGAATAACGAGGGAACTCATGGAGATATTTTTCTACATGCAAGAGAGATTTTTGCATTTCAAAACCCTGTAACCAAAAATTTCAGCTGCCCAGAATAATTTTTCGATTTTGAATTAAATTATTAAAAAAATGCACCTATTTTTGAGCAGAAATTATTAAAATTGACAATTTAAAAACTGAAGTTTGGTCAAAGAACGAATAAAAATTGAACAGTGCATCTCTAAATTGGACGAGAAAGGCATTTTCAGATACAGCATTATAATTATAAGTAAAATTCCTACAACCAAAATTTTAGCTACTCTCTCATTCCGAATCAGTGAAAAATCACTGATAAACAGTCAGAATTGCAGCACAGGAAAAATAGTGATTTTTCACTGATTATTCAAAGAATTTCACAGATTTTTCAGTGAATTTCATAAATATCACTGAGTTTTCAGTGAATTTTCACTGATTTCCAGTGATTTTCTTTCACTGATATATTTTCAGTGAAAAAATTTTCACTGATTTTCTCCTGTGCTGCAATTCTGACTGGTTTTCAGTGATTTTCAGTGATTTTCACTGATTTATAATTGAGAGAGTATTTGAAATATTTTACGATTCATAGCAACTTTTTGAAATTGTTTAAAATAAAAATCGTAATTTGTCAACGAAAATGGGTACGATACATTTTTTTAAAATAAAAGTGACAATATTTTTCTAGTGAAATTGAAATTGATAAAAATTAGGTCCCTAGGTATCTAATATTAATCGCCTAGAACATTTTATCATTTTTTTACCACTTTTTATGTGACCCTTTGAAAATAAAGGTGGTCAAAACAACATATTTGAAAAATCAGTGTGGAAATCATCACAACCCCTAAAACCCAAGTTTTCTTGTTAAATTACTCGAAAGGTACGGTTGATAATTTTATTTTTAGCTGCTCAAAAGTTCATTCCAACATGTTTTGGAGGAATTCAAAAGTACTGAAAAAAATCAAAATCTTGGTGAGAGCCTCAAAATGGTCTCAATTGGTGAAATTCGGAATCTGGGGAGGGGGATCGATATCAAGTGAGAAATAATTCCACCCTCCCTTCCTTAATAAACGATAAACCGCGATTTCACAATTTTCTTTCTTTTTTTTTGAAATTCAAATGCTGGTTAAAAAATCCACTTGAAGTGTCTGCCTGCTGGAAATTATGACAAAGACATTTTCTGGCTGAAATACCCAAAAGGAAAAATGCACTCAAATTTCAGAAACTCAAGCAGTGTTCTAAGCATTTTTTAGGAAAATTCTAAAATATTGAAGAAAATCGAAATCTTGCCAGAGACTCCAAATTGGCGAAATTCGGTGTCGGGAGGTCATACTTCGTAAGTAGTTGGCAGGCATACGACAATTTTTTCCGAAAAATTAGGGACTTTTTTCCAAAAGTGGGTATTACATTTCATAGAAAATAACGAATGCCTGATCTAATAAGTATTGACAAAAAATTGGAAAATTCACATTAAAAATATTCTTTCAATAATTTTTATCATCGTCATGGTCATACCTGCATCTGGGGTCTAACAATTTGGTATTTTCGTATTCAATTCTGTTTCGTTTTTTCCACAGAAAAGGAAGACGGGTTAGGCAAGATTTAAATCCAATTGGATTTAAAATCCAAAAAATTTCAAAATCCGGATTTTGGATTTAAATCCACTCTCATAACAGATTTCAGATTTCGGATTTGAAACCCTATTTTTTTCAAAATTCAAAATTTTTCGTGTTACGTGAACCGGTGATCAGGGTTCAGGCTTCAGGTTCAGGCATTACGACATTTTATTTCGTAGTTATATTTTCTTGTCATATCGAATTATACCGGGTGTGCGAAAAATTCTAGCCCCCCTCCCCTAGATTCACCAATTTGTAGACAGAACAAGAAACAATATTTTTTATTGTTTTAATGTTCTTAAAAAATATAAATTTGCTTTATTTCGTTACATAATACTATTGGAAATTGAAATAAAGTAAAATTACATTATTTTACACATTTATTTTTTTATTTTGGATTTTGGATTTTGAATCCTTTCATAAGGATAATTTTGGATTTGAAATCCATTCTTGCAGAGCATTTCGGATTTCAGATTTGAAATCTATTTGCCCCAGATTTTGCCCAACCCTGAAAGGAAGTAACTTTGAAAATTATGGAATACTTAATACAATATCGAACAAAATCAAAAAAACGCTGATTTTATTCCCTTTCAAAAAAATCATTTTTACAAAAAATCACAAAATTGAATTCTTTCGGAGTAATGCAGAAAAATTAAAAATTTTCAGCAGTCGAAAAAATTGCACTTTTCAAAAATTCATCCGAATATTCACACCTCCCAGCATTTCAATACATACTCAATGCCTTTCAATTGTAATCACATTTCTGATTCATCACCACATCGGTTCAGCCACCGCACTAAATACGTATCCATCTCGAGATAAAATTCCAGGTACGCGAAAGGTCAAACGATCACGCGAGATTTTCCCCTAATTAGGAAGTGCACACACACCAGAATGAATAATTCAATAGACGAGTCTATTGTTCGCTCAGCGATCGGCTATTCGAATGATTACCACAGAAATTAATTTCGATAAAACTATCGTCGTCGTGTCCAACAAGACGAATACAGGTTAAAGTGGCCTCTAATATGCTTCGTCATATCGCTCTCTCGCCGAGATCCTGCCGAGTAAAGGGAAAAAACAATGTTTTATGCGGCGTCATTTAGTTCCAACACCTAATGCCCCCTGAGGCTTAAACACGTGCTTTAAGTAAATAACTGTCAAGACTCGGTTGTAAAAAGCCAACACGTAAAAAGTCCTCGGCCATAGGCTCGCATTCGTAGTCGTAGGTTTATAATTAAAAAAAAATCAAATCAAACCGCCTTCTTTGATGCTGAAAATCGGCACCGTAAGCTTTTCTCTTTCGCAGTTTCCCGAAAAAAAATTCGCTAACACGTGACTCGTGACGTCATTGCTTAACGAGCGTCGTTTCAATGAAAACTTGAATTAAAATTAGTCTCCATTGTGCTGAAACTTCAAAAGATACTTTTTACACGGGTTATCTTCAAAAGATATGTAAATAAGGTAGCGACGTTATTCCTGATAAATGGAGCGTAATTCGTTATGAACCAGTTTTTTTTCCTTTGCTATTCGTTTTATTCAGTATCCTGCTGTAAACTTTAGTTGGATTTTTTTTTCCTCTCTTGAAAAAAGATAAAAGTCCAACGAAACGTTTAGATTGCGAAAAAATTTCAAATTCGCGTCATTTCTCGAGCGTAACATGCCCCAGCAGCGGTGAATTTCATCCTGCAGTAAGCTCGTTAATTTTCACGCATCATAAACGTTTCCTTTCTTAAGATTGAACGTGACGGATTTCACACGTTGCCGCCTTTCGATCTTATAAATGTCAGAATGTACTTATATTTTACGGGTAATGAATATTTATGCCATTTTTTATCTCTACATTAACCCCTCGGTTGGAAAACAAAGCCACCAATGTGCTGAGTTTTTCTTCCTTAACGAGTCCGCAAGCTAAAATACGTCGGGCGAGATTTTCAGCCAAAATATCCGCAGGACGAAGAAGCAGCGAAATATTTCTAGGAAAAATACCGAAATGGAACTCATCCAAATCGACAACTTCCGAATGTCGTTTATCAATACCAATACAATTACTATCGATGAAGAACGTGACAAGACACGTGACGATAATTAGGCAGATAACCGAGCAACCATTTGTGTCCAAATACACCAAGTACCTACTCGTACGTGCACATCGAGTTTGGGATATATTCATCAATGCTTAATGACCACCACTCGGTCTTTTAATTTCTAAACTCATTCATCATACCGATCTGTCGATCCGGCACACCTTTTCACTCCAAATTAGTCCAATATTGTGAAATTATGCAAAATTTTGATACCTCGAACTAGCCGAAAGAATCGTACATAAATGCGAACGTGTAAAGTGATACTTCAGGTTCGAGTAACCGGATTAGGTAGTTTTGTGTTGATAATTACGTTTAATTTATGTTCCACAATTCGTTGGTACCGAGTTTAATTAAAAACTAAATCGGTTGCATTAGTTGGCACATGTTTAGTAAAACGGTATCCTCGGATCATTTAGAATTGTCTTAGATAGTAAGTCGAGTTGTAATTTACATCGACCAGTTTCACGTTCGAGTTCCTAATACGTTAAAACGGTTTCTTCGTTCAGGTGTTAAGTAATTACTGCGACGGTTTTAATTCAATTTTTCATGTGGTATGGTCATTTAGGTATGAAGAGATACTACGATGGGTCAGATATGGTATTTTTTTTACCATTGACCAAGAATGACATTTTTTCAAAAGTAGGCCCCGAAATTCTACAGAAATTGTTATTTTTTAGAAAAAATTACATAGGCCTGCATGAAAATTCGTATTCAATCAAAATGGATAATTTTGATATTAGTAGAGAGACAAACTGCTATACATGGAAAGAAAACTGCATTTAATGAAAGAAGCGTGAATTTTGGCATGATGAATCTTAGGGCCCAAACAAAGGTTTTGAGACCGGGAGCCATCCGCGCTCCCCTCCTCTTCGAGGGGGGTGGGGCTCGCAATTTTGAAAAAGTTCCTAAAAATCGAGTTTTTGTTAGAAATGAAATACATATTGATGTCTAATGCTAGATATTGATCTGTAGATTCCATTTTCACCATCAAAATCATTTTTCCTCCCCCACCTCCCTGAGGGGGCACAACCCCCTAAAATGTGCATTTTGTGGGAGTGGACACTCGAAACCGAAATTTTGTGAAAATATAATCTGTGATTTTTGACCATCATTGATTTTCAATGAATGAAAATCATTTCACTGATTCTCAAACACAGATTTTCATCAAAGACTGATTCAGATTCACAGTTATAAATGTTTATTTAAGAAATAAATGAATGACTAAAATACTGTCCGAGCGAAGGGAAAGCAAAAATTTTTTAAAATCCTGTTTAGAAGAGGAAAAAAATGCACTTTTTCCACATTTTTATATAAAAAACTTCTTTTCTTTGTATACGGAGAAGGCTCGAGTTCCTTGAGCCCCCTCCTTGGAACACTTATGCTAAAAGGTTTATCAGAATGTTTTTGATCTAATGGTTGAATTCCTCAGAAAATTGTAAATTTTAATCAGTAGCGCACTTTAAATTGTTTTTTTTTTCAAGAGAAAAAATTGTGACAGCATCGAAACGCTATCCTACAATTGTGCCCTTTCATAAACGTCGTTGTTGACGTATTGCCCATATTGCTTCATAAATTTCCAGATGTAATAGAAGTCTGAAAACACAATACCAAAATGAGACTTGAAGTGATTCTCAAACTCGTCTCAACTGTTATCTCGAATCTCAATGTGATGAGTGTTTTCTTCAAGCAATAGGGGAGAGAATCTTTCTGAGTTTGGGCTACCATGAGGGGAGGGGAAGAGGGAAAGTAATTTGGTGAAATGTAATATGGAAAACATTTCTTTACCCTTTGTAGCATAACTTCACCAAATTTCAGCTTTGGGCCTTCATTTTTTTAGGACCCCACATTTTAGGGATCTGCCCCCTCAAAGAGGTAGGGTTTAGGTGACAATTCTAACAATTCAAACGGAATGTATCGATCAATAATGAACAGCAAATGTCATAATATTTCAATTTCAATTTAATTTTGAACAGCAAAAAATTTTCAGCTTTGAAGGAGCGCGCTGGGGGGGAGGGGGTCAGAGGCACCAACGTTTTCACATCCTGTCTTGGTTTGAAAAAATATTTCCAACAAGAATTACCTTTTGGATCGCAATTCCTGTCTTATTTCGGCGTTATAACGACAATTTTGAGCGTTTTCCAAGTTTTGAGGGTCCACAGGGGGCAGGAGGGGGTGCGAATCGAAAAATGGACTAAGGCAGTGATTTGTACACTTTACGTAGTATATTTTCACAAAATTTCGGTTTCGAGTGTCCACTCCCACAAAATCCACATTTTAGGGGGTTGTGCCCCCTCAGGGAGGTGGGAGAGGAAAAATGATTTTGATGGTGAAAATGGAATCTACAGATCAATATCTAGCATTAGACATCAATATATTTCGTTTCTAACAAAAACTCGATTTTTAGGAATTTTTTCAAAATTGCGAGCCCCACCCCCCTCGAAGAGGAGGGGAGCGCGGATGGCTCCTGGTCTCAAAACCTTTGTTTGGGCCCTAAGATTCATCATGCCAAAATTCACGCTTCTTTCATTAAATGCAGTTTTTTTTGGGTTTGCCTAGGTTTGCCTCTCTACTAATTATTTTTAGCGCTGATCGAGGAAAAAATGGTGAAAAAATTCCAGCACGTCAAGATTTTTCAAACCGTGAATTTTTTGTTGAAATTTTTTTTACACCTTTTTGATAATTTTTGACACTTGAAGTGAATTTTCTGAGCAAAGAAAAGGTTCTGCGAAAAAAATGGACGGAATATAAATTGTAGAGGGTGAAATTGCCTTTCTACAGAGAAACCTAAACTTTCGAGATATTTCAGTCGAAAGTTCACAATGCTACTTTTCATCTTTTATTGAAAATATTTCGAAAACTAAGCTTCCTGCAAAAAAACTCATTGAACTGAACTGATAGGAAATGTTATACTCTACAATTTAAGTTATTTATATATTTTTTCCGTGGGACCCTTACTGTGCTCAGAAAATCGGCTTCGAGGTGTAAAAAAATTTCCAACAAAAAATTCGAATTGACTTATCTAAGTGATGAAGAAAAACTAAAATCATATTCGAACTCAGCACTAAAAAGTTATCAAAATCGATCACGCAGGAAAAAATTGTCGAACTGCCAGCCTGTGATAATTCAATTCGTTAAGTACAAATAAAAAATAATAAAAATAAGGTTAATTACAAAAAAAATATTTTTCTGAAAAAATATGAACATCTAGAGCATGAAATTTCCTTTCCATAGAGTCCAATTAGTTTTTTTCTAGGAAGCTTAGTTTTTGAGATAATTTTAATAAAAGATAAAAGTTGAACTTTGAACTTAAGGCTAAAATATTTCAAAAACCAAGCTTCCAAGAAAAAAAGAATCGAACTTTACATAAAGAAAATTTTGCGCTCTACAATTTATGTTCTATTCGTTTTTTTTCATAGGACTCTTTATTTGCCCAGAAAATCGTTTTCAAGTGTCAAAAGTCATCAAAACGTGTAAAACAAATTTTCAAAATAAATTCAAATTATGAAAAATGCTGACGTGATGGAGAAAAACTGAAATCAGATTTGAACTCGCACTAAAAAAAAGTCAGAATCACCAGTGTTGATTACGCAGAAAAAGGTGAAAAAGTGCAGGTCTGTTCTCTCATTTATACCTAAATCAGTGAAAATTATCGAAAATCAAAGGAAAACAGTCAAAATTGCAGCATAGTAATAAATCAGTGAAAAAATTTCATTGAAAACAAACAGCGAAAATTACTAGAAAATCAGTGAAATTTCACTGGAAAGTCAGTAAAATTCCTGAAATTTGCTGAAAAATCAGTGGAATTCTTTGAAAAATCATCGAAAATCCGCTAAAAATCAAAGAATTTCACTGATTTTTTTGTGCTGCAATATTCTGACTATTTATCAGTGATTTTTCACTGATTCAAAATTATAGAGAGGGTTGCCATTTTATAAAAATGATAGGTAAGTAGTAAGTACCTATACCTAATGATTTTTGGTAAAAATTGTCGTCATATGGGTAAAAATGACCTATGCCAGAATGAGAATCAGAGACCCTGAAAACCTATATTTTGACACTAGCATCGAATTTTTCGAATTTCAAGTCCCATATATCCGTTTTAAGGGCCCAATTTTGATTTTCGGGTCAAACGATTTTCAGAATGAAAATCAACGCCTCTGAAAATCTACCAACATCTATCTCAATACCCATAACCCAAAATAGAATTTCTGGAAATTTTGAATCTTTTTAATTTTATGGGGGGGGGGGCTCTATTCTGGTTTTCGGGTCAAAAGATTATCAGAATAAAAATCAATCCCTCCAAATACATATAGATGCTCATATGGCTTTAATTAGAATTTTTTAGAAATTAACGTTTTTTTTACTCCCCTATTACAGAAGAGTTTTTAGAAAATATTCAAAAAAATGAAAGTCGACATCCAACTTCAAAGGCGTTTTCTCCCCTAAATTTTTCAATTTGGCACACTGTATTTAGCCTCGTTTTAAAAATATTGACAGGAAACAGGGAAACTAAAAATTCTGCACCTGTCTTCGATCATTACTTTACTCAGAGATTACACAACCCTCCGCATTTTTTTCAATTGACGAAACATATACCTTGAAGAATAGAAATTTTGATCTTTTAACGATATCTTTTAATCACACTGTTGTTTTTTTTTAAATTACAGCTGGAAGATGGCACAAACTAAATAGGAAAAAAATTCGGGAATGGAGAAAGGAAAAAAAAGTATTGTAATGCCTATGAGTTTAGAGAAACTGTTGAAAAATAATTCTTATAGAAAATTTTGTTTATACCTAAACCGATTATTTTTGGATGTACTTACTCAGTACTTTGCTACTTACTCAACCTATCTATAGATGGAAGATGACCGTTAAAGAGATAGGAGTAAATTTTTCGTTCGTTGAAAGTGTTGAAAACATGGAAGCATTTAAAGAAAACGTGATTATGATAATTTTTAAAACGTAATTTTCGAATTCGAATTTGGGGTATCTACTAGAATATTATGTAGTTGCTATAAATGAGGTTTTCTTTACAAGTGTTCAGATGAAATTATGGAGAAGAGGTTGAGAATTTTATTAAAATTTGAAAATTTTTTCGTAAAACCATTCTTAAACCCCACAATATTGAGCTGTATTGTTCGAGAGTTGGGATCACTGCATTTATGGAACAAACAAATTTAATTCCTAAGCTCATTTTACATGTAAAACTTTGCAGCCTCTTCCTTTTTGAAAAGAAATTCATTTTCTTGAACACTTCGTCGATCACAGAATATAGATTATTAATAGGTATACTTAATATTAGGTATCGGTTACAATTGCCACTCTTTTGTTCTACTTGGATGTTGAACGAACAATTTAAATGCATACTTGAGAACTTATTCCTTTATAATATTTACCTTCCAAACATATTTTATTGGCACGGAATGATGCACACTAGGTATTTAATTATTAGTAATTCCAGTGTCTCAGTTATTAATGATAAACCATATTGGCTTGTTTATATTTTAGTAAGCTTAAGTTATCATTGACAAACGCACTATATTCTTTCTAATCACCAGGTGTATTAAGTTATTAGAAGTTAAGTAACTCCCAACATCACATGATACCAAACACCTCCTTTAAATTAATTATATCATACGATATATAGCATTAGAACTTTTATTTACTTAACAGTATAATAGCGCGACACGAATAAGTATATTTTACTTATAGATATCTAGATAGTTCAACTCTGAAAGTACTTATCTGGTACTAATCATATACCATACCACATAATGTAGATATCCAGAATCACCTCGAACTTTTCAAATTTTGATAAAGATGAGCTATAATTAATTGGTATCTTTGAAAGAAACTATAACTAAGTAGATAGATGCACTTTAAATGATTTATGATGAATTCTTATAACTTTACGTCAATTACCAAGACATCAAAGTCTGTTAAAATATTGATATTCTTATTGATTCTTAATCCAAGGTAAAGTATTTGGAAAACCTTCATCAGAACTTACCGATAGCATTAGAGGATATCTGGACATCGGGTACGAGCTGCTTTCTTCGCACTTCACTTCACTTCACTATAAAACTACATCAATTATTTCACATCGCGAAAATTCTAACAAATTATTCATAATTAATCATAATCAATACCAAAATTAAAAATAAACTGAAAAAAATTGAAAATCAAACAACAAGATTGTTAAAATCAAAACTCAAAATTTCCTAAAGTGTGTTTTTATTACTTTTTAAATTATAAGTTGGCAACACTGATAATCAAATCAATGTTGCAATTAGACAAATCCCTAATTTATTTGATTTTTGATTTTTGATTATTTTCCCAATAATTTCTAAAAGAAATTTAATATTGAAATTGAATCGAAAAATAATCAATATCAAACTATTGTTTTAAATTCTTCTTTTCAGCAGAAAAATTATTCAGACTTGAATGACTGATTATGGGGGAGTCGTAATTTATTATTTACAAGAATCGTACGTACCTAAACCTACATCACTTAGCTAAGACACTTTTTTATTCCAGATCGGAAAATTGTCAAGAAATCGTATTAAACATAAGTAAATTAATCATGCTAATTCAGTAATTCTACAATAACATCCAATCAGGTTGTAATTAACCACTTTAATTTACTACGTGCACTGTTGAAAATTTTTTACGTCAAAACGAGGTAAACTCGACCACATGTAAATGTCATGTCTCCTTAAATTAATTTATACCAGCTCTAATTCATAAAAAATAGTAAAACAAACATCGTGTTTTTTTAAAACGATATCCTATTTCAACACAACGCCAAATTCTCCCCAATTCATTTTGAATTATTGGCTTGTCATTGTCACCGTGTCTTGACTAATATGCGATATTTAAATACATAATACACCCAAACCCAGACGTAATTTTTTTTCTTACGAACGAAACTAACCGTAGGTAGTAATTTAATAATACCTATTTGTTTTCTTGCTAACCAATACCTGTGTACGTTTAATAAGTAATAATTTTATGGCAGAATAAACGCCGTAAATCAATGATTATCATGCGGTATTTAAGGATCTAATGTCTTTATTATTAAGTATAAAAAGTTTATAAATATGAGAAAAAGTTTGTAATTGCGTTCTGATTGTTTAGCCAACTTGATAAAAAGTATTTAATTCGTAGAATACGTAGAATTAAACTAGGAAATGTATTCTTTAGTATAACCTCGTAATAATAATGAAAATAATGGGATTGTTATATGCGCCTACAACCTCAACAGCTGCAGATCTCATTACACTATTGTTATACATGTAATATCTATCACTAACAAACCGGTTAAAAATACTAAAAGAAAATTAATTTTTATCGATTTTGATTACTTACTTAAAGTTGAAATTTATTTCATTTTTCAATTTTTTTTCAAAAAAAATAAAATTTCAAAAATGAAATTATTATTTTTTTATTTTTGCAACACTGCGAAAATAAAAAACACAAAAATGGAGGGGAAAAGGGTGATAGTTGATTTCCATAACAATAGAGATGCAAATTGAGTAGAACTAGAATTTCGGAAAAATTTACGATTTATAATTACAAAAAGGTTCAAAAATGTGTTAAGGTTGGTAAATTTTCTTCAACAGACGTTATGACATGCATGAAATCAATTCCAGATGCATTCAACTACCCTCGTACCCTGTTCGTATGTACCTTACCTACAAGATTTGTTAATAAGTGGAGTATGTATACAGAAAATCTATCATTTAGAATAATTAATCTTAAAGTAATTTTAGTATTCGTTGATTTCAGTTATTCGATTCTATCACCAAGTAACTGCTGAAATATCCAGCCCGAGTTTGATCACCGGATCGTTATTCGTTACATCACACACCTGATGAAAGCAGTCGAAGTCACCGAACGACAAACACGACAAGTTCGACTTGTTTACGAATAGAACGTTAATTTAGAAAGTACGTAGTATTAAAATTCCTCATGTATTTGCCAAGCTGTTGGTAAAGCATACTTGGAAATTTAAAATTCGAAATTTTTTCGCTACCGAGAGATAAATATAAATCGTCAAAGAATTGCGGTAGGCGGTACCCTTTTTCTCGTCGAAAATTAATGTTTCCTGCATTAAGTAATTAATTATGCTGAGAATTTCGCTCGTACTATGCGGTTTGTTTTATCTACAAAGTTGACTGTTTTGAAAAGAATCTCATTCAGAGGTATTTAGCTAGTATTTAACGTGTCATTCTTATCGAAGCTGTTAAAGTGGTAACATTATGGATATTGTACGGTTCGATGAAAACAAACTGATATTACGCTCGATTAGAAAAACTCGGCGTTGTTAAAAGGGTCTTTTGTTACAGGCAATATGGATCAAATCTCATACGGAGCGCCTCGTCGGAGATTGATATGATTACCGAATCAGCAGGAGGTTAACTAAAGACTCGTAATAGACTACAAGCAGTGACGGCTTTACCCTCTTCATTTCACCCTTGAACGTTATAGGGTAAGCTAATTTTAATTGAATCATTCAATTTGAATACTGGTGTATGATTTTACACAGATTTATAAACAAACGTTGCAGATTTCGATGGTTTGCGAATATTACTTTTTATCGTCCTTTTCCCTATCTGCGTTCGGTTTTATTGTTATCTAATGGAATTTTCTTGGTCTTTTTTAGCTTCGCTGTGTTGCACCGTGTAGTAAACATGTCGAGACCGAGAAAGCATTTAACACGATCTTAAATCTTCGCCAGTGTCGACTTCGACGAAAGGAAAACTTTGATAAAACGAAGAAAAATAGTGGAAAAAAGCTCGTAAACTGCGATCCGGATTTCCCTTTCGCTACCGTTAGTAATTCTATTTCCGTCGTTCTTAAAATCCGGAAACTTTTAAGCTAGACATTACTTTTCGAAGCTGTCGTAATTCCGACCCTACGGATTGTAAAAACCACCCTTATTTGCCGAATACGTATATACACGAGCCGGCTCGAGACCCCGCTTCTATTTAATTATAACGTCGAGTTTTTGGCTCGACGATGCGCGGCAAGGGCATGGCAAAGATTCGGTGGCTGGAAATTTTGTGTATTCTGTTACAAAGTAGATACGCGATGCTCCCTGCGCGCCGGGTTAAATCACTCTTGAAATATCATTATGTAGATTAGTGTTTATAGTATCAACGATCGCGTCGTAATGTGATGGAGTTAAAGGAGTGGTTTGAAAACTATGAAGAAAAATAGCGTACGGGAACCGAATTCGCTAAATTTGCCGTTTATTCGTTGCTCCATCGTTGCCCTCCGTTTAGGCTGCGGAATTCGGCTAAGTTGATTACGTTGTTTTGGTTTCGCCGTGGGTGGTAACGATGCATTACGCTCTTTGATTAAAAATAGACTTGATTAATTTTACGACCGGGGGTACCGTACCGGTACCGATGGGGTATTTTGTACGCCGCAAATGAGCATTACCGAATTTATTATTGACCGATATGGCGGTTTTTTCACGCACCCTGGGTGTGTGATCTCGATGGGGATTGTGCCAGGGGTGAATTTTTTGGCGTTTAATTGTGAATCAACGAGTGGTGGTGGTGAAGAGTGATTTTTTTCTAGTTTTGGAGTGATTTTGGTCCTAATTTGGGATGAACAAGGTTATCCATGGATAGTGATACTTACCTCGGAGAGTTTCAAGGAAACACGTACCTGTTCTTCGTTGGTAGATATCGAAGGCTGGATCTTGTGATTGCGAAGAAGATGGCTACGTTCTGAAGAATTTTCTGAACCAGGAAGGAGTAGTTTTATGCCCAACGTTGATTTTTCTAGGTGATTAAGTACTGATTTCTGTACTCACCATATGAAATAATTTGTAGTACCGATTACCTACCAAAATTTTTAATTAGGAATTTTTGGAACTACCTATTCAATTGATCGATTTAAATTGCCGAAATTTGAAAATAATTCAGCCATGAAGTCATGATGAGGTATATTTTTGAAAGCTCCTGATTGAATTTATGTTTTTGAAAAAATTTCTTTACGAGGAAGAGATCTAGACTGGCGTAAAATGTTGGGTCGAAAGTCGAAACTAAAACATGTTGAAAATATCTTTTAAAAAATGTTTAACATTTCAAATGCTAAAATTGATTTTTGAATTCCGGCTGATCTTTTGAAAATTCAAAATTGCCCCATGCAAAATATTAAAAACTGGTCCGTTCTAGGTAAAAATCGTGAAATTTTGTCTACCTATACTCTATTTTCGACCTCTCGAATCAAATGGAAATGGTTTCAAGACGTTTTAAAGCCTTCAGAAAATTTTAGACTTGCCTAGTTTTAGAAAAAAAAAACTTGTAGGGAGATCACCAACAATCGCGAATCTACAATTTTCCAAAATTCGGAACTGCAAAGTCAAATCCATGTTTTTCTCCGGTGCCATCCATGCCAATTAGATCACTTATTGAACTCAGACTTTCAAATTTTGCTCAATTTTTTTACGGGGTTCTCTCTTCCCCCTCTTCCCTAAAGTTAAAAAAACACCGCAATTTTGGTTCTAGCCCTTTTGGTGGTTCCAAGGGGGACAGGGGTACTTCGTTATTTTTTGCCCATTCGATTTTTCATAAAAATAGCAAACTTCGATGTCGTATATCTCAAAACTGGCGATACTAGAGCTATTTTGCTTAAACAGTTGGAAAAAATATTGAAAGAGGACTCATATTCATTTATCAAAATTTGGCCAAAGCCCAATTTTTGATGATACGCCGAAGTTCAGAGATGCCTACAATTAAAAATTTGCAAAAAAATCATGTGAACAGGTTTTTATAATAATATCCGAACATGGTAGTTTTTGTAATGAGATTTTATCTCGGGGAGGTGGGGGGGGGCACCTCAAAATTTTAGACAAATTTTAAAATAATTTAGAACTGCATGTGGCATATCATTTTTATAATATGTATTTGAGGCGCTGATTTCGAATATTAACTCAGTTTTTGATCTGATTTCCCTAAATCCCTTCACAGGGGCCCAAATTTGGCTCAAAATTTGAAAAAAATTAAAAAAATTGAGTGGAATGTCTTTTGTCGTGTTTTTGATAGTGCTGAATCCAAAAATTGAGTTATTTTTTTGATTTCGACTTTCTATCACCTCTTCTCCTCCCCACCACATTCAAGTTCTTTTTTCATGAAAATATCGTATGGTATGTCGTTTGTCATGTTTTTTGGGGTGCTGAGTTCGAATATGGACTACTTTTTTTGATACGACCCTATCAACACCTTTTGAGAGACGACAGGATTAGATCGGGTCGTACCAAAAAAAAGAGTCTATATTCGAACTTGTTCAAAAAGTGATTGAATTGGCATCGAATGACCCCCTCCTCCAGTTAAAATTTTTGGCAAAAATTGAAAAATATACTAATAGTGTTCGGATCGAAATATACTTACCTTATTTTTGACCTCGCGAATCAATTGTAAGCAGTTTCAAACCAATCTGAAGCCTTCTGTAAATTATTTAATTTTTTCAACAAAAAACATTTCTGAAAAAACATGCAATTGAATTGGCCAATTACAAATTCTGAAAAATTTTGCTTTAATCGATCAAACAGGTCATCAATATGGGTACCTAATTCGCTGTAGATTCTGAAGTTCATTTGAGCCTTTTTTTTATAGGCTTTTTGTCAAAGCTGGGGAATAAGTAAAATTTTCTGAAAGATTTAAAACGTCTGGACACCATTTTTTATCGATTCGAGAGATCGAAAATAGAGTAGATATATACCAAATTTTACCTTTGTACCTCGATGTCGATTAGGTCAAATTTTCATGTTTCACTAATTTGCAGAAACATAGGGTAATTTTGAATTTTCCAAAATTTGCCAAAATTCGAAAATTGATCTTCAGCTACCGAAATTATCGATAAAACGTTTTTTTTTTATGTACTTACTTACTTGATGTGTATTTTCGTTTCATGTCAAATTTTTACTGTTGGTTGGTCTCGTAGCGTAAAAATATGAATATTGAAGTCATCAATAGGCTATTTTTTTTACTTTTTTGAATTTAATTGCAATTTGGCTGGGATAAATATGGCTTGGAAGGGGGAAGGGATGTGGTCAGTCTCTTCACATGATTTTAGAATCTCGACACAACTCCTGAGCAATTCCCCCTTTCCCTTCCTTCTGTCTTCAACTTTCATTCATCTAAATTCTGAATTTTTATCGTTCGAGAAAAATAAAAATGAAAAAAAATTCGTAATTTTTTTATAATTGTATTTTGTACGTTAAATACGAGTATTTTACACGTAATTTGCTAATAATAAACAAAAATAATTTGGTAATTTATAAATTATTAAAAAAAAATAATTTAAAAATTTTAAATTAATTTTTTCCATCGAAAATTTACATTATTTACAAATATTTCGATACACAATCGTAACTAAACATAAACACGAATGGTACTACAAATTGGATTAAGAAATTTAGTTAAAATTTGTCGAACAGGACAACACGTAAGACAAAAAAACATCGAGCTTTAAATTTAAAAAAAAAATTGAGGTGCGAAAAATAGTTCGTTCGAAAAGTACGATAACCGATGGAAGAACTATTTTAAGAAAACAAATAATAGAAAAAGAAACCATTACAGAAAGCGAAAGCAGCACATTGAAGAGAAAAATAAATACATAAATCCTCACAAAAATCCGATCAATTAGGTACACAAAGAGAAAAATTAACGATTAGTTTAAAACAACAAAGAAATTTTTTTACATTATTACAAAAAATAATAATAATAAATGATTATATAAGATCACAGATAAACAGTAATCCCCGCAGAGCATGGCACAGGAATTCGAGGGGTCAGACGCGGCTTTCGATCAGTGATTTGGATACAACAGCGTCGGACCCCACCTGGCTCAAACGATGCCCGGAGGTTGCGGTTTAACGTCGATCTCGAGATGTGGTGGCGGTGTCGGATCCATCGAAGCGGGCGAATTGACATTACCCCCTAATTCGGATTGACTATTTTCTTCGGAATCGGAACACGACTCTGAGCTTCCTTTTTTGCTGCTATTTCCGTTGTGCGTTTTAACGTGCTTGGCCAGATGGTCGGATCGCATGAAACGTTTGTTGCAAATCGGGCACGCGAATCTTTTCTCGCCGGTGTGAGTTCGCAGATGTCTCTGGAGCTCGTCCGATCTGGTGAAACGTTTACCGCAGAAGAGCCAATTACAGACGAATGGTCTTTCGCCTGTGTGCCATCTGAGGTGAGCTTTCAAGTGAGACGTTTTTCCGTAGACTTTGCCGCAGCCTGGTATGTGACAACTGTGTATGTTCTTTTTACGTAAATGCACGCCGGCCGGACCCAGTCTCTCGGCTTCTTGGCAATTGGGACAATCGCATGTGGCACGACCGGTGTATCGTCGTTGGGAACGAGGCGATGGCACTTGGGTTGCTGAAGGCGTCGATACCGGAGGCGTCGAAGCGACCGGATGATGACTCAAACTGAACGAACTCTGGGCGCCCGGTATCATAGTCTTATAGGTATCCTGCAGCAGGTGCTGGCCGGACGAGAGCAGATGATGGGCCGGATTCGTGGCCAGCGTATGACTCAGCGAGTAATCGGAAGATGCGGCGTAGTTGGCGGCCGCCATTTGAGCATGCATGCCGCCGCTCATATCGAGCCAGCTGCCGGTAGCTGCGGCGCTGTGGACATCCCACCAGCCAGTCGGATTGACCGGATCGCTTTTGATGGTGGTATGGTGCGTCGCGCCGGTCATCGTGTTGAAGGGCCACGACTCGTAAGGATGCCTGCCGTAGACTGGCGTCAGCGAATGGTGGGAGCCGGTACTTTCCATCTTGCCGAGGAATCCGGATTGAGCATGGACGTTGTTGTCCGCCGTCGTCGGCGTGGTAGGACCGGAAAAGTAGAAATCGCTGGCAGAGCTGTAGACCGGCGTCGTGGCGCACGTAGCGTTCATCACAGGTCGACTGGAGTAGCTCACGTTGGACATGGACGTCGCGCTGGCCGACGATACGCGTTGGCTACCGGTGGATAGTGGTGAGGTGTTGGCGTCTTCCATCATACCGCCGTTGTTACCTTGAGGACTTTTCTTCCAAGGGTGAAATCCTTTACCGACTGCCGCGTCTGCCAGAGGGGGCGGCGATTTGTTTGATAACTTGTTACATTGAGCTGCCAGCATGGCCAAAGGCGTCCCTCGCAAGCCGGGGTGTTCCTGTGTAACCAAAAAGACGAAAAAATCAAATTAGTTTATTCCATCTTCGGTCGTTAGGTATTATATCTAAATGTTCGATAAATTAGTTTTCATCGAATTGGTCGGGTGATTGGTGTCTGTGTGTCGTTTTAAAGCTTTGGAAGGATTTTGTGTAAAAGTTGTGTCGGGTTGTTTTCTCTGATAAACGTTGTGAGGGAATTGGATATTAGATGGTACATACTTTTTTTTCAATTTTTATCAAAAATAAATTCTGTGGACGATGTTGAAAAAAAAATTATTTCAACTTCGTCCATCATTTTCTCCCCCTCCCCCCTCCCATTGACATTAGTAAAATTATGAGGGATGGGAGAAAAAATGAAGGGGTGAAAAAATTGTGAACACGCCATTTCTCTTCTCTTGTTGAGTACATTAAATATCGTCTTCCTTTTTCATTTTTTTTTCAATTTTCTTCCCTCCCTTTTGAAATTGGTAAAATATTGGAAAGTGTGAGAAAAAATGGTGAGAGGGGTGGGAAATATTTTGAATAATCCATTTTTGTTCTCTTGTTGAGTACATTCAAATTTTTTCAATTTTCTGATCTCCCTTTTGAAATTGGTAAAATTTTGAGAGGTAGGAGAGAAAATGAAGGGAGGGGGTGGAAATATTTTGAATACGCTATTTTTCTCTTCTTGTTGAGTGCATTAAATATCGTCTCCTTTTTTTCAAATTTTTCTCAATTTTCTCCCCTCCCTTAAATTGATACCCCAATGGGAGAGAAAATGAGGGGAGGGAAAAATTTTTAAATTGCATTTTTCAGTTTTTTGAGTAAGTACTTGCAGAATCGCCTTCCTCCCTTTCAATTTCTTCATTTTCATTTTTTTGTGTATGGTATCTCATATTTTTCATGTGTGCACAGCGCCCCTATGGTGAAAAGTGGAGGTTCATGTGCTTGCGAATTTCAAGAGCTGAACCTACCGAAATTTACTTGAGAAAGTATAAAGCTGGGACCGGTCCCAAAAGTTAGTGTATGTACCCCTATTTTGAAAACCACCAGTCTGCCAAACTGCAGGTGACATGGTCAAGCACAGCGAAAGTTCGAAAGTTCACTATTTTCATGAACTTTCGGCCAAAAACATTTATGGTCGAAATTGGTGTCAAATTACAGGACTTTTTGCGCTGAATCCGAATATGTAGGTCTGCCGACCTCTAAGTACTACCAAAGCCCCAGCAGACGGTGTCAAAAGGGGAGAAAATTCGAAAAATTATTAATTTTTGAGTTAGGTTTGAATAAAGAGCCATATAATTGGTCTAAAAATTAATTTTAAACGGTTTCAAAGGGTGTTCGATAGCAGTGACGTTTTTCTAACTCGAAACTGCCCAAAACTTTCAAAGTTAGGAAGGTGGGGTAAGGGGGGAGCGTCCATAAATTCACGAATTTGGGCGTTGATATATCGAAATCTATGTTTTTTATTCACTAAATTAGAGGAAATCAATACTAAATGGGCTGAGAAATCCCCTTCTCAAATTTCTAAGAAATCTAAATATTTCCAAATGAAAAATATGTTTCATTTCTAATTTTCGGGAAACTTTTGGAAATAAGAAAATGGTACAGGGTGTCTCAATTTTGTTTGGAAAAAAGACAACTGTTGATTGTACTCTCGAATTTGAAAAAGTTTATTTCTAGTTCATTTTTTTTTAAATTGTCAGATGACAACTTCAACTAGTTTGTGGAGCTAGCTCAGAGATCAATTAACTTTGAACGTGAGAGGGGGAGTTCCCAGACACCGCCCTTTTCCTGTATTGATGATTTCAATGTAATTATTTAGGTATTAATGAAATAATGTGATGAACCTGATGAGCTGATGATAAATACACTTGAGTTTGATTTCAAAATTCCAAATTAAGTAATGGAAAATCTCTGACCGACTTTTAATATTTCTCACCTCTCAAAATTGTTTCAAAACAGAGCGAGTAAAGACAATGGCAGGATTTTTTTCTTCTGAAAAATTCAAAGTGAAAAATTGACTCTTCTCTTCCCCTGATCGTATAAACAAAATCACAAATTTTATACCTGCATTTTTATAGGTATTTATTGAATTTAGGAAGAGAAACAAGTATGATTTGAAAGAAGTGAGGGTAAAAATTTCGAATATAGATATTTTTCAGGAAATTTTAGTCTTTTGAAGTCTGATAATAAATTTTTTGAATTAAATTTAATTTTATTGCCTCGTATGGTGTTCCATGAATCGTCTGCCAAACTTTTTTTTTGGATATAACCAGGTACCATTAAGAAAAAACTTGAGATGAACATGTTGCCTATTTTAAAAATTGAAAAGGGGCTAGGGTTCATTAAAAATTGAGAAAATTTGAAAATTTTTTGAAGCTCATTTATTTTGATTGACCCGTAGCCCCTTCATTTTCGATGTTAGGCAAAAAGTCTACAGAACAAATTTTTTTCACTTTTCAACGTACTATCCATTCCTTTGGTCAGTTAATTTTTTGAGAATTTTTCTTGGACAACTTTTTTTGTAGCCCCTTCAATTTCAAAGATAGGCAAAAAGTCATAAAGTGAAAATTTGTTCAGTTTTCAATGTACTATGCATTCGCATGGTTGAAAAAAATTTTTGACGTGATTTTTTTATAAGCAGCATTATCCCCTTCAATTTTCAAAACAGGCAACATGTTAATCTCAATTTTTTTAATGGTACCCGGTTATATCCAAAAAATACATATGTTTGTATGTTTGGCAGGCGATTCATGGAACACCCTGTATATTGTAACAATTCGGCTGAATTTCAGGAATTCAGTCAAATCACTGTATAGTATGTGGAAAATTCAGAATTGCAGCACAGTAATAAATCAGTGAAAAAAAATTCACTGAAAGCAAACAGTGAAAAAATTGCTGAAAAATCGGTGAAAATTCATTGGAAAGTCAGTGAAATTTCTGAAATTTGCCAAAAAAAATTTCATAAATTTATAATTATTCAAATTTTGAAAAAACGAGCAATTTTTGTGGTTTTCCTATTTTTTTTCTTTTGTAAAAATTACCAATTTTTGCAAAATTTGTCCAATTTGCTGCAAGTTGTCAAATTTAAAAAAAATCCATTGAAAAATTGTCAAATTTTTGATATTATTACGTACGTACACGTAAAAGCTCCACACTTATTTTGACCGGTAAGCCAAAACACATAATGTACTTGCGACGTCTAACGTCGAGCCGCTCATCGCACCTCGTACGTCCCCCATCGTTATACCGTGTATCGTTCTATCGAACGCATATGGGAGCCTCCGAAGTCATAAATCAACAGTTCACTTCGGTTTGATCAGCTTTTTCAAAGTGGAAAAAGGCGTGGATTTTAACTCGTACTCCTTTGTAGACAAATCTATCTTCTTTAATGGGTGTACAAAATGACTTTGAAAATACTAACCGCGTATATACCGGAAAAGTGCACTATTTTTGTGGGCGCCTTCGGTGCGGTGTTTTTTTCTTACATCGGCGCGTAAAAGAAGAGTAAATGTTTCTTTTTGGTGTGCTCGAGTTCGGGGTTTCGTTATTGTACGAAATTGAGAAACGCGTGGTGTAACTTAATTGACTGCATTTGGTCCTAATAAGGGTTGGATGGAGTGAAAGGGAGGTATCTGAGAGGTTGCTTTAGTACATTTATATTGATTCTTTAATTTGTAAAAATTGTTTTTTTTCTCGGTTCACAAAAGGGCTTGGAATCGTTTATTGTAGGTATTCGAAATTTACGAGAGAAGAAAACTTTTTGTGACAGGATTTGAACATTTGAAAAATAATATTCGTTAAATTGTTTGTTTCATTTTTTCAATATTTTGAAGTCGGATTGGTAAAATTTCTGTGGTATCTTAAATTTGGACTTGGAACCGCAGAAATAAGTTTTAATTACTTCAAAAATTGTCAAAATAACATAAAAGAAAATTTAAAAATTGTTCAAAACATCAAAAAAAAATTTCAATCTTATACCAATTTTTCAAAATCTTTGTGCCAATTTTCATCATTTTAAATGTACTTTTCGACAATTTTAATCACCATTTCAATCATTTGTATGCAATTTTCATAATTTTTTCTTAGGTACCAAAAAAATTTTAATTTTGACTTTTTTTTCGTTTTTTTTTTCTATTGTGAAAATGTTCCTTCGTATTTTAAACATTTTTGATAAAATTTTCAATGGTTTTTCCAAAACTTCACACATTTTGGATTCAATTTTTCAACGTTGGCGTCATTTTAATCGATTTTTCTCATATTTTAAATGATTTTTAAGGCATTTTCAACATTTACACCAATTTTAGCAAAACTTTTTTCTACTCTGATTTCATTTTAAATGTTTTTATAAAAGTTCAACAATTTTTTTCGTAAAATAATTTTATTCATAGTATTTCTCAACTGATGCCATTTTTTATTGTTTCTATGAAAATGTAACAGTTTTTATGGCAATTTCAACAATTTTTCCAGACTTTGCCGATTTTTTTCCAATTTTGATATTACTTTCAACAATTTTTCTTGTATTTTACATAATTAAGATGGAATTTTCTGCTCTTATTCTACTTTTTACACAATTTATTGATCTTTTTTCAACACTGATGTCATTTTCAACGATTTCATTCGTGTTACAAATTATTTTTCAATTTTTTTAAAATTTTTATCGACTCCATAAATTATTTTTAACGGTTTTTTCAAGTTTCATTCAATTTTTTTGATCTTTTTCAACTGTTGATTTCATTTTCTATGGTTTTATAAAATCGAAGAAATCGTATGGCTCTTGTTGACAATTTTTTCAATATTTATCATATTTTTTACAATCTAATGTTATTTTGAACGAATTTTCTCATGTTTTAAACAATTTTAATATGATTTTCAACAATTTTTCCAAATATTTTTTTTTTCAATTATAACTTTCAGTAAGAGTTTCTCGTGCATTCAACATTTTTTTTTTTTTTTTCAATAACGTAATGTAACCCAAGTTTATGAATTTTTTCTGGCCTACAGTCGTCATTTTCAACAATTTCTCTTACATGCAGAAACCGAGCAAATTTTTTCTTGTCAAGTAAATTTCATGGAATTTTATTTAAAAAATGGTTTTGTATTTTACCCACATTTTATTGATTTTTTCGACTTTGACGTCTTCTTCGTCAGTTTTTATGAAATTAAAACAACTTTTATATGGCATTTCCAACAATTCCTTCACCTTTGGCCATGTTTTCGACAATTTTTATGAACATAGCTGATTTTTCTTGTTTTTCAAACAATTTTAATGAAGTTTCAACTACTTTTACTGGATTTCCAAGTAATTTTTTTCAACATATTGCACTGTTTTATTGAAATTTTTTCAACGATCATTTTAAATGTATGATTTTTTCCTTATTTGAACATCTATAAAAATTCGACCAGTTATCTTGTGGTTTAGAGAATTTTTAAAAGCATTTTCAATATTTTTTTTTGTATTTTCAATTTCTATGACATTTCAATTTTTCACTTGATTCAATTTTGACGAATTTTTAAAGAATTCATCTTTTTTCCAATGTAGGAATATTTTGAACAGTTTTTGCGTCATTTTTAAAAAATTTGGCGGTATTTCAACAATTTTTACTTTTTTTTTGAAATATTCCATAAAAACCTAACAATTTTTTTACATTTGAAATCAGTTTTAGAATATTTTTGACAACTATTTCGATATTTTATCTAATTTTTATTATGTTTTCGTCATTTTTTGTGCCCTTTGACAATTTTTATGACATTTGAACACTTTTAGTCACATGCATCTTTTTAGGACATTCAATTATTCAAAAATGTTTCAAAATTTTTAAATGGAATGAAAATTAGGTATAAAAAATGTTCAGGAATGGTTTTCTAAATTGTCCGATAAAAAAGTATGAAGATCTTAGTAAGAAGTAAATATTGAAGAATAAGCAACCACTTTAGTATGCATTAATTTACCCCTCGTCTGCTCAATGAATCTTCTTATGAGTCATGATTTCGAAACAATATCTCATCCACGTCGATTCAACTACCGAAAACCACCATTAATATTTCTAACGACGAATACCTACGTAAAGGAAATGACTCTTTTACAAGCTACCCAACCTCACCGCGTTAACACACCGATCAACTTTTAATTACTAATTAATATTTTAACCAATAAAAACTGACAGTCGTCTTTCGTCTTTCAAGTTATTACCAATAAGGCGGGTAGGATCTTTTGTTTTTTATTTTTTTTTATCCGGCACCGAAATGAACCTTTTACCAGGAATAAATGGAAAGCAATTTGAACGGACGTAAAAGAAGCGAAGAGGTAGCCCCGTCGGAGAAAAAAACCAAAGACCTTGCCGAAGGCGATTAACCGACAAGATGATTGGTCGAAATCGCTCTTCATATGCGGTCGTGACATGGGAACTAATTTACAACGTTTGAAATCTGCTGCTCTTTCCCGAGAAACACAAAATCGTCGGGGTTAATTTTTTTTTGGATTTTCAGAGTCCTGGTAGTGGATTTGGAGCAGTGTTTTTGCACGTTTGGAAATTCAAAGGCTAATTAGAAAGGAAATTGGCAGACGTGATGAGGTTCTCGAATTGAGATTTTGTATGGAAGAAAGTACCCATGGAAATGGGTACATTAAAAAAATAAAATGTATTCTTCGAATACTTTTATAGGTTAAGTTTGTAGAACAGAAAAATATACCGAGTAGTTTGAAAACCTGATAGTCTGTGAGATGGTTATAGAGGTTCGCCACCTTTGCCAACTCATCGCGCCCCGCATACGTCGTAAAAAACGTCAACAAAACATAATTTGTACCGTCTCTGCACACAAAACTTCAGACCTAATAGATTCATTAAGTTTGTATCTTTCGAAGAACACCGACACGACGTAGTAAAAATTCCGCGCAAATATACCTACAGTTTGGTTAGATGAGTATAGATATTTAACTTAGGAGTAGAAAAAAAAAATTCGCCAATATTAAGAACCAGTTGCCGACACGTCATTCATATTGCAACATGACAAAGAAAAGCGTAAAGTCGGTTCGGCGGGCTCCTTTACCGGCGCTTAGCGTCGTTTCTAAGCGACTACTTTAAATTACCTTTTCGAACTTTAAAAATCGTAAAAAGTCCAGGCGCCATGTAATTTCATTATTGGTGGGCTCTAAATTACCAAACAACGATACAAGACATTTCGACGAAAACTAGTTATCCGCGTGGCCATGCAGCTGAAGATGCTGGTAAAAACTATGCACCGTTTTGTAGGCTATAATACGTCGTTAATCGTCTGAGAGGAGTAATTTTCACCAGACTTTAAGGAGGCGGATGTGATGAAAGATGAGGTGCTGGGAATGGAATATGTATTTAGAGATTGTTGCAGCGTTTATGAATTAAATTCGAGATAATTTGGGCTCAGAAAGGACGTGGGAGTTAATTTTTTTCAATTTTTCTGTTTCAGAGTGGTCCTGAATCGTTTTGGATGGTACTGCATGAGAAGATGACGATTGGTAAGTGATAAGTAGAGCGAATTTATGAAAATTTAAGATAGGTAGTTAATGCAAAGTACTCGATGATAATTTTAAAAAGTTTGAATTTGAAGTGGCGAAAATTGAGTGCATGAGGCAATTCTGAAAATAAGCTGATCAGTGATCAGGAGAGCGATTTGTTTGTTCAAACGAAATTTTTTTATTTTTTTCATGATTAATTATCAGTTTTTACTCTTATTCTGTAATCTAACATTTCTTCAAACGAAATGCAGAGAAACAAAATTTAACATAGGTAGATAGGTATATTTTTGTGTAGAGGAGATGGCAAATATAATTTTTTGAAAAATTAGTTGGCGAAAAAAATCTTGAAGAAAAAAGTCTCCTGATTTGTATCCGAAATTTTAAAACGTTGAATTGTGCAATGGCATAACTATAACTATGTTGAAAAATTAGGAGGAGGGATGACTAGAAAAAAATTGTCAATTTTCTTTGATCATATAAAATAAAAAAATTTGTTCACAAAGAGATGTTCAGAGCCAAAAATTTTATATTTTTTTCAAATTTTCTACTCGTCCAATAGAGAGTTACCCCTTCTCCCCTCTCCCCTCCCCTCTCCTTTTCTATTTTTTTTAGATTTTGAGAGGATTTTCAACACTTCATATGATTTTTTATTGATCTGATCAACGTACCTACTCATTTTTTTCATTTCTGAATATTTAAAATTTATTTTTTGAAATGAATTGAAATTTGACCAAGCAGTTACGAATTTCGGAAAATTGTGCTTTAATCGATGAAATAGGTCACCAATTTGGGCGACCTGAGTTTTCAGGTGCTAAAGTTCATCTGGGCCATTTTTATGGGATTTTCTCTATTGCTAGAAAATTCCAAAATTTTCTGGAGGCTCCAAAACGTATCGAAACCGCTTCCAATCGATTCGTGAGGTTTTAAAAGAGGTATGACTAAATTTTAGATTTTTTTTGTTGAATGGATCAAATTTTTATATTTTGCAGGGGGATGGTGGAATTTTGAAATTTCAAAAATTCGCCAAAATTCGAGATATTTACTTCAGCACTTGAAATTTTGGATATGATGTTTTTTTGTAATGTACTTTCGATCAATTTTTGTTTCAACCCAAAATTTTTCTGAAGAAAAAATTTAGTCATTGTCGCTGTATTTTTATTAAATTGTCATTTCAAAAAATTCATTCCCGCTTCGAACATACAAGCAATGAAGCTCTTTTCACTCAACTACATTTTTTTTTTAATTTTAAAATTCTTGTCTTATATTTTTGATTTTTCTTTGTTTGAACTTTTTTTTAATTTTCTGGTAACTTCCTTTAGCCAATTTTTCTCGATTTTTTTCCAGGCTAAAAAATTTGAAGTCCACTCTACGAATCTGAAACTAGTGGAAATTTTAAGTGTTGGATTTCAACAATTCCAAGATCCCATACTCCCTTTTAAAGACTTAAGGCCTACAAAAAGAATCTTAGTTGTTGAAATATCGTAAATTTTATTGAAGTACGTTCACAAAAATCATTAAAACTGGCGTAAAAGTTTGTAGATAAAACATCATAATAATTGTGAAAAAGTATTGAAAAAGTGATCAATTTATTAATTTCGGTTAAAAATTATTGATTAAAAAAATTTTGCTTAGTTTTGAAAATTAGATATTGCAATATTATTAAACCTAGAATATAAAAGTAGGTATTTTTTTAAAAACTGTTGAATGGGCGTAAAATTATTTGAGTTGACTTAGAAGTGAATTAAATATCATGAAAATTGTAAAAAATAATGTTGAAGTAACCATTAAAAAATTCAGAAAAATTGAAATCTGAAAAAACGCTCAATTTTTGGTTAAAAATAATCAATTTTGGTTAAAAAATATCAATTTTGGTTAAAAATGACACGAAATCTTAAAAAATCGCTATAAAATTCTGTAAAGATTTTCAGAAATTTTCGAAAAATTCATAAAAACTGGGTAAAGTTTAAATTTTACTGTCTTTAAAATATCTGAAGTTATGTATTTTTGCAGCAATTTGATCATTTTTGAAACCTTTTCAACTATTTTCAATTTTTCATAGTATTTTAAACAATTTTTCAGTATTTTTATTGTTATTTTTATGAATTTTTATGCATTTTTCACCATTTTACACAATTTTTATGCTTCCTTGAACCATTTTAGTGTTATTTTGAGTGATTTATTGATATTTCCACAAATTTTTATCAAATTTAGAATCCTTTTTGTGCAATTTTTTCAATTTTTTACTCAATTTTACATCGTTTTATAAAATTCAGTCATGATTTCATGATGTTCTGATATGTTTTAATGATTTTTCAACGTTTTTAATGATATTTTAACAGTTTTTAAGTGCTATGAAGCCATTTTATTCATATCTGTATATTCTATCGGATTACCATCACCACCCACTTCTCTTCCTTTAACGAGAAAAATGTACCTATTCTCTTTTATAAACTGCACTAAACGTTATTTATCATAAACATACTCCGATTACATCTCATTCTAATTCCACTCGTACAAAATTCACATCCAAATTTTTGAAATCCAATTTCCACGGCAAGGTTTTTCTCAACGCCTCTCCCTCCCCCACCCAACAAAACAATCGAATTGAAAGTTTTTCGGTGTTTTAAATTTTTTATACATAGTAGGTATAAGAACAGCTGGGCCAAAAATTAAGAGAATCGTTGCTTTTCCAACAGCGATGTAATCTAATATTAATTTCCGGCTAAACGCGTTATCGTAAGTTCAGATCTTGCATTTGATTACATGCAAGGTCCCAGCATTTCCGTACAATGTGCACCAGAAAACATGATTCGCCAATTGACGCTATTAGCAAATTCGGAAAATTATTTTGAAAACGTGTCGATACCGACATTCATAGCCCATGCGAGGTCAAGGTGAGAACCCGGCACTTCGATGTTTTTATATTAATTCGAAAGGAAGTGTTGATTGGGTGAATTTTTATAGTTTTCATAGTTAAGCTCGTGAATAGCTATGAAAAAGAACTAGATTTCAAATTTTGATTTAAAAGTGAGATATGAGTAGTACCTGTCGTGGTGTTTTTATTTGTAGCTGCATGAAGAATTTTAATTTCTCGCTTCCCTTCTTTCGTAGGATTTGTAGGAGATATCGGAATCAGATCGCGAATAGGTCTTGAAGGTCTTATACAAAGAATAAACACGTTTGAACTGACGAACTTGATGCCACAATATCGCGAACAGCTTCACATGAGCTATGCTTTCACTGGCTTTCCATACCACGGACGTTTCGTAACTGACTGATCCATCACCAAGGGTAGCAATACATTTGGAAGACCATAGCTCGCAGGGTCGGGGTGCGGTGATCCCCCTGAGTCAACGATGAGTACCCCCTCCCTCAATTTTTCAAGCCCTCCCCCCAATTTTCACCAATGCCCTAATTTTTTTTCAAAAAACTTTAATTTGTTTATAAGGAAAGGAGTACAAAAAATACAAAAGTACCTATTTGATTGATCAAAGCACAATTTTCCGAAATTCGTAACATTGAGTTGTAATCCATTTTTTTTTTCAGAAAACATTTTCAACCAAAAATAAGGGTTTCAATTTAAAGTTACGAATTTTAAAAAATTGTGTTTTAATCGATCAAATAAGTCACCAATACAGGTAATCAGTTATTAAAGGTGCCAAAGTTCATATGGACTATTTTTATGGACTTTTCTCTGCCGCTGGAAAATTCCAAAATTTTCTAGAGGCTCTGAATCGTCTGAGAACCACTTCCAATCGATTCGGAAGGTAAAAAATAGAGTACCTACAATCTACATATATACCAAATTTCAGTTTTTTTCGTTGATTAGATCAAATTTTCATAATTTGCAGGACAATAAAGTTATTTTGAAATTTCAAAAATTCGCCAAAATTCGAGAAATGCAATTCAGCACCTTAAATTTGGGACATGGGGTTCTTTTATGATGCACTTTCGGTGCTCTTTTGTTTTGGCTCAAAATTTTACTTTGAGTGGGATACCTCCCTTGTTAATTATGAAAAAGTAGTGAAAAATCATAGTTTTTTGTTTTTATTTTTTTTTTGAGCTTGCTGCGATCCAGTTTTGGAATCAGAAAAAATATCCGCGATACCTGACGACTTGGCAAAATCAATTTAAAAATCCAGTCGGGGCACCCTCCAATTTTTTTGAAAATTTCCAACGTGAAAAAAATTGGAAAAATTTGAATTGAAAATTTTCAAAAAATTTTCAAAGAAGTATAATTTGTGAAAATTTCAAAAATTTTCATTCACTCCTTCCAGAGATATCACATGTTGAATTTTCGGCATTGAGGGGTGCAATAATTCCAGAAGGAGGGGGAGTTGGGGTCAATTTTTTTACTGAAAGTAATATTTTGGGTCAATTTTGACCGAATTTGGGTCAAGGACCAGTTTAATCGTAAACAGGAAAGGTCCTATGCCATCACGTACTCTTTTTTGTGTTTTTATTTTCGTTTTCTTCTTTTGAACGTATTACTTTCCTATTACAAATACGAACCAGAAATTAAAAACTTTTCAATGAATGAAGATTGGAAAGCAATTTAATAAAATTATGGAGAACGGTCTAATGGGAGGGGGGGGGATCGGTCTAATTCACAGGATTCGTCTAATTATGGGGGGAGTGATAGGGTTAAAAAAGCTCCCCCCCCCCCCATTTTCAACGATGAGTTGCTCATTAGGAATATACTCTCACCTTACCCCTGAACAGGGTTACCACCACCGCGAAGTAAATAGAACACTCTCTTAATTTGAATCGGTCAAATTGACTGATTAAAAAAGGCTGAATTGAGTCACTGAAGAAATCAGTGAAAAATTTACTGATTCAATTAGTGAATTTTCATTTTTGAATCAGTAATTTTTCCTTAACTACTGAAATGAATCGGTAAACATTTCGATTGAATCAGTTTGAGTAGTTGAAGAAAAAATTACTGATTCAAAAATGAAAATTCACTAATCGAATCAGTAATTTTTCACTGATTGGCTGTCAAATTTCATAAATTAACAGTGGAATTAGTGCTCTCTCATTCTGAATTAGTGAAAAGTCGCTGATAAACAGTCAGAATTGCAGAACAGGAAAAAATCAGCAAAATTCGCTGATTTTTAGCGAATTTTCACTGATTTTTCTGTTAATTTCATAAATGTCACTGACTTTTCAGGGAATTTTCACTGATTTTCCAGTAATTTTTCTCGCCGATTTGTTTTCATTGAAAATTTTTTCACTGATTTGTTTTTATTGAAAATTTTTTCACCAATTTGTTTTCATTAAAAAAATTTTCACTGATTTGTTTTTATTGAAAATTTTTTCACCAATTTGTTTTCATTAAAAAAATTTTCACTGATTTGTTTTCATTGAAAATTTTTTCACTAATTTTCTCCTGTTCTGCAATTCTGACTGTTTCTCAACGATTTTCGATAATTTTCCCTGATTGATAAATGGGAGAGTGGAATTTCACTGTCAATCAGTGACTCAATTTTGTCCATTTCTATCAGTCAATCTTCAGTTTTTGACTGATTCAAATTAATATAGCATACCAGATTTAAAATCAGTTTGCCTTTGAGGTTTTTACGTAACAAAAATTTCCAGATTTTTCGTATCGCTTGCCCTCCTCTCTCTCTCTCTTCCATCAATTTCATTTATGTCTATCATCGTATGAAATTTCCACATCGATTAAACCTCAAATTCGACGAATTTAGATCATCGATTTTTTTTCTCCTAAATTACTCCAAAGCTAAAAATGCATCATCTGTTAATATTTTCTCTAGAAATTTGCCATTTTGTGGTCAACTAACCACATCAACTCGAACTTCAACCGCGAACATCTTGACCACAATTTCAATTAATGTAGTTGTCTATTTTCGCAACAAGATCTTACCAAGTTTACGAGTAGACATTTGGCTGATAATTTTGGCGAAATTTGCTCGCTCGAAATATGACATGTGTTAACCTGATATTCAGTTGTTGTCGAAGAACAGATGGAATGTACTAGCAGCGGTAAATGCAATCGCCATAAATGAAGCTGTTCGTTGTACGAAGGAAGTGGCAAAACGAGTTAATGTCTCAATATCCATTATAGCTCTTAGAACACCCGGCTTGATACTTCCTATACTCCAATTTTAAAAATCGAATCTGCAAAACTTTTCCCATTTCGAGCTCGTTCTTTTAAATCAATCAAACGAGCCGAAAATCAAGATCAAAGTAATCAATTTTTATTGCCGCGAGTTTCTCTTTGCCATTTTTATTATAATTTTTCGCCTCGACTTAGTGTAGAATCATCGTAGCAAAACTCCTACGATTAATTGAGCCGTTTAAAGCGGTTAATATGCGCGCCGACGGTCATTAATCAGGCCGGCACATAGAGATGTTTATGATTCATTAAAAATTTTCTGTGTTATAAAACACTTGTTCAAGGTTAATTCGCATATTATTGTTAATAATTACACGAACGACCAATCGCGCTCTTAATGATTTATTTTTTTTCTAAATTCAGCGTAAAATTTTACAATTACTCCGAAGACGGGTACGAAATTGAATTTCCAATTCGAACCGTTGAAAAAATATTACCTCGTGCGGTAACTCGAGCTTAGGTTAATTATTCCAAGAATTCCAACAATTTCAGATACAACATTGTGACCTACAAACATGTCATCTTGTATTTCTCGCCCTTACAACCCTGCTTCATTTTAACACGTTTTCAAAATGATTCATTTAATCCGACGTCGCTTAAACGAACTAATAAATTTGAAAAAAATACCAAAAAGTAATTTATTATTCGTGTTTTTGGTTCGTAATTTTTCAACGCTGATGTGTGCTCTGGTTTCGCCATATGGAGTTGAAATATGACCCTTGACTAGTGCTAGTAATAAAATAAAAATTACGCACCATCGTTGCTTGTTTGGAATCGGTACGTCGAAGGTGTTCTATAAACAGTATTGGGGTGAGCCTTTGAAGCGAATGTGATTTTATTAGGGTGCTTTGAAAGGCTCGATCGATCTAACAAATTTTAAAAATGCTCGGTGTCTTTGTGACGATCTGGTCTCAATTTCACGTGTTTTTTATCGACATAGGCATCAACTTAGGCAATTTATTCGACTCGATGCCTTTCGGGTTTCTTTGCTCAGCCAGCGAAAAAAAAAAATTAATCATTTTTAAACGAGTACATTAGTAAATAAAGCAAAAAAACAGGAGGGGGAAGAAAAGGTGAAAAAAACATTGGAAATTAAACATCTTGAATTACAAATTTGGTAAAAATATTTCCTGTCCGAGTATATAAAAATCGCCTTCGAAAAAATGGCTCCCCGTATAAAGTAAAATAATATTTTAACTAGGTTGATTCACTATTAAAATAATTAATTCTATGGGAGGAAAACGCCATTCTAAAAGTCACGGAAGAATGAAAGTATATGTACGCGGAATGGAGTGCATTTTTTTTTTTTTTGAATTATAGCTACATGACATGCGAGGATTTTTCATAGGTTTATTTTATTCTTTTTACATACGAAGCATGCAAATGTCTCATTATGTAGTTGGTTCGTAAAGTACCGCTTATTACGAACCGTGCAACGTTATGTAATTAACATTTTATGGCTGTTTTATTAATTATTAAGTGTCAGAAAAAGAATTTAATTAGCATATTTTAAAATATTACACAGTGATTCCGATTAAATACTGGCGGAAAATTTTTTTAATGAATTAGCTTTTATCAAATTTAATGGTCGTTTGTGTTAGATGAACCGGCGATGACCAAATTCCCGTAAGAAATTTCCCCAGTAGTGAGGGAAAAGTCGCAGAAGATGTTGTGAGGTTTAACGGATCGGTACTTATACCTGTGAGCTTTTGGTTTAGAGGTTTGGGATTGTGTTGGCAAAGCCGTGATGCATGACCTCGTTGGGTATATTGAATTACCTAGCTGTGATGCGAGAGTAAATGCGCGAGCGTGGTGGCGTTATGGCGTGATTTTGACGAATTGATAATTGACGTCGTGTTGAGAAGAAAAATTGGAGTTGGTGTAATTCACGCGGTAAATGGTGGAAAAAAAACTGTCGGACGTTGGTGTAATTATATCGTGACGTTGGTTTGTTGTAATTAATGAAACGACCTTATATGTCTTTGTAGATTGAATCTGGGTTTACTATTTTTTTCCCGAATGCGGTGCGATTTTGTCGAGTTTTGGTATGGTATGGGTATCTGACGGGATATGCGAAAGGTTCATGAGGAGATGGGGTCGTTTAGAAGGGATGTGATGTTGGCTTAAAATCAGAGATATCTGAAGGAAGATTGATGAGGTATTGGGCTGAAGCCTTTAAAGTTGCCTCATCAAGAATTTGGGTTTAGACCTGGAGTCGAATTTTTTGTTGAAAAGTTCTAATTTGGGGTGGAAGACCATATTTTGAAATGAAAATAAAAACTTGGCCAGGTTTGGACCAAACTTTTCCTCTCTCTCGATATTGAACATTTTCCAAAAGTGATGCCCTTTTTTGGAAAATTTTCTTTTTGAGTTGAAAAACTTTCATTTCAGTCAGAAATTTTAATTTCTTGTTTCCCTCACCCTCCTCTAATACAATTGGTCGACATCAGTTCGTCCGTATGAACTGGAATACCGTTAGAACCTTGATTTTTTGGACGTGAAATACTGAATTCTGGAGTTGAAGTTCAAATTCTGAGGAGGATGAACTCAAATTTTTATCCGAGGCCAAATTCGTAGTCACAATATACCTGACTTCAAAGCCAATGTTTAGTTTCATGTTGGAAAAGATGTAAAATTTACAGCTGCAGCACAATCTGAATGTATTCAAATACAAATTTCTGCGGGCGCAACTTTTCGAAACCTAAAGCCAGAGTTGAATTTCATGTTTAAAAAAGCCTAATTTCAGGATTGAAGGGGGAGGGAGACAGAAAATTGAAAATTTCAGGCTGTAATGAAATTTTTCTGGTTTTTCTGAATTAAAAGTAAGTACAAAGATTATAGGATTGAAAGAACCCAAATAATGCAATCACAGATCAAATTTCAGAATCTTAAATTCTCAATTCTGATATAATACCAAACTTATTTGAACTGAAATGCCCTGAATGTCAACTGAAATCAAATTTATGATTAATATATTTTACTTCAGAGCCAGCGTTAAATTTGATGCTTAAAAGTTAATTCTTGAACTAAAGTCCAAATTCTGTGATAGGAAGAATCCATTTTGGACCATCAGAGCCTAAATTAAAGGATTCTATATGATCCACTATGAAGCAAGAGCTCAAATTTTGGAATGAAAAATGACCAATTGTAGAGCTTGAAATGAAATTCTACATATAATACGAAGAGCTCGAATTATGAAATTCAATGCACTTCAATTCAGCTTCAGAGCAGATCCTAAAATTCTGGAATGAACTGAATCTGATTGTAATCAGGCCTCAAATTCTTGAATGTTGGTAATGTTCCTGATTCTTATCCCAGAGGCCAGAATTAAATTTTATTTTAGAAAGAGCTCAATTCTACACATATTATGGACTCTTAACAAGAAGCTCGAATTTTGGAATATGATTTGAGAGGGATTTTGAGTTTCTGACTACACGATTACACAGCCAAAAATCTTTATAACTCTCATAACTCTAGAGTCAAAATTGAACTTTATTTTTGAAGAGCCCAAAACAAAAATTAGAATTTAATCAGAATCAAAGTACCTAATTGGATTCGACTAGTTCAACTTTGAAGCAGAAATTCACTCAAAACCCAATTCCTAAATATAGGTAATGTTCCTTATTTCACCCCCAGAGTTGAATTATTTTCAGATTTAAGGTTTCAACTTGATTGATTCTGAATAAAAAGTTCAAATTCTGGGGTAAAGAGATTCATAGCAAAAATTATGGGGAACGATGCATCTAACTCCATGATAAAGGATGAATTTTTGTGAGTATTTTGAAAAATTCGATTTCAGTGTTGCTGAAGCCAAAAATTCTGGGGTTAGAAGAGTCTTAACTACCATCAAAACTGAAATACTAGGATTTAATAAATTTTATTCTTTGAAGTAGAAGTCCAGAATCTGAATCCAATTGGTATAAAAGTCAAAATTTTTGGATGTAATGTTCCCCATTCTAGCCCTAGAGTTGAATTGTATCCTGAGAAAACTTCAATTCCAAATTTATACAGGGTGTCCCGTCTCAATATGGACACCCTTCAACCAGTAGTAGTGCAACACTTACTAAGTCGATGTAAGTAGGTTTGCCTACCATTGGGATTGAAGGGGCAGAGTTATGCACATCGAAAATTTTTTCTTTTTGAATTTTACTTGGCATTTTCAACCGTGCGCTATTCAACAACCAAGATAGATAGGAGGTTGCGCTTTGCGGCAACGTGTAGCCCACTTTCTCTGGAATTTTTCTATGCGATTGATAATTTTTGTAGGTGAACTAGGGTGGGTGTACCGCACCAAATATCTGAAAAAATCGTGTCAAAAAGTTGATGATTTTTTAAAAATTTGGTAATTACTAAAAAAGTTTCCCTCTTCTACTACCATTATTAGTAGTGTTTCTGGAAGAAAAAACTTCGATCTTTCCAATGGCGCTAATCCCACTCTTCTATCATGCTCCAATCAAAAGTTACGAGCGTCTAATTTGAATAAAAACACAAGAAAAACTTCATTTTTTTGATTTTTCAAATTTCAAAAATTTATATCTTTGTGACAAAATGAGATAGGCTGATGGGGTTTGCAGCATTGAACTAACCAAGCATCACACTACACATTGTAGGAATGATATTTTTCAATTTTACAAATAAAAAAATTTTTGCCAAAATTTTTTCCAAGTTTTTTCTGATAAAAAATTTTTTAATGTAAAATTTTAAAATCCTATTAATATTTTGTGCGGTGTAATACTTGGTTAGTTCAATGCTGCAAACCCCATCAGCCTATCTCATTTTGTCACAAAGATATAAATTTTTGAAATTTGAAAAATCAAAAAAATGAAGTTTTTCTTGTGTTTTTATTCAAATTAGACGCTCGTAACTTTTGATTGGAGCATGATAGAAGAGTGGGATTAGCGCCATTGGAAAGATCGAAGTTTTTTCTTCCAGAAACACTACTAATAATGGTAGTAGAAGAGGGAAACTTTTTTAGTAATTACCAAATTTTTAAAAAATCATCAACTTTTTGACACGATTTTTTCAAATATTTGGTGCGGTACACCCACCCTAGTTCACCTACAAAAATTATCAATCGCATAGAAAAATTCTAGAGAAAGTGGGCTACACGTTGCCGCAAAGCGCAACCTCCTATCTATCTTGGTTGTTGAATAGCGCACGGTTGAAAATGCCAAGTAAAATTCAAAAAGAAAAAATTTTCGATGTGCATAACTCTGCCCCTTCAATCCCAATGGTAGGCAAACCTACTTACGTCGACTCAGTAAGTGTTGCACTACTACTGGTTGAAGGGTGTCCATATTGTGACGGGACACCCTGTATATTATGTACAAATTATGGTAATTAATTTGATTGATTCTAAATAAGAAGCTCAATTTTATTCAGGGATAAGAAGAATTTAACTATACCTAATCACAACCTGAATTCTTGAATACAATACAAAAACAGAGACAATTTTGCATAAGCATTTTTGGATTGAGATAAAATTTTCAAAATCTGTTAAGCAGGTTTTAGTAATGCTGATTTCGATGAAAATAATTTTTTGAATTGCCGAAAGCATCCTGCTCAAGAAATGAGATTTTTTCAATATTTCAATTTTTCACCACATTTTGAGTAATTTTGACGCAATTTAAGAATTTTTTGAGACGCATTGTACATCTCAAGCAATTTCAACCGTTTTTCACGTTTTTTGCAATTTTCAATACAACATTCGAACAATATTGTAACATTAATTGGGTGTTGTGAAAGTCTCAATTCCAAAGCTGGAGCTCAAATTCTGTTAGATTGAAAAAAACCAACTGCATGCAATCAGAGCTAAAAAGAAGTTGGATTGAACTGGCATGTTTGTGAAGAAGAAGTTCAGATACTGAGTTTAACATGAAACTAAAACCCAAATTTTCGAATCAACTTGAAAACTTGGTGACTAGACGTAAAAAAAAAAGTTGAAATTCTAGAATAAGGGATATTTGACGACAATCTCAGCCAAAATTCATAGATGCAATATGTCCAATTCCAAAATCAAAGTCAAATTTCATGTTTCAGAAAGTCCAATTCCAAAAATGGAATCAAAATCATGAAATTGAAAAAGTCTAGATGTAATTAGAACCATATAATAATTCAATTCACAAGCCTGATTTTAGAAGAACTCAAATTCTGGATGTAACATTTATCAAAGCCCAAATTTTTGGATGAATGTACTCTGAAGTAGGGTGGGCCGAAAAACCAAAAATTTCGATTTTTGAAAAGTTACCCCTGTAAAAGTTGTTGGCTGGATAGACCAGAAAAATAAAACAAAAACATTCAAAGTCGATTCATATCTTCCGATCGCGCAAGAACCTTCAATTCTTCAAAAATTGCCAAAAATTAAAAATTTAAAAATTTAAAAAAAATTTAAAGAGCTTCTTTAGTGACTATCCAGACCAAAAAACAATTTTTTTCGAGAAAATCGGTGTTTTATAACTTTTTTCAAATTTTCTTCAGGGGTGAAATAATATGAGAAATTTAATAAAAAAAAACATGGATTTTTTTCAAAAAAGTTGTGCTTTTTGCTTTAAATGATCCCTAAATAAGCTCTAAAATTAATTTTAATAAATTTTGATTGTTTTTGAAATTTTTTAAAATTTCTGAAAATTGAATTTTTGGCAATTTCCGAAGAATTGAAAGCTCTTGCGCGATCGGAAGGTACGAATCAATTTTCAAATTTTTATTTTATTTTTCTAGTCTATCCAGTCAACAACCTTTTTTCAAAAATCAAAATTTTTGGTTTTCGGCCCACCCTTCTCTGGAACCTTAGTCCAATTACCATTTCAAAAGAGTTCGAGTTTTGGATCTGGACTCCAAATTCTGGATATTGGAGTCTCATTCTTTCATCAGGACTCTGATTTTCCCATGGAAGCAATGAGAAAAATCGTAGGTACTTTTGAGTCAGAAAAATTTCAGTTCAGTCGGAAATTTTAATTTTTTTGTTTCCCTCCCCTTTCTCTACAATTAGCCGACTTCAGTTCGTCCCTGAAGTGGAATACAGTTAGAACCCTAATTTTTGGACGTGAAATACTAAATTATACAGCTGAAGTTCCAATTGAGTTGGATGAACTCAAAATTTTTATTTGACTCGGCTCATTTTTAATAAAGATCAATTTCATAAAATTTTGTGTCAAAAATCTTTGGAAATCGTTGAAAATTCTTTGTATTGGCAGAAAGTAATGTTCATTTGTTCTTTTCAATAGATTCGTGGTAGAACAGAAGGTCTCTACCCCTCCCCCCTCCACCTCAAAAAATTGCTTTTAAACTCGAAACGAGGCTATCTAGAAATAATTACCAATTTTCCAAGGCTCGAGCTAAATCACTTTCAAAATTTAAAATTTCATTACAGATTCTAGATCTTCTTGTTTCATAAGAATGATCCGAAGTCCATCTTAGTTGGCCTTTCATCGATTCCAAACAGAAAAGAAAACCTCTCTTGATCTATCACCAATTACAGATACCTAATACGTCACTGCATAGTTTCCGAAGGCCTCATCTCATATCCCTGTGTAAATGAGCCGATATTAAAAATTACCTCAATTGGATAATATTTACATCTAACCACAAGAAATGACCATGAATACGTTACTCGTATAATACGTATAAAAAAAAACAAGTTCCTGTCTGTATCTGTATCACGAGCACCTCGGGCAAATCAAAAAAACGCGTTCGAAGTACCTCAAAAAATGTTCACTTTTTTATCCACTTAAATATTTCGGTTGTAACAACATAATATTCATGTACGAGTGTTATTTAATAGGTCGGGGAAAACTACTATTCTATTTGAGGGGACATATTCCCTAAATGTATTGAAAAATTCACGTAGGTGTCTTTTTTTTTTTGGAATGGCGACATTAGGTATACCTTTTATAAACAGGTTACTTGTAATATAGAATTACATAGTTACAAATTCATGTACCATCTTACGTTTTTTTTTTTTTTACTACCATCGCTGATTATAGGTTATCGTAATATTTTCTTCATTGCTTCGATATAAAGTATTCGAAAAATAAGAATCTAGATATCGAAGATGTAATGAGAATTTTTGCAAAATCTTCGTATAGGCAAATATCAATACACAGATGTTATTTTCCATCTAACTAATATATCGTGGCATAATCAGATCGACTCATACGGTCTTATAAAGCAGCAAAATTAATATTTCAAACCGGTTTTGTAAAATTGCTCGAATTTTCATTATACTCGGATGATAATTACTTTAGAATACGTATCGGAATTTTTATGGTATCTGGTGCACGTATCTGTACGAGCTGGTTACCAAATTCATAAAATAACGGTACCTCAGAGCCGAGTGAACCGGTTGCCTTGGCTTTGGAAAAGAGTTAGAAGTTTAGAAAATGGGACCAGCGAGTCCCATATTTATTATGATTTAGTATGACGTAATGAATTGCGGTGTCGCTCTGGTACCAATTGGCGGTTTTCTACGACAGCCGGCAACATCAAACGATAACTCTGTCATCGTCGGATACAAATATGACGAGAGTATAACAAGAAGGGCCAGAATGATATACCGAAATCATATCGAACCTAGCAACCCTTTTTCGTAAAACACAAGACACCTAATTTATCCTAAGAAACGATGGGGTTCGTGATATTAATTTGACGAAGGATGATACGGATGTGAGAGGGAATTTCGCGCGTAATTTACTCTACAAATTAATGTTTTAAACGGCTCATTAACGTTTGTGTTTCTCGTGTGGTGTAGATCTGGAATACAATCCGGTGTAATTTGATTTTTCGATGAATAGATTACGTCGGTTCGAGGTGCCTTCTTGGAATAGAATTTACGAAATCGAGGCGACCGAAATCACACAATGGAATTTATAATTATTTTATATACTGAGAAAATGATTCATCAATGAGAAAAATAGATACGAATTGAAAAAATAATTCCATCGCGAAGACTCGTATCCGTCCTGGATCTGATTTTTTTTTCATTCTGCTTTTCCCAAACCGTCGAAATTTTATTAATGAATCATCCAAGAACACTGAACAGCCTCGAGCTGGACGATCGGACCATTTAAAGAAATTGGAAAGTTTTTTTCCACCTTTGAGAGAAATATAAGAAAATTTCTTACCATGATTTCCTGTTCGGCGGGCCATCCATCATTGCAAGATTTACCGCTTAGCGAGTTTTGTAAATCTGGAACCTGTAAAATTACCATAAATTAATGAATGGTTCGACGGAGGTGTTTCTGTTTGAATGACTACATGCTACTGTTTCACCGTTAAGGTGTGCTGAGATAATAAATATCCTACTGGTTTGAATTTTGTATTAGTGTGTTTTAATTGGTCGACGAATGTATCTGTTTGGAAGGCTAAACGTCCACGAATGGAGACTGAGAGAAGATAGGTATCTGAGTATCTGATGAAAATGTGGACGACGCGACGACCATCGAGTCCCATTTATCAACGACCTGAGTGCTACGAGAATAGCTTTTATATTCGCGAATCATCGTCCGCTATTTATTCCCTTCAGCTGGTTATATCGTTTGGATAATCTCGTCATGTGGGAAACTTCCTCTTCCTATCGGTGTATTATTTTGATGCCGTTATGTGTATAGGCCTATGCTACGAAACGCGACCGCGGATTATTGTGCCCCTTTTAATCGCCCCGGCCCTGTTACAAATAGCTCTATTTGTACCGTTCGATAATATGGTGGAGGTTTATTTTATTTTCAATGTAGAGGTACCCTTTTTTTGAACTCGATGTGCAAACCGGATGGTAGATGTGGAAAATGGCGTCTTTTATGAATTTCAATTTTTTTTTAGACCGAATGTTCTTTTCATTGATGTTTTTTTCTTATTCTATTCAGCAGTTTGGGTTTGAATGGTACCAACCGCTTGAAATCCTGATGGAGTTTCGTCGTATTACAAATGCTGATCGTTGGGATTGATAATTGAGATGTGCGTGTACATCAAGAGTAGGTTTGATGGGAGTGAGTGGTGAGGGAAAAGAAATAGAAACATGTGTATCTAGCTGAATTTCAATGAAATTCCATTTTAAGAGTCTGGAAAATTTTTTTTACAAACAGGTTTTTTGTTTAAAAATACGTTCATGCGTAGGTACTTATTGTTTCGTGAGTCGAGTGCATGGTTTATTTAATAATAACGTTCAAAAGAAAAAAAATGACAGATTATTCTCAATATTTGACCATCAGTCGAAGATGAGAAAAAAATCGAGAAAAACGACTTGGAATTTTATAGGAAAGTTTGGTTATTGAAATGCAATGTTTAAAGAAAATTTCATTGGTAAAATCCATTAAAACATTGTTTAAATTTTCATTGCAACTATAGAAACACAAGAATAATGATTAAATTTTTTAGAAAACAGGTAAAAGCGATAATAAATTTGAGAAAATATTGAGAAAATCATGTGTCAAAAATCATGTACCTATAATGGCCATTTAATACTTACTTACACCATGTCTTAAAAATAGAAAAATTTAGGAAAGTGCTAATTTGTTACCATTGGTTTTTATTCCATACTCACACATCGTTCTATTTATCGACTGAATTCTAGGGAAAAGTCTCTAAATTTTGAAAAACCTTTCAGATTACAAAATTTTTGGAAAACATTGTTGAAATTGTTCAAATGCACAATTATCGTTTTCATTTTTTAAATAGTCAAAACCAATGTAAAATTTTATGAAATTTTGATAAAATTATCTATAAAAAATCTCAAAATTTTGGTCAACGTCATGAATTTTTTTTTGGTGAAGTTTTTTAAAAAATTCACAACCCGTTGAAAATATGGCAAAAATTCGACATACTTACTTGAAATATATTTTAAAATGAAGTAAAATGTTGCAAAAGGTGTCGAAAGTTTGGAAAATTTCGTTAAATTTTCATAAAAATCGTCAAAAATACGTAAAATTTGATGAAATTGTTATGTAAAATATATTGCATAAATTTTTTTAAATTTCGTAAAAATTGTTGAAACAAGGTTGAAAATTACCTACATAAAACGTTACGACAGTCTTGAAAAATAGCACACCTACTTATAAATTGTTCAAAATTCATAAAAATTGATCAATCTTTCATGAAAATCAGCAAAATTACCATGAAAATTAATGTAAATTGTTTGAAATATCCAAAATTTTGCTCAATTTTTTTTTAGAAAATAAATTAAAATTCTCGAAAAATTCTTTACTTTAGGTACTGATATGAAAAACTCTAAAATTATGAAAAAAAGAATCAAATTTTCAAGGCATTTGGATTGTTTTATAGCAAAATTAAACTGCCATTTTTTGCCCAATTTTAAAGATTTTTTTAAAGACATTTTGTTCAATTTTTGTTATATTTTGAACATTTTTATTTTATTTTGAATGATTTTTATTTGAAAAATATTTCAAAAATGTTGGGCCCAATTTGAAAATTATCAATTTGAACAATTATTATTCAATTTTATTTTTTTCGACATTTTAAACTAATTTTTTGTATTATTTCGTACCTATTTTTTTAGTTACTTTGATTAAAATGTTATCACACGACATTTAAAAATAAATTTTAAAATAATTTTAATGATTTTTTTCGATAATATGAACAACTTTTGTGAAATTTTGAACGAACATTTATAAAAAAATAAGTGGATTTTAATCTGGATTATTAATTACTCATGGTATTATCTACTCATATGATTTTTATGAAACACAATCTTGTTTTTTTTTCTCAATTTTGACATGGAACTGCAGCAGCCAGAGAAAAACTAAAGAGACAACTTGTCTCCTCGTCCAATAATGGCAAAATTGTATCTTTTTTCGGGAGAATTTCGAAAATGATATTTTTTGAAAATTTTTACTAGATGGTATGAGTAGGAAGAAAATAGAAAAATCTTTGGTATATTTTGAGTAGGAATTTTTTTTTAAATCCATCCCATCGAAAATATTCGACCCCCCCCCCCCCCCGTCATCAAAAAACTTCTCACTCAAAACCGATTTTTCCGAGTAATAATCCAAGTTTCCCATTTTTGAGCAAGCTTCCTACTCTGCCTTTCGTTCAGTCCAGCCCTGGCCATAGGCGGCGTTTGAGAATTTTTCCGTGTGGTGCTCATATATGAGTGAGTATCATGATTCATGACTGCTCAGATTCCCCCCCCCCCCCGGTATTTTCAGCCAGATCATTAGTTCTGGTCTGTGATGAATCTTACAGGCACCAGTGTAAAATTCAGGAAAAAATAATACTTAACTTAAATGACCTTTTTTGAGTCGAAAGGTAACCAAAAAATACGTCTTTTTTTCAACACGTATCACTTATAGAAATCAATACTCGATTTTTTTGTAAATATCGAATGTTTGACTACCTTAAAAAATTATTTTTTTTGTCCAGTTCAGATTTTTTGATCTAAAAATTCTACATTTATGTATGTAGGTATTTCTCACAATTCATTAAATATCTACCCCTTTTCTATCCTACAAGAATTCAAAAACAAGCACTCGATATCGACTAATTCTATGACAGCTCCTTCACTTTTCCCGATTTGCTTCCCTAAATAGAAAACCAGAAAGGCGGTTTGTATGAAGAAAAAAACTGTCAATAATTTTGCTATTGTACCTATCGTAATGTATTATTCAAAACTGAAATTTTTTCTAACTAGAAAGAGTAATTTGTGACTTTTGATGTTTTTTTTTTTGAAAAAATTCGTGACTTTGATAGTCTACAACCTGACAGGCGTCTTCAAAACGCGACCAATGGATTTTTCTTGTTTTTTATTCACCCTTCCTCTCACTTCTTTGAACATCATAATCCGGAATATCATGACCTTCCTTCTCCCCTACAGCCTACAGCTCTGTAAAAACTAAAAAGCATATTTCCAAATTTTACAATTTAAAAACATTACAATTAAGCCTTAGTAGAGCGAGTACAAATATTTTTTGAATGTACTATAAACATTTTTTTAAATAACGTGCTTGAAATTTCAATTTTTCGAAAAATGAATACGATAGCTTTAAAAAAAAATTTTTTGGTCACTTCAATTATTGATACAGTTTTGGTAGATTTTTGAAATCTTCAATGTAAAATTTTAATAGTATATGTTGGCAATTTTTTCGTGTGGTGCTGAGCACCACACGGATTTTTCCGAGTGGTGCTCGAGCATGCGAGCACCGCATCAAACGCCGCCAATGGCCCTGGCTAAATATTCCAAAATTCAACCGAATTCGTTTTAATTCTGCTATATTTCCCAACACAGCTCAACGAGAAGTCAACTCCAGTTGATTCCTATCTCGCGGAAGAATGATTTGCAGGGGCGCACCTAAGGGAGGGTTCAGAGGGCTCGAGCTCCTCTCTCCTTACGCTCGGCAAGGAGATTTTTTCATCATGAAAATGTCAAAGAAGAATATGATTTTTTTTTTAAAATTCGCATTCGCTTCGCTCGAGCAGTATTTTAGTACCTATATTTCTTAATTAAACATACCACTCTTTAAATTTGAATCAGTTGAATTTGCAAAAATTCTGTCTTTTTTAATCAGTAAAATAATTTTCATTGAAAATGAGTGATTTTTCAATGCTTTTCGGTCAAAAATTACCAATTTCTCCGTCAATCGCCCTTTTATCAGAGAAAATGAGTAATTTTGACTAAAAAAAATCATTAAATCTCTCCATTTTTCTTCACTCAAATCTGTAGGTATATATTATTTGCCTACTGAAAATACCCCAACCTGAAATAACAGGTTACTTCGTTTTTCCATTAAATTTTGACACCCCCACCCCCATTTTTTCTCAAAATCTAAGCTTCCTTACATAATTTTTGGGTGCGTCTATGATGATTTGAAATGTATTGTGAACTGATGCTGAATGCGAATTATGAGGTTCAAATTCCTATATTAGGTACTTGCTTGAACCACAGTAATGATTTTTTTTAAATTTTTATAATTTTTAAATCAATTTTTGATAATTTTGAATCAATTTTTGATGATTTTTTAAATCAATTTTCGATAGAAGTTTCCAGTGTTACCGACGTCCTTTACTTCCCAATAAAAAGAGACGAGAATTTATTTTCAATTTTTTTATGTGAATTGTTTCACCTGAAGGAAATATATTTCTGTTGAATAATTGTATAATCTTTCGTTTCAAACGATCATTTTTCTGAACGAAAATGTTCTCAATTTAGATACTTCTCTGTGATGGCTCAGACGAAATATCAGAGCCGTTCATAGTATGAAAATTGATGGATACGCAGTGAATCTTTGTAATCCAGCTGTTGAGGAAGATGTAAAAAGGAATCAAAATTGGAATGAAATATCAATCAACTCGCGGTAATCAAAAATACATACTCTACCTATATGAAATGGAAATAGACAGATCGACAGATGACAACACAAATCATTCAATGATTATTGATTTTTCATGGAATGCATTTACGAATGATGACTTTAAAAGTCCAATTGTTCAAACGATCGGTGTGAAGACGAACGTCCACCACACATCTTCATTACTCCAGCAGCACGTGTTATTGGCAGTGGTCTAATTGACTCCAAAGCACGCAATTCGATAAAAGGTCAAAACCTAATAGCGCGTGAGAATAGGTACCATATACGATATGCATATCGGAGGCTCGTACCCAGAACCCACCGCACGATGCATGGTGAACTGCTGACCCCTCACGTATCGTTCATGTCAACCAGCCTACCACACAAGGGTGATCGATCTGGTTAAGACGACCTCAGCTGTAGAGCTCCAACCACGATATAGGAAGTCGTCGGTAGATACAAAAAAAACACCTAATCAGCGGACCGTGACGTCATCGCGGGCAAAAGCTCGTTGACAAAAAGGCGACATTTCAATTACCTACCTAACTACTCGAAAACCTGAAAAAAAAAGGCCATTCAGGGGAAAATAGTACCGAACCGAAGAGGCTTTCTTAATTTTGAAAATGCTCGTCACGCTGTTACGTAATTTCGCCATTTACTCGGAATTCTGCTCGTTTAACCCGGTTAACGTAGAACAGCATGTAGAAAAATGATGACGATGACGGTCTGAAAAGACGAGCATTAGCTTTCGTCGTCGAGGTTGATGGCGAACAACGTTACATTACGTTATGATATAATAAATTCTATTTTCGGGTGCGGTTTTTTATCTTGTTTGGTGGTTCGACGACGATGAGGCGAAAAAAATACACGGTTCGTTAAACACCGCAGCGTCGAGTTGCGACCAAATGGCATCGAACCAAAGAGCTTCGGTACTTTGGGTGAAATTTTTTCAACCGAGATGGCGTTGTACGAATCGATGCGATCGTTTATGTTCATCTTACGGCTAGATTCGGCGTGTAAACAATAATTTGATGGCTGCTTTGAACTTAAATGGGCGACGAAGATGATATTAATCAAGTCTGGTTACACTTGGAAACACGTTCGGGTAAATAATCGCCATTTTATCGTAGGTATAAATGTCTACATGTGGGTATACTTTACGCCGCGTAACGAGCCTCGTTCTCGTAATTTGTAAATTAACCTTATACGGTGTCTAATTGTACGTGTACTTGTAGACCTACGTGTTATAAACGCGATATTTCGTGTTTTCATGAAAGAGAAACACCGCCAGAAACCGAGTTCGTGGAATTTTGCAACTGATGGAAAAGTAATAGAGGAGAGATTTTGAAAAAATCGTGAGCCCATATTCTCAGCAGCCATTTCCAAGGTTGCTAAATACACGAGCACGATCTTGGAAGCATTCTAATTACCTGGCGAGTAAATCACACGTGATTTTGAGATCCGCAGACACGTACGAGACGATTCAAAGCTCCGGTCGGTTCACCGACTCCCTGGATGACTTCTGTTCAACTGTGTGAGAAGGCCATAGGTGCATCCAGAAATTGTGTAGGGAGGGCTCAAATTTGAAAAAAATGGGTGGGGGGTCAAAATTCAATGAAAAAATGAAGTAACCTGTTATTTCAGTGGGGCTGGAATAGTTGGGGTATTTTCAGTAGGCAAATAATATATACCTACTGATTTGAGCGAAGAAAAATTGAAAAATGGAGAGATTTAATGATTTTTTTTTCAGTCAAAATTACTGATTTTTTTTGATAAATGGGACATTGACTGAGAAATTAGTAATTTTTGACCGAAAAATCAGTGAAAAATCACTAATTTTCAATGAAAATTATTTTACTGATTAAAAAAGACAGAATTTTTGCAAATTCAACTGATTCAAATTTGAAGAGTGGTATGTTTATTTAAGAAATCGTTACTAAAATACTGCCCGAGCGAAGCGAGGGCGAATTTTAAAAAAAAATCATACTCTTCTTTGACATTTTTATGATAAAAAAATCTCCTTGCCGAGCTTAAAGGGGGGCTCGAGCTTTCTGAGCCCCCCCCCTTGGGTGCGCCCTTGGAGAAGGCTGAAAGGCACCGTAGCCGACGTTTCTTGTGTAGCAAGAATTGAGAATGCTACACATGGGAAATTTATGTTTACCAATGCAACACATGAGAAAATGAGAAGAAAGTAATTTTTTAAATTTCAATCATTCATTTTCACAAAAATATATTTTTGTAGAACGATGAAATTGTCAACTACTTTCTAATTTTTCGAGTTACAGCCCCTCAATATTTCATTTTTTACCTGACTTCAATACGAAAATGATATTCTCTGGGACCAAAAAATTGAAAATTATCGACTAAAATGGAATTTTTCCTGATTTTTTCGTCCCGAAGCGCAATTCTTTCCAGTTTTTTTCAGGGCTGCGAAAACAACAAAGAACCAAGAATGAAGAACCAAAAAGAACCAAAAATTTAAAGAACGAGAACAAGAAGGAGAATGAACTTTGAGAGGGAAGAACGAAAAACGAAACACGAAAAGAACGAGAGGGAGAACAAGAACAATAAGAAAAAAAAACGAAAACAATAACAATAAGAAAAGAACGAGAACGAGAACAAGAACAATAATTTCCTTGTTATTTTTCATTTTTCTCTTTTAAATTTTTATTTGGTGTGAAAAATTGAGATAATAGAGAATATGTCGTATGAGGTAATCCAATTTAATCCCCCAAAATAGATGGATTTGAACTTCGAAGGGAATAATCAATTTCAGAGTTGTGAAAACAACAAAAAAGGAAAAACGAAGCTAAAAAGAATCAAAAATTTAAAGAACAAGAATTATAACAAGAACAAGTTTTGAAAAACGAGAACAAAGAAAGAGCAAAAAACCAAAGAACCAAAAGTTCTAAGAACGAGAACCAAAATTTCATCGTTCTCACAGTTCCGGTTGTTTTTTTCTATCTCATTACGAAAATTGAGATTATCAAACTCGAAAAATTTCAAACTTGAACCTAATTTTCAGACTTTAGGTTTAAATGCAATTTTTCCATCATTGAAAGAAGCCAAGTTGCCCCCTCCACCCCTCCCCCCCCATTTGATCTGGCTCCAAATACTCTTTACTCTTATCAAGACACTAAAAAATTGACCGAAATTTTAAAAACTTCATTTTTTCATCATCAAACAATTTTTTTCAAAATTTCACATTCGAATTTAACAAATTTTTTCCATTTTCGTACCACAAAAATTTAGTACCTAGACCTACTCTCATGGGAAAACTGATATTATTGATATTAACAACGATGGCAAAAATTGAAAATTTCCAAACGAGACGAATCATTTCGACCCAACTTGAAACAAAACTTTTCAAAAAAAGTCACCACTTTTAAAAAACTTCCGACTCAAATCTAATTGTTTTGACTGAAAATTTAATTCGTCCATTACTGGAAGGCAAGCTACCCCCTCTGCCTCTCTGCCGCTCAATCTGGCTCCAAACATTTTCATCACAAGCAATTAAACCCCTAAAAAATAATTGGAAAAAGTAAAATTTGCAAAACTTCATTAATCATTCATTTACACAAAAATCAATTTTTTAAGAATGATGAAATTGTCAACTTCCTTCGAATTTTACCAGTCACTGCACCTCAATATTTCATTAGGTAGTTCCCTTTCTTCAATACAAAGATAATATTCTCTGGGACCAAAAACTCAAAAATTCTCGACCAAAATGTTCCTGATTTTTTTTCACCAGAAGCACAATTTTTCCCAGTTTTTCTATCTCTTTACGAAAATTAAGATTATCATTTTCGAAAAATTTCAAACTCGAGCCTAATTTTCTGACTTTGAATGCAATTTTGCCATCATTGAATGAAGCCAAGTTGCCCCTTTCACCCCCTCACTATTTTATCTGGCTCAAAATACTCTATCAAGATGCTAAAAAATTGAGTGAAATTTTAAAAACTTTATTTTTTTCATCATCCATTAATTTTATTCAAAATTACATATTCAAATTTAACAAAGTTTTTCCATTTTCGTACAACAAAGAGATAGATATTAGGTATTACTCTTATGGACAAACTGAAATCGACTTATTAAAGGGGCTATACAAGAGCAAAAAATTGAAAATTTCCAAACGAAACTGATTATTTCGATTCAAAGTATGACTTTTTTTTTCAATTTTTCTCCAATTTAAAACAAAACTGTTCAAAAAAAGGTCGCCACTTTCAAAATTTTTCTGACTCAAATCTAATTGTTTTGGCTGGAAAAAATTTGCCATTAATGGGAGCCAAGCTGCCCCCTGTGCCCCCTCCTGCTCAATCTAGCTCTAAATATTTCATCAAAACCAATCAAAACCCTAAAAAATAATTTGAAAAAGTAAAATTTTCAAAACTTCATTTTTTCAGTTAAAATTGAATAAATATTCAAAATTTCGAATAAGTTGTTCATTTTTTTTCGTTCCCTTACCTCAAAACTAAAAACTAAATATTTTTATGGAAGAACCGTATTGAGAGAGAGAGGAGGAGAAAATAAAATTTCTGCCCGAAGTGATTTTTTTCGACGGGGTTCGATTAAAAAGTGCGTACGATTTTTCTCAATTTTTGGAGGGGGGGGGGGGTAATATTTCCAACTGAAATTGATTTTTTCCCGATTTTTTCTATTCAAAGAAGATTTGCTCCAATTGAATTATATATTGAATCATCTATCTGTTTTGCAATTTGCATATCCATCTAGATCAAATTGAAGTCGATATCACAAAACTTATGGATGAATTTTCTTCAAAAAATAATTTAAGAATATCCATTTTCAAATTAAATTCTTGAATAAATAGTTTTTTCTTTCTTTTTTTTCGATGCCTTTTTGTACGCTACACACGAAAAAAATTCACTTGGCCGGCTCTGAAAGGCACCAGACGCCATTTTATAGACGATTAGTCATAACACCAGGTTGACCGGCAGCAAAGTAGGCATCTGTCGAGCTCGGCGGCAATTTTAAATTACCAAAGTCGACTTCCGAATGGAAACACGATTTACTACGGTTAAAATCACATCGAGAAGCGACGAGTTTTTCCCCATCGTGCATGGTCAACGTATGTGCGGTCAATTAAGCCAACCTATGGGTTAGGGTTTGGCCGCAGCTACTGTAAATGTAAATGCTGCTCGTATCTACCCGCCTTAGGTAAATTTATAATAAATCGACCAGCAGCACTGGAAAGCTGCGGCGTAGTAAATTCTGCCCAGATGCGAAGGCAGTGATATTAAAAATATGACATAACCAATTAAAAAGTAGCCGCGGAAATAATACGAGGAAGCCACCGGTGACGTATGAAATGTAAATAATTGTGGGAACTTTTTATTATTATTAAAGTTAATTAACGATGAAATCGAATTTCTTATGTTCTCGAAGAGCCCTCAGGAGATAAAAGATTAGGTTACCATTTACACGTTCTTTTTGAAATGCTGTAGAAGCGAAGACTACCTAGTAATAAGTTTTCCTATATCTGTACGACGAGATTTTTATAATAATTTTCACTCGTATGGTATAATCGAGTTGGAAGCTGCAACTTAATAATAACTCCGGCACCAAAACTCATGTGGTGGCGTTAATTTGAAACGCGATATTAATTTTTAAACGATATATTGATTAATTTAACCCAACAACGTTGGAGGCTGGAAAGAGGCTGGTACCGGTGATCTTAATGATCTGTCTTTTAAGTCTTAATTCATTTCGTTTGTTTATTCAGTTTATAGGTAGGTATGTATTTACGCCAACCTACGAAACAGTCTCTCGTAATTTTCAATTCGTTCATTCTCCAATATACCGATGTGAGATTTGCAGTGTGGGTTGTACCCGAAGGCGATCTATGCTGGAAACACCGAATATGACATATTCCCCCGCTCAAACGCCGAAATCTGCTGGTCGACCTTATGGTGTAATTTCAATGTGCCAATTAAATCCAATAATCGATTATCGCGATTGTACGACTAGTTGCATTTGTGTAGTTGCGTAATTCCATTGTGTTCTCTGGATCTTTGGTGCCAGATGCGAGATGCGGAGATCGAATTGATAATCTGTATGCTGCATCTTTGCCGAATATTTTGGAATTTGGGTCAAGGTCAGAAATAAGCTAAAAAAATTTGTAGATTTTTAATTCGGTGAGATTGTGGGTTCGTGTAGGTTATTTTTTATTTTACATGGTGTCGAATTCGGAAGATACTTCGAAATATTTGTGATTTGAAGATATGGATATTTTTTTGTGGTGGAAAGAGGATTTTTTCAGAAAATTATGAAAATGGTCTCACAAAATTGGAAAATTTATTCAAATAAGAGTTTTCTGCAAAAATCATGCTTTCAATTTGAGAAAAGCATCGATTGGAATGAAATAATTTCTCTCTGCAAAAATAACGAATCAAGATGTTTGATCAATATCTTGTCCCATTTTAATTCGTCTAAAATGTTCAATTGTTCGTGGATTTTAATTTGGAAATTTCAAATGTTTTACGAATTGTTATAAAATAAGTTTTAAGAAGCGATTTTTCCATAATAATTACGGTACCTGTCTTGGATTTTTTATAAAAATTAAAAATTCTTAGAATTTTTGAAAAGTTTTTCAAAATTTTTCAAAAATTGTTTAAAATCTGGCCCTGAATTTCCTTCGACAGTATTTTATCCTCTATCTGGTATATGTATCGTATAGTATTCTCCCACGTGTCTTTTAAAATTTTTATTATAGATAGGAAAAATATGCTTTTCAAATTACGTGTTACAGTAAAATTTGAAGACAATTTTGGAAGATTTAAGGATTTTTAAAATTTTTGGTTGGTAGCCTTAAAATAAGCTATAAATAAGAGAGCTCTTTACCACCATAACGTCCCATTAATGCTGAAACTTTCTAAGTTCCGTTTTTTTCAAAATTGAGGTTTTTAGTGTTTCAGATTCAGGGAAACGAACTGCATCGATTTAAAAAAAAAAGTAAAAAAATTGATTTAAACCTCAATGCAATGAATTTTAAAATCTGCTTTCTCATTTTTTTAATCAGTGAAATTTATCAAAAAACACTGAAAACAGTCAGAATTGCAGCACAGTAATAAATCAGTGAAAATTTTTCACTGAAAGGAAGCCAATGAAAGAAAATTACTGGAAATCAGTGAAAATTCACTGAAAAAGTTGTGAAATTCTTTGAATAATCAGTGAAAAATCAGTGAATTTCACTGATTTCTCCTGTGCTGCAATTCTGACTGTTTATCAGTGACTTTTCACTGATTCGGAATGAGAGAGATGTCAAGTCCATAAGCGCAATGCAAATTTTGCTACGTTTTTTAGCTCTCCTGTAAAATAATAAATTTGGCACTTAGAAGGTTTTAGCAATAATAGGACGATAAGCTCTTATTTGGATAAACTCGATTGAAATTTTGGTTTTCCCCCAAAAAAATTTGCATAAGAAATACTGAAATAGAACGATATCGATGAATGAAGTAGCCAGATTGTTGCTGGGGGGGGGGGGTCAACCTTCGTCCTGCTGTTTTCTCAAGGTTTTGAAAAATACCTATAAAATATTTCGTGGCCGAAAATTTCCATTATTTTTTTCAATTTTCGAGCTGTTAAGGATGGTTCAGTACTCATTTTTTAAAGTACTTTCACCCTTCCCTTTCCTCTTTGTTTACTTTCTGTTTTTTTGAACAACGTCTTGCATATGGGGGGAGGGGAGGGGAAATGGAAAATCGTAGGCGGGCAATCAAAAAAGATCAACTGAATTTTTTATCGTTGAGGAGCATAACAAGATGAGTAAGTATAGTCCAAAATTCGCCTTTTCGTATTCAAATTTCAAAATTTGAATTCTATCAGTCTTTTTGCGTCCAAAATTATTAAAAATTATTGTTGAATATTTTTGGATTTAAATACTGAACAAAAATTAGTCATAAAATAGGTTGAACTTTTTCATGTTTTGGTAATTATGCACATAAAAGTGGCTCATTAGATGGGGAAAAAGCTAAATAATAATTTTTTTCTGCACTAAGAACCTTTCGAAACGAAGGGGTTTCCTTAAAAATTGAAGGAAATTTCAAAATTCCATACCAACTGAAAATAACACTCGACAGTTTTTGTTCAAAGACAAAATCAATTTCAATGCACCATCTACTTAATCTTTAATTTAGCTAATCATGTTTCAATATTTTTTTCTGAGAAGCAAATCTATGAATTTTTTAGGAAGGAAAATATGCTCAATTTTGATTTGTATCGTCTGTTTGCGTGTATCTAATATTATATTATTTTAGTAGAGTAATTGAAAAATTGGCCTTTGATGTCAAAATGTTTGTGGGGTTTAGTTTTTTCTCTCCTTTCTCCTTCCTGAGTACTTCTATTCGGTGAAAATTCGATGAAATAATCGCGAGGTAGGGATGAACCAAAGTTTGGCATTTTTGGGCGATCGTGGACTGGAGGAGGAGGAGGAGGAGGAGGGGGGAGGTGAGAACAGAGATTTCTTCTTCAAAAGAATTTATTTATATTTTTTTATTCAAAATGCATTCCACATTTTCTAAAAGAAAAAGTCATAACTTTACAATTTTTCAACTAAAAATGCAATTTTGTAATTTTTTAGAAGACAAGGACACTAGGACGTCCTATTACTTCCTAGTTTGACTTGATGATGTGGGCATTAATTTAAATTTTATCATTAAATGGTTTAAATTTGAAGAGGGGTCTCTTTTAATGATCATTTTTGATTGAAAATAATTTTTGGAAATTCGAATTATTCCTCCTCCCCCGACTCTCACCCTCCTTTACGAAATCATTTCTTTTCAAATTTATGCTTTAGGTAGGTACCTTCAATTTTTGAATTTTTCATTTACTTTTTTCCAAAATTTTAATTTTTTTTAATTCTTACTTTTTTTTTTAAATTCTTCATCAAGTTTTCTTTATACAAATAGAAAGAAATTATACTCGGGTATTGAAGGTTTTCCCTCCCCCTTCACCTCTAAAATAAAATACCTATAGATTCCAGTTCAGCAACAAAATGATTTCTCTTCTCTCTTATCCGAATCTACTCGTGAAATTATCCGAAACACCGAAACACATATTTCGAAAAAACACTCGATAAAACAAAATAATATTTTCTCAACCATCCGTCGACACGTTCGCACGATACTACGAGCATAAATTTCCTCCTACGAATCCCCCTATAAATCTCCACGTACCTACGAAATTTCATAAATAAAAATTTTAAACGCGCGAAAAAATGAGAAAAAGTAAACGGTAGCATACATACAATGAATAGCGCGTTCAACCTACTTGTAAATAATTTCGAAAAGAACTAATATTAATTTATTTCTTTACCTCGGAGAGGTTTTTAAAAGCCGAAAACTTAACAGCGTAGACATGAATTATGGCCAAACCGTGGCGGCACTTAAAACGTTTTAACGGTCAGTTAATTAAAACGATCGGGTATTTGTTGGCTTCTGAGTCTGATATATACGATGCTGTGGTAAAACAAAAACATCGCAACGGAGGCAGAAGGAAAAATGAAAAAAAAAGGAACACTGTTTAAAGTCAGAACTAGCCTCAGGTTAATGTTCGAAATTTTAACGTGCCTCTATACAGCTCCGGCACATTTGTTTGTAGAAAACCAGTATACCTATGAGGAGCATCTGTGAAGATACAGTAATTCGAGCAGTTTAAAAATTTATATAAAATTTCTCTCTCGATGAATCGACGAAGATCGAATGCAAACTTGTTTTTTTTTCAGAGGGTAATCGGTAATCACTCGTGGGTTTATGGAAATTATTTTCATTTCCATATTAGAGTTTTTTTTTCTCCAAAAGGACTTGAGGTTATATATTTTCGGAAGTGAAGGAATAAAAGTATCGCCTTGACCGTGATTAGAGTATAGGTCTTCGATATAGGTTTTTTTTCCATCCGAGAACAATAAATAGTCGAAGAATGAAAACAAAAAGAAAAAAAAGAGCTTATAACATTCGAAATATGTTATCTGATTTATGTATGACATAATAACGCCGAAACATTAATTATAAGCGAAAAAGCCTGTCATCTTGAACTTCGTTATTATATTGTATAATTATACGCTATTATTATCGCGTCGGAACTGTTATAAATAATAACACAATTTCGTTTCATGCTTCAACACCCGAAAGAATTTATACGACGTGTAAAATTTTACTAAGCGAGAAATTTCGATCGATTGTTTAAAAATATGTGCGAGTAAAAGTGTTCGAAAATGCACTAATTTTATTCGAAGGTATTATCATTGAATGGCTAATACGTATTTGCTGACACGAGTGGTTTTTTTACATTTTACATACGAAGGGTACATGGTACGTGTAATTTTATCCGCAATTATAATTGGTCAATTAAACCGATTATTAATGCTCCTTGACGAGTTAAAAAATTACTATGTGGTAGTTACTTTTATTACAGTCATTTGCCAGTTTTAATTGATAATTTTTTTCAACGAATTGGGATTTTGTTATATGGGTGTATCTGTGTTTTGGATTCGAATGCCTCGAGCATGGTACCTATATCTATGGAAGAGTTTGGAATAGAGGTGTACCTATGTGGTGTTTCGTGAACTTCTCACTGGCCAGTGTAAGGTACTAGTAGCTGATTGTATCGTTTTCTTTATTCAAGGTTCAATGATCGGTTTTTGTCGGTGATAAGATCTTTGTTCGCGGTGAAGATTCGCTGTTGCGTTAAACCGATTGTGCCTACATGAAAGTAGAGCTAAAGTTGATCTAAGTTCAGAAAAGCAATGGTAGTTGGTTTGATTCTGAGATTTAAAGTGTTACCTGGATGTTTGAAGAGGTGAGGAATATCCAATGCAAAGAAACTCTCTCAATTATTATAAATCAGTGAAAATTATCAAAAATCACTGAGAAACAATCAGAATTGCAGCACAGGAGAAAATCAATGAACATTCTTTTACTGAAAACAAATCAGTGAGAAAAATCAGTGAAAATTCACTAAAAAGTCAGCAAAATTCATGAAATTTGCTGAAAAATCAGTGAAAATCTTTGAAAAATCAGCAAAAATTCGCTAAAAATCAGTGAATTTTGCTGATTTTTCCTGTGCTGCAATTCTGACTATCTATCAGTGACTTTTCACTGATTCGGAATAAGAGAGAAGTGAATGGAATTCAATATGATTTGGAATTATACTTGGATCGTTGAATGAAGGGTAGGAGTACCAAAGTAATTGATTTTTAAAACGTTTCATCCAATAAATTTGGAAATCTTCAAGACAATTGCATAAAAAATTTGGTACCAACAGAAATTCTACGAGAAATTTGTCGTTTGGGAACAAAAAATGGAAATTTTGTTTGTGTTTTTCTAATTTAAAAAATTGATATTTTCATGACATTCAATCTCATTTTTCATTTTTCTTCTTTTGAAATGATATTTTTTTTGGAAAATTTTTGAAACAGACGTGTATGTCTTCGGTACCTAATTTATGACTTGAAAATTTATAAAATTCGTGAATTTTTTTATACCCTTCCCCTCTCTTCCTTAAGCAACGTTCTTAAAAAATTGAGTCAATTTTTGGAAATTTATTTAATTCCTGATGGTTATTGGGACCGGAATAGGTAGTGGCGCGCTAGTGTCGTTTTTTACCTACCAAAGCTCTAAGGGTGATCGTTCTTATCACTCGTATGTATTCTTATGGGAAAATTGTCATTTTTGAAAATTAGTTATTAATTCAGTAATGTGTTTAGAAATGTTATTTTTTTTGAATGAGATAATTTGAATCTTTTACTATGCAAAAACAATCGCTATACTTATGTAATCGACTTTGAAAGCCAGTTAAACAGTGATTTCCTCGGCCCCTTTGCCAGAGATTTTAGCGTGCAAAAATCTTATCAGTTACATGTATTTTTATGGTAAAAATCAACATTTTTGAATATTTTTAAATATTATTTATTCAGTAATGTGCTAATAGAATATTTCTTGTAAAAGAATTATTTAAATACTTTCATCTTTGAACTATAGCAACAGGTAAGAAATTCGCATTATAACACTTACGTTTTAAATGCAATCTATCACTTTCCAGAGCTTCCAATGGTAATTTTTTACAAGAAATACTTTATTAACACATCACTGAATAAATAATGTTTAAAAATCTTGAAAAATGAGGATTTTTACCATAAGAATACGTTAACTGATAAGATTTTTGCACACTAAAATCTCTGGCAAAGGGGCCGAGGAAATCACTGTTTAACTGGCTTTCAAAGTCGATTACATGAGTACAGCGATTGTTTTGGCATAGTAGAAGGTTCAAATTATCTCATTAGAAAAAATAACGTTTCTAAACACATTACTAAATTAATAATGAATTTTTAAAAATTACGATTTTCCCATAAGAATACATACGAGTGATAAGAACGATCACCCTTAGGAACTAATCCGCTAGAGGGCGGCAAGGCCGACAAGGACAACAATCATTTTCAGTTTGCCCGTTTGCCGGTCCCAATTAAAGTACCTATGAAAAAGTTCGAATTTTTCTTCCAACTTTTGATGAGTACGTACCCAAAGCCAAAAATTTTCAATATTAGTTTTTAATAATTTCGGTCCCAAAAAGACGGGTTGATTTCAGATTTTGATTTTGAATACTTTTATAATAAGAAAATTTTGAAAATATTCATATTTATTCAACTTGTTATATTTATTGTCTTCTGATTGCCCATGTAAAATTTTATTGGTTTACTTATCTGCTTCAAAATTTAAATGCAAATAATAAATTGGAAAAAAATTTACCTTCAACTTCCATCTTTTAGAGTTTTTTCTGTCAATTTGAGTTTTTCTTCTGTTCCAAAAAGTAACAATTCTTTTTCAAAGCAATTTTAGAAACTCGATATAGCAATAAATAAAAATTTGGAGTATCTTTTCTCAAGAAAATTATATATTTTTTTTCAGCGAGTGTCGTTGGATTTTGGAGCAAGGACGAACCAAAGTTGGCTTTATTCAAATGACAAAAATTGAAAATTTTCGACTCAAATATTTTTTTTTAAATTTTGACTCAGAATAAAAAAATGTTTTCTCATGTTGCGAATTTTCAGAAATGAGTCATTATTATCTCGAATTGTTTGATTCAACCCTAATTTTTTCAACTAAATAATAGTTGTGTAATTACTTATTAGGGAGAAGGGAGAGGGGAGGGGTAATTTGGCGCTATTTTTGGTATCTATAGTCAAAGAAACTGCAGTTAAATTTAAATTCCCGATAACTTTTTCCGTGTAAATCATCATGAAGCTGTTTTTCTTAATTTTGGTAAAAATAATTGTATAAAAATTCATGAAAATTTTCACCAGTGAATTTTGTAATTTTCTATTGCATTTTAAATTTTCATCGCTGAAATCCTATTAACAAAAAAGACATAAATTCTGTGTTGTTTTAAAATGATTCTAGTAAAAGATTAAACTCCAAGACCAGAATTTTAGCTGATGAGTTCATTTCTTTGATTTTTAATCTAAATAATTTTTAGAAATCAGGAATTATCATTTTTAAAGCGAAGAACAATCCTTATTATTTAGATGAACTAATTTAAAGCATCGGAAGGCTGGTGAAATGGAAAATTTCATTGAATACCTGTTCGGTAAAAACGGACTAATTTTCTTTGAATTCGCTTCACCAGTAGATTTTTATGAATTTCGAAGTTTTTAGATTTATTCAAGCAGTATGATTTGTCGTGTTTTTTAAGATATTTTTTCCAAGTTTTTACATTTTTTCAATACCCCCCCCCCTCAATTCTTCTAAAATATTTACATTGCACGAAGACCAAAGTTAAGCTTATGGTGGGAGGGGGATTACAGTTGAAAATTTCAAACTCAGGTTGCATTTTTTCATTTTTTTACGACTCAAAATACGAAATTTTCCAGATTATCATAAAAAATGTCATTTACCTTTACATTTGACTTGAATCGACTGAAAGGAGCTTTTTCTGGGGGAGGGGGGATAATACCCAATTCTTCTGGCAAATTTTACAGAATTTTTAGCATTGTCAATATTCAAGTGTGGGATTTCAAGAGTTGGAATTTTTTTTCATTCAATTCCACAGAAAAATAGAAAAACTTAGATATAACTAATTTCAAAAGAGGGATTTAGAGGAAGATATTTGTAAGGTACCTACCTATTTGAAAATTCGTACTTATCGTGATTTCAAGAATCATGAAAAATCATTAAATATTTTTTACGAGTGGACCAATTTTATGAATTTTTTGCATTTTTAGGAAATTTTTATAAAGTTTTCCAAAATTTGAGGTGGTTTTGAAAATCGTTGAGTTTTTTATGGTATTCTTCTGTGTAAAATTTAATCCGAGTTGAAAAAAAATTATATTTTCCCATTCAATTGTTTTTTTTTTCAAGTTGCTAAAAAATAAACATTTTCACAAAAATTTTATTTTTCCATTTTTTAAATTTTTTTGAGGACGCAATTTTTGCAATAATTTCTTCTGAAAAAAATGATAGTGAAGGAGGGGGAAAATGGTATAATTAAATATCGATTTTAATTTCAATTTGAATACCTACCTATGTAATTATATTTCAAAAAATGAACTTGACTGGATTTATAATTCAATTTTTTCGTTAATGACCGAATTAATATCTATGATACCCAATCATTTCATCACTGCTTCTCATGTGATCCCAAAAATCGCCCCTGTCAGAAGGGTATCAAAAACATCTTAATTTTCAATTACACGACATCAGACATTTATTGGTAACAACACCGCACATTGAGACATTCTAAACACCGCAGAATAACACATCAAAGTAAAGAAACAGCTTACACCACATTTGGTGAAAAGCCTGCCCAAGTAGATATCCATCCACGTAACCAGCCCAGCCATCTCCATACAGCCAAAATCGAAAAAAAAGCAAACGAACCTCCACAGTTACCCAGGACGACACTTATTTCACCATATAATGGCTCTTTTTATGAGACATTTAAACTATTAAGAAACGCGTTAAAACGTCATGTCGGCGATAAAATAAGAGACCTAGAAAAAAGGCCAGCTAGCGCACAGACGTATAAAAATTCCAGAACCGGTTGAAATAAGAGAATGACGAATAGTTCCGTTTTCTGCATTTGTAACAAATTTTCGGCGATCGGCGATTATGAGGGTGCTAGCGGTATTTTCTTTCTAGGTCGTGGTATCCTGGGGCGAGCCATGTGTCCGCACTTCCCCGTGATCGGGCACCCTGCTGCGAATCGTTTGATATTTTCAAAAGAAAATACGCACGTAAAAGGATCTTTGACACTTGCAAAAGATACCGGCCACTATGTTGGTATATAAATTGTTATCCTTGGTCGGGACGATGACGCGAGGTGAATGATGTAGAAATTATTTGGCGGTAGCTTGGTAGATGTTTGAGGCGACATTGTCGTGCGTTTTCATACGTTCACGTTGCGTGCTACGATCCGGTACCTTAGAAGTTTGGAAAAAAATGCTTATCTTTATAATAATTTCACTTTAGGCGGTTTCCAAAAAATATCCCAAAAACAACCTCCGACCTGGAGTTTTTTCTCCTAAACCGGTGACTGGTTTTATTACCTCGAACGAATTTATCTATCTGGACAGAAGAACGCGGACGTGGCGAGTAGAGGACGTTCGGTGTTAAATCACGATATGATTATTACCTAATAATAAATTTACGCGGCGGGCATTTTATAGGCTCAAAATTATAGTGTAATTTACATTATGTGTAGTCAATTACGACGCGTAATATAAACAGACGTGCGTATATAATACATTACGACGCTTTAATACGCACATTTATATGTATAGACGACTATCTTGTCTTAATAAATCCATCTATTTCTAACTTACATCTATCACCAGTCGAATGATTTATTAACTTATAGACATAGGTAGAAATGATGAACAGTTCATCGTTGAACGACCTCTTTTTTTTTCATATAATTTAATCGGTTATAATTATTAGGTTTATGTGAATTTTATTCGTGACAACTTCATGTAACGTCGTCTCAAATTCTCAACTTCGCACCTGATTTTTACATGTATGACGTGTCTCATCAAATCGTCAGTTTGAAACTGTACACTGGGATTAAAAATTTACCTCGAAGGGATTCGAATTCGTATATTCGACGGTGAAATTCGCATGCACAGGTCGAGTATTCAATGTCGTCGTCGACAAAGGTATCCAGAGAATGAGCAATCGATCACATGCAGCGCTAATCTATCGTAGAATCAAGTGCAGACACAAAGTGGTAATTGTTGAAATGCTGGGATCAACTCGTCACGTGGGGATAGACAGACTGTGAAAGATTTTCGCTGTTTGAATGATGCGGTGCTTAGTGGGGCCTAAAGTTGTCGTGGAGGTGAAATATTGATGTAGGTGTGTTAGGATGTTGAAGTTGGAAAAGGTACTATTTTTGAAGGAAAGGGTTGGGAATGATTGAGTTCTGGTTTTAAATGGTTTTATGATCTGGGAAGTGGAAACAGGAAGTTTTAATTTCAAATGTAGACCAATGGACGTACAGCGAGTAAATTGGTACCGATGAAATTGAAAGGAGGGGTTATAAGGGAAACTTGCCACTAAAATTGACGAAATTACGTTTTTAGTTGAGAAAATGGGACTCGAGTGATAAATTTTCAAAAGAAATCCTCTCTCATTTCTGAAGTGGTGAATTTATCAGAAAATCACTGTAAAACAGTCAGAATTGCAGCACAGTACTAAATCGGTGAAAAAATGTTCACTAAAAGCAAGTCAGTGAAAGAAAAACTCAGTAATATTTATTAAATTTACTGAAAAATCAGTGAAATTCTATGAAAAATCAGTGAAAAATCTCATTTTTCCTGTGATGCAATTCTGGCTGTTTTTCAGTGACTTTTCACTGATTCAAAATGAGAGAGTGACCTCCTTTGGAGAAAATTTTCATATCGAATAAAAAAAAATGGAAAAATTGCATTTCGAGTCAGAATACTATTTTTAGTGACTTTTCACTGATTCAGATTGAGGGAGTGACCTCCTTTGGAGAAAATTTTCAAATCGAATCAAAAAAATGGAAAAAATTGCATTTCGAGTCGGAATATTTTTTAAAATTTGAATCGTTTGTTCCCTAAACGTCCGGTGCTCAAAATCTGGGCCCAAGAAAGAGACCTGAGGTTCATTTTTCAAACACGTGTTTTCAATCATTTTCAATCGAAAATGGATTTAATTATATCGAGAAACATGTTTCTGAAAAATGGAGTTTGGATCCTTTTTTTGGGTCCAGCTGTTAAGCATTCAGTCCAAAATTTTCCTCATTTTTTATCCTTCGGTCGTTTAAACTTTTCTCTCTAAAACTAAATGTGTTAAATTTGATGACATTTTGCATTTTTGAATCGGTTAAATAAATTTCACTGAAAATCAACAATTTTTTACTGCTTTTTCAGTCGAAAATTAGTGATTTTTTCTTATAAATTTGTAATTGGCTGAAAACCCAGTTATTTGTAGCTTAAAAATCATGTAAAAAAATCATTAGTATTTTCAGTGAAAATATTAGGTATGCTGTTTCAAAAAGGCTAAATTTCACCAAATTCGATTGAGTTGGATTTAGAAAGTTTTTTTATTCCTGGTTTCTATAAGCATGCAAAAAATTATTTACAATTTTTCAAATTTTCTGAAAATCTCAAATTTTTATGTCTCAGAATTTTTGATTTTTGAAGTTTTATCATCTTTGAATCAAGAATTTGGGGTAAAAACGAATCCTTTCGTTGAATTTTTTGTGAAAAAACATTCACAATCGGTACCTAACTACCTATATCTTTCATTACAATTACTGTACCTATCTACTCAGGTTGTCTAATGGTCAGAATAAGTCAGGATTTTTGACTAATTTACTCAAAAGGTCGTGCTTTTTCTCAAAAATTCGAAAAAAATTCGATTTACCCGTGATAAATTGAAAAAAAATGAAAAAAATTCATTTAGTTTTTTTTTGTTTTGGGACTGGTATTATGTTATCACGTTTTTGGGGGAGGGGGGTTTTACCGGCATATATTTGCTCCAGGCACACAGATGCATAACTTTTGGGGGGGAGGGGTGGGCCTGAGAAAAATCATCCAAAAAGTCATTCCAAAAGGTCAGGATAGGTCTGTGTTTTTGCTCAACAAATTTTGTTAGACACCCTGTTCATATACTTTCGAAATTTCACGAAACTTTTGAGCTTTGAAAATTTACATTTATTGCTATGAAATCAAACTTTGGAATAAAAAATACACTTCGTCGCAATTTTTTTCATAAGAAGTGAAATAAAATGAAGTTGTTGAAAAAAATGAAAAATTCAATTCTAAAACATAAGGTATCAAAAACTGTCCTCAATTAGTTCGATTTTATTTTTGATTTACAAAATTGACAATTTTGATAGCTTTGATCATCGAGACTTGTTTTGAAGCAAAATTCGCCAAAAATTAACAAAATGAGCTGAAAATGGTCCACTTTTGCAAATCATAAGGAATGGTTAGCTCAATGATTTCTTTCATTGAAAAATTATCAAAAAATGACTAACTCTTCAAAATCATATGGTTACTGGCGATATTAATAATTTTTAATGGAAATGGAAAAATTCTGATTAGCTTGGAAATTTGACGATGGTACAAAAGTAGATATTTTTCATTGGTCACAAAAATAAAAGCATCGTTCTTTTGAAAGTTGAATCAGAACGTAAAAAAAATCGTAAATTTGATATTTATCCAGGTATATTTAATGTACTTCGGTTTATTTCGCTCAATAATGAACCAGCATTGCTGCTTCCCCTTCCTATTTCTTCAGGGTTGAAAATCCAATAACAGAATAAAATATCATAAAATTTGGCAAAATTCTGAAGGACTGAGGAGGATTTCCGGAATTTGGAATTCTAGTTTTCAAAGTGTCATCACAAGATGTTCAAAAATTAATTCTTCTGATTTTTCTGAAAATTTTCCTCCCATCCTCCCCACTTCACTCTGGCAGTGTTTCATAATCATATGCCTCTCTTATTCTCATGAAAATATCTCTGTACGTATTTTGAAAAATTCTTTCAAAAATTATAGGACCCATAATTTTCTGATTTTTTTTTAGCTCATCCCTCTTTTTTTTCATTTTTTGATATCGCCAAATGTCAGAGTAGTAACTTTCGTGATTTAAAGGCAAAAAAAAAAGTTATTCGAAGACTTTGTAAAAAAAAATTGAAAATATGAGTTTTATTCAGAATTTTTGATATTTTTATAATCGCATTTCTTCTCTCTCCCTTAAAAAACCAATCTGCTCAAAATCTTCTCTTCAAGTGAGGTCATCGTCATCAGGTCGAAAATTTTTTCTTGATGGTGGCATTGATATTGGACAAATTTACATCAGTTAGCAACTAAAAAATTCGCTTTTTAAAATATTTGAACAATTTTAGCAAATCGAAGCAGTTATGTAGATTTCATCATAAAATTTTATAATTTTCTACTTAATTTGTCTATTTTAATTTTTTTCGCAGAATTTCGTGCCAAAATTTTTTTGATGTGGTTCAATTATCGAAAATTTTCGAAAAATATTTCAAAAGGGGGAGCCCATAATGTATAACAAAATTTCGTCGCCAAAAATGGACAAATTTTTTTCAGGGAAAACACGTAATAAAGAATAAATAACTTACTACCCCTTCCCATTTCCTCCTCTCGTTTCCTATTTCCTTTTCATTCTTCATGTACTTTTTGGTACATGAATTTTTAAAACAGTTTTTACCAAAAAAAAAAAAAAACAGGAAGAAAAAACTAAACAGATTAAAAATTAAAATAGGCGAGTACGGTTAGTTGAAGGAAAAAAGCATGCAAAAAAGGGAAAAAAATGGAAAAGAAACGCGAAAAGTTTTAAATTACCCAGGTACGTAATATTTTCACGGTGAAAAAATTTCCTCGTCATTAGGGTAATTTTCCGCGCCGGCGGGATAATTTCAGCACACAATTTAAAAAATTTAAGCAATTATTGTATTCATGCGTGGACGAGTCGTGCTGGAAAAAACGGCCGAAATTTCGTGCTCGTTGTAATTTTTTTCTACTCCGTTAATTAACTAAATTAAAACGTACACAAGGTTCGGCCCCTCGGAAACATGAAAGGGTTTTTCGCCTTTTTCGGCGATGTAAATTTTGTAAAAGCATGCGATTTGGGTATTCTCTCGAGTACCTCGTGTTTTTTGGAATTAGGTATTAATTTCGGCGAATTCGTGCCGAATGCGTAAAAATTACGGTAAATATCGACACGTCATGGTCGGACGATAATTTGCAAAACCTTCGCGTCAAATATTAATATCACACGACGCGATGTGCAAATATGATGAAAGTTGGCAGCCTTCGTGAAATAATGATTCAAGATCATTTTGACGCAAACAATAGGTGAACTAAACGCGAAGCTAATTAGAATATGGACTCGGGTTCCTCTTTCGAACGAACCTTAAATAAAAATCGAGCGAAAATTCGCACGAATACTAAATGCGAGTCACCCGCTTGCAAGTAGAAAATCTAATTCAATCGCGTCGCGCCGCGTATTATCATTCCCTTGATTACCCCCGGCAATGGAAAATGTTCATTTTGAGTGTCTTTCGACATAATCTTGCCCAAAATTTGGTTATTTTGTTTTGCAAATATCACTTTTATAGAAAAGGTGAAAAAACATCGAAAAAAAAATGTGGTTTTTTGTGGATTTTCATTTTTTTAATCCATGTTGCACTCTCCCATTTTTAGGTCTCCAAAAAAATATATGGTTGTACCAAGGGTGCTGTCACAAAATTTTGGAGCTAGAGAAAAAAAATTTGGGGGGGGGGGCTTCCCCCTCCCCCCTTTTTGACGAAAATTTTTGAAATTTTTAAAAAACCGCGGAAAACCTTGGAAAATCCACCCCTTCCGGAGATAGAAATTATTGAATTTCGAGCATTAATGGCCCCATAACTCGGTGGGGGGTGGGGGTAGGGGGTTGAAATTTTTTTGGGGGTGGTTTTACATCAATACCAACATTTTGGGAGATTTTTTTCCCGACGGGTTTAAAAGGGATTTCACCATTTAACAGGAAAGCTCTTTTGGGTATTATTCCAGGGATTTTAAAACTTTGGTTATTTCGCTCAATTATGAACCAGCATTACTGCTTCCCCTTCCCATTTCTTCAGGGTTGAAAATCCAATAACAGAATAAAATATCATAAAATTTGGCAAAATTTTGAAGGAGTGAGGAGGATTTTCGGAATTTGGAATTCCAGTTTTCAAAGTGTCATCACAAGATGTTCAAAAATTAATTCTTCTGATTTTTCTGAAAATTTTCCTCCCATCCTCCCCACTTCACTCTGGTAATGTTTCATAGTCATATGCCTTTCATATTCTCATGAAAATATCTCTGTAAGTATTTTGAAAATTCTTTCAAAAATTATAGGACCCATAATTTTCTGATTTTTTTTAGCTCAGCCCTCTTTTTTTTCATGTTTTGGTATCGCCAAATGTCAGAGTAGTAACTTTCGTGATTTAAAGGCAAAAAAAAAAGTTATTCGAAGACTTTGTAAAAAAAAATTGAAAATATGAGTTTTATTCAGAATTTTTGATATTTTTATAATCGCATTTCTTCTCTCTCCCTTAAAAAACCAATCTGCTCAAAATCTTCTCTTCAAGTGAGGTCATCGTCATCAGGTCGAAAATTTTTTCTTGATGGTGGCATTGATATTGGACAAATTTACATCAGTTAGCAACTAAAAAATTCGCTTTTTAAAATATTTGAACAATTTTAGCAAATCGAAGCAGTTATGTAGATTTCATCATAAAATTTTATAATTTTCTACTTAATTTGTCTATTTTAATTTTTTTCGCAGAATTTCGTGCCAAAATTTTTTTGATGTGGTTCAATTATCGAAAATTTTCGAAAAATATTTCAAAAGGGGGAGCCCATAATGTATAACAAAATTTCGTCGCCAAAAATGGACAAATTTTTTTCAGGGAAAACACGTAATAAAGAATAAATAACTTACTACCCCTTCCCATTTCCTCCTCTCGTTTCCTATTTCCTTTTCATTCTTCATGTACTTTTTGGTACATGAATTTTTAAAACAGTTTTTACCAAAAAAAAAAAAGGAAGAAAAAACTAAACAGATTAAAAATTAAAATAGGCGAGTACGGTTAGTTGAAGGAAAAAAGCATGCAAAAAAGGGAAAAAAATGGAAAAGAAACGCGAAAAGTTCTAAATTACCCAGGTACGTAATATTTTCACGGTGAAAAAATTTTCTCGTCATTAGGGTAATTTTCCGCGCCGGCGGGATAATTTCAGCACAATTTAAAAAATTTAAGCAATTATTGTATTCATGCGTGGACGAGTCGTACTGGAAAAAACGGCCGAAATTTCGTGCTCGTTGTAATTTTTTTCTACTCCGTTAATTAACTAAATTAAAACGTACACAAGGTTCGGCCAAAACATGAAAGGGTTTTTCGCCTTTTTCGGCGATGTAAATTTTGTAAAAGCATGCGATTTGGGTATTCTCTCGAGTACCTCGTGTTTTTTGGAATTAAGTATTAATTTCGGCGAATTCGTGCCGAATGCGTAAAAATTACGGTAAATATCGACACGTCATGGTCGGACGATAATTTGCAAAACCTTCGCGTCAAATATTAATATCACACGACGCGATGTGCAAATATGATGAAAGTTGGCAGCCTTCGTGAAATAATGATTCAAGATCATTTTGACGCAAACAATAGGTGAACTAAACGCGAAGCTAATTAGAATATGGACTCGGGTTCCTCTTTCGAACGAACCTTAAATAAAAATCGAGCGAAAATTCGCACGAATACTAAATTTGAAGACGAAAATTGAAACAAAGTCTGGCAAAAATCAACTTGATTCCACCGAACAAAATCACTTTCGCAGTTGGAAAAATTCGTTAATGCGTTCAAAGGAACCACCCACGGCGAATATGACACAATTAGATTACGCTTGTCACGCGTCATTTTGACATTTTCTCAAATGTATTTACCCCTTAAGGAGTATCTGTAAAGTCAAAATGAATTTAACCGAAATGAAAATTAATTCTGCCATTGCTCGCTGACCCTTGCAAAACCTCCAAATATACCTACGTTAACTGGATTACGATCTATTCTGCGTGTAATTCTACGTACGAGTAAATTCGAGTTGAACGTCGTTTACACAGTAGCTCCTTTTGCCTTCGGAATGTCATATCAAGATGATTTTTACGTTTTGGCGCTTCTCGAGCGAGCACTTGAAACACACGCGGGTACTGCCGTTCAAGTGGAAAAGGCCTCTTCACAGGTACCTGGCTAATCCAAATACAATAGATAGAACAAATTCAATAGCCCAGCTCAAAGAGATGGCCAGCAGGTGGCAAATCCGTGTATTCTTTAACCATTAAAGTAATCTTTTGACCGAGTTAAATGGTTCGACGTGAAGCTACCGCAGCATAGGTATAAACGTATCCCCTCGGGGTATCGGATCTGATTTCGGAGTTTTTTTTTTTACTTTTATATCGGCTAATTATTCGCGTAACATGAGCGTATTATTGTAGGTCTACGTGTAATTCAGATTAAGTACCCTTATAATAAGGTGTTTGTTGTGAAAGAAGTTGTGCTATTATATGATTCGATAATAAGCCGAAGAAGTATTCGAGGAGGGGTCCTAAGGTGATGAAAGTCTATAAAGAGATTGTAGAACAAGAAATTAGAGTCTTTAGGTGGAATTAAATTTATATTTTCATTAAAGTGCAGAAATGCAGAGCTAATGATGGGGGATTCAGATTGGTGAGGGTTCCTGGAAAATAGAATGATTTTTCTACGACAATAACTTTTCATGAAAATTTATCAGTTTTAAAAAAATTGGAAAAATGCATTCAATTCTAAGCTTTTTTTTCAAAAATTTCAAATTATAAAATCGAGCTTTTCGACGTATCCAATTAATAGGCCTCGAAAAAAATGAAGCGGTCATGATTTCAGAAGGTTGGTTATGACTGCTAGGTATGATGAAAAATTTGTTAAAAAATCAACTCGAAATTGATTTCCAAAAATCAAAATACCTATTTTATGTCTGAAAATTCATAAAATTAAAAAATTATTCAAAAAATGACTTAATTTTTTGAAGCATGTAATATTATTATTATAACTGATTTGAATAATTGAAAAAAATGGAGGGAGGAAGGAGTTATCTGTGTGTCAACGACATAAAAAAATTCATGAAAAATTCAAATTTGCTTCAAAAAAATTTGTTAGCCACCTTTTTGTTGAACTTATTCATCATCAAACTTCTCGTGTAGGGAAAGAAAGCATATTGCTTATGCATTAATTTTGTTTATTAATTTTTGTAATATACCCACCAACATTTATTCCAATTTTTTGTAAAAATTTTTAATCTATATTTTTATTAAGAATTTTTGGGGCAAGAAAGTAATCTTTGGCATCATAATGGTATTCTATAGAACCATAAGAGCACTAGGAAATTATGTAAGAGAGGAGCTGAATTGGAGGAAACATGGGGGAGTCAAAATTATTTGAAAAAACTGAGTAATCTGTTGATTCAGTGGCGTAGTCTGGGTATTTTCAATAGGCGGATGATGCATGTACAGATTTGAGCAAAGAAAAATTGAAAAATTGCAGGATTTTTCGAACAAACAATCATTACCTATAGGTACATACTTTTTAAATCAGAATCAGTTAAATTTGGTGTAAATCTACGTTTCATGATAAAGTGGAAATATTGACTGAAAAATCGGTGATTTTTGACTGAAAGATCTCTGCATAGTGCATAATCACGAAAGCGAATTTTTTTTGAAAAATTATATATTTGAAAGGCAAAAAAAATGCATTTATTTTGACATTTTTATGATGAAAAATCTCCTTGCCGAATTTTAGGGGAGGGGTGCACGAGCCCGCAGATCCCTCCCCTTGGGTGCGCACTAGATACGCTCTTCTGTCTCGTTATCTTCGTTCCACGTGTGAATTTTCACTATTTTCAAAATTTTACAGAGATATGAGAAAATTGATTCACGTATTCAGGTATCTATTCAGCATCAATCGTTGATTTTTTAAGATTATTTTTTACGAAATTTCAGCTCTAAAATAATTTTCGGGGTCTTCAACTGAGAGATGCAAGATGCAAATGTGCTGTTCAAAAAAATTTTATAGGAAAAACTTTCAACACATTTTGGTAAAGATAATGATAAATTATTGGGTAATATTTTTTAATTTGAATGATTCCTTTCTTTAAAATTTCTTCTCGGTATATTTAGGACTATTTTCATATTATCATTTCCAAAAAGATTCAAAAATTTTTCAACAAATTACCTATCTACACGAAATCGTACAGGTGTTAATTATTTGGTTTTCTTCCAAAGAGAGAATTTATTGAGGATTTCTGGTGATTATTCACTTCGAACACGTGAGGCATTTTTAATTTTTCCAAAAAAATTTGCCTTCGCTTCAGTTGGAGGGTAATATTTTGGTTCTCATTTGTTCAACATTTTTATCATTTCACTGTTTTTTTTTTTTTGATAATTCTTTCAAAAATCGTGTAATTTTCATTAACTTGTTTTGTTAGTATTTGACATTGAGAAAATTCAAATATATCAAATACAATCGTGATATCAAAATTTTATAGCTCAATTGTCTGAATTTTGCATAATTTGTTTATCTAATGTGAAAAATCTAAAAAAATTTCAGAAAACCAAGATCAAAGCTCTTATTTTCTCAAAAATTGAATTATCAAAAATTTCAAAATCGTATAGCCACTGCATTTTGTCTAATAATGTTGTAAAATTAAAAAAGTGCTTTAAAAATGAAAAAAAATTGTCAAGTCCATCGCATTGATGGTCTCAAATGTCCTCCTCTTGCATTTTTCATTGAATTTTTCATTCGAATATTTTTTCAAATGAGGTATCTCGTTTATTTTGTTTATTTTCCATCATATTAAATGATGGTTTTAAAAAATTCAAGCAGATCTGCGAAACATCAAAATTAGTCAGGTTCAATTTTTTCGGGGTGATATTTTTAAAGAAGGGAGGAGGCGGGTGTCTCGCTGGAAATTCTGCGTTTTTATTCAGAAATTTTGTCAAGACATCTTGTTCTGACTATTAAAATAGGTAGGTAATGGAAAAACTACGAAATTTCAACTTTTGACCACATTTTTTGCAAAAAAATTTTCTTGCTTCGGATTGGTTCAATAAATTTGCAAATTTCAGTGAAATAACATATTTCCCAAAACTTTATCGGATTTTTTCCTCGCGAAAAAACATCCTCTATTCCTTATTTTGATGAACCAAAACAAAAATTGCAGGGATCACGTGGAATTCGTCAATTTGAAACACTTGTGAATTGAGAAAAAAATCACGAAATTCTATTTTTTAAATTCTTTTAAGAAAAATCGAGTAAAGAAATTTAGGTACAGTATAACTGAAAAGTGACTTCTAGATAATCATTTTCATACATAAATATCAATATTTCAAGCCCAATGACCTTGTAAAGATATTTTTCGGCATTTTCATCGAATTCGTCGAACTTTGATATAATCTGATTCAAATATACCTACAAAAATATTTCGCAGTTATTTGTAGGTAAGAAATTCTGTTGCATCTGCATACCAAGGTTCATTCACCCAACCCGCATCCAGTTCCTTTCTTCATTTCCGCCATCTCGTCTAAAAATTGACGAGCCATTGTAATGGAATTTTTTTTCACCAAATTTTCATCAAATCCAGGAAGTGAAAGAATTTTTTTAATACAGCTCAAAAATACCTAGCCAAGAATGCTATTATTCATCAGCATCGGTTCTTTTTTACACACGGTGGTTTTCCCATCAGCAATAATGTTGCCAATTGAATAAAATACGATCGCGAATTAGAAAGCCGAATAATTTTCGGGTACGTTGACGCGTAAATTGGCCATCTCAGATAGTCGCCCAAGATAACACACGCGATTCAAATACGCCGAGTGGACGACGACGATCAATCAATTAAATAATCAAGTACCCATACACGTTCGAGCACCGTAAATACACGCGACACAAAAGTGAAAAGTACACTCGAAATTAACGACTATCGATATCTGCGGACAATCGAGACTAATAATTAAATATCAGAAAGAGACCATGCAGAGAGAGTGGAAAAAAATTTCATTACCAGAGAGTAATAAGCCGAAGAATAGGTATAAAGTTTATGGGAGACAGATATGGCATAGGTAAAATACCTAAAGATATCCATAAATAAAGAAAAGAAAGAAAAAAAAAGAGATAAAAATGTATAATTACCGATTTGGCTAAATTCAACTGATGAGAACCGTAAAAATGACCGGTGACACGGCTCGGATTCAAGTCGGTAGTTAACATGATAATTAAATAGCATAGAAACGAACGACCGTGATAGTAAACAATGACAAAATAATGGATAATAATAAATAACGGACGATAATTACACGCGGTTTTATCGAAACTAAACAAAAACCTTCTGCGAAGATAATAACAATAATAAAAAGCGACGATAACCGCAAATGTGCACTTTTCAAACTGTCCTCAACGTTTAATGATACGGTACACATGAAAATAAAAATATAATAGCGACGCGCATTGTCGAACGAACCGTCTGAAGGACCGGCGATAGGAACTGGTTTATCTGGAATTGAAAGTCTTACGCTGTGTTGGTTTCTTGACTAGGCAAAGATACGTTCCGGGGGCCGCGTACAGTACACGGCGAGGCGTGGTTAGAAGCCGGAACCAATCGCGGATAACGTTACGCCCATTGATACGTTAGCGTATAATTAAATAGGGGAATCGTCATAGTGCCCCACCTCGAGCGCCACCAAACATCGCGACGCGGCATCGATCGATCCCGCCGAAGACCGGAGACGGAGACGCGCGGACGATGCTTATGTAACGAAAATTTTTCATCGGACGGTGCAGCAGGACGCCAGTGGGTGCCAAAATATTGGTCCTGTGGTCTCGCGTTACGCGTTGACGTGCGTCTTGTTTGGCGGCGTAATTATAACGTAATGTGCGGTTTACAAACGCGAACCGTTTAATTATATCGTTTTTACCGATTATTACCCCGCAATCGTGTGCAAGATTAATGGTGTAACAATGAAATGAATTTTAGTATGTTTTAAATGTATCGGCGAAACGGAAATATCCGATGCAGCGGAGATGTGCTGTGGATGGGGAGAAGAGCAACGTGTCGTAGATTTCTTAATCGACCTTGTCAAATTGATCAATAGAAAGTTATACGACGATTTGTGATACGAATAAAAATTTGTGTTCTTTGGCACAAAGTTACATCTCGTAGAGGTCTATTTACGATAATTTTTTCATCAATTTTGGTGCACTCCTTCATGGGGTTTTGGCCATTTGAAATTTTCAACTGTAAAAAAGACCTTAACAGCGAAGTTCGACTAAGTTTTGAAAATATCCTAAAAATGTGTTTTTTGACGTAGATTTACGCCACGTATTCAGTTTTGGCGATTGAGGTGGCGCAAGGGCCAAAAATTACGAAAAACCATAAAAAATGTGATCAACTGAAAAAACCAATCCCGTATTCGTGTTCCGCAGGTCAAAATACCCCGTTAAACACCCTTTTCGCGATCATTTTACTTTAAATTTCGAAATTTAGTTTTATTGTTATGAAAAATCAATATTGAAAAAAGTGAATTTCGACATTTAAAGTAAAATGATCGCGAAAAGGTGTTTGTCGGAGTATTTTGACCTGCTTAACACGAATCCGACGTCAGTTTCTTCATTAGGCCATTTCTTTCCGTATGAAATGCTCTTTTGTAATTTTTGGTCTTTCTTCCAAAAAAAAAAACAACGGCAAAACCAAAAATGAATCTACCAAAGATGATTTTCCGAAAATTTTCTATAGGGTAGTGGTTTCTCGCCTATATGGCGTTTTTTCACGTTTAAAAACTTCAGATAGTCGTGAAAACTTGAAAGAGCTCACCACTATTGATGAAAAAATTATAAATCCACTTCCAGCAAGTACATGTTTCCGTTGAAATAAACATTCTTTGAAAATAATGCTGTACATAAAATGGCCATACTTTCAACTGAGAGAGTAGAGGCCTATTTTTTTCAGAATTTTTTTATATCAAAGGACACCTATAGGGGAGAGGGAAAATGGAATGAAAATTCCTCGTAGGACAGTATGTCCTATGGGGACAGTATGTCCTATGGGGACAGTGTGTCCTATGGGGACACTATGTCCTATGGGGACACTATGTCCTATGGGGACACTATGTCCTATGGGGACAGTGTGTCCTATGGGGACACTATGTCCTATGGGGACACTATGTGACACTATGTCCTATGGGGACACTATGTGACACTATGTCCTATGGGGACACTATGTCCTGTGGGGACACTATGTCCTGTGGGGACACTATGTCCTGTGGGGACACTATGTCCTGTGGGGACACTATGTCCTGTGGGGACACTATGTCCTGTGGGGACACTATGTCCTGTGGGGACACTATGTCCTGTGGGGACACTATGTCCTGTGGGGACACTATGTCCTGTGGGGACACTATGGCCTGTGGGGACACTATGTCCTGTGGGGACACTATGTCCTGTGGGGACACTATGTCCTGTGGGGACACTATGTGACACTTTGTCCTGTGGGGACACCATGCCCCGTGGGGACACTATGTCCCGTGGGGACACTATGTCCCGTGAGGACACTATGTCCTATATTTTCCAACTTTAGAGATGAAATGACGAAATAAGTTTGAAGCAAGGGTAGAAATTTCAAAAAAAATTATAATTTTTAAAAATTTTATGGTTTAAATGTAAATGTGAGAAAAATTAATTTGGTCCGAGCGAAGCTAGGGCAAAAATTTTAAAAAGTCTCAGGTTTAATGCTCAAAAACAATGTTTTAGATTAATAAACTTAAATAAAAAATTGGTCACTTTTACTTTGAAACTATCGAAGGAGAAATAATATGACGAGGCCGAGCGCAGCGAGGCCAAAGCTTTTAAAAAACAGATTTTCAAATATCGAAAATTAGTTTTGGGAAGAAAAAAATATAATAAAATTAGTTGAAATAATTTTAAGGAAAAATATGAAGAAAAAAACGTTTGTAGGATTTAGATAGAAAACGATAAGGCCGAGCGTTGCGAGGCCAATGTTTTTGAAAAATTTAGTGGAAGGGGAGGTACATAATTTCAGAGTTGGATTGTAACTTTTGAATGGGAACGTTATCCTCAGAATTTTTTTTTTGATCAAATATGCCAAGTTTTCTCGTTTTGAGGCGAATTTACCAACTTTTTCTACTTGCATTGGGTCTGGGGGAGGGGGAGGGATGTAAGTTTCCCTTCAACCCCTCCCGCTACGTCACTATTCATTATACTGTTTTTTCATTTTCACATATTTTTCAGCATTAAGCAAATGGCTAATGAAAAAATTCGGCTCAACTTTTGGAATAAGTTTTTTTTAATTTAACATAACTTAGCATGTTTTAATATCTTAGGGCCGTATTTTAAAACCTACCTTAAGGTATCCTTAAAAAATAAGGATACCTTATTTTAAGGAATGGTTTGGTATTTTAAAACCTTCCTTAGGAGAATTTCGGTAAGGGCTTCCTTAAAAGTCGTATTTTAAAACCTTCCTTAATTTCGTTTGCGTATTGCTTTGAATACCATGTTGCCAAATCTTAAAAGATGATTCAACCAATCAAAACGCATTATTCAGATATAATTGGCTGTATTTACTTATTTTTTACAAATTTATCAACACTTTTTGTAATCAATATTGCATCAGTGTTTGAAGGTTTCTATAATTTTCTAATGTTTCTATTTTTTTATTTTGGTGTTCCATTCACAATGAATGAAAAAAAAATAAATAAATAAAGAATATCAGAGTCATCTGTTCATTTTTTGTTATTAAGAAATAGATTTTTTTTATTGCCATAAAAAAATTTTCGAAACTTTCATTCGAGATTCTGATAATTTACCTCCTCTTTCTTCAAGTGTGCTCAAATTGCCTTTGTTCATTGCAAATTTCAAAAAAAATTTTTAAAGATTTATCGCTTTCAGGACAGAAGATAGTCAAAAATGTTTAAGTATGTAAGTACAAGTTTTTTTTGTAAGTGACCTCGTAAATTTTGCCATCAACCAGGGGTGGTCTGATTAACAGAAGGCAAAAGATATTGCTCCTCAAAGCAAATTTTCATTTTTATTCGGAATAATTACGTTTGAATTCGGGAATATAAAATTTACAAACATGGTAAGACTAATGACCCTGCTAAAAAATTGATAAATATTATTCACGTTGAGTCTAAAAAATTGAGGAAAATTACATTTCAAGAGGAAAATTGTAAAATTCCACATGAGAGATTTTCTCAATTTTTAGCTCCCTCTTCCCTGTACCCTTCCCCATTGACAGTTTCAGATCTTCTTTCACAGAACATCCCTTCAATTTTAAGAATAGGCCACTTATATAAATTTGATTTTTTTTTTAAATTCGTCTCTGTAAATTTTCATCCAAGATATGTCAATAATGTCCATTAGGTATGCATATATCGATAATATCGTGGTCTACCATTATATTTTTACTGAACAAATCTGTTTATAATATAATTCAAATATTATCACAACTGTAAATACGTAAGAAAAAACTATTTGTTGCCTTAAGGTACCTCGCGAGGTACCTTAAGGTATTCCAAGTCTCACCGATGGAATTTGTGTTTCAAGTCTTGTTAAGGAACGTTTTAAAATACCAATTCTGTCTAAGGTACTTTTTAAGGTACCTTAAAAACTACTTAAAAATAAGGTATGTTTTAAAATACGGCCCTTAGAGATCAACTGAAAAAGAACCGAGTTTACAGAGCATTCAATTTTAATTTAGACTATCAAAGATCGGATCAAAAATTTAGTATCATGAATCTAGCATAATTTTTTGAAATTTTTAGCACAATCTAGCATAATTTTTACATGATCTGGAATTTAAAAAATGTTCGGGAGTTGGCGGCACTGCGATGAGTGATGCCTATTGCCATGAAGAAAATTGATACTCTATGATAAGAATGAGTAGCCCCGCCTGCGCTTGTGCCCCGACGAATTGATAGGAATATAATTCGCCACGACTTCCTCTTTATCGCACGCGGGTATATTAACAAAGCCTTTTACATACAAGGGAACACATAATGTCGAATTATTCCGAATTTATTTCACACTTCATCGTTTCGTTTGTTTTCGCTGCTTGTTACTTGGAGGCGGATCGGATAGGTCGTGGGTCAAATGGGGGACAATGAAGTTTATATGGGAAAAGCGTTCTGTGTACATGCATCTGTGTAATTTGTATGTAGTTTCCATGTACATCTGGAATTCTTTAAAAAATTTCTCAATTGTATTTTGATAGTTTTGATAAGGTTTGGTGACATTGGACCTGACGCTGATATGATGTGCCGTTGTGCCCCTATCAATGTCATGGCTCGGTAAGCTTTCTGTTGTGTGTATATTGAAAAAAATGCAGAGTGGGTTGGCCCAAAAGAAGTAACGTTGGTTTGGATTGTTATCTTTCTGGAAAAAATTATTTACATTTCTGAATGTTGAGTGGATGGATTTAGTGCAAGTTCTCAAGTGTTTTGATGAATCACGTTTATTGCCTACCATTCGATGATTGAGTCAAAGTCTGCGACAGCAACTAACGAGCGAAATCTGCCATTTTTTCGTACAAATTACTCGAGTTTTGTTCTTCTCCATTCTCCCATTTTTTATGAATCAGTAACAATCCATTGAAGAGTTAGAATTGGAAAAGAAGAGAGTTATTAAAAAAATTCATGAAAAATCAAGAAAAGATCATCGAAGAAACCTGTAAAATCCAACATCTAAAATTGGTTAAAATTCACTAAAAATCCTTTAAATTTTATTCTCTGCTTTATCAATATAAATCAGAGAATATCAGGACATGGTGTCCCTGTCCCAGTAGGACATAGTGTCCCTGTCCCGGTAGGACATGGTGTGCCTGTCCCAGTAGGACATGGTGTCCCTGTTCCAGTAGGACATAGTGTCCCAGTAGGCAGTGGCGTCGGAAAGTGGGGTACAAGGGGTACATTGTAACGCCCCCCCCCCCATCACATCAAATAGGCAGTTTCGAAGCATTAAAACGTGGGAAAATGCTTTTTTGGGCTTTTAAAAATTCAATTTTCTCAAAGCTTCACCCTCGCTTCGCTCGGGCATGAACAAAATTTAGACGACAGGACATAGTGTCCCAGTAGGACATAGTGTCCCAGTAGGACATAGTGTCCCAGTAGGACATAGTGTCCCAGTAGGACATAGTGTCCCAGTAGGACATAGTGTCCCAGTAGGACATAGTGTCCCAGTAGGACATAGTGTCCCAGTAGGACATAGTGTCCCAGTAGGACATAGTGTCCCAGTAGGACATAGTGTCCCAGTAGGACATAGTGTCCCAGTAGGACATAGTGTCCCAGTAGGACATAGTGTCCCAGTAGGACATAGTGTCCCAGTAGGACATAGTGTCCCAGTAGGACATAGTGTCCCAGTAGGACATAGTGTCCCAGTAGGACATAGTGTCCCAGTAGGACATAGTGTCCCAGTAGGACATAGTGTCCCAGTAGGACATAGTGTCCCAGTAGGACATAGTGTCCCAGTAGGACATAGTGTCCCAGTAGGACATAGTGTCCCAGTAGGACATAGTGTCCCAGTAGGACATAGTGTCCCAGTAGGACATAGTGTCCCAGTAGGACATAGTGTCCCAGTAGGACATAGTGTCCCAGTAGGACATAGTGTCCCAGTAGGACATAGTGTCCCAGTAGGACATAGTGTCCCAGTAGGACATAGTGTCCCAGTAGGACATAGTGTCCCAGTAGGACATGATGTTCAAGGAGGACTAGATATAGAAAAGAAATTAAAAATGTTTGACGTTCTATTGTACAGGATGACTGAAAATTACTTCCCCAAAAAAATTTAAAATTTCGGTAAAAAATTATTATTGATAGGGTAAATTTTTTTGGTCATATTCTACTAATATAGATCTTCTTCTAATCTCTGTATAATTTATAACCCGAAAAAATTCAATATTGCGCAATTTTTCCCTTAAACCAGAGCATAATTCAATATTGCTGAATTAAATCACCTGACTCCAATTTGTGAAGCGCTGAAATGCAATCCTCCTTATTTCAGAATTGAACACACTGTTTTCAGATTAACAGGGTTCAATTCAAGATTTTGAGGAAGTCGTCACCTATCCACAGAAATTCCTAGATTTTATTCCACGCAATTTTTAAATTTCGTTCGACTAGGTTTAGCTATAGCATTGTAAGCGAAAATCAAATTATTCTTCACAAAAAAATTCAAAAATGATTGAGAATTTTTGAAGAGGCCTGTGTTCGAATAGTAATGGACCAAGGATGCTGCCAGAGTTGATATTTTTTGGATAAATTAATTAGGGAATTTTTGCTAAGCATGTTTTTGGGGAACTACTCTACAGTCTATTCCAAATAAGAAGGTACAAACACATCTGAAGAAACTGTGCGTTTTAAGACCTTACTAACCACATATTATTCGATTGAAATATCCAACTCACTATTTGTGCATTGCAAAGCATACGAAATATCTATAATATCAATTTTTTTCCAATAATAAGATAAATAATTATTCCCATTAGGAAGCGAAAAATGATTTGTAGAGATGAACTATTAGATGCATGTAAATTATGAGAATTTTGAAGGAATTTTGTATACTTCGCTATGCACAAGAATTGAGTTTGATGTTTCAACCGAACAACATTTGGTTGGTAAGGTCTTAAAACGTCCCGTTTCTTCAGATGTGTTTGTACCTAAACAAAATACTTGTATATTGGAGTGTAAAGCTGGTAATTGGAAAACAATTACAGTTAATAAAATATTCAAGAGTAAAGAGTAGGATATTCTTTTAAAGGTACCTAGGTAATCTGGAAAAGGTTCGGCAATTGAAATATTCTGCTAAATTCCCGCCTATTGATTTCGAGAATTTGTTGGGCACCTTAAATATTTTTATTTTGCTCGTCAATTTGTATTACTTTTTCAGAGTGTCTAACAACTCCTGTTCGTCCTGTTTGTACTGTTTTAGGCTGAGTGGTCCTGTTTGTCCTGTTTTTGTACTGTTTTGGGGCTGTTTCAGTGAAAAGTCCTGTTTTGTAACAATTTTGAAATTCCACCCGCCAAAATAGAAAAAAAATTTCAATAAATGATCGTAATTGAAAAAATTTTTTAAAAAATTAAAAAATATCTAATTTTTTTGGAACTTTTTTTTGAGAGGCCGTTAGTGGCAAAACTGTGTGAGATACTATCTTCCTTGTCTTTGAATTTTTAAAATAAATTTTTTGCTCATTTCTAACAATTATTGAAAAAATTCGTTTCAATTTTTTTTTTGCCAGAATAGGATTTTGTTTGGGGGGGGGGGGTACAAAATCGATCAGAACCGATTTTTTAAAGGTCCTGTTGAAGGTCCTGTTTGTCCTGTTTTGGGGTTTTGAAATTTTGTTAAACACCCTGTTTTTACCCAATGGAAATTTAAAGCAAGAAAAATAATATAAAAATTGCAACCAAAAAAAAAACAGAAAATTTTCAGATTTAGTTGACTTTATGAATTAGTTTACCAGAATTAAGCTCAAATCAAATGGAAGAAATTTTTGCAATTCATTTTGAACTTGAGTTACAATCACTGTTCTTTCAAAAAGATATTTTTTCGCGGAATTTGAACAAAAGACCTTAAAAAATGATACAGTTGTGTAACTTGACCTTCAATCCATCAACTCGATAATCGAAACAGGGAGGTTTATACGTATCAGGAAAAAATATACTTGGTAAATCTGAGATATCTCGTCGACACTCATCCTCCATATATGGCATACCTACACGTTCCACGTTATGGCGCACTTTCCACGTAGTCGTATGACTATTTAGCATTTTAAAAACGTTGTTAAAATAGGTTCGATTATTTTTTTATGTAAATTCGCTATAATTATGGAAACGTAATGAAATCAAGGTTTTGGTTGATGGCCTCCGGCAAAACATACACGTAGACGAAATCAGGTCGGTTTATGGAGTAAATGCCTTCGAGGCTTTGCAACGCAGGCGAATCTTTTTCTCTTATTTTCGGGAGAAATCCTCGTCGTATTAAAAGGTATCTCTGTATAAAGATATCTCCAAGTCTTGAGGGTTTCTAAGGAAAAAAATATGAAAAAAAGGTCGTTGCGAACTTTCTCGTGTAACAGACTTAAAAGTTACGGGGCAGTGAGCACTGTGGGATGTTTGTTATTATGTATTTTATTAACGTCGAATAGTGTATCTTCGTTATACGATGGCGTTTAATAGCGTCGGCGCCTGAAGTCGGTGCTGAAAATACGCTCAGTCATTGTGTAAATGTTTCCCTCGACCGGTCTGAAATTCTGACCAACGCATTAAGGTACTCGGTTATTTACTGTTAATGGGTATACATTTTCTCGCGACCCTTACTCGGATTTGAAAGATTTTCCCGCTTTCATTGATTTATTTTTTTTCATTCATACGATTTAGCGAATATTTCAAGGTTGTGGTTTCGCCAGCAGGTGGTGGGGGTTGGCACGTCACATGGGTGGGAAAAGGCCAGAGATGAGAAAATCATATACGTATGGGTGGTTTTTTGTATTTTTTTATTGACGATATAATGGTAACTTTGCCAGGTTTGATTGACTATACAATGTAAAACGAATTTCCATGTGAGGTGTATCAGGATCACGCGATATTGCATTTTAATAACGAGACGCGATCAGTTTATAGCCCAATTGTTATATGAGATAGTAAAAGCGTCCCCAAAGGCCATTGTTGGTAACTTTTACCTTCACCTTGTTGTATCAGGTGTTTGAAGGTACTTGGATAATTTGAGATACAATGAATGAGTCCAAATGCTGTTCGAGAGTATGCTACAATGACTTAGATTAAATATTTTCCCAACTTACAACCAAAGCTGTTAAATTAATCGCCAGTAATTTATTTTTAGCTGGTTATATGGCTACATTGATACATTTGTATAGCTTACATACATTTGAAATATTTACCTTAATTGTATTTACTTAATGTTGAATTAGTCTTCGGTTATTATACTTGGCTATATACGTTGGTACTTTACCCTAATGACTTTTCATAAATGCTCATCCATGGCCCATATAGAGTCCGAGGAGGCGGTGCAATAATTACGGTTTGAAAATTATACGCAGTCTATATGTAATCGTTTTTCCTCATTAAAATAACCAAACCACGGATAGAAGAGAGAGAAGAAGAAAAAACTATGAAGTCTTTCAACGCCATTAACTCGAGCTAATTAATTTAACTTTAATGAGGCTTATTTATGAATAAAGTAATTAATCGCGCTGGTTCTTCACAATTTATCTTTCATTGTAGTCGAATGGTTTTCTTTTCGCGTACCAGAACGTCTAATTGGCTCGTTCGACGTTTATTGGACGAGCGATGCGCGCAATGCGGGTTCGCGTGTAATTGCGGTTATACAGATGAGCGACCGCCGAGGTATTTGTGGAATTGGCGATATCGCCTGGTTTGCCCAAATGCTAGAGGCTGTTGTCAATGGCGCCGACGAACAGATTACGCCGTTTTTCTGTTTTTCTCGTTTGTTTCGGTTTGAATTTCAATTAGAAATGGGAGCACGCGAGAGGAGGCTGAAGGCGAAGTGCGATGTGAGGTTTTTTCGTTTTTTCATAAAATTTTCATTCGATGTGGATATTAGCATTTAGGTATAGGTATTGGGCGATTTGATTTCCATGAGTCATAGTGCTCGGGTGAGATTCTGGAAACCCCCCCGATTTCCCAATCCATCTGTCGATCATCTTTGAAGACTTTCTATAGTTTCGTAATGGATTCGTTTGTCTGAATGTGACTCATGAGACTCATGAATAATTTACCTATTCATCCGTAAAATAAAATTGATGGAAGATGTCCTCGATTTTTTTTCTTAGTCTTACTTTCTTATTCGGAGTCGTTGAAAAGTCACTGATAAACAGACTGAATTGCAGCACAGGAAAAATTATCGAAATTTGCTGAATTTTAGCGAATTTTTATGAAAAGTTTTATTGATTTTCTAATGAGTTTCATCAAGTTTCTCTGATTTTCTAGAGATTTTTTTTACTGATTTGCTTTCAGTGAACATTTTTTTACTGATTGATTAACCGTGCTGCAGTTCTGACTGTTTTTCAATGATTTTCGATGATTTTTGCCGATTTATGATGAATGAGAGATTGCGGTCTTCGAAAGTTTTTTAAATAAACGAGAACTTTTTCTTAACTACAGATTCTCCAGTTTGAACGAAAATTTAATATGACGAGAGTGAGCTGTCAAAAATACCATTTGTCAATTTTCAGTTTTCGGCGGACTTTTACAATTTTCGTCCAATTATGGGAAAATTTTGTATTCGAAGTTGTGTATAAACAAAATTTTAGTACCATTTTTCGGAGCTGCTAGCGAGTTCAATAGGAAAATTATTTTTTTTTCTCTACAGGTACTTTAATGCGGTGAATGACACCGAATTAGAAAATTTACTGTCTAGGTGGAAAAAATTAATTTTCTGACCATCAGACTTCCAAATTTGGTTAACGATGCTGAGAATCGATTTCGTACTCAAAACTGTATCTCTAGCCAAAATTTCAGCTGCTGAAGTTCATTAGATTCAATAAAAACAAAAAATTCTTTCAATAATGAAATTTTGGTACTTGCACGATACTTTGAAATTCAAAAATAATTCGTCGAAAGAGCAAAAATCAAAAAATCAACTTGAATATCATCGGACGAGAGTTTTTTTTTGTCATGCTTTTTCTAACCTATACCTAGGTATCTATCCGATTATCGGTTATTCCAAAAAGTTGCCCATCTGGTTTCGAAAAAGGCACGAAATATTCTCGAAATTTGTCCATAAATCATCAAAAGTCGCCAATTTTTCCCAAATTTTTTGAAAACTTTTTCTAGAAATAATGAATTGAATTTCAAGACTTTTTTCAATTTAAAATCGACGAATTAAGCAAATAAAATAATGGTGAAAACCACGAAATTTAAGCTTACATATTGTAAGAACACAGTTTTGAAACTCTTCACCTTCTTTTACATTTTATGATGAAATTATTTTTCTCAGGTTTTTCTATTTAAATTACCAAGTTTTAAATAATTTTCACTCAAAATTTTTGAGAATAAATTTTGAACGAATTTTTTTAAAAATTTTGTAATTTGAATACCTGGAGTTGGATGTTTTTGTAAAGAGTGCTTTTAGAATGAGAATTGAACTGAAAAAAAGATAGGTATTCAATAATTCTTATTCACTAAAAAAAAGTGATTAGGCCTGAATGACGAGGCACGACGCGAAGAAGAAAAATTTTCCAGAAAAGGAATTTTCGATACAAAAATTCATCTTTATTTTTTTTTCAAAAGTGTGAGTCAAAAATTCATAAAATCATAGAAAATTGAAAATTTTCAATTTCCTTTCTACCAAGAAATTGATACGTTTAAAATTCTATTGATATCTTCATTTTAGTCGGATAAGTCTAAAAAATTACATAACAAATTGGTATGATAAGAGGGGAGGGGGAAGGGCAGATGTAGAATTGGTCGTTTTGAAGGTGGCACTTGTAAATCGAGAACAACACGAAAAAACAGGAGGCACAAAAATTGATCTTGCAAATAAAAGCAAATAATTTTAATATTTTTTCCATTTTCCTCCAAATTTTACTCATTTTTGGTTTAAATTTTTGAAAAATGTGTAAATTTTTGTCCTTGCTTCGTCGAGTCCAATCGTTTTATTTTTTTAGCATAAATAATTAAATATTTGGGTACCTATTATCAAAATTCAGTACAATTTTGATTTTGAAAAAACTTTTACAAAAAATTTTCAACTCTGACAATTTTATATCCTCTTCGTAGGTATTTACTAAATTTTAGAGTAAATCGAATTTGAGTAAAGATTTTCTAAAAAAATTCCATTTGAACCGGAAAAAAATCTTGATAATTTTAGATTAGATATCATAGAGAATAAATATTGAAAGTATACAGATGATGGCCTGACCATGAAAATTATTAAAAACAATGATGAAATTTTACTTACGAATCATAAAAAGTAAACTCTTGAGGAAGAAATAATTTTACAGCAACTTACCTGAAAACAGAAAAACAAACATTTTATTTACATATAAATCAAAAAAAGATTTTATTTTTAAGCATACTTATAGATATAGCAGAAAATAAGCATTGAGCATGACTCAAATCGAAAATTTTTATTAGCGAAAAACATTCGAATTAATTTCTGAAAAGCATAATCAGTGATTCAAAGGAGATTCGAATCGAATTTTCAATGGTTCGTGTTTGTTAAGTATACAAATCTTTCTTTATCTGTTTTTTGTTTTGAAAAATTTTCATTTTAAATTGGAAAAATTGGAAAAAAATCTCAGCTGAGTGATAATTTTTCAATTTTTTACTTTCGATAGGTAATGTTACTCTCAGTTTTTTCTCGATTTTAGAAAAATCTAAGAAAGGCTCAATCACTCAAAATATAAATTTATTTGAAAGATTGCAAAAACTACAAATTTTCAATGGAATTCTCCAAACATATTGAAAAATAACAGAATTTGAATCAATTTCAAAAATTCGTCGAATGATACGTTGAAAAACCAAATTTCTACAATGATTTCTGTTCATATCCTCTCCTAGATTAATGAATAATGGTAGAAAAATTGTTATTGTTTCGAATTTAATTCAAATTTAATCCAAATTTTTGAGAATGATCCAACAGGAGATCTCAATGATCAACCAAATCATCTCCCTGTTTTGGCTTTTTAGAATTTATGTACTTGGAGAAAATTTTTGAAAGTGGGTTCTCAATCATATTTTTCGCTAATCCTCATTTCTTTTGCTTCAGAATTTAGGAAGAATTAGCTGATTTTGTCAAAAATTGAAAAAAATTTCTAAATTAGTGTTGTAGGCTGCAACTCCATTTCTTTTAGCTGAAGAAAGCTTCATTGTAGCAATATCTGTGAATTTCTTAAACACTGTGAAATCACTGAAGTGTGAATCCTCTACAGGAAATGTGTATAGGTACCATATTCCAAAGACTCAAACATTTCGTAGTTTGGAAAAATCATCGAAGGATTCGTCAGATTTTAAATGATGCACTCAATCTACCAAGTACTTGAACCCCTCTCTCACCTCTCACCCTTTGAAGAACCGATAGGAATAAAAAATCACTCAAATCCGCACACGCCAAGTATATCATCACATTATTGACGAACAGGTGTATAATTCTTGGGATTTTTTAAGAGCCCTATCTCACTTCTCCCATATTACGGATTTTGTTGCGCTGAAATGGCCATTAAACGCGTTATGGCGCTATAAAGACAATCGAGCGGCGGTATCTTTTCAATATGCGGCCACAACAAGTGAAAAATAAGCCCGAAAATACCAACAAAGAGAAATATAAGGGCCTAAGTTAGGTGTTTTGGTTTTCTTATAAAGACACGGCCGTTTCTTTATTCGACAATTATATCCGCGGATGGGTGAAAATAATTGGATAGTTTTTGGTTATTAGAGGTCAAGTCGGGAACAGACGAGGGGGACCAGGTACGGTTTATACGAGCGCCGCTATCAAAATTATGATGAAGGTATAGGCGCCAAACATCCATCAACTTGTCTGTCAAACCTTTTTTTTCTTTACTATTCGCGTTCATCCCATTCAAACGTCATTTTAATAGGGGATAAGGTGGGGTTAAGTCGTCTTTTGTCGGTTCAACAAAAATGACTTTTAGAATCATCGAAATTAATTTCTTACGAAAAAAAAGACCGAAAGTACCTGGTTTTTGGGCAAGTACAGTTATTCGGCGAGGTGACAACGAGTCGTGCGTTTTCTCCATTTCTTGCGCCGATTTCGGCGTCTTTTTTTCTATTTCAGCTCGAGGGATAAAAGGTGTGATACAGCGGTGGTGGGCAATCACCGGCGTGTATCGTGTAAAATGCGAATACGCACCCTGAAATTTTCTTCGTCGTATATGGTTTACCGCAACGCAAGTCACGCAATGTTTTTATCCCTCTGTGCGGAACGACTTGTCAAGGGGTTCTCATTGTTTCGCTCTAAAAAATCAATTACCTTCGCATGTCTGGAAATTGCACAGTAGGATGCTGCTAAGTAAATACAACGTTAACCGGATTCGCACCGTGGTTAGCCGTTGGTTACCCCCAATGGCAGGTTGGTGCTTTCGCGGTGGTTACTTGTGCGATTTGATTGTTTCGAATGCGATGCGATGCAAGACAGCATGCTGTTGGAATGTGCTCGGTATTATTGTTCAAAGGTGAAGGGTGATGTTCCGGTGATTGCGTTGAGAAAAAGGGGTGAGTGAGTGGCGAAAATGGTGTGGAAATTGGCGAGGCTGTGGTTGCGATGGTGTTTGCGGTTTTGGTTTTGGTCGAATTGGTTCGTGAGGGCTATTTTGAAGGAAAAAATCTCTATTTTTGAGAGAGGGGAGGGTACAAAATAGATCTCTGATCAATTTCATGATAACAATGTATTGGACTGATGAGTTTGAAAAAAAAAATTGGAAATTTTAATGGAGAATGGAGAAACGCATTTTTGGAATTATTTCTTACTTTCTTGAGAATTGTGAAATTATTAATGAAAGGATTGTCAGGCTTCGAAACAGTTAGGGGGTGAGGGAGAGACAGAAATCGCCTTCTATAAAAATGAATTGACAGCATTTTGAGGGCGATTCGAAACGATCGAAAAAGTAAAAAGCTTCAAGAAAACCAGAAAAATGAAAATTTCTGAACTCAAATTTTGATATCAACTTCAAAATTCCTAAAATGGACTTTTTCATCTTCATTTTTTCAACTTTTTTGTAAACTTTTTCTAGTGAAAATGGAATAATTCTTTAATTTTTGAGACATAAATGACTTCTTTGCCCTTTTCAGTAGCAGAAAATTCTGACTTACCTAATGAGCATAATTTTGTGCTGATTTACTCTATACAAAATAGTGAGATAATTGGAGAGGTATTCAAAGGGAGGACGGACATTTCAAAAAAAAAACTATTTGATATAAAATTTCAAAAAAAAATTGAAAAATGTCCATTAGGATGAGAAAATTTATAAAAGCGAAGTAGTTCATCGTAAAGAAATATACTTGAAAGCTAAAATTTCAACAATTTTTCAACATTCCATAAAAGCTGAAATTTAAATATTTTTGCAACATTTCATAGAAATTGAAATTTCACTATTTTTTCAATATTTTAATCTCTAGGGAGAGGTTTGAATTTCATAATCATATTTTTAAATGTTTTTTTTTTAGAAATTAAAAAAAAACTGTGTGGTTTGGATTAGAAAAAAATGAAAAAATATCAAAATTTTAACAGAATTTTTCAAATCACAAAACAATGTTCAAGTGAAGATTTTTTGACAAAATGTTATAGGTACCTATAAAAAAAAGAAAATGGCTGTTTTCAGAACATTGCGACAAAATATTTTTAACCAGAAATTGTCTTCGATAAAATATTTGGGAAAAAATAGGAAAGTTTATATGTTAGAGATTTCGACTTCTTGAACATGAAAATCCCACCAACAGGTAGTCAGAAGTACGCTAAAATTGAACTTTTTGTAATAATATGGAAAAAAATCTCAAAATGGTTCAAATTTGATAAACCTCAGTTTATGAAAAGAAAAATTCTATCAGATTTCCAACTGAAAATAAATAATAATCGAGATTTTATTCAAAATCTTTCTCAGTTTTGAGTAAAATGTTCAAAATAATTTTGGCGTCTTTTTAAATTTTGAAGGTGTTCTTATGAAAAAATTGGAAAAATTATCCAAAATCTAGTTGATCAACCCATAAAAGTTTTTAGTTTTTTAATTTTCTTCTTTTTTTTTGAGCTCTATGACGCCCTTTCTAGCTCAAATGTGTCTTGATTAAGTAAATTGAAATTCCTTATTTCTAATGTATTGGAATCCTTTTCAACGTTGGCTCTAAAATGAAGTCAAAAATTAAACAAAAGAAAATTTTTTTAAAATTAATTATAGATTTGTAAAATAAGACTTTGAGTAAGTTTTGTGAAATTTTCAAGATGGCTGTTACTCTATCTACATAATATTTTTAATTGAAGGAAAGAGCCAAATTGAATTTTAAAAGGGCATAGAAGGGTTTGCTATGCCCCTTCGAATTTTACAAAATACCTAATCGGAAAAATTGGTTTCTTTGAAAATTTTCAAAAAAATGTCGATATTTGATCTTTTAAAAAAACTGAAAAAAAATCACTTCGAGATAGAAAAATGAAAATTGTTATGAAGAAATTTTTCTTTATCTCACCAGAGGTGATGTGAGAGAAAGTTTGAGTGATTTCCTCCCTTCGAGTCATTATTTGATCGAGAATTCGGTAACATTTCGACTGTCAAATTTTAGACAAAATATTAATCACTTTGTTTTGGATTTTGATATAAATTTATACAATAAAAATGTCATAAAGTTTATCCAAAATGTCTATATTTTATGTTTTTTTATATTTTTTCAAAATTTCTCCTTCTGTTCATTCGTAATGAATGATTTTCCTCCTAAATTTTAATAATTTTTATATTTTAATTTTTTTTCCTTAAATACCTATTAGTTTTAAAAAAATCTATAAAATTCGTTTCAAAAGTGAGGTATTTTTTTGTTATTTGAAATTTTTATTTTCCAAAATTTTTGTCTTGGCTTTGCTGGGGCCAAATTCGTAGACGAATTGAAATATTACATTTTGAGGAGGAGAGGACGAGGAGAAGGAGTGGGTTATTGAAAAACAATTGAAATTTATCAGCTAAAGAAATATTGAAGAATAGGGAGGAGGATATTTTTTTCCAAAGCTCAGGGTAAAAATTCTGCAAAATTCGTTTGAAAGGTCTTACTGGAATCCTGCCTGTTGATTTCGAGAATTTTTTATCCTTGAATGTTTTTATTTTGACCGTCAGTTTATTTTATTTTTTACTTAATGAGTAATATCTCATCAGAATGAAACTGCCAAAAAAATGCTTGAATATCCCTAAAACGAGTAGGTACCTACCTATACATAAAGGATAGGATTTTTTCAGAGTAAATTTGAAGCAAAAAAAAATATAATGAAAATGGCAGGGAAAATTTTGAAAATGGCAACATTTTTTCATTTTTCAGATCCAGTGGACAGTGGACACCATGTAAAAATATTTTTCGTATAGATTTATCCTTATTTTACTCAACCCAAAAACACACGTTGTAATAGCCCGAAGCTCAACAATTACCAAACCCATGAGTAAACTTTCATCGCCTTTCCCCTCTATAATTACGTCACACTACACCACGCTAAACCATGCGGACCACTTAATTACATCACGGAGCTATTTTCCTAGGTATTATCAACTTACTTGAAAATAATAACCAGAATCGCAGTACGACGAACACGACATAATATTCAATAAATTTCGCGCACTTATAAACTACATACACATCCAATACTATACGAGAAACCCAAGCTCGAAAAAAATCACTTCTCCGGCCATATACAAACAAAAGACTAAAAAAATTCCACTACAACGTTTACGGTCAAACTGGTTATTAAAATTTCCTCGGAGTAGTTTAGATTGACTAATTTAAAAAAAGGAAAAAACCTTTGGTCGTTTTCATGGGCTGGTCATTAATTTACCCCCACTACTCGACAACTGGTTGGGTTCTGTGGTCGTTTAAATCAAAAACGCCCACGCCTCGTGCTTTACTTTATGTGTAAGAAAATTCAACTATCTTTATCGATGATTAAAGATGCTCCGCTGGACCAATGAAAACATTCATTTAGAATCAGGGTGGTTTTTTCATCAGACGTAACGCAGGTGTAAGACAAAAAATGTAGAGTAAGGTGTTCCTTTTCGTACGTCATATTGTAATGATTTTTTTTCACTTTGAAACATGCAACCAAGTTCTAAGAAAGTTTTGTGTATATAGCTTTGACGCACGAATATAATTATTTCGGTTGGAAAAACAACCATCAACCAACGCAACGTTTGAGAACATCTCAATTAAAAAAAATTTATAAATTAATTAGATAATTGAAAAATAATCCGTTATCTATGAGTTACGGCGCCATTGTGGTATGATGGAAAAAAAACACGTAACTTTTTAAGTCGTGGTTAATTACATCGGTTAAATTAAATTGTCGAAATGTTGTGGTTCTTTGTGTACTCTGGTAGAATAAGTGGTTCTAAAAATGAGTCTTGTCTCGTTAAATATTTTTTTGCGAATTTTTAAAGATGTTGGTATACATTTTGGTATGTAAAATTGCATGTTTAAAGTTAAATAGGGGTTTGACGGGAAGTATCTAATGTACATTAGGCTTCACCGCTGGGGGTGCGGGGTGTGCAGGGTGTGCCTGGGCACCTCCAATTTTTTCAAGCCTTGACAACAATTTTTGGTAAAATTCGCCAAAGTCGCAATATTTTTTTATTAATTTGTAATTTTTTTGATTTGATCATCAGTCAAAAATGTAATTTTACGCCTCTATAGCTTCAGTTGCTGTACATGGCGTTAAAATAAACAAGCGAGATCCAGAGGACCTGGCAAGAGGGTTCTCGGAAAGGCCTAAGGAAAAATGATTTTGTTTCGTGGGGCACTTGTTGTTTTCCAAGACCAAATTTACTGACGAAAATAACGAAATAATCTAGAAAGGAAAAGGTTGAAGTCAGTACAACAGGGTGTCTAACGGTCCTGAAAGGTTAAACTGGTCAAGAAAAGTCGAGCTTTTGACCAAGAGGTCAAGTTAGTCATGCAAAGTCAAGATTTTTGACTCAAAATTCAAGCTTTTTTAAAAATTGAAAAAATTTCCATTTACAGGGTGTTCATTTTCTGGAAAACCTGGAAAAGTCGGAGAATTTTGAAATTTTCGTTGGAATTTTGTAAAAATCCAAAAGAAGGATAGTCATCTAAAAAAGTATTTTTTTGCTTATTTTATTATAAATTTTTCAAAAAATGTCACCCTCGCTTTGCTCGGGCCAAATTATTGCATCCCTTCACTGATTTTTTTCATTCATCGTTTTTTGTTGATCGTAATGCCACCAAAAAATAATTTTTAAATACATTTCTTTGTTGATTAAATGTGACCCGCTCTGAGAAAACAGGGCTTAAGGAAGAAAAAATGAATTTTGAGTTTTTCACGGATTCTGATACTCGAAAGTATGTAAAATGAGATGGGATAGGTAGTTTTTTTGAAAAAAATTTATTACCTGTCATAAAACGTGAAACAAATGAAGAAAATTTCAAAAAATAAAAAAAAATAGGGATACATAATTTTTAAAATCTTTAAATTAATTTTTTTTGAGTTATTGCATAAATTTGGCAGCTTGAATTTTTATAAAAAATTTAATTAAAGAATAAGACAAATTACGAAAATAATTTGAAAAAAACGAATTTATTAAAATCATGGCCGCAATAATTGCAGCTAGCGCTACCTATTGGGCGAAAAAAGTTGTAAATTGTAATAGTGACGTCATCACAACCATAACTAATGACAGCAAGGCTTACAAGACCATTGTAGCCACATTTGCACCACTTTTATTTTGCGCAAATTTTAAACGTGTTTTTCTCGAAAACTTGTTTTCTTCCTTAAGCCATGTTTTCTCGGAGCCTAGCCGGTCACAAATTATGAATCAAAAAAAAATTCCCTAGTTACGCTCGGGAGTAATTTACAGTTCTTCTTTCTATAGAATTCATTTGAAATAATTTTTTTTTTTTGAAAACGTACCAATTAACGGAATGTGATGAGAAATGAATGCCATGATGCCCGTGACCACGATTTTGAAAAAAAGGGGGGGAGATAATGGAAGATAATTCAAAATTATTGGTCGCGTTTTGGAAAATTTTACTGAGGAAAAGTGATAAATTTTCAATTTTTGAAGGTCTTCTTTTTCAAGAATTTTTGCTCTCGCTTCGCTAGGACTGAACATATTCATATGGTCTAGAAAACCTGGCAAAATGAGGGAATATCGTTTTCGAAATATTGTGCACACCCTGATTCACCTATAATAAATAATTTTAAAAAAAAAACTCATTGTGATTTTTTTTGAATCATATTTGTTTGAAGTCTTTCGTAAAAATGATCTGGGAGTGCCCCATAAAAAAATCCAAAAAGGTCAAGCTAAATCAAGCATTTTGTTCAACAAATTTTGTTAGACACCCTGTATAATCCAAATGAATGAATAAATTTTCTGTAAATTTTTTCCAAGTTCTGTCATATTTTCTCAATTCATTGAAAAATTGCCAAGTAAAATTTTCTCTAAATTTTTTCAAAATTACTCTTATATTTTGAATCAGTGAAAAGTCACTGATAAATAGTTAGAATTGCAGCACAAGGATAATGAGTAAAATTCTTGGGTTTCCAGCGGATTTTCACTGATTTTTCAAAAAAATTCACTGACTTTCCAGTGAATTTTCGCCGATTTCTCAATAATTTTTTTCACTGTTTGTTTCTGTGAAAATTGTTTCACTGATTTATTACTGTGCTGCAATTCTAACAGGTTTCCAGTGATTTTCGATAATTTTCACTGATTTATAAATGAGAGAGTAGGTACTGTAATTATACTTAATTTTGAAAAAAATTCAACTTCTGACAAAAAATCCAGAAAATCAAACTTTTAATTTAAACTTGGAATATGGAAATGTTGAAAGATTTGTAAAAATTTGAGAACTCAGAAAAAATTTTGGAGTTGAAAAAATTCAAAATAGATGAAGTAAAAATTGATTTAGGTAACTATATAAGTCTAAGAAATCTAATCAATTAAAACCAGTATATGAGAAATGGGACCTAGAAGTCTATTTTTTTCTTTTTTTTCCTATTTCGAAGATGACAATGAAGCTATTATACACCTAGGTTAGGTGTTTCGGATTTATGCTTAAATAATATTGAGTAATTGGTCTTCACTTGAATTTAAAATAATTCTTACTTGGAAAAATCGTTGAAAAATTTCAGGTCGAAAATTTTGAGGAAAATTCTATATTGGAATTAAATGCTGAGAAAATGCATAAAATGTTGAGAAAAATCGAAATTAGAATAAATGTTGAGAAAATGCAAAATTACATAATAAAATGGGACATTGACAGTGTTTTTTTGAACTTGAGCGAATAATTATTCATCCCCCCTCAAGTTTTGGCTCACCCTACTAAGTAAGAAGGTCCAGTGACGTTTATGCCAACATATAGCTGCAGTCATTTACCTATTACATAGCATTTCCCATAAACTCATACGTCAGACGGGAGATATAGGATTGAAAATTCCATAAGCATCGAATCACGACCAAATTATCCGGCAATGAACCTTCATTGTCTGAGGTATTCGTCAATGGGGGAATTATGATTCAAGCACGTCGCGATCTACGTTACGTTATGACCTTGCTATGTGTTATATTCAAATTTTTTTTATTCATTATTATTCCCATCTCGAAAGCAAAGAAAAAAGTAATTAACTGTATAAAATACGAGAAACGAGTTTCTTGTCAATCTGCTCGAATCTCGGATGTTTCTCTATTCGAGCATGATTACGTTCAACGTGCTACGTGATTTTCGAACACCAGCCTGGCTATCGAATAAATTCATGTAGAAAGAAAAGAAAATGAAGTTTAATCCGAGTCGTATACCCGGACAGGAGACAGAGAGGGAAAAAACCTGTAATGGTTTCGCTCAACAAACTACATCACGTTTTCGTCATATATTAAAACAATACAGCATAAGTAATCAATTCTCGAATGAAAAATTTTTGTAGAGGGGGTACAGAGTCAAGGTTATGGTATGTTTTTCGTCCATTTTAGTCGGAATTCGGATGATCTTTATGGTCTGCTGCAAGTGCAAACGTTTCCAATTTATGTCGATGATTAATGATGGTTATTGAAGGCGACTTAGAAGCGTTAATTATCGGTTTTCGAGTGCGAAAACCGCGTGCGCCTTTATTGGCTGACAGATCCGTACCATTATTAGGTGTTCTGGTAAATGATGCCGAGTCAAGTGTGAGAGTTTGATCTGTGCGTTTGTGCGGTTTACAAAGTGGTTTTTTTGTTGCCTCTTGTTCACCTGTATCTTTCTCTTGCGTGTTTTTCTATGGTGAAAATTGGATTTTGTACTTTCTTCGAGCCTTCGGGGCTCTTCTGAGAGTGCCAATGATTTTGTATGCTCATTTGAAGTATAGAAATGTAGGATTTTTTTAGAGGAAATGAACGAATTGAATCATTTTTTGGATTTCGATTCCCCCTCCCTTTCCCTCCCCTCCCTTCATCTCATACCAATTTTTGTAAATTTCTTCTATAATTTTTCTGATGTATGATCCAACATACATAAGAAATCAATTTTAACTCATGATCACCCATTTGCATTTGTTAATTGAATTTCGACTTTCGACTCCCCTTCTGTTCTCTGTTTTTCCTTAACCCAAAAAAATCTTCATCAATAATCGAAGGTAAAATGGAAAACGAACCCGATATGACAGAAGTACCTATGACCTTAGTATTGGTTTGTAAAAGGTAATAATTAGATATTACAAGAATTTAGAAAGGACTTGGGAATTCGCGAATTGGATTCATTTTACTCGTACAAGGTTCAATGCTCCAGAAATTATAATTGTATTATCGGGTGATCTTAGCTGTTTACTGAGAAGTCGCTTTTTCTTGGAAGATTCTGCGTTGCTGTGAAGATCCGGCTGAATACTTTACGTGTAGATCGGCAGGTAGATATCTAATGATTGGACCTGATCGTACGATACATATTTTTATGAGATCATCTGTGTTGGTAAATTAATCGATAAATGATGAAATTACGATTTGAAACGATATCATCGTGTAACTTGGTAAAAGTTCATGTTTAAATTTCTGATACAATACACGGATTTGAGTCAAGTAAAATTTAAAAATTACAGAATTTCTGTTATTTTTCACTGATTTATTAGTCAACATTATTGATTTATTCTGATAAACTGGGAATTGATTGAGAAATCAGCGATTTTTGACCGAAAGATCAGTGAAAAATCATCAATTTTTAAAATATGACTAAAATACTTTCCGAGTGAAGCGAGGGCGAAAATTGTTTGAAAATTACGTTTCAAGAGCAAAAAATTCACATTTTTGTAATAAAAAATCTCCTGTCCGAGCTTAAGGGGGGGGGGCCTTCCTTGGGTGCACTTATGATACAAATTGGTTCTTTTCTCTCTCGATTTTTGTAATTTTGGGACGAATAAATTTAAAAAAAAAAAATAGTAATTGTCAGTTTAAGCCTAAAAAAATCATTATACTTCGAAGAAAATTTGAATAAAAATAGACTTGAAAACAAACTTGGCATATTTCTTAGCATCATTTATGAAAGACCGAGTTGAATAGTGAGAGGGAGGAGATAGCAACTTGTTCCTTGGAAAAATTGTGAAAATGATATGAAATCGTATAAAAAAACTTTGAAATGTCATAAAATTTATTTAACAGGTTGTCAAAGTAACAAAAAGGTTGTAAAATTCGCTTACCGTATAATGTGTCACAAATTGTCTTATTATATGCTTAAATTTATTATTATTGCCGAAGTAGTTTAAATGTCACAAATTTTTCCAAATGTCATAAAAATTACCAAAAACGTCATAAAAAACTACCTACAGAAAATTTTATAAAAATTATTGAAAATCGTGATAAAAATTATCGAATGTTTCACAAAACTTGCGTAAAATGATTTAGAAATCAATGAAAAATTTCTTCAATTATTGGTCACAAAATTGTTCAAATACTACAATTTTTACAATATTTCCATCAATTTTCATGATAAATTTCAACAAATTTTGGTCAGTTTAAAGTAATTTTTATGTTTTTTGAACTGATTTCGTTTTCAATTGGTTAAGATAGGTATTGTACAACTACAAATTGAACCACTTATACGACTTTTCTTTCTATTTTCGTGATAATTTTTTTGAATTTTCAAACCATTTTCAAGTTTTTTTTTTTTCATAAACATTGCTTCTTTTTCAAAATATATTTTAATGGCGTTTTCAAGATTTTTACATATTTTAATCAATTTTTAAATCATTTCGATTTTTTAAAACACTCGGCCATTTTCTATACTTTCCTTCGACTTTGCTAAGTATACTTTTCAAAAAACACCCACCGACAAAATTTTCTACTGTTTTCGCAATAATTTACTTGCAAAATCTTCATCGTATGTTTTCATCTGTTTGAATGGAATTTTAATAAATTTTATTAGTTTTTCAGCGATTTTCATCACATTTTTGCAGATTTTCATTATTATTTTGGTTGATTTTCGTGACACGTTGGATATTTTCAATTTTGAACAATTATAGTAGGTAATGTTGTTTTAATTTTTACGATATTTTTAGCAATTTTCACCCAAATCAAAGCACATTTCAAACAATTTTTTAGCAGATGAATCAAATTCTACAAATTTTTCAACTATAATCACATTGTGATGTGTTATTTCGTTTTTTTCTGTTTTCTTTGGCAGTTTTTACAATATTTTTTCAATTTTTACATAATTTTAAACCATTTTCATGGAAAATTTCCCCCTGATATATTTTCTTCAGGTTTAATGAAATTTTAACAACTGATAGTTTCAACAATTTTTGCAATATTTTGAATATATTATACACATTCTTCAATATTTTTTCATTTTTAATTCATCTCATGGTAATAATTCAAACGATTTAAAAGATAAACTTTGTCTTTTCCACGCCCTCGACCAAATCGTTCCTATGACATGGTGTCTATTGGCCAGAAAAACAATAAAAATAAGAAAATAGCAAGAATTTTAATGATTTTACTGCAAAGAACAAAAATGTTCGATACTTTCCGCTTTCCTTGAATTTTTTAATTAAAAGATAAAATAGGAGCTCTTTCTTGTTCAAATTTAAAGCAAAAAAAATGACATGAAAATGATAGAAAAAAATCCAGAAAATAGCAAGAATTTTCATTTTTTCAATCGACCTTTTTAGTATGAATTTTTCAACCATTTTTGTATCATATTTTATGATTTCAATTCATTTTTGTTATATTTCAATAATTTTTAATGTATTGAATTGCTGTGAATTTTCTGACGATTTTCATTGCATTGAATTTGATAAATTGAATATATTATAGTTCTGTGGAGGAGGGGGAGGGGTCAATCCATGAAAATTGAAACCAATATTTGGAGTCGAAAATTGAGAATATCTACCTTAGCTACAAAAAAAAATCATGGCGATGATTTTTTTTCGAAATCAATTTCCATATAATAAGTATCCATTTTCAGATGAACATTTCTAAATATTGATGGATTTTTATCTTCCTCTCCCCCCCCCCCTCCAGCAAATCACTCCTATTGGCCATCGAAATGGAAACTTAACTTTCAAAGGTGATTTTCTTTTTAAGAAGATTTTTTTGAGCGATTGTCCACTTTCTCGTCTTCTTTATTTGTTGAAATTTTTATTTTCGAAAACTGAAAATTTCTCTCTTTCCTTTTCCCTTTTCGTATTAGATGAAATTTTCCCCTGTATTTCATCTCCAGAGTGCATCGCTAAATTTCCTACTTCCTCCTCCTTTCCTTCTCGCCATTAACGTTGAAAATAGACAATTTGATTAATTTGAAAAGTACCGAGTTAAAAAGGAGGAGAAAAGCGACACTGGAGATAGAAATACGAAATTCAACTCATCTGTAGCGACTGCTGTCACAATACGAATTGTGCAGCAGCCAGCATGCCGCGGTAGTTGAAGCATCCGGAGCTAATATCGAAAATGCATCTCGTACGTACGAGTTTCTGTATCTGTATTCGAATCGGGTTGAAGTTTGAACTCGGTTATTATGATTTATGTGTTGGTATTAAGGATACGTCTTGTGCAAACGTTAGTGAAATAAGGATAGGAAGTAACATTAAGTGGTAATTTGTCATTAGAAGACCAATTGGAAATATACGATTGTAAAGGGGTACAAGGGAGAGGGATCCCTTTGAAGTCAAACGCGGCGAACGTGATTAACCCCTTACGCACGTTCTCTCGTTTATAGCTAATGAATGGCTTAAAATATATCAGAAAGCGGTGATCGATTTGCATATTTGTAATGCGGTGTGCGTTATGGATTTTACTAACGCTGCGCGGTGTGAAATTTCAAATGCCTCCGAAACGAATGGTAATTTTTCCGCAGTTGAGAAGATTACATTATGCATTCGACGAACACGAACCGAGCAAGACCAACCCACCAGCGCAAGCTTCTAAGGTGTGGTCTTGTATTTGTCTTTGTTGATGATGGAAAAAAAACTCGTATAAAAAGACGACCAAGAAATTTGAATAATTTTGGATTTTCGACACGTATTATTATAATAGAGATGAGCGTGCTAAATAGATATATCAATTCGACATCGATTCGAGTCTTGGAAAAATATTCTCGCAGATAGGTATGGAAGTCTTGTCATTCAAATCGATTTCGCTTTCGGGTATTCGTGTTTGTAAATCCGGTGTGTCGAGATGTCCGGACGGGACTGATTTTTTTTGCCCCTTTAAATCTTTCTCAGACCAGGCTCCGTATTTCTATCGTCATTAACGAAAACGTAATTACAAAATTAGTCGAACTGTTTTCTGGGAAAAAGTCGTCCACGTTGGATTTTTTTCAGTGTTTGTACCTCGTCACTGAGAAAAATCCAACATATTATTATCGGTGTTGCCCGAGGGGACTATTAGGACCGCGCCGTACAATAGACTGCCCCTTTCTCGGTGCCTCTTAACATGATCTTTATTCCCCCCTCGGATCCTGCTCGCGTCATCAAGTGTTTCCCAATTTCATCTCATCGTCGAACTCCGGGCAGCAGCATCGATCGAGAATGACACCGCCACCGGAGTTGGATCTAGAGAAAAAAAATGCTTCCACCGGTGCAAACGTGTCAGAGATCTCGAGATCGGCTTGGAAAATCATCTGGACGCTTTGGGCGTTGTATATAATTTTTCTCCGATTCGATAACATGTACCGGAGGCGATGTGGATGTCGTCGCCGTACCTGAGTCTCGGGCAGAGGAACCACTGCTACATTCTATCGTATTAAAAAGTAAATTACTAAGGAAACGTGTTCATTGAGGAGACTGCGCGTATATATTCAGGTCACGAGATAAATTAATAATTTTTTAATCTGGTTCTTTGATGAAATCAACCCGTGTGTAATTTGGCAGGTGAATTGATACCAGGCTAATTACATCGTATAGACGTTGGATCGTCGATCGAACGAGACTATATTCGATTACGCAAAAACTATAAAAAATAGTACCATATCCGGTCAATTTTCTTATAAGGGGGTGAAATTGGCGACTATGTAATATTCTCCATCGCTGACTCTGTATCAGCTTTATTTTTGAAACAATGAAAAAGGGGGAAAGAATCGTGTCAGGAGAATTGGCCTTTTGGTGTCTATTTGTGTAAAAATTCTCTCCCTTTTTTTTTTCAATCTCATGTACTCTTTTTTACGACCGACGACTCGCAAATACAATGTCAGCAAATTTCAACTCCATTTCGAGTTTTTTATTTATCTAACCCGAAACCCATATCGATTCCTCCGGAAAGTTGATTTTTTTTGCAAATGTTTTCAAAAAAAAAAAAATACATACAAGGAGTACAAGAGAGATACCAGAAAGAGCAGGGTATTTCCAACCAGCAGAAACGTTTTGTGATGAGAATATATACGAAGGTGAAGTGAAGAAAGAGGTAGAAAAGTAATTAAAACAGGAAGGTGTTCGGTTTTCTACACGGTGCTTTCGTTTAAACTTAATTATAGCTTTGTTTTTAAAATATGAAAAAAAAAATTGTGAGATTTTTTAAATATTATTTTGTTTCATAAACGCGAACACGAGCGAACCCTTATCATAATGAAGCATAAATAAAAATCGAGATTATCTCGTAAAAGCTAACCCTGCTACGAACAAAAAAATAAGATATTCGTTTCCCACGATAGTTGTCAAAATCCATCCCCCATATATCATGGCGAGAAAACCACCCTTGAACCTTTATTGTTTAACCTACGTTTACACTGACGTGGCGCTTTGGAAAAAAGGGTAATATGCTTACCCTTTTTTTTCGGCTTCGCTTTATGACAATTTTTTTTCTTTTTTTGTGTCAGAAAGTGTGGAAAGAAATGAATTGGGGGGCGAAGATGAGGAAAATTGGCTTCTTTTGAATTTTTTCGAATTTGATTTTGTTTGAGAGTTGTAGGGCCTCAGAGATCGTTGATAGAGGTTGATTTTTTGTGGATTGGTTTTGAATATTTTCTGGGTAAATTTTTCACAGTTCTGGTGTAGGTATTTAAAATTTGAAATATTATTGGATATTTTTAATCAACAACCTCATCCTTTTGGTGAAAAAAATGAACCATTTTTTGATTGGTTGGACATTTGCTGTGTAGTTGAATTACCTATCATTTGTTTTGCTCTTTACAATTTTTTCAACCCCGTGGAGTTCATATTTTAGAAATATTTATGGAAGTAAAGATTTTACCAATTGCTTATAAAACATTCTGATGATGGGAATGAAGGAAAGAGGAAGAGAGGAGGAGAAAATGAGCAAAAGAAAATTGCCCTCCGTTAATCTCGACTTGCCAGTATCAAGAATTCCCCTCCTCAAATTTTTTTCAACGTCCAAAATGGAAAATTTTAAATGTTTTAAGAAAAATAAGAATTCTATAACTAAGATTTTTAATCGAAGGGATGATTAGAATTGAAAGTATAAATCAATAAAATTGATGGATTTGAGAGGGTATGGGTACCTATAGCACAGAATTGGTTTTTCTCGAGGGGGGGGGGGGTGCATTCGATACCGAAAAGTCAAAAAATGAGGTGTAGGTACACGAATAAAAGTAAAAAAATGCCTCAATTTTTGAAAAACCATTTTAAAATATCCAAATGAAAATGAAAAAATGATTGTTTTTGAAATAATTTTGTTCAAAAAAGTAAAAAATGCCCATGTTTGAGCATTTAATGGGAAACAAAAGGTTGGATTTTATTTTTAAATCATCTTAAAAGAAGAATAAATTTACAAATTTTTCCAACCATTATTGGGGTAATTAGGTACTTAATGTCTTACAATTATTATAGTATTGCTCTGGCATTGACACGTGACTGAAAGAAGACTACTATCCCAATTTTTCTGGATTGAAAATTTTTGCCATTTTTAAGGTGACATCAGGTTACCCCTTCACGGCTTTCACTCTCCAAATCAGTCTATCACTTAAAAACATAATTAGAAAAAAATCTAGGTTTATAATTCTTCGAACGTAAATTTCTACACTGAGAAAAGACAAGGTAATAGATACATTGAAATAAGGTAAATTTTCTTTGAGACGAACTTGGGGGAGTGAGTACATTGAAAACCCTGCCAATATTGGTTTTCAGTAATAAAAAAGACGATAAAACCGATTGGTAGGGTAAAATTTAATGTACTCATTCCCCTAAGTTCGTCTTAAAGCAAATTCACCTTACCTAATTAATGTATCTATTACCTTAAATCTACCTTACATTTTTCTCAGTGTATCTTTTCTTGGAGATGGAGGAGGGGGGGATAAATCGCAGATTTTAATCCATCCATAATAATTTCCTATTTTTCTCAGAAAATTCAAATTTAGATAGGTACCTTGAAATTTTACTTTCTTTCAATCTTAGAACTCAAAAACGCCTTTTGGATTTGTTCATCTGAGAAATTTTGAGATTTTTATAATTTTGAAATAAATTGAGCCTTTAATTGATTTTATAGATGGCTGGAAGGAGGTATTCGGAACCGAAAAATTTAATACAACCGCCGGTTTTGTCCCCAACTTTGTCAAAATCGTCATAAATTTTTCTCTAAAAAAAGCTCGCTAGGAAAGGCGAGGTAACATGAGCAACTTGGAAATTTTTTATGAGTTTTTTTTCAAATTTTGACCAATTTTCCAAAAATTAAACGTTAATTTTTGATTCGGAGAATTGTTTGAAAATCTGAGCTGAAATCGAACATTTAAAAATCGAAGAATTGGGGATTTGATTGGAAATTAGGCAAGGTCAATTCGAGAATTGGGCGAAGTTTTCGAAAATTCGACGTCAAGTTGGACAAGTTTCCAAAGTTATTTAAAGTTTCGGAAAATTGAGCATGTTTGTATGTATTTTCATTTCAAGAACTGTCCAATTTTCCCAAAACTGAAGAGTTTCTAAAAATCGGAAAATTTGTCTGAGAATAGGTCAATTGTCCAGAAATTGAACATGTTCCTAAAAATAAAAATAATTTCCTAAAATTGGACAAATTTTTAATTGGACAGTTGTCCAGGTGACTTTTTACTTTACTTTTTTAAGCCATAAAATCAACTTCTGTCACATTCGTCTATTTTTATCCGGTCATATCCATCTTCAACTTGGACATTATGTCCAAATCGGACTTCGTCTGAGAATAGGTCAGTTGTCCAGAAATTGGACATGTTCCAGAAAACAGGAGAAGTTTCTTAAAATTGGACAGTTGTCCGGGTGACTTTGAATAAATCAAATCAAATCAATTTCATCGATTTTTCAGCGAATTTCAGAAATTTTACCGACTCCAGTGAATTTTTACTAATTTTCCATCAATTTTTTTACTTTTCGCTTCAGTAAAATTTTTTTCACTAATTTATTACTGTGCTGCAATTCTGACTGTTTTCCAGTGATTTTCGATCATTTTCACTGATTTATAAATATGAAAGTAGATGGATAATTTTTTAAATTTTTGATTTTTGATGAAACGTGATCTCTTAATTTTGATTATTAATATCAGCTATAAGTATACGGAATGCAAGACATCGTCTGAAATTTACCTACAATTCAACTTTCGAACATCATCTTAATTCCAAGTCTTACTCTCTCATTTTAGAATCAGTGAAATTTACCAAAATACACTGAAAAACAGTCAGAATTGCAGCTCAGTAACAAATCAGTGAAATTTTTCACTGAAAGCAAGTCAGTGAACGAAAATCACTGAAAATCAGTGAAAATTCACTAAAAACTCAGAGATATTTAAGAAATTCACTGAAAAATTTGTGAAATTCTTTAATAACCATTGAAAAGTCACTTTTTCCTGTACTGCAATTCTAACTGTTTATCAATGACTTTTCACTGATTCGCGATGAGAGAGTACTGTAGCCAAAATTCTTATTCCATTTCCTTGTTTTTCTACTCTCTCATTCCGAATCAGTGAAAAGTCACTGATAAATAGTCAGAATTGCAGCACAGTAAAAATCAGTGAATTTCACTGATTCTCAGTGATTTTTTTACTGATTATTCACAGAATTTCACAAATCTTTCAGTAAATTTCATAAATATCACTGAGTTTTCAGTGAATTTTCACTGATTTCCAGTGATTTTCTTTCACTGACTTGCTTTCAGTGAAAATTTTTTCACTAATTTATTACTGTGCTGCAATTCTGAATATTTTTCAGTGTTTTTTTATAAATTTCCCTGATTCAAAAATGAAAGAGTGTAACGTACTGCTGAAAATCTTGTAAATTTCGTGGAATTGAATGAGGACATTGTGTCAGTTGTGTCTATGGTGAAATTTTGTTTACCAACGATAAACTTATAGAATATCCGTATATTGGATTCGAAAACGGTTTGCTTTCCGTGTTACATTATGCACACTATTAATATAATACCATTATACGTAATATCAAAGGACCATCAAGAAATTATTCAATATATTATTACCACGTTTGTTTAACTTAGGTTTAAGGCTCCCCTCTTTTATATCAATTTTAATACATTTGTCGGTTGCTGGGCACGTTTCTGTCTAGTAAAATGGTGGACATTGTACATACGTAGTTTATTTTTTGGGGTACTTTTGTTTATCCATATCGTTAGGAAATTACTCGTGTTTTTTTTAAGCATAAAATAATTTTATCGTAATGACTATTAGTTATAATGGGCGTATACGAGTACTTCGCGGAGACACATAAAGTGAAAGGGGATCAGGATCACGCAGTGTACACGATGGGGGCACATGGCACACAGCATACTGCATCAGCAACCCTGTGGCTGGTGGTTTTTTTCCCTTCAAAATGGAAGTCGTTCGAGCTAACCACATCCAGTCACGATTTAAAATTGATTAAACGTGCCGAATCGATGAAAAACTCGTGAAAATTTCTCAATAGGTAGGCTCTGGTTCGACCGGAGAGAATCGTTATCGATGCAAAAATCGACGAAAAATCACGAATATGGTTTGGTATGTAGTCGAAATATAACTATACGCAAGGTTATCAATATTTATTCGCGATTTGACCGATTATTTTCAATTACTAGACGTATTTTAATAATATTAATAATCGAGCTCGTGTTTTTTAAAACTATTAAGAAAAAAGGTCCATTAGTCGAAAAACGAGCCCGAGTTGATTAAACGACGGTGTTTTTTTTTCTCGACGTTTTTTTTTAATTCTTCGACGCATTTAGCAAAAAGGATGGAAAAAATATCGAGTCAGTACGTGCTCATATTTTGTGGCGGCTGATTTCTCGTCTCGTCCAATTATTTATGATCTTTGTGGACGACCGCGCGCTATATATACGTAGAAGACAGACGGAGTTTTGTTGATGCGCGGATAAAATTTACAAGCCCTAATTACAGGGTGCGCCAGATCCACCATATTTAATTATAGGGCACGTCATTCTGAAGCCCCCTTTCTTTTTAGATACAATCTTTCGTTAGAGTAATCCCTCGTTGGCGAGTTGTTCGATTCATGATTTGGTATAGGTTTTTTTCTCTCTTTTTGGTACCCTTTTGTACGTGTAAGTCGTCGTACATCGCGAGACTTTGTGATTTCTCTTTGGGGCATGTCGATGTATATGTGAATTTTTTACGTAATTTTCCATAAACAGTTTGAAATTTCGCACCTTTGGCTATTGTAGCTCGGTGTGTACGCAATGGTACGTTCTCGTGGTGCCCTGGAAGCGTGCAAAAGTCATGTATTATTTACGCTATAAATAAAAAAAAACCACCGCCGAAGCCTAAGGGTAATTGCACGAATCTCGGATGTCAGTTGGAATATTTATCACGAGCTAGACGCACACAATACGTTCGTATGCTGGTATATTTGTCTTGGAAAAATTTACAGCAGCGTTGCACCCCTCTGTATATGTCCTTGGATCGATATTCGTGCATGTGTAACCATTTAAGATGGTAAATTTAATTACCCGAACATTCCGAAATTCGATTCATTTATCGGGTTAATTTGCTTTAATCATAGGTTACCGAAAATTCAACACAAATAGGAAATGGTTCGGCAAAAAAATTTCGAATAGAGATATAACCTGGAATACGTCGAAGAAACCGGATTCTTGGGCAATAACATGTACCTATCTGAAGTTTCGTAAGTTGAAATTGAAAAGATAGAGTGAGAAAGAAACGAGTTGCGATGTCGATTGAAAAATCCGCCATTCCGAGGGCAATGCGTGCGAATAAAAATTGGCGATGGGACAAAATCTCATCTGCGGTGTTGGAAATTTTTCACGGTTCAATGTACCCGTAGTAAAAACAGTTAAGGTTGGTTGGCGGGTATCAGGAAGAATTTTCGTGTAGATTTATCGCCGCCGTTGAGCTGTGCCGCGAGATTATTCGCCCGGAGTATATTTTTAAGCTATTTATCGAGGGCGTTTCACGACATAATTAAACATGCACTTTGAACACGAAATGGTTAATTAATTTTACCAAAGTTTTTCAATTCGGTTCGTGTATTAATTAGTCGAGATGATGGTGGATCGTGTGTAGCGAATTTGAATGGTATGTCTTGTTAGAAATGATCGGAATGATGTTGAAAACTTGTTTTGGTTGATTGTGTAGCGAATTTGAATGGTATGTCTTGTTAGAAATGATCGGAATGATGTTGAAAACTTGTTTTGGTTGATGGTGTTTTTTTAAAATGCAAATTGCGTAATTTTGATTCCATCGAAAAAGTGATCAAATGTGAAAATCAGGAAATCGATATTGTCCTGGAAAATTAATCGTGGATCGAGATTTTCTCTCTCATTTATGAGGAAGTGAAAATTACTGGAGTACAGTCAGAAATTCAGCACAGAGAGAAATCATCAATGAGAAATCAGTGAAATTTAATGAAAATTTAGTTATTTTTGCTGATTTTGTTCTAAAATGAGAGTTCGTCTTGAAAATGTGAAATTTGAGGTTGTTTCTGGAAACATTTCTGGTTAACAATATTTGTCCTGAAAATGTATTGTACCTAGGTATGTGCTTTTTAAAAAAAATATGGACAATAGTCCTGGAAAATCTCATTTTTTGTTCTAAAAACATAGGATTGGTCCTTTATGTCCAGCAGGCAGTAGATATTCATCCTGAAAATACAAAGTTTTTCTTTCTTTCTTTTTGGTACATACATACGTAGATAGGTATAGAGTTTTTCGCTCTTTCTTTTAGAATTTTTCTTAAATTGAAATGTCAAATTTTGAAGGTCCAACACCCCCCCCCCGCCTGAGATGGTACTTTTTCTCTAAAAATGAGATTCCCAGAATTTTAGTCTCCTACATCAATTAGAGGCCATGCACTGGACCTTCTTTTTTCTTATGAGATTTAACATAGGATATAACATGCCAAAAACGAAAAAAATCTTCAAAGGAAAAATAATTCTAAATTTCCAAACATTCCACAAGAAATCTGAAAATATTACTTACTCGTGCAATTTTGATTTTTAGAGATGAACTTTGGACCGAAGAAACATACTATGGCAAGTTCTGGGGGCCTCAGATAGTACATCTTATCCATTTTTACTCAATTTGAAGCTCCCTGGAACCTCTTAGAATAGTTTTTCGAGTCCAAAGTTCATTTCTAGAAAGCACCATCCCCCTTCCCCCTCCATCCCCAAAATAATTCATAAAACATTTCTTCAAAATAGAAATTTTCAAAATTTGAAAAAATTGTCAAAAAATTTAATCGCAATGAAAGTCAATTTGAAATTTAATGTGCCTACCTACTTAATTTTACATTGAATTTGAAAAAAATGTTTTAAAAATCTAATGAATACTTTTTGCAGAAAATTGCGGTTTTTAAAATTTTTGAATGAATAATTGAATACTTAATAGGTACTTATCATTTTTGATGTTTTGAAAACGTTGGGGAGGATTGAGTGTTGAAACTTTGATTTTCCATTTTTCGAGAAAGGAAAAAAGTTTTAGAATTTTCGCCTCGCTCTCGTCAGCTCTACTTTCGCCAGAAAAATTGTATACGCATCCTGGAAATCTGGACCACCAAAATTATGAAAATTATTCTACTTAGGAGGGAGAAATCCCTTGATGGCTGAAATGATGAAAACATGACGACTTTTAAACTTTTAAGTGCCGTTTTTTCGTGTTATAAATTTTGCATTAAAATTATATTTTCTTTAAAAATCCTCTTCCTTGAATGTCTATTTGGTTACGTTTACGTTTCACAGAGTTTGCCAGTTCGATTTGATATTTGAAAGACCGGGCTTGATACCTTCAAGTATGCATTTGTACCTTCCCATTTTCATCTCTCATTTTTTGAGCAAAAGATTTTTGAAAAACTGATTCTCAAGTGAGGGGAAAAATTGAAATTTTTTTGAAGACAATAAAATAGTTAATAACAAAGCTTTTATTTCAAAAAATTTTTTGTAACTGGTTCAAGTGTTGAAACTGGTTTTTAAAATTGAGCCTCTTAATAGACAAGGGATAGGACTCAAAATTTTAAAAATGCAAATGGTTGTCAAAATATAGGTATGTGTTTAGAGGCGCTGAATTTAATTTTGATCGTTTAAGCTCAAAATCAAAACTGAATGGTGGATCTTTTAAATTGGGGTAGGATCCAAAATTTTGAAAAATGGTACCTCTCTAAACCTGATTCAGTGAATAGTGAAATTCAGCCTTTTAGAATCAATGAAATGAATTTCACTGAAAATCAGCGAGTTTTCACTGTTTTTTTAGCGAATGCACTATTTGTCATAGAAAAAATCTGTGTAATTTTTAACTGGAAAATGAGTGAAGGGTTTCTGATTTTCAAGGAAATTCATTTCATCGATTCAAAAAGGCAGAATTTCATCAAATTTCAGTGATTTACCTAGGTAGATTTAAATAAATGAATGTCAAAATAGGCTTATTCCTATTTGGGGCTCATTTTTGATTTTTTCATTATTTCATCAAAATCAAGATATTTTGGAACTTCTGAAAATAGTTTTAAAATGTCATTGATGACCTCATAGGGTTAAAGTGGTGAACCTAGGGGGAAAAATTGATCTTTTCTTGAAAAAAAATTTCTTTCGAGTTTTTTAAAAACGAAAGGCACGAGAATCAATTTCCTTCGAGTTTTTTAAAAGCGAAAGGCATAACGAGAATCAATATCTCCAAATACAAATTTGACCCTAGATATAGGGATCAAAAATCGGTTTTCGAGTTGAGGTTCCCCCTTGATTCTACTTCTTCTGAGGAGCCCAAAATAAGTGTCATTTCGAAAACCAATTTTTGACACCTAAAGTAGTTTCAATATCCAGGCTTACATTTGAATAATACGTTTTTTTTCTGTATTTTCTTACAAAAATTTTCAATTTTACCTTTCTTCAATTGGACGTAAGTTTTTGAAACATTTTTTTTTGAAAATTTCAAATTTGATTAACATGGATAAAAGAACATACTCTCTCATTCTGAATCAGCGAAAAGTCACTGATAAACAGTCAGAATTGCAGCACTGGGAAAAATCAGCAAAATTCACTGATTTTAAGCGAATTTTCACTGATTTTTCAAAGGTTTTCACTGATTTTTCTGCTAATTTCATTAATTTCATCTTACTTTTCAGTGAATTTTCACTGATTTTCCAGTGATTTTTCTCACAATTTGTTTTCATTGAAAATTTTTTCACTGATTTTGTCTTGTGCTGCAATTCTGACTAAGTATTTCTCAATGATTTTCGATAATTTTCACTGATTTCCAAATGAGAGAGTACTTAAAGGTTTTAGCGGCACACTTTTCCTCCTCTGCCTTGCGTTTTTTAGTAGATAATCAAGCCATGACCTCCCAAATTTTCGACTGGCGTATTGTAAGAAGCCTCTGATCCGTTTATATATTTTTCTCATCCTCAAATGTAAATCCTAAATTGGCCTTGAAAAAGCTTCACTGCGGTTTCCAAATTAAAAATTTTTCCTTCCCATTCAAAAAAATTTCAATTTCTTTCTCTCATCGTCTCATCTCACGCACTTATCAATTTTAAAACAGCTACTCAATTTTTAATCGCCTAATAGCCAACCTACGTTAACACATTTTAAAAATACATTTCACTTCCGAAAACACTCCAAAAAATCAGGCTACCTACAGCAACCCATATCCAAACACAGCATCATCATCAAAATATCCACACGACACTTGGAACAGGGTGAGGCACATCGATGCAAACAGACGCCTCCGATCAACTTTCTATTTACCGATTATATTAGTAATATATTCTCGCAAACCATCTGGCCTTCGATTAATTCGCTAAAATGATCAATCACTGCGTTCCACCTCCTGATTTACGCCTTCGGCCAAATCACACCTCTCGTAAGTCATTTAGTTTGACGAAGAATATGACCACCATGTTTGAATACACACAAAAACAATATCATACTACATTTAGTTCAGCGTGTATAATATCGACCCGCATATTCCAAGAATTATCATAACGGTACCTTATAAAATATGGCAACTTGGACTAAAAAAAATCTTACAGAAAAATAGCTCACAGAAGAAAAATTTAAATAATAAAGAAATTTTTCACTCCGGGTTCGATGCTGCGTCAAAAGTGAACAAAATACATACATTTTTGTCCAGGGTTCTAATAGGTGCTTGGATGATGTCGGATCATCGATCGTGGGATATTTTGACGTTATGTAGGTATACTTGGGTTTTGAATGATTTTCTACGAATTTTTCAACCGGTTTTCTCGTGAGCTTTTTTGCCTTCGGAAAAGATATATCTACGTTAGAAACCGTGTATTTGTATGAATAGCTTACCTGAAACATAAAAAATCAAAATAACATTGAAATTAATATCTAAACACGATGTAATGTCCTATTGATACGAAAGATCACGAGAATGAATAAGATAAAGGAAAAATTTGTCCAATAAAAATGGCCCCGATAAGAACTAGTTTTTTAGTCTTTTACTTGGAGATATCTAAACCTATGTACATTAATCTCATATCGTATTCGAATGAGTTTGAAAATTTATCGAGATACCATCCTTAGATAATCTATAAGAAGAAGGTAATAAGTAGGAGAAAAAAATCGATACGTGTCTATGAAAAATAAACGACTGCATTACCTTACGAAGAGTGATCGAGGAAGCGAGGAGGTATAAAAAAAATGATAATAAAATAACCAAAACCACGTTACAAATTGCATAACCTTATGACTTAATAAATCATTAAATTATGTACATTGTGTTGTATTGAAGGGGCGGGTATTCCGAAGATGAACACTTACAGATAGGGATAAACTTCTTCGGCGTGTTGAGGAGTCTGGTGGTGTGAGAGAAACGGAGATATAGATGGAAAAATTGTACGTATCTGTGCTTGCGCGTTTATATATGTGGAAGATTGAAGAAGAATATATAATTAAAGTGTGGTCAACCGGTTACCGGGGCCTAGGTACACGAACGTTGTTGTACGTACGTAGACGTAAATACAACGAATAGCTATACATACACAGCATAATGAAACGTACGATAATTTACAGGTGATGTGTCCATTTTAATTATAGCCGTTTTGGCGTCTAAATTGCTACGTACAAGTAAGGATCGTTTAATGCAATTAGTACTTTATTCGCCCACTGCGAACTTAATTATTATCATTTTACTATTTGGTAGTCTACTGCGGTAGCGAATTGTGCGTTATCAATCTTGTAATTAGTTTATTAACCATTGCTGTTAAATTTGGCGGTTAACCGGTGACAAATGTGCTACCGAATTTTATCCGGATCTAGGTAACCGGTTATTACGCGTAATAACCGGAGGAAAATTGTACGAGTTGAGTGTGGTATCGAAATAAAGTCGTGTCATCGTTGGTCGATATTTTTATTAATTTTTTTCCTAATGCAAGTAATCGAAAATAATTGAATGAGATGATATTACGAAGCTGGAGATTCGCGTATGTAGGTACTATTTCTATGGGTATTCGTGGAACAAATCAAAAATTTGTGAAAAAAGGCTTGGTAACGTGGAATTTGTTTGTACTTATATCTTGATCGATTACCTCCCTAAATGATGACGAAAAATGAGCTCTTTATAATTAGGGAATGGGGAAGGAAGAGGGATGATCCAAATAATGGTTAGGTACGTTTTTTCAAAACGTAGTTCGTTGTTTTTTTTTTAATACTCGTAATTCGGGTTTTTTGGTTTTTTGATGGTTTTTTATGACTCGATTTTTTTGTTCATTTTTCAAGAAATTGTCCAATTTTTCCAAGAAATTGTTCAATTTTTCCAAGAAATTGTTCAATTTTCCGAAAAATTATTCAATTTTTCAAGAAATTGTTCAATTTTACAAGAAATTGTTCAATTTTCAAGAAATTGACCAATTTTTGATCGCCCGTCTAATTTTACAAGAAATTGACCAATTTTTCAAAAAGTTGTTCAATTTTTAAGAAATTGTCCAATTTTTCAAAAAATTGTTTAATTTTACAAGAAATTGTCCAATTCTTAAGAAATTGTCCAATTTTTGATCGCCCAATTTTTCAAGAAGTTGTCCAATTTTTCAAGAAATTGTCCAATTTTTAGAAATTATCCAATTTTAGAAATTGTCGATTTTTCAAGAAATTGTCCAATTTTGCAAAAAATTGTCTAATTTTGCAAGAAATTGTCAAATTTTTCAAAAATTTGTTCAATTTTTAAGAAATTGTCCAATTTTTTATTATCCAATTCTTCAAAAAATTGTTTAATTTTACAAGAAATTGTCTAATTTTACAAGAAATTGTCCAATTTTACAAGAAATTGTCCAATTTTACAAGAAATTGTCCAATTTTACAAGAAATTGTCCAATTTTACAAGAAATTGTCCAATTTTTCAAGAAATTATCCAATTTCTTGATTTTTTGTTCTGAAAGGGGTTTAATCATTTTTTGAAAAACCCAGAATGAATGAATGAAATCAAATTCTGAAAAGTCATTTTGACCTGAAACGAGAAACCAATAAAATATATTTATCAAAAGTTAATTGCATGATTTCGTTTTCTCTTCTTTTTTTTTGGAAGGGGGTTTCTGAAAATGACTTGTTTTTTTTTCTGTACATGGCTGATGTGTTTTCATTGGGTTTTTTGTTGAAAAAATGTTGTTTTTTTGTAAACATGGCTTGGTTTCCTTGACTTTTTGAGAGTTTTTGGTATTTTTATTTTTTTGAATTGTTGACTTTTTTAAAAATGGTTTCGTGTTTTTCTTCTCAAAACGATACTGAGGTTTTTTTGAATACCTATTGATTATTTCTAAACATGATTTGGTTTTTTAAAAATTATTTCTTTTCTTAAGATATTTTTTTTCTGAAATTTCTTTGGGATTTTCTGAACAGAGTTTGTAAAAATCAAACCATGTTTAGAGAAAAAATTCATCTTCAAGAAAAACAAATAAACTAGACTATATTATTCAGAAAAAACAATTAAACTGCTCAAAAAATTTTTTAAAGAAGCCCATGTTTGAAAAAAAAACTAAAAACACCGAACAAACTTCAAAAACCCCAAATCCCTACTTTCTAAAAAAAAAAAACGAGCCACATTCAGCCAAAAAACAGTCTATTTTCCAGAAATACGAAGAAATAAAATAATAACGAGATTTTCTCAGTTTTTAGTTTTGTAAGGATTTTGAAACATTGTTTGTTTAAATTTAATAATGTTTCTGTCCTAAATTTATGTGATTCTTTTTTTTCTCTCTCTAAAAACGGGGTTTCTTTTTGGCTTTTTGAAACATGGTATGGTTTCTGTGTTTTTATTTTTATTGGTGAAAGGGGGGGTTGACATTCTTTTGAAAATCATTTTTTTTATAAATAATACCTAGTTTGGTTTCTTTGTGAAGATGAATTGGTTTTTTTTTTGAAAATGATTTATTTTTTAGGTACCTAATGTAAGTACATAAAAAATTGTTTGTTTCTTTGTTTTTCTTGAAAATGGACTCTTATTTGACTGAATGTGGCTCGTTTTTTTTTTTAGAAAGTATGGGGTTGGGTTTTTTCAAGTTGGTTCGGTGTTTTGGTTTTTTTTCAACCATTTTTTTAAATGATGGGCTTCTTTAAAACTTTTTTTAACAGTTTAATTTTCTTTTGGGTTATTCCTGAAAATTGTGTTTTTTCTGAATGTGGTCTAGTTTATTTGTTTTTCTTGAAGATGAATTTTTTTGTTTTTTTTTCTAAACAAGGAGTTTTTTTTTAATTGTTCATATATTTTTCGCTTTCTCAATGAATTTTTTTATTATAATAGTTTGGTTTCTTTGGTTTTCTTTTAAGATGGATAATTTTTTTGTTTTTGTTTTTTTTGAACCTGGCTTTGTTTTTTGTTTTTTTTTTCAAAGAATGGAGTTTTTGGCTTTTTTAAAAGTTGTTTTAGTTTTTTGTTATATTTTATTCGATTTTTTTTGTTTTTTCCTAAACATAGTTTGGTTTCTGTAGTTTTCTTTGTAGAAAGGCCTTTTTTTTTTTAATATGGCTTGTTTTTTTTCAAAACTGGAGTTTTTGATGTTTTATAAAAATTGTTTAGGGTTTTTCTTATATTTTTCCCCAATTTTTCTTTTTTTTCTGAATCTGACTAGATTTTTTGTTTTTTTTTCAAAAAATTAAGTTTTTGTTTTTTTTGAAAGTTGTTTGGTTTTTTAAGACCATTAAGTATGTTTTTAGTGAATTATTTTTGCTTTTTTGAAGAAAAGGGGGAATAAAACATGAAAAAATTTTATTTTTTCAAAAATGACCGTATTTTGGAGACCAACAACACTGATCCCTAAAATCGTGTCAATAAAAAAATTAAAATTTTGAAATTTTATATTTTTTCACATTACTCTAAATATATGTACATGTAAGTATTAGGAAAACCAGCACCAGCGACACGATAAATCTTTTTTTTTTAATTCGTGAAAAATACGTGTTATTTTTTTCACCGCTTGTAAGTATGGTGAAAAAACACGCGATAAAAAAGGGTGCTCGTATTATAATTTTACGTTTTATGGTTCTTATGTACCGCTATAAGTTGTGTATTTTTTTCTCTCTCGAATTCTTCGCCCATTATACAATTCGTATGTGGACGAGGTGTACCCGGATTGGTCAACGATGGTTTTTTTTTCAGCTTGTATATGAAGATCCGCATTCCAAAACGGGCTTAGTCCATACGACAGTATATGAGAAAAAGGACTTAAATGTACTGAAAAATAGATTACACCTAAGTCCCTTTTCTCATATACACTTGCATGGACTAAGCCCGCTTTGGAATTCGGGTCTTCATATGTAGTAGCCAGAAAGCTGTACAAAAACGAAACGAAAAAACTTATATTTATACAGTGGAAATTGTACTAATACGACTATAATTCATTTTAATAGCTGGTCGTATATACGGCGTGGCTCGGGAGGGGCGGCGTGTTACTACGTTTACGATGCTCGCGTATAAATACCATTATAATTGTCAACGTCGTTAAATTACCATCCATCATCGGTCTCTATCGTTCATCGACGCGTTCATTGTGCGAAGGTGTTAATTGATTAACTATTGTAGGGTACGTTATGCGATGCCGCGCCGCCGAGCTCTTTGATGATTAACACTAGCCGTTGGTTGGTTGCGTTTGACGTATCTACAGTGTACGTGTGTAACCCTTTTTCCCATTGTGAAATTTTCGACAGTAGCGAAAGAAATTATCGATGACGGAGTGATGATTGATTGTTTTTTTTTCACGTGTTTCTGTTTGGTTATGAGAGCGAAGGTTTTGGCGAGTGAGGTGTGGAGTGAATCCAAAGGTGAGATGGTATGGGTTTTTGGTGACTTTTTTGAGACAAGAATGGAAAAATTTTAAGGTGAAAAATTGGATAATTTTCATGGAAATTGTTCAAAAAATAACTAAGGTTGGAATTATGAAGGGGCAGCTAAAATTTGATTTTTTGACGATTTTTTCTATTCTTCGAATTTTTGATTCGAAATACAAAAGTTCATAATTTTCTAGAAAAGAAATAGTCATCTTTTTGGAAATTTTTCGATTCGAAAGTGACTTCGCTAAAAAAAATTACCTACTAATGAGGGAGGGGCAAGTCGCTTTCCCCTCCAGCTACCGTCCGTCAACAATTTTATTCACGTTCTGAAGAATATTAATGATAGGTACCTAGATTTACTTGAATTTCTAAAATTTTAATGCCATTTCAACGGTTTTTATGATTTTTGGGTAATTTTTACAAATCTGTCCAATAAAACAATTTTTATGTAATCATTTTTCATGATATTGTGAGTAATTGTATTACATTTTAATGATCTTAATTTTTACCACCCGAGCTTGGTAGAAAAGAAGGGACAAGAACTCAGCTTTTCCTGGCACTAATAGCAAAATTGATCTCTTAATATTTAGTCGAAAAAAATTAAGTTTCGGAGAAGAAACTGGGAAAAGTTGTGATTTTTTAAATTTGCATTTCAGATCTGCAGTGTTCAAAAAAATTTGAAGTCAAAAATTTTGAAATTTTTATTTTCTTTTACCCTGTACACCTTGCATAGCTTGATTTTCGATTGGTTGTTTGTCGTTTTCAGAGAGAGGTACCTATTATTTGGATAATTTATTATTATTTTTTTTGATATTTTGAGAAATTCTTGGCACATTTTGATTTTTTTTCTGTACTGTACATGTAGGTATTGGAATTTTTCTTTTTGCAAAATTCATGTCGATGTTAATTTTACAATACAAAAATTTTTGACTTTTTTAATTTGATTAAAATTCGTTTTAAATCGAACGCTGATTTTTTCATACATTTGTGTCACTTCGTGTGTTTTTTATGCATGCTGATGAAGGGAGAGAAAAGGAGGGGACGTTTTATATTCCATCAAATTCCATATTTTTTTCAATTTTGTCACAATTCGACGAGCAATTTTTTTACATTTAGATGTTCTTTTCAATTCAAAATCTCAAAAATATGTTTATCTTTTTTTTCAGATGCTCCAGTAAATGGACCAACTTTTCACTCACTGAGTTGCCACCTTTCCAGCCAACGAAAGGCAATATGTGGATTAAAAATATGTATTGTAGGTAAGTAGATGAACCTACATATTTATACTTACTTAATTGAGAAATTTAATCGTGTAAATAATTATCAGTACAAGAGTAGAATTGTGACGACATTGAGGGGGGGGGGTGAGATTAAAAATTTTCTGCTGAGATTGATATTTTCAATTCAAAATACAGTTTTCTTTATTTTTTCTGACTCAAAGTAAAATAAAAATTACTAATTACATAAGTTTTGCTATAGAACAAAAGCTTTTAAATCATGACATTTTTTTAATATGATTTTTCATAAAAATTACAGATGTAAGTATCTATTTAATTTTTTTCAATCAAAACTTTCTGTTTAAATATCAGATTTTCAGACACCTTTTTTTTTAAATTTGCTGAGAAAATGTCAGATAAAAGTTGAAAAGTTACAGAAATGTCAAATTTTATTGTTATTATTTTTCTTTTATTAAAATTACTTAGCAAAGGAAAAGACTCAAATAGGTATCTAACATTTTAACAAAAAACTTTTGATATTTTGTTATAAATCACCATAATAATAAATATAATTGATATTTCTATAAATTTTCGATATTTTATCAGGCGACGTTATATCAGTTTACCAAAATTTTTCCAAGTTTTCAAAAATCATTATAATTGATTGGTAAAATTTTTTCCTAACAAAAAATGTATTCCAACCCGAGAGTAAAATTTTGACTTGAAATAAACATAAATCGAAAGTACATTATAAAAGAACCCATATTCAAAATTTCAGTAATAAAGTTCATTTCTCGAATTTTGGTGAATTTTTGAAATTTCAAAATTTAAGTATCTACCTACCTATCTTATCGCCCAGCATGATATAAAAATTTGGTCTGATCAACAAAAAAAGCTGAAATTTGGTTTACATGCTATTTTCGACCTCCTGAATCGATTGGAAACAATTTCGAGACGTTTCGGAGCTTCCAGAAAATTTTTGGATTTTCCAGCACTGGCGAAAATCTCAAAAAACTGATCTAAATGAAATTTTGCACTTCAAACCCAGATTACCCATATTGATAACCTATATGATCGATTACAGCACAATTTTCCGAAGTATGGATAATTTGCGGTTATAGGCACTGAAGTTCATGTAGACCAATTATGGCATTTTCTTCATTTATGGAAACTGGAGGCTCCGAAACGTCTCCAGCCCACTTCCATTCAGTTTGGGAGGTTAAAAATTAGATAGATACAAAATATCTGGGTTTTTTCGTTGATTAGATCAAATTTTCGTATTTTGCAAGTCGATGAAATATTTTCGAAATTTCAAAAATTTGCCAAAATTCGAGAAATAAACTTTGACTTTTCAAATTTTGGATATGAGGGTCTTATGACGTTTTTTCGATTTATTTTTGTTTCAGCCCGAAATTTTACTGCTGGTTGAAATATGTACCTCCCTTGTGAGTATTTTCAAGTCTGTGCGATTATGTCAGTGATCGTGAAAATTTGGTATAGAAAATTTGGTGTCTCAAATTTGGTTTCGAAATTTATGAATTGACCAATTAACCCCCAGCACTGTACATATCCATGTTAAAATAAATCATCCAAAAAGAAGTCATTTCTTCTGAAGATTTTGTCACCCAAACGTAATTTTTCCTTGTAGAACTGCAATTTTACCATTTTGGGAAAGCTAGGTAATCTTCAAACTGCCCCCTCCCGGTTCATCGGTGATCAGCCCTATGCGATGATTTTAAATAATTTTCGTTGATATTGAAATATTTACATAATTCTTCCACGTAAAATTCTTTAAAATATGATTGTGAAAAACGTGACCGTTTCAAGCTTCACTAATTTGATTTACTTGAATCCAAATTTTGAATTTATTTTTAAAAATCTTGAAATTTCGGAATGAAGAAGACATTTCTTTGATGAAGTTTCCATTTCAAATTTGGAACTGTAAGTCTAGGTGAAAATGCTGTAGAAGGATTGGAGAGGCAGGCAAAGTTGTACAAGTATAAATAAAAATGTATGAACTTATCAGAATAAAAGTAAAAATAGTAATTTTTCGTAAAAATATTTTGATACGGAAAATATGTCAGTTGGTAACCTTTGTTGGAGACTGCTTGTTGCAAAGGCCTTCGAAAAATCAATACAGTTTGCTATTTGATAAAATTGTTCCAATTTTTTTTACAGCTACGTATAGTGCGTAAGCTTTTTTGATCGACATTAGCCTCGAGGTAGACATTTTACAAGAAACTGTCTCTATTTTTTTTCCATCCATAGGCCTATAGGTTAACCTTATGGGTACGTTTAAGTATATTATCGACGTAGGAAATTGAGATACCTTCGCCTATTCTCTCTCTCTATCCTTCAGGTCGGCCCAAACTTGACACTTGTATTTAAGGACTTAATTTTAAAGCAACACGATACAAAGCCAACACCTCGAATATGTTTATATAAGAATTAGATATATTATTAATGGTGAAAATTGGACCGAGAACCGGTATCATTATACCGAAATAATACGATAAGATGTTGCGAACGACGGTGATAGTTTTTAACCACATCAGGTGGCCAGCCACGCCCATTGTCTCCAATAGTAACGGTGTGGACTTACGATACCCCTTTTTTGGTATAACGAAAGGGGCACGGTTGGTACGTTGGCTTGTCTTTCCATTATTAATGAATCTTACGCGTGATGCGGGCCAGTACAGCTATGGCAAGCTGAGGGAGGCCAGAGGGGGCATACTTGAGCGTGGTTTTATTTTGAGTATACGAGTTGGTCGATTTTCGCCTCGGTTTCTCGTTCAGCGGTCTTCGTCGTTGGTTATTTTTATTATAAATCTTTTCGCGTGAAAGACTTCAAGCAATCGATTCACTTTTCATTCTTTTAAAAACATAGGTGGGTGAGATGGGGTTCGACGAAAGGGTGTGTCTTTGTTGGGGGGTTGCAGTCGAAGGAAGTGGGTAATTTGTCGTGTGTGTATTAATGATAGTTGATAGGTATTTCACCTTTCGAGTTCATGCGAGTATGGTCCAATCGATCGTGAAATAAAAATTTTCTAAATTCGATTAACACGGTTTTTTAATGATATTCGCGAACCGGAGAGAAAAACACGTGTTACTTTTTAAAGTCCCATCAATATAAATACGCGGTTACGCCCAAAGTTCATTAAAACGTAAAAAAAAAACTCGACGAGGTAATTTATTTGAAAAAAAAAGTACACGAGAGGAATTTCGTATATGTACGTGTTACGTGTAGATATAGTATTTTTCTACTCGCGCGGATATTTCCGTTTTACATTTTTTTTCCTCTCTAGCATCCCGAATTACTCGTATAAAATTGCTCGAATATAAATTTCCACGTTTATCAACATCAAACATCGTTTCGGGTCTTTTAATAGGGCTCGTGCGACAATTTTGCCTCTCGCTGCGGAGGTTTTTTTTCCAACAGCGGTACCACCAACGTTCCACACGACTTTAAAGAACAACATTTCTTTAAAACAAAAAAAAATAAATGTTACATCGAGCAATATATAACACTCACGTACGCACCCCATTTACGACCGGCACCACACGTGTGTACGCGCGTTTATGTGTGCGCGTAATGGGCGGGTCCATCTAATAAATCAGTACCCAGTCTCCGTTTTTATTCTTCCTATATTTTGAAACCTGGAATGAATACAAAATGGATTTTTCTGTTCGGAGTTTCAATACCGAAACGCGTACGGAGAAGATGCTGACGCGTCGAGTCGCCCTTTACCTCGCCTCAGATGGTACAGAGGTAATAAATTCATTATCAAGGTCTATAGAGGTGAGTGTGAGGTGGGGAGGGGAGGAGGAATTTGCGAGAATTGAGGTTTCAAAAGGTCAACGTTTTTTGCGCCGGGGTTTCCTGTGCACCTGGATGTAGGTGTGAAATTTATCCTGGTGTTAATAAAATTGCCTAACCGGGACGCCGTAAATAATTACCGATTCAAGAAGGGTGATTGATAGGCGTTGAAGTGAGCGGGTGAAATTGAGGTGAGAGGTGATGTATTTGGGAAGATTTTGATTTGGGTTTTGAAAAGTGGAGAGGGGGTTTTATTTGGAATTTTTGTGACGTGTTTGATTTATTTTGTGATTGGTGAAGAGAGAAGAAGACTATAGCATGTAAATTTTAATAATTTTGAATCTTAATTTTATTTGAAGATAAAAATTATTATTCAGGGAGGTTTTTGAAACGAACTTTGTATCAATATTTGATATTTCGAAATTTTGATGCTGTAGAATAATGAAAATTGGAGGTATTGAAAAAACTCAAAATTAGAAGAAAAAAAACATAAAACCACGAAAAAAGTCCATTTTTGGATTAAGGATAATCAATGCGAGGTAGCAATTTCATTTTCTGTTCCCTTTGCAAGTTTCGTATCAATTTGACAATTTTTTCCAATTTCGATCTTTTTTAATACCGCTATGAATTGATTCGCGAAACTTAATTCAGCTGGAGTTTGTTGGAATTGTGGAATATACGGCTGAAGTCTTCGAAAATGAATACGAACCAAATTTTCTGCTTCTCAAGTTGAATTTTACTCGGTTTTTGGGGCGATTTTAGCAAAATGGAGGAAATTGATTCTTCGTTAGGGGCTCCAGAATGACTGGAAAGGGTAGAATATTAGATGGAAGGTAATTGAAACGAGGTAGGAATCGAATTTTTTATTCTTTTGGCAGATTTCGTTTCAATTTGACGATTTTTCCAATTTTAAGATTTTTTTATTTATGAAAAAAAATATTGGTGGAATTTTTAAATGGAATGTGCTGAAATCGTGAATTATCCGACATGAACTGCTTAGAATTGACCGTGAATAATTTTTTGAAATCGTCCAACTCCAAATTGATGTCTGTTGATTTTTGCTTTTTTGGAGCAATTTTAAGTAAACTTTAGTTGACAATTTTTTTTGGAGGCTGCAGGACAACTGGAAAGGGTGAAAAATGATTACAAAAAAATTGATAGGGGATAGGAATTATGTTTTTTTCGTTTTCCTTTAATTTATGTTCAAACTTGACGTTTGCTTCAAATCGCAGATTTTTTGTTGAGGGTAAAAAATTTCAACCATTTGGATGAAATTTATTTCTGAAATTGTAAATTTTTCAACTAAACTATGAACTGAATTTGGCATTATTTCATGAGTAGAAATTGAAAATTTTTTGACTTGAATGACATTTTTTTCAACTCAGACATCAAGTTTTTTTTTTCAAAAAAAGCTCATTTTTTTCTCAAATTCCCGAATAACTTAATTTTCTCGATTAGAAATGCAATTTTGTGATTATTAAGGCGGTGGCCTTCCCTTCTCTTCTTATCGTTCGACCAGATCCTTGATAGAGATTTTTTATTTTCAATTGGCAAATTTAATTTATTACAGAAATTTGGTGTTTTTTTATGGGAAAATTATAATAGCACGACAAAACAATAGATCGCACGACGAAAAAAATCCAACGACGAAATTGGGTATTTAAACGACAGCCAATTCGCCACGACAGTTTAGGTGATGTGAACGACAGATCTCAATGAACGACGAGATTAGAGCAACGCCCGACAGTAAACAGGTTATCCCCGACTAATTTTAAAATTTCCGATTAGAATTTCCTTTCAATTTAAATTTTTTCTCAAAATTTACAAACTTTGGGTTTTGAGTTTTATCGGTTTTATATATTTACTTTTTACAACCTCTTCTAATTATTATTGTACATCGTGTTGGAAGAAATTTTGCAAAACCGCGGAGTTGAAAATTAAAAAAAATGAAATTTAGAAAGATCGAATGTTGAACAAAATTGAAGAAGAATTTTGAAATTATCCATTGGGAACAGTGAGTTGGAAGAATAGTATATTATGCAACAAGCGTAGAAAAGTGCGAGATTATAAACGTGTGCGGAATTACAGCGCGAGCCGAAGGCGAGAGCTGTAAGCATACGTTTTTATTATCGAGCACTTTTTTGCGAGTTGCATATACTATTTTTCATACTATATACCTGTAATACGTATCATTACACCTTTTTTTATTGAATACAAAAGTAGTCTTTAATGGTAACCATAAGAGGAAAGAAAATTGAAGTGTAACGTTATCAGTACTGAAAATGGGATAGCGCATGCGCAATGTAGAAAATGTACGTAAACAAACACATAATGAGCGTCACTTTACCTCCCTAGGGAGTAAAAAGTTACTTTTTCTCACAGTTACGCGTTCACTCGTTGGTTGCCAGTAAAGACTTACTTTTGCATTCAATAGAAAGAGGTGTAATGATGTGTATTACAGGTATTAGTATGAAAATTTAAATCATACGAGTTACCTAAGAAATGATTTGCTTTCATTTCAAATTTTCTTGAAATTTTCCCAGTTTTTTTTTTTTAAATTTTATGTTTTTTTTCGATTTCTTCAACCCAAAAATTTTCTACCATTTTTTGCTCATTGTTGGATACTTTGAAATTGAAAAGAAATTCAAGAATCAAAATTTAAAAAAAATTGAAAAAATTTCAAGCAAGTTTGAGCTCTTGTGCGTGGTTTTTTATTTTTTCTGGCACACTGACGAGCTCAAATATCTTCTCAATTGGGAGTTTAACCTCCCTCAAATCCTTTTTATGAGTAACTAAATTTGATTTTAAAAAACGAAAAGAAAATTAAAACCCATACTAGGCAATTGCTATTTTTCCAATGTTGCTGATTTCTAAAAAACACGAAAAACAACATTTTATTCAAAAGGAGGTGCTCAAAGTGCATCTCCTGCTCCCCCTCTCCTTGCCTAAGTAAATTACCTCACCAAATTTGGTAGAAATCCAAGATATTTTGTATTAACCATAGTCTTTCCGTCTTTCGTCGTTCTTTTTTTTTTATGATGTCTCGTCGTGCCCTGCTGTCGTTAATTCTAATTTTTGTCGTTCAGCTTGTAATCGTGTATAATATTAAACAGTCGTTCGTTTACCATTTCTGTCGTTTAATATATTATTTGTCCGGCGTAATCAATTTTTTGTCGTTCGAAACTATTTTTGGGCGTGGGAACATTACTCTGTCGTGCAACCACTTTTTCTGTCGTGGAAACCATTGATTTTCGTCGTTTAAACCATCTTTTCTGTCGGGCTGATAAATAGGTGCCTTTTTTTATTGAGGGTAAAAAATGAATCGTAAACCATCCAGCTGGAATTTACTGCATACAATTATAGATTTTTCGATTCAACAGTTGGAAAATAGACCCGGATATAATTTTCAAGTCTCCAAATTAATATTTATTCATTTCGAATAAATATATCATTTTATTACGTACCTGGTTGTACAAACTAAAGAAAATTAATTTTTCGAAAAAAAGTTTGGAAAATACAAACCACGTGTGAAGAGGAATTGATATTAGATAGAGGAATCGTATTTTCCTCACAATTGATGAATTTCGTTTCGATTCGAGACATTTTCAAATTTCTGTGTTTTTTATCATTAGCAAAAAGTGACTCATGAATTCTTCCTGGAATTCGCTCGAATTCAGGATTTTGCTGTTGAACGAGTGGAAAGTAGAACTGAATTAAGTTTTAAGTTACCCAAATTTATGTACATCCATCTTGATTGGGTAAATTAATAAGTAAGGTCAATTGGGGTAATTGTAAATTTTTCGGAAAATTGAACCGATTTTGTGATACTCTTTTTCGTTTTACTCTGTGAGTAAGAAAGCAAAGTGATTGAAATTTTTACCATGTATCAATGAATGTATAAGGAGTAATATGGCGGTTTGTTTTCATCGATTCGATTATTCATTCCGAAATTATGGACTTCGTTTACAATTGGACAAGAATATTTACATTTACCCCACAGTGGTGGGGTAAATGTAAATGCATACATTGTGCCTCATAAAAAACGTATCCCTCGGGTTTTTTGCATAATTTGGAAAAAAATTATAGAGATTAAATATTTAAACACGTGGAAAAATTAACTTGTAAAAAAAAAATCAAAAAAAATCAAAACCAAAAAAATGATATTTTGTGTTTAAATTTGTGAATCCCATTTAAATAACACGTGTTTACAATTACCCCACACCTGAAAAATTTGATGGGTGTTTGTAAATGCTGCAGAAAAATAATTTCTCAGCTTCAAAAATCATAAGAATTGAATTTCATCATTTTTGAATGTCCGTAGAACTAAATTAATCCATCAAACACCAACTTTTTTACTTTTATCTATTTTTTCTCGAATTTTGAAGATTACGTAAATTGTGTGAAAATCGAAATTTGATATCATGTTTTTTTCATCGCGAAATTTTTCGTCACAGCTGTCACCAAGAACCCGAAGTTTTTTATTATAGTAAGACCAATTATTCAAAGTTTTTATTTTTGGCAACTCCAGCTCGCTAGATGCATTTAAGTATTTACAGCACGACTTGTTTACAATTACCCCATGTTTACAATTACCCCAAATGACCTTATTTCGTCGGAAATTCCAGAATAACTGGAAAAGGTGAAATATGACTGGAGAAAAGTTGATTCAAAAATATGTAGAAACTGTGTTTTCCCTTGAGTTAGTGAGTAAATTTCGTTTTAATTAAAAGGTCAAATTTTTAATTTTAAAATTTCCCAACGAAAGCAATAAAAGATTAGCGAATTTTCTGGCTAGAATTTGGTATAGAATAACGGATTATTCAAATTGAAAGCAAAAGTGAATCAAATTTTTCACTACTCGAAATTGATAAAAAAAATTAAATAAGTATCTCCTAGTCCTAGGTATACCTGAATCTCGTGAGATCCAGAATAACTGCAGGAAAATTAGTGAAATTTGAGTTTTGGAAGTAGATATAAATGTAAAACGAGAACTAATTTATGAAAGAACCCCATATCCAAAATTTCAAGTGCTAAGGTTAGTTCTTCGAATTTTGGCGAATTTTTGAAATTTCAAATTGTCCCATTGCCCTGCAAAATATGAAAATTCGAAAAAATCAATGAAAAAAGCTGGAATTTAGTACTCTCTCAATTATAAATCAGTGAAAATTACCGAAAATCACTGAGAAACAGTCAGAATTGCAGCACAGGAGAAAATCAGTGAAAATTTGTTCACTAAAAACAAATCAGTGAAAGAAAATCACTGGAAATCAGTGAAAATTTACTGAAAACTCAGTGATATTTATGAAATTCACTGAAAAATCAGTGAAATTCTTTGAATAATCAGTGAAAAATCATTGAAAATCAGTGAATTTCACTGATTTTTCTTGTGCTGCAATTCTGACTGTTTATCAGTGATTTTTCACTGATTCGAAATGAGAGAGTATATACCCTGTTTTCGATCTACCGAATCGATTTGAAGCGGTCTCGAGACGTTTTGGAGCCATCAGAAAAATTTAGAATGAAGAAAACGTCATTAAAATGGTCCATATAAACTTTAGGTCCTAAAAACTCAGATTACTCATATTTGTGACCTATTTGATCGATTACAGCACAATTTTTCAAAATTCTTATTTTTCAAATAAAATTAATGGTTTTGTTCAGCATTTTTTTTTTTTTTGTAAAAAACCATGAAAGAAATTTCCTGAAAAATGGTCCATAAGTATATGAACATTAGTACCCATATTCACGGATTATTCATATTGATGACTTATTTGATCGATTAAAGCACAATTTTCCAAAATCCGTAACTGCTGCGTCAAATTAATATATTTTAGGAGACATTTTTTTAAAAATGACCCGACAGTTACAAATTTTGGAAAATTGTACTTTAATTGATTAAATAGGTCACTTAAGTGTACATGGACCTTTTTATGGGATTTTCTTCGTTGCGTTGCTGGAAAATTACAAATTTTTCTAGAGGCTCCAGAACGTCCCGAAACCGTTTAAAATCTATTTGGGATGTCGAAAATAGAGTTAGGTATATACCAAATTTCAGATTTTTTTGTTAATTAGATCAAATTTTTATATTTTGCAAGGTGATGGGGTAATTTTGAAATTTCAAAAATTCGCCAAAATTCGAGAAATGAACCTTGACACATGAAATTTTGGATATTACCCGTATTCGATTAATTTTTGTTTCGGTCCAAAATTTTACTTCCGATCCCTATGTCAGCATTTTTTGTTAAATTTTTAAAAATTCATAGAAATTGAAAAATCAACATTATTTTTTTCAAACTTGTATACCATTCAAAAATCCGGAAAAAATGATTTTTGAGTAGGTATTTTATTCAATTAATCGTGGAAAGAGCATTTATATGCGCATTTCGATCCACTGAAAACTATAATTCAAGTGACTTCTTTCAGTTGTCCATTTTTTTCCAACGAAGGTAAAAAAAAATGCTCAAACTAAAGGCTCAAAATCACAATCATTTTACAAAAAAAAAAAAAATCGCGATCATTTTCATTGCAGCTTAGGGCTTACGTCTTACAATGAACTTTGGTTTAATGAAGACATCGAATTAGTTTTGCAGTTGATTTTTATGACCGGAATTTGGCATTAGTTGGATGTTTCATGCTGAAAATAATAATAATACGCCAAATGCACATGTACAACACTGTAATAAAACTTGGTTGCTGTGAAATTATAGGTGCATATTAATTGACGTATTCTACATGTGTAAGTAGTGAGTTCGAGATGTAGAAGATATACAAAGTGTGATTTGTAAAGTCGTCTTTCGTGTTGAGAAAATATAAAACTCGTGTTTATAGGTAGAAATATATAAACTAGAACAAGTGACAAGCTCATAAGTGGGTGTGGTCGAATGTTCGTTCTCATTCCAAGTACATAGGTAGTTTTCACGGTTACATTTGGTGAGAGAGACTTTCTGAGATGATTTTGCGCCGCATCAAAAAGACTACCACACACACATAGGTAAAGGTACTCATTTATATAGAAAATTTTTCAAACATATGAAAAACCGCTCTATAATATTTTTATATGGCTCGGCGCGAAAGAAAGTATATGTATGAACCGCCATGTATATTCAACGTTTCAAAGACAAAGCCTATAATTATAGCAGAGAAATATTAATCGCAATTTACTCGTCACATTACAAAAAAGTCAATCGTTCTTTTTCTTCTCCTTTTTTACATAACCTGTTATTATACAAAGATGAATAATGCGATTCGAAATACTTGCCCTGGTATATACCTCTCTTCCTCTCCAGTCTACCTCGCTCACATTATATCCTTCCTTTATCGTTTAATTCGTAAACCCTATTTTTTTTCTCGACCATTGTCGTGGGTCAGGATATTCCACATAAAAAAATGGGAAAATAACACAGATGAGAATTTTTTTCAAGTTCGAAGTTGCAGTTTAAAATTTGCACGTGATTGGGTATTATTGGTGGGGATTTTGGGAGCATTTTATGGCGCGTGAAACGGTTTCTTTATATGAAGTAATCACTGTAATCATGTAATCAATTACTTTACATTATGACACGATAATGGAGGCGTACAGTTTGACGAAATGATTATTATCAGCAGGTATATACGCGCACTAGGAAGCCTTCATTCATAAAATTGTAAACTCGCGAGACCTAATTTATGGCTAATTTAATTTCAGGTTAATCAAAAATGAATTATAAGTGCATAGGCGGATTTGTCAATGCGAAACTTGATACGTTTAGTCGTATGATTTGTCGTTGATTTTTCAATATGGCATTTCTGTGCCCTTCACCTTGTGCTGTTTGAAGGGCAATGGACTTTTTTTCAAGAAGTTGGGTTATTTTGTGGGGTAGATGGATGGATACGATTTCAAAAACAGAATTAGGGGAAGAATTCGAAATGTAATAGTATGATTTGTATCAAGATAAAAAAAAGTTCAAAGATATTTGTAATTTATCATCAGAATTCTGATGGAAAAATTTGAAAAAAAAGCATTTCGACTAATTTTGTGTTTATGAAATTTTTCAATATTTGAGGTCTTCTATGTGAAAAGGGTCAACATTGTTTTAAAAATCGTTTTCGAATTTTTTGTGACAATGTTGACCCTTTTCATAAAGAAGACCTCATACTGATTTTCAATCGATTTCAGTGATATTTGGGATTGTAGTTTACGAGAGAGAAAAGTCAGAAAAGTAGATTCTTTTTTTAGAATTTTTACTTTTTGGAATTTGAGTCAGATGGTTTCATCGAAACAGTTACCGTACATTTAAGAACCTTTTCAAAAACACCTCTCAACATTCTGATTTCAAAGAAACTTCGATTTTTAGACAGAAAACGTATCCAACCCCAAGAGGTTAAATTTTTGGCTACCCATGTTTCCTCCTATTCAAATTCCAAATGTTAAAAAAATGCATTATTTTTCCGAAAATATTTTTTCACACTTGAAAAAAACTTATAAAAATTTATTTTCTCGTTTTTCATTTTTTTTGAATTTTAATTTTGACAAACTGAAAAGCTACAGCATTAAAATCTGACATTTCTATGATTTTTTTGACATTTCAACAGGCAGTAGGTATAGAACTCAAATATGTTTTTTTTCTGATTTTTAGCGCTGAAATAAATGTAAACCAACACTAAAAATAAATCTATCAAATCAAATCAAAATTTTCATCTTAAACTATAATTTTCCTAGCTTGAAAAACAATTTCATGTTTGATTAATTTGTCCCATCGTCCTTTCGTCTGACTAATTTCTGATTGAGTCGGAAAATTAGTAAAAATATTTTTTTTAAATTGAAAATTTTCCATTTTGAGTAAGATTTCTTATTTTTAACCCTTAAATTTTCATCAATCCAAATATGCGTGAATCGAAGTTGGCATTATGGAAGTGGGAAGAGAGCATAGAATGAAATTTACTCTTTCACAGAACGATTTTTTTCTGAAGAAGTCATCGTTTTCGTGAATTTCCCAACTCGAATGGAATTTTTTCAAATTGAAAATGATTTTTTTTTATTTTTAGTGGAGTGAGCTGCCCCTGTGGTTCCCATTCCGTTTGATTTGAAAAAGGGGAAAATCGGCCAACTCATTATTTTCAGGGGGGGGGGTGATCGGTTTTTTACTAAAATAGAAACTTTTTTCTACATTCCGGAACCAGAATTTCATAATTTCCGATCGTTCCAAAGCCTCCAGTGTGATTTTAATTTTTTCCAATATTTTGTTTTCAAAATTTCTCTAGAAAACGTAATCATTTGAACAGCTGAAATTCGATTATCTGACTTCATTCGAGTAATTTAATGAGATAATCCACCTTTGTTGCCACTTTCGGGTGGATATTTTTAAAAAGTTTTCAAAATCAGATTTTAATTTGATTATGAATAAAAAAAACTTACTTCGCGAAAATTATTTGAAAAAATCAATGCACTTTTTTCTTTCGGGTAAAAACTTTAGATCATGGATATGTTCAAATATACCATTTTTTTTAAATCGCCATCATCAAAACCCTTGAAAAAACGTTACCAACCTTTTTTTTGAATAAAATATAGTTTAAATATATTTTTTCTTTCTTTTCAACATTTTTTCATACTTTAAAAAATTTTTTTTCATTTTCAAGTATTTTTTTATTTTTTTCAAAACATAAAATAAAAAATATACTTAATAGACATTTTTACATGATGTTACAATTTAGAAAAACTGATTGTCATTCTCATTATGTCAGCAATCATCCAAATTTTTTCCAAATTTTTTTAAGACTTAACAAAATTTTATTAGGTCATTACGTCATTGATCGCTAAAATTCAACCTTAAATGATCTCGAAAATGTTCGTTACACAAAAACGCTACATTTTTCAAAATTAACCCCCAGGCCCAAGATATATCCACGTCAAGATAGATTTTCTTTTGTTGAACTGCTCCAAAAGGATAGATATTCGATTTTTAGTTGCTCAGATCTATTTCTAAGCCTTCTGGAGAAATTTGAAAGTAGGTTCTGGAGGAAATCAGAATCTCGCTGGAGGCTCTAAAATTGACTGGAAATAGTGAAATTTGGTTTCAAGAGGTCAATATTAGGTAAGAGGTCTAATCTTAATAGATTTTTTAGAATTTTCTATTCAGATGTTAGATACGTAGGTAATGGCGATTTTTAATTTTTTTTAAATTCGCCAAAAATCAATAAACCAACTTGGACAGCTGGAATTTAAATTTTGGTCAAGTATTGTGATCTTAGATCATATTCTTAAGAAAATCGTATTATTTTCGAATCTGAGGTGGATATTTTTAGTGATTTTTGGATATTTGTAAATTTTTTTCTTCAAATTAAGACTGGTTTGAGTTCAAAATGACGGTTGAAGATCGAAAAAATATTCACGAGTTAGAAAATTATTGTAAATTCTCGATGAAAAAATAATTTTTTTGATTGAATTTTCACCTAGTCAGTTCATTTTTAGAAGGGCGTACCTACTAGTAAATCATCAAATTTCTCTTTGCTGACCAACTACAAGTATGTTTATTCTCAGTGAATTTTTTTTCTAACAGGAAGAAACTTCTCATATCTACTCTTCAAATTTGAATCTGTTAAATTTGCAGAAATTCCGTCTACTTTAATCAGTGAAATAATTTTCATTGAAAATTAATGATTTCCACTGATTTTTCGGTTAAAATTTACTGATTTCTCAGTCAATGCCCCATTTATCAGAAAAACACCAATTTTTACTAAAAAAAAAACATAAAATTTTGTAATTTTTTCTTCGTTCAAATCTGTATTATGTATTATCTGCCTACTGAAAATACTCTGACTTTTCCAGCGCCACTGAAATAACAGGTTACTTCATTCTTTTTATTGAATTTTGACCCCACCCCCCCCCATTTTTCCTCGGATTCTTAGCCCCTCCCTTACACAATTTCTGGGCACCCTTATAGAATCAAGACAATTATATATTATTTTAATAAATTAAAATTTTAAAGAATGTTAAATACATATTGAATTGATGTACTTCAACCCAAACTTTCTTCATTTCGAATATGAATTTTTCGTATTCGATGAGTTTTATCAAGCGAAATGAAATTTATAAAATACTGTGATTGTCACTGATGTGAAAACCCCTTCAATTTTGGAAGAAAAACTTGTCGAAAATAAGTATGACTGGTTATCAAAAAGAGAAATTTGACGCTTTAAAAGAATCCCTTCTGAAATTGAACAGACTATCATTTATTACTCTAAAAAAAAAGATTTCGAATCGAAATTTTTTCAAAAAAGTATGAAAAGGTCTGTCTATAACGCCTATTTTGCTACCCATCCCTCTTCCTCCCTTCCTCTCAATTTTTCACATTTCCCTACCTCTACGACTGTATTAACCCCCTGTAACACAGAAACGGAATTTGATCCCTTTAATCACCTGTATAATTTAACGGAAACGCGTCCGGGTGGTGGCTGATTGAGGTGTTAGTAATGATGGCGAGATAATACAGGTATACCAACCTACCTATAAAGAATAATAAATTTAATGATCGAATTTTCGACCATAATCCGAGATACCACCGCCTCGGGTTATTTACGATAGAGAGAACTTGCAAAGAAACCAGACTATTGTGAAATTTTTCCAATCGCGAGTGATTGGCGAAAATAAATTGACGATAGCTGGAAGACTCGAACTTGTATACGATATATTAGGTTGTGCTAGGTTGATTATATCTTTATCAGACGTACATCGAAAGAGATCTATTACCTTTGAAATTTTTTTTTCTCCTTGTAAACTTCGCAGAGTGACTTGGAACTTGGACATTATAGGACTAGATTAATATGCAGAGCAGGTTTTTTTATACGGCACATAAATATTATAGACGAATATTCGTATTCGTTATGGAAGAGATTATGGTAAAATATAATTACGATATTAAGTTATAGGTAAATGTCACACGAACTAGGTACCTATATCGTAATAAAGTTAATAAAATGAGAAAAACTCGAAGGTTAGAGCCATTTTGAATTTATTAATAAGTAATTAAAATTTAAATCGCGTTTTTACCAGTAATTAATGTACGTGGGATAGCGAGAGTGTGAGACGAGCAGGACGAAAGGGAACCGGCTCTTGTGAGAATTTAATAATCGATTATCGAACCATGATTACGAGCGTGATTACGAAAATAGACGGGGGGCAGGGAAGGAAACCAGGGATGAAAATTTGATTGGATTTGTAGGGCTATTGTTTCAATTGGGGCCTAAATTGAAAAATAAATTAACCCGGCTCCGAACGTAATAAATTTCACCGGCCGAGTAATTTCTTTACATTTCTATAGATTTTTAGATTTATTGCGAATCGTAGGTACGAGATAGGAAAAGAAGCAGGTGCCGTGGTGGAGATTTTTTCGGGTCTATATGTGGAAATAATTAGCCGATTAGGTTATTCGGTGTGTTTTCTTTGCGGCGTATAAGGTCTCGCGAGCCGTGTAAGGCGAAGCCGCCACCCTTGAATGTAATTTTGATTTATTCGAGTCATTTGGAGCGGAATTAAACCGACAATTGGCGAAGATTGCGGTTGCACGGATGGAATTAGCTTTAATATTTATGTTTGGCGAGCAAGCGGTGAGGTGACGCCGGCGCTAAATCAACTTCCAATTCGTCTCTTTGTACCTATTTTCGTATAACGGTACGCTGCGTAAAAAAAATCTCGAATATTCGTCGCTCTTGTAGATATACTCGAGACTTGCCAACAATGAGTAATTTTTTCCTATGTAGCGCCTAAAAGGCATAATAATTACGTGGATGAGTGTATAAGAAAATATGGTCGCGAGTCTAATCGCGTATGTAACTAGGAATGATTCTTTGGTATTCGTAACGCATGACAACGATTTAAATTCAAGTAATTTAATATTCATATCGTGTCCGACGCCATCTTTAATTCACCGACATTCGACTTCGACATACGTAGTCGACGTGGAAGTGGTAAGGCAATCATCGAAACACGACGTACTTCCAAGAATAAAAACAATGCAATGTCAATGCGATACTACCTTTTATACCTACAAAATAACAACCAATGAGACATCCTTTATTGTAGAAAAATTCCGATAATAAAATTGATGTAATTGTTCGAGAACAATGAGTTCTTTTTCTTGGTTCTCGACGAACAGCCACGACGTTTAAGTGTTTTCTTGGATCGAATATATTGTTTCACAGGTTCCCATAATTTTTCATTCGTTATGGATAAGTATTGGAGGTGAAATTGGCTTGGCAGGGGTGGATGCCGGATGGCAATGGGAGGTCGGGTTCTTGGTATGGAGATACGGGTTGGGAGGTGAGTTGGTACTGATACGTGAAAGAGGGAGAATGAAATGGAGTACTCTTTCATGTTTGAATCAGTGAAATTTATCAGAAAACATCGAAAAACAGTCAGAATTGCAGCGCAGTAATAAATCAGTGAAAATTTTTTCACTAAAAGCAAGTTAGTGAAAGAAATCAGTGAAAATTCACTGAAAAATCTGTGAAATTCTTTGAATAATCAGTGAAAAATCACTAAAAATTAGTGAAAAATCAGTGAAAATTCACTGAAAAGTCTGTGAAATTTATGAAATTTGCTGAAAAATAAGTGAAAATCTTTGAATAATCAGTGAAAAATCACTTTCACTGATTTTTCCTGTGCTGCACTTCCGACTGTTCATCAGTGACTTTTCACTGATTCGGAATGAGAGAGTAGATTGGTTAGAAAGGATTGAAAATTATACCCTAATAAGGTGAAGGCAAACCTAGAAATTGAGGTCTCAAAATTTTTTAGCTCGAAAGAATCGTCTTTGATTTTTTACAAATTCCTTCAAAAATTTCCCTTTAGGTATTTGTTTTCTGAGCAGAGAAGGTTATTATGGGATAAATGTAAAAATTACTGAAATGTTTTTATAAATTTTCTTAAATTTCACAAAGCGTATAGTCGGATTAGAGGTAGGTGAAATCGTCACCAGCTTTGATTTTTATTCTTAGGTACCCCTGAGATGGTGTCCTTTGATGTGAAAAAAATTCTAGAAACATTTTTGATCTCTCGATCCTCCTCTCTTTTGGAGTTATGGCTGTTTTATTGCATTATTTTCAAGAATTTTTCATTTCAATGGAAATGAAGGAAATTTTCTGTTCATTGGCACCAAGTTACATATCGTAGAGGTCTGGGTATTTAGACCTGCCGACACGAATCTGGGATTGGTTTTTTGATTTGGTTATTTCTTTCCTGCATCATTTTCAAATTTAAATCGGGGCTTAGGGGCAATTTTTTTAGTAAGCAAAAGCTCAAATTTTATAATTCGTCTACTTGCAGGAAGAGTTTTCAAACGTTTTCTAGAATTTTTTTGCTCGAAAGGTAAGAAAAACTGTAAGTAGGTACAATGAGCCAAATAAGTCAAAACTCAAAATCGATTTTTCGTTTTTTTGCGAAGATTTAGGGTGCTATTTGGGATTTGAGAGGGGCATAATTTATATTTTAGAAATTTTTAGAGAATTTGGGCCAAAATTGGACATAAATTTGAAAAAAATAGAAGCTTCGAACTAAAAAATTGTTGTTTTTTGCTCATTTTTCATGTTTTTCAAAATTCCTTGAAAATTCTTCAACAAATTCCTTGAAAATTTTTCACAAACCTCGAAATTCCTCAACGTTAAGGTATTTTCCTTGAATTGGCAGCGCTGCTATGTACCACCTTGAACTGTACATTACGTGAAAAATTACCCCCCCCCCCCCCACTTCAATGTTTCAGAAGTATCACACGTCACACGTAAAAAGCCTGGCAAACTTGGAAAATTTGGGAAAATAATTTTTGAAATATCGTGGACATCTATATAAGGAGTAAAAAAATATCGGAGTTGTGAAAATATCGTGAAAATAGACTGAATTGTGAACATCGTCATCGTTGACACTAATCCATTGAGGTTTAGCTTCCCATCCACGATTTTAGGTCCTATTTTTTGCCCCTTCATTTTCGATTTTCTCATTTCCACGATTATTTAAATTTATTATTCTATCTAAATTTAAATCAGTTAAATTTGGTGAAATTCTACTTTTTCGACTGAAAATTGATCCTTCAGTCAAAAACCACCGATTTCTCGATCAATTCGTAATTTTTCAGAAAGAATGAGTGACGTTTGACTGAAAATCAGTGATTTTTTTTTTACTGATTTTCAGTGAAAACTTTTTCATAAATTCAAAAAGACAGAATTTCACCAACTTTGATTAAAATTTAGTAAAAATGATTCCAAATTTCATTAAGTACCCTGTTTTGTTTGTAAAATTCGATTAAAAAATATAAAATTGTACTGAAATGATTGCTCTTAAATTTTTTTTATGTAGAATGATGAAAATTGTCTAAAACCTCTTTAAAAGTGTTTTAAATTTATTCTACAATCATTCAAATAACTGCAAAATTAGTTTCAAAAATCATAAAAATTGTTAAAATTAATTAATTAATTGATTAATTGATTGATGGATTGATTTTATTCAATGAAAATATGTTCCTCTACTATTATTAAATTTGGTTTTCAAACAATTTTCCTGATTTGAACAAATTTTGAAAAATTTTCATTACGTTTATACTACGTAAGTACTTTGAATTGAACCATTTTTACAAACTGTTAGACGTTTTTTAAACGGAATTTAACAATTTTTACAGAAATTTGGACATTTTTTGTTCATTACTTTTTAAGATATTTTCTTTAAAAAATTTTCAAAACTTTTAATGCTTTTATAAAATTTTAATTTTTTGTAATTTTTTCAAAAGTTTGCAGTAATTTTGAAAATTTGTAGGTATGAAATAATTTTTGCAAAATTTCAAAAATTCTTCTTATCATTAATATTTTTTATAATGATTTGTATGGTTTTACTAAATTTTAAACGATTTCCATAAAGTTAATGAGTATTGGATGTTTGAAGTTGTGCTTCCTTCTCTAGCAGTCGACTCTCCATCCAATTACCTCAATTCAAAAAAAAAAAATTCTTAACTTTTTTAAATTAAACTGTCGAACTGTTGATTTTTGCTAAACATTCCGATTCAACAGGATTTTGAAAGTTTGATGGATTTTTTCTACTTGACAGAATTCGATTTGCACTCAGTCAGCCAAGGTCCATCTTTTGTTTCTGTTCAAGGTTTCAAATTTCAAATTTCGAGTTTCAAACTTCAAGTTCCTAGTTTCAAGTTTCTATGTAGTTTCTAGTTTGGAAACGTAAGTTTGTCAAAAAATATAGGAAAATCTATTTTTTTAATTTTTTTTTATTTTTCTAGGGACTTAATTTTCCAACAATTTCAATTTAGGAACTTTTTCCATTTTACTCTCTCAAATTTCTATCATTTGTAATTGTGTTTGGGTAAGCGGAATTGAAAAGTAGTGTTTGGGAATTTTTTTCGTCGAGATGCATAATTCAAGTTGGTTCCCTTGACTTGAAAAGTAATTTCATTTCGGATTCTACGTATTTGAGGTTTTTCATTGCCATATTTTTATTTTCAAGTTCAATGCATTTTCTATCTATTTTTGAAGAGAATGGCTCTCATTCATGAGAGGTTTAAAAATCTGTTTCAACTTTTTTATTCGAATTTTTATGTGAGAAGATAATTTATTGATCAGAAGGGGACAGGGAGAAATTTTCCTCAGACTGATTTTCGTTTTTATAACGAATTCTACGAAATACGAAGTTAGGACTAGGAAATTTCATAAAAATAATCTTGATTTAATTTTCGAGTGATTTTGTGTTCTGAAACAATTCCTCCCCTCCTCAACTGAACTAGCTCATCTTAAATGTTCAAATACAGGTACTTTAAATTGCGGAATGTCTTCAACACTGATGAATATTCATTATATTTCCACTCTGAATTTACTAAAAATCGATCAGCAATTCTAAACTGCATTAAAACAGCTAAAAACCAGATAAACTCAATATACTATAATTAACTTAAATCCCATCTGTGAAACTCGACTCTCAGGCAGGAATCCGCTCATCCATTACCATAATTCAGTTCAGATCCATCAGCGGAGCACGCTGATTCGGAAATCACCGACTGGGCAGCACGTTCTATTTAATTAGTACGCGAACGAGGCGAAAAAATTAACCCAAATGGGTTACTTTTTCGTTAACTAGCGAATAGCAATAATACTTCATTAATATGGCGGGTAATTTAAATTTACCCAAACGCTGGAAATTTGGAACGATAAGCGCAAGGTCGTTTCCGATTGATGTTCGCGCACCAAAACTGTTAGAAAAATCTCCAACAACCTAATAATTTTCAGGTTATTAAAAAAGTAGAATTCTTTTAAATACGTTAAACTGTTGTCGGTTTTGAATGGTATGGAGCTGCAATGGCGCCCCTATCATTAAATCTCAAATTGACAAGCGTCCAGTATATTTGACTGGGTATCTGTGAGTTAACATTGTATGGCGTATACCTAGATACCTATTCGTATAACGTTTCGCGCATGCGATTTCACCGTGAGAATTACAACTTTGAAAAGAGTGAAGTAAAGAAAAAAAAACTATTTAAGGTGAATTTAACGTTGTTGTATGGAAACCATTCGAAAGAGCCTGGTTTCCATTTATATGTAACTTAACATTTTACAGTAGGTACGTAACACATAAGGCGTTTAAAAATACGCATACCGGCACGCAACCGACTCGGATACAAGATGCAGCTATACGTACAACACCTTATTATGCGATATGTGAACTTGGAATACCTGCTACAATTGTATTAATTAATTATAACATAACCAACCGTGTACTAAATGGGCAACATTGTTTTCAAAACGGGCATAATGTATGCAACTTGTAATAATTCAACGTCTTAATTTTCCTGATTGAAGGCATGTTTTGCTCTTGCCTTCCGCTTTCCCCTCCCTCCACAGAAGGATGATGTTGCGATTTTTTGAGGTCAATAAACTAATGAAGTGGGATGGAAAAAAATATAAAATTATCGAGTTTGGGGAATTTTTTAATCGAGAAAAAATTTTCTAAAAGTGGACTGAAATTTTTTCAGAATTTGATTTTTTGCTCGCCATTTTGGGGTTATTTTTCAATAAGATTTTCAAAATGTTGATTTTCCAAAATACACAAGTCCTAAAAAGATTGAGAAATTCTTATTATGATTTTGGTTGAACAAAATTGAAACTGTTGTCTCTTTGGCTCGAAGATGAAACTTGGGCAGAAATCTCGGGGAGGGGGGTGTACGATTTTAAAAATTTACATCATTTTTTAATTTTTATAAAGAAATAATTATACAAATCGTCTATTTTTTTTGCAGAATGGTACTTTAATTTTTGAAAAATTTGTAAAAGTTTTTATATTCTGAAAAATTGGGTAATTTTCAAAGAAATCGTCCTATTTGAAGAAATAATGTCCATTTTAAATAAATCGTCGAATAATTAAAAATTGTTCAATTTTTGGGAAATGGGAAATCAGGGAATAGGAGTCAGCCAAAAAGATGACTCCTGACTCCGGCTTGACTCCTGACTCCACCTTAACCCCAGAGTCAAGTTCACACCTTGACTCCTGACTCCACTTTGACTCCAGAGTCAATCTATGACCTTGACTTTGACTCCGCTTGACTCCTGACTCCAACTTAACTCCGGAGTCAAGCCAGAGTTGGAGTCAATTTGGAGTCAGTTTGACTCCGATTTTGGACCAGGGAATAGAAATCAGTCGAAAAGTTGACTTCTGACTCCACTTAACTCCCAGAGTCAAGGGAAAAGTTGACTCCTCACTCAATCTTGACTTCGAAATCAAACTCACACCTGACTCCTGACTCCACCTTGACTCCGGAGTCAATTTCAGACCTTGACTCCTGACTCCTACTTCACTCCGGAGTCGACCTGTTACCTTGACTCCTGACTGACCTTGACTCCCTGCTCCAGAGTCGAGCCGGAATCGGAGTCAATTTGGAGTCAGTTTGACTCCGATTCTGGAGTCGACTCCTATTCCCTGTGGGAAATACTTAGTTTGTTTTTGGAAATGAATTTTTTCATTTAGATATTGGAAAAATAGTTTTAGAAAAATGTTTTTAAGAAATAGGTAAATGTATTTTTTTAAATTAGGCACCAGTTTAAAAAAAAATGCCCAATTTTCATTAAAAATTTCTAATTTAAAAAAAAAATATGGACCAATAATGTTCAATTTTTTAATATTCAAAGAAATCCTAAGCTTTTTGGAAAAATCTTGTAAGTCTAATTTTCAAAGAAATTGTTCAATTTCTGGAAAATGATTCATTTCATTGAAAAAAATAACTCGCCCAATTTTTGCTTAGGCATTGTTCATTATAGAAAAAGTTATTCAATTTTCAGAGAAATTTTCCACTCTGGAAAAAGCGTAAATTTTCAAAAAAAAAATTGCGTACTAAATTGTTAAAAAAATGATTTAAAAAAACTTCAATTTTTGAAAATAAATTACGGGTAGGCATTATTTTTGAGAAATTGTCTTTTTTACGTATCTGCATTATGTTTGAAAAAATTGTCCACTTTTTGATTTTGAAAAATTGTTTATTCCTTTAAAAAATCATCTCAGTTTTGAAAAAAATTGTTTCATTTCGAGTATTTGGAAACATTATTCAGCTTATGAAAGACCTTCCAATTTTTTTAAATAATCGCCCAAGCTCGCGTTTTTAAAAAAAGAAAATTTTGCCGGACAGTTGTCCTGAAATCAAAAAACAAAAATTCGTGTTTTTTTCGTGCTAATTTTTTTGGCTTCCAAAAAAAACTATATTCCTTGATGACCTCCTGCCCTTCCAAAAAAATCGAAAATTTTTGAAAATTCCATTCGAAATCGTCACCAGGTCCCTCGATGAATGAGAAGGACAAATATTTCCGCTCCAAAATATTCAATTGTCTGGGATGGAAGGGAAATGGATAATACGTTGAAAACTGAAGAAATTTTGTTCCGTACACTTTTTGCCTAACATCGAAAATAAAGGGCTCAAAATAAATGGGCTTCAAAAAATTTTCAAATTTTCTCAATTTTTAACGTTTCTTCAATTTTCAACGTACTATCCATTCCTTTGATTAGTTAATTTTTTGAGAATTTTTTTCGAACAATTTCTTTTGTAGCTCCTTTAATTTTAAAGATGGGCAAAAAGTCATAAAGTGAAAATTTTCTTAGTTTTCAACGTACTATCCATTCCCATGGTTGAAAAAAATTTTCGACGTGATTTTTTTAGAAGTAGCATTTGCCCCTTCAATTTTCAAAATAGGCAACATGTTCATCTCAAGTTTTTTTTAGTGGTACCCGGTTATATCCAAAAAATATCTTTGGCAGACGATTTATGGAACACCCTGTATACATATACTTGGTTATTCCATTCTGAAGGCAGTTTTAGGGTATGGAAGACTTTTTTTTTTTTTTTTTTTGTGGGTGACTTGGAATTGACGAGAGGTCCATTTTCTTTCAAAATTTGAAACCTGTGCGACGGTGTCCAATGAAAGGGACCATGCGACCAGAAAATCATTTTTGTTTTCGTTATTTTTATGTAAAAACCTGTCAAAAATCGATTAGAGGGTGGTTTCAATTCCTAAAAGTCATGACAAAATTTTTCTATATTTTAAAAAAGTCACTTTTGCGAATGTTTTGACTCGATGTACATTTTTCCAAATTAATAGGCACCTATCTATGAAATTTTGATAATCGAGAAAGAGAACGAGCTGATTCCTTAGCCTCCTTCTTCCTTTTCCTCCTCCTCCTCCTCCTCCTCCTCTCCCTCCCACGCTCAACAATTATAGTCGTATTTTGAAAAATATTATGTAATCATGCTTCGTATTTCAATAAATTTTACGATGTTTTAACAAATTTTCACTGGATTTTCTTTGAGGTGGAAAAAAACGAGATTATAGGTCCGAAAAGAGGTCATTTTTTTAAAATTTGGGCTCCTAAATACCTCAAGTGGTGTATATTGACTGGAAAAAAATGTTCACAAAATTTTGGACCCCTACCCTCCTCTTTATCGGAGTTATGGCCGTTTTATTGCATTCTTTTCAAGACTTGAAAATGGCGAATTTTCCGCGAAAAAATCACCAAATGAAAAAACCAATCCCATATTCGTGTTCAGCAAATCTAAATACCCAGATAACACCCTTTTCGCGATCGTTTTACTTGAAGCCTAGAAATTCACTTTTTTCGCCATGAAAATTCAGTGAAAAAAGTAAATTTTGAAACTTTATGCAAAACTATCGCAAAAAGGGTGTTTATCGAGGTGTTTTGATCTGTTGAACGCGAATATAGGATTGGTTTCTCCATTTAGTCATTTCGTTCTGCATAAAACCTCAAAATTTGAAAAATCTGTTAAAATGACAACATTTCTGTACAGTTTTTCGCAATTTTCGGTCCTTAGTTCGAAGAAATGGCCAAAACCAAATACACAGAAAAATTGTACATAAAAAAAGTATTTTTTAGTAATTTTTCCAGGATGGTCGCTCTTTGCTTATGTGGTGTTTTTTACGATTGAAAACTTCAAATAGCCGAAAAAACGCGAAGGAGTGTACCAAAATTGCTGAAAAAATTATCATAAATACACCTCTACGAGATGTAACTTGGTGCCAAAGAACAAAAAATTTCCTTCACTTCCGTTGAAATTAAAAATTCTTGAAAATAATGCAATAAAATAGCCCCAACTCCGATAGGGAGGGGGTAAGGGTCCAAAATTTTGTGAAAATTTTTTTGCAGTCAATATACATCTTTTGAGGTGTTTAGGAGCCCAAACGCGCCTGGGGCCAAATTCACCCCTTATCCGGCCATACACTTTGAAAATTTTCGATTTTGTTTCATTCCACTTTTTTGAGGTACACCTTCCCTTCGAGGACATAATGAAAATATTTTGGTCATTTTTAATAGTCAAGATAGGTATTTAGTATACATAAATATATATACTAGAAAGATACTTCCATATGAAATTAAGTAGAGGCAGTGACAATGAACTGAGTGTAATTTTCGACGTATCAAGTATAAACCAACGCTTTCTTCATACCCTTCGTGATTTCCAGTTCGAACTTGGTCAAAAAAAACCACATGAACAAGTGTTAAAGGCTCATCTTATATACGATGATTTTTTTTGTAACCGCAAAGGAGCACTATGTCGTGCGTACGTGTATATGCGTGTGAGGCGGCAATCGTTAAACGTATAACGTACCTATACCTATACCTAGAACTCGCAGTATAATTGTATTTTGTATTTTCCAACGTATGCCTCTATCTATGTCTATGTGGAGAGTATGTATAGCGACTAGCGATGGCGTATATTGAAAAAAGCTGGTGCACGCCAACACTATACATAGATACATCGTACCTCGTATTATGTAGGTATATGAACAGTGAACACTGAACAAGCGTATCCAATAAAATAATAATGAGTTCCTAAAATGAATACTTTATATGGGCTATCTATCGTTCGATTGAACCGAACGTAGTGTTGCTGAGTCGTCATCGCGACCGGTGTTTTGCGACAAGTGTGTGCTTACGAGAAAGGAAAGGGTTTCTTGAAAGTGGAAGTAGAGTTGAATTTTGATAGTTGGAAGGCTGAAGAGGTTTTATGGTGGATTTTTTGGATGTGAGGAGGGGGCAGTCTGTTCGTAATTTTGGGGGAACAAAATTTCAGGCATCATAGCAGGTCACTTTTTTCCTCCCAAAGTCACTTTTTTTCGAAATTCTAAGCAAAAATTCAAATTTTTTCGTAGAAATTGCTATTTTTCAAAATTCTTTAAGAAAAAAATTGAAATTTGATAATGATTTTTCAAAAAAAAAATTGCCCTCGCTTCGCTCGGGCAGTATTTCAATAATTCTATTTCTAAATTTGAAAACAATTCTGTTTGCTTTTTTTAAATCAGTAAAGTAAGGGTAAGGTGCCCCATTATCGCCTAGTGCCCAATGTCGACCACCTCGTCTATCTCAGACGCTATGGGCGACAGCGAGCCGAAAATTTTTTTTCATATTCTTCATCGAAAATCCGGAAAAATAAGACCACTCCGACATCCTGAAAGCCAAAACTCGCGGAGAAAAATAGAAAAGAAGAAGTTGGAAGGCCAAAAACTTTTTTTAGCAATTGCTTGCACGCCTTGGAATTTTTTCTTAAAATTATCAAATTAAATGTTTCTAGTGTTTTTGTGATTGAGAAAGTTCAAAGTTTCTGATGTAATCATCGCATTTTAATAATTACAACTTTAAGTAAAAAAGAAATTCACTCAAAGTTCATTTTTATGGTGTGTCCCTTTATCGACCACCTATAATCTAATGTAATTTGTTGTTTTTAAGTGATTTCGTTTTTTTCAATTTTCTCGAATTTTGGTTGTAGGGTTGTCATTTTGGTCTCAAATTGTTCATCTGTGAAAGAGAAACACAAAAAAAATATTTTCCGGTAGATTCCGTTCATAGCGGACAAAATCAGTGGGTGGTCGATATTGGGAACCAAAAATTTCGACCTCGCGTTTTGACATGTTTCAGAAAAAAATTCCTAAAAAATACTAAATTTTAACGGATGGCCCCGGGGCTTTCCACAATTGTAGGGGAAGGATGTATAGGTATCCATTAAGCCATCAATGACATTTCCAGCCCTTAAACTTTTGAAATGGTGAGACTTCAAAAAAAAGTGGGTGATAATGGGGCACCTTACCCTTACTTGATTGATTTTTGAGTCAATTCCCCATTTGACAGAATAAATCAATAATTTTGACTAAAATAAATCAATCAAACAATTGAAATATCACAGATTTTCAGATAAATTCAACTCACTGATTCAAATAGGCTCAGTTTTACGAAAATTGACTGATTTAGATTTAGAGAGTAGATATAGGTCATATATTAATTGTTTGTTCCAAAAGTTTCGTCATTTTTCAATTTTTCTTTGCTCAAATCTGTATAATTAAATTAATTATGTATATCTGCCTTCTAAAGTGCCACTAAAAAAAAATAGATTTTTAGATTACTTACCTAATTTTTTCATTGAATTTTGACCCCCTCCCCTCATTTTTTCTTGAATTCTCAAGACCTCTTTCAACTGTAAAAAAATCCCCCCGAAAAAATCCAATTTTTAGTTACTTTTGGTAATTTTTTGATCAAAAAAAGTCACTAAGTCACTTTTTTCTTCGAAATTTCGCTGTGATGCCTGTAATTTAAAAAAATCCCCCAAAAAACTGTAAAATTGCCCCCCCCCCCCAAAAAAAAAAAAATTGAATTTTTGATCACTTTTTGGTCACTTTTTTCTCAAGAAAGGTCACTAAAAGTCACTTTTTTCTTCAGAATTTCGCTATGATGCCTGAAATTTTGACCAGAAATACCACGTTAGGTAGGTACCTGGGTATAAATTGAAGGTTACGTTTCCAAACTGCCCCAAGTCCAAGATCTGTACCTATATGAGAAAAGGGACCCAGGTGTAACCTTTTTTTCAGTACACCTATGTCCTTTTTCTCATATACAGATCTTGGACTTGGGGCAGTTTGGAAACGTAACCTTCAATTGATTTATGTGTGTTTTTTCGTAAATTTTTAATCTTTCTATAAATGAAATCAAAAAATTGAAGATTTTAAGAAAAGGTTATCGATTTTTCAATCTTCATTCATTTTTTTTCTTCTGACTTTATGTCTTCCTTCGTTATTTGAAATTTTCACAAAAAATTGTCTTGGTATTATTTATTCAAGTCATCTGATCATTTGTTTTGACAGTGTGATGGGGTTTTTGTCAAACAAAGTGTCAGAAATTTTAAAATACAGAACATAATTGTATGACATAATTGAGTACTTATCCGTGTTTCGAAAACTTTCCATTTTGAATGAAAAAAAAATGATTTCAAAATAGATAAGAAAAATATTCCAAAAATTATTTAAAAATTACACGGTATCTTTTTGAAAAATTGTAAAGAAATCGCGAAATTTGAGTCAGAAGATAGGAAGATTTTGACTTATTACTATATTTATACAAATTGATTAGTATTAGGTAGGTATTCCGTATTCGGTGCTCTCACGGAAATCGCTACCTATTTTAGAGAATTTAATAATCGATACCTACACAGTCCGAAATTTTGGCATTCAACTATTGAAAATTTCGCTATAAAATTGCATCAAAACCAACGTCTCAAAATTTCTAGTCGAGTACTTTTATAAAATCGATTTTTTCATACAAAAAACTTCGAATGATGAACACATCATTTTAGAAAGATGTAATTTGTAATTTGTCAAATTTGATTGTTATCAGTGAAAAATTTAGGATCGTGATCTTGATGATTGACGAATAAAATAGTTTGTAGTTGTACTATGTGCTTTTAGAACAACTTTTATCTTTTAAGGTATTTTGAGATATTTTCATAGTTTTTCTTCAATTTTTAGAAGAAAATAATTTTTTTTAAAAGATTTGGACCAAAAATTTTGTTATTTGCCTAATTTTTTCAAAAAAATTATTTTTTTCAAAGATGGAAGAGAAATTTTGAAAATATCTCAAAATACCTCAAAAAATAATGTTAGGTATTCCGAAGCACATATTACATTTTCAGAGCATTTTATTAAATGTTCAAGATATCACGATCCTAAATTTTTCCCCTGATTACAAGCGAGAGCATACCCCTAATACTTTCAAGAGTATTTTTATTTGAAAAAATTAAACAAACTTTAAAAATAAATGGAGAATGAACATATTTTTTTTAATTTTTCGATCAACTTCAACTTTTTAGGTGTAAATTTTGAGCAATTTGTTGAAAAAAATGAACAGATTTTTCACGTTTTGAAACAGTTTTGTGTAAATTATTTGAAAATTTTTTGAATTCATGTTTTTGATCCTTCTCAACACAAAAAAAACCTGATCTGTTTTCTAATTTGCTTTGAGTAAGTTTCTATATGCAAGCAACACCTACAAATATGTGAGCCTGGATGCTGAAACCACCCTTAGGAGTCAAAAATTCGTTTTTTTAGTCAACACTGATTTTGGGCCTTACAGAGGAAGTAGAATTAAGGGGAACCTCAACTCAAAACCCAGTTTTTGACCGCTAAGGGGGGTTTCAGGATCCAGGCTCACATATTTGTTTGGAAAAATTAAAAATTTAGGCACTTTTAGAATAAATTTTAAGCCACGATTCGAAAAAACCCTCGAGAAATTCAAAGTTTTTAGCCTTTTTTCAGTTTTGAAAAAAATTTGCCATGTTTTATTTTTTAATGGCTCCTGTAAGGAAATATCTCAATTTGTTTAGAAATTCCTAAAAATATGAGTTTTTAGGAAAAAGAGTTCAACTTACTTACCTACTCCTATTTTCAAAAAACTAAGCAGTTAAGTATAAAAATTTAATTTTTTTTGACGAATCTTCTTTTGAAAAAATTCATTTGACAATCTTGTTTTTTTTCTCAAGAGTAGTAAAACAATTTTTGAGAATGAATTTTTACACTGCCCTCAACATAAAAATATTTCATGTTGGAAAATTTCCAAAAATAGGTATTTTTTGTTTGTAGATAATCAAATAGCTAATCAGGTAATCACAGTTTCTACTCTGAACTTCAGTTTAAAGATTGCTGAGTACTCTTTACCAAGTGCAAATTGGCCAAGGACTGGGGGAGAAGTAGATTTTCCTAGATTTAAGATGACCAGTAAAATAGTTTTAAAAATTGTCATTTTTTGTTTTTCAAAGGTAATTTTTCAATTTTTGTCCTCATTAAATATTTATCTACACAGTTTGAAAAATTCTTTCAAAAATCATCCAATTTTCCAATTGCCTATCACACAAACTCATTTTTTTTCATTTTTGACATCATCATTGATGGCATTTAGGTACTTAGTTCGTTTCTTCTTTGAGAAAATCCGAAAAAATTGGTATTAAAAATGTTACCTATATTTCGTCCCTAAAATCTTTGTCTAGATCTGAAATTCAGAAATTGTTTTTATATTCCCTCTTCCCCTTTCTCTTTCGTATGACTTGCAGGTTGAAAATTTGAAAATTATTCACAAAAAGGAATTTTGGTTGGCCTCAATAATATTCAGTTTTGGGATAAAAAATTTTCAGGCTCGAAATTTTAAGATTTTTTATTTTAAAACTTGAAACCGAAATTCGTTCTGCTTGAAAAATTGCCCTTTTTTTTGCTGTGCTAGATACAAATGATTTCATGATTCTTTAAATGGGTACTTACTCATTAATAAACATCTAATTAGAGCGATTTGGTGGGAAAAAATAATTTTTTTGATTTGTAAGTTAAAACCAGTGGCGGTTTTCCAAGGGAAGTCAGGGAAGTCAGACTTCCTTTAATTTTTTTCAAAACTTGAAATTTTTCTTACCATTAATTTTTTGATAAAATGTGCTTAGAAAAAATTGGCAAATTAAATAAAATTCCACCCTGAAAAAATAGTTCTGAGTAGAACACTTCAATGTGCAGTCAGAGATTCACTGACTGCACTAATCGATGACACACGATTGACAAATCGAAAGATTACAACTTGAGATGGGATTTTACATTGCATTTGTTTTTGGTCATTTTTTGTTCGATTGATCCATAGTTTTTTTTTTTTCATTTGGTGATACCTAATCGTATTTTATTTTGTGTTCTTTTTGAACTTTTTGCAGTATTTCGAGGTGTGGTGATTTGTCACCAGAAGTGGTGATTTCGCATATTTTTATTTTCGCAATAGCAAATGAGTGATTTCCAAAAAAAATTTTGAATTTGATGATTTTTTTGTCTAATTTTGATTTTAAATAACAAATTTTATCTCAAAACAACAGAATATTAGGAAAATTGATGAAATTTCGAGTTTTAAAAACAACTTTTTAAAAAACATTTCGCCCTCGCTCCGCTTGGGCTCATTAATTCTTTCATTTTTCTAAAAAAAAGTTCTAAATTTTCAGTTTAATGTCAAAATCTAAGACCTTTTTTTAGAATATTGACAAGTTTCATGTGTAATTCTAGCGATTTTATGAAAAAAAGACGAAGGTTGATTTTTTGAATTTCTCATCTGGCAATGCTGACTTTTCGACTTCCTCGGATTTTCCCTTCCAAAACCGCCACTGGTTAAAACTGAATATTATTTTTAATTTTCTGCTTTTTTTTCATTAAAAAAATCGGTGGTGAGAACATTTTTTAGATTTACTCTTCTCATTTTCCTCTGCTCATTGAACTTCTTTGGCTCATTCGAAAAATAGAACCAATTTTGAAGGTTCATTAACCTCTCCTTCCTTTACCTTCAATTTCATATACTTAGGTATTGTATTTGTATAGCTATTTTTGAATTTCAGATTTATTTTATTGATCTCTTTAGGAATTAAAAAGCAGAACTTTAATAGAATCTCAATTTTTTTTGTTTCAGATCCGTCCATTGTCGGTGAGTACTTTGAAACCTTGTTCGCTATATTAAGAGTGCTTTGCCTATCAAAGCCATTCAGCCCACCTCGCGTGAACCTGGAACCGCGGCAATATTCGTCAAATTCAACCCTCGAACAACCCTTTACCAAAGAGACACCTTTACAAATACCCCCTCTCGGGCCACATACCCTCAATACCTGTTCAATACACTTTAGAGGAAGAAAAAAACAGACGCCGGGAATACGTAAGGAGAAAAACAAGCGTGCAAATCGGGCGAGCACATAGAGGACGGTTAAAAATAAACAGTAATTTAGAAAAATTGACAGTTTGTAAAATGGGGGTCCGGGCAGCATATCTCTGGGTGGTCGAATATCGTCGTAACTCATCGGTAACTTAATTTCGCGCGTATCGAAATCATCAAGGGAGCCGCACACGACCGAAAAACTCGACGGGTCGCCCGCTGCTGCAGGTTTTTCACGCGTTTTTAAAATCACAATTAGAAAATGGGCTCGGGACTTCGAAGTTGGAATCAACGCTCGTGCACGAATCCGATCGTTAGCGTAATTAACGACGATGGCATGTTTAATTACTCGAATTGTGCGATCGAACACGTCAGATATTGGCGCGCCAATTTTATCGGTGGGCCGGGGGAGGTGTAATTTGATGGGTAGATATAAGGTGTTTTAAATGTGGCTGATACGAATGCCTGGAACTATTTCCAATGTGACTGTTTTCTTTATCAGGATTGAATATTTAAATAGGTATTCGAATAACAGATGGGAAATGGAACGAAAATTATTCCTCGATAAACCATCCGGGCTTTTTTGAAAAAAAATACCGGCCTTGGATAAGGTTCTTATCGTCCAACAAACATCTGCCGGGGTTTTTGATTATTTCCAACGATGGTGGAAATGTGAGGCGACGAAGGGTGTGAAAAAATTTACAGGTGAGAATTTTTTCAGATGGAAATTTTTTTGGAAGTGAGAAAAAAGTGCAATGAAGAGTTGAAAGGAAATAAGAAAGGGATTGAAAAATAATTCTGTTGAAGTTTTAGGCTAAAAAGTTGCCTAAGTGTATTTCTAAAGGAGTTTGTAAACTTAGCCTAGAAAATATCTTCGAAATTTTTTTTCATTCGATTTAATCGTTGATAATTCACGACGAAAGTAATTATACGAATATTTCACACAATCAAATTAAAATCACTTATTAGAACATACAAATTGAACACAGAAAATATTCAAAATGAAAAACAACATTCGTACCTGGATTAAGACATTTCCCGAAGTATATTGCGAATGCAGACTCATCGTTTTATAGGTAAAATAGACGCAGATAGTTTTAAAAAAACTGAACCTCAATAGAAATTAGCGATCTTTGTCTTGGTTTATTAGATTTTGAATTTGAAAAAGGTGCAAACGTAAAATTCAAAACTCACGTTCAGTTCGTCAGTGTTTCTGTGATGTTTGATCCGAACGTGATCACTCCGATTGACCGAATCTTCCATAAATTATTATAGTTACGAAATCGAAACCAAACCGTCATTCGAAAAAATGCATTAACATTCGCACACAAATACCATGCGTTGAGACCGAAAAAAAATGCGCATATAAATTATATTTTTTATTCTTTGTAATCCGTCAACTGAAATTTTTCGTTGGCGGTTAACGCGTTTGGTTACACTTCGCACGGGCCTGCTCCACTCTCGAACGTGTACACAGCGTACATGATAATTATCTTCCCCTACGCTTCTTTCTATTTTCCTCTATATTTTATTTATTAAGGAGAATACGAGAAAATTACCGATAAGACCACCCATTTAATGACAGCTTGCGATTGTAATTCGATGGCCGATTAACGGCGCCATCTTTTGTCTAACTTTTAAATAAGTATCAACGGGTAGTTTATTAAAGAGAGCCGGTCGTGGAATTTGAATATTTTTACAATTGGTCATTGATATCGATGGGTAAAAAGACTGTCGCCATTTTTACACCGGCGTCTTACGCTGAATACATAAATTATGCCAATTTCAACGCCGGTCCCGGGTTTTATTGGGTACCAAAATGCGGATGTTGATGGGATGCTGATCCGAGCCATTAATTAAACGAGATTAAGATACCTTATCCTCTCACAGCTTCATAATCGTATTATCGAACTTGTTAGAGATTTATTTCGATGCGATATTGGGATAGAATTGTGTGATTTTTAGTTTTAAATATTTCGTGTTTACTGTTTCAGTTAGACCAGAGATGGAATTAGTGGAATGTGATTTTTTTTTATGAATTTCATTTCATGGTGTTGATAATAATTTAATTTATAAGCTGTGTTTTATTTTTATTTCTAATTAAATGTATCATCGAAATGTGAACAATATTATATCAAGTAAGTTCAGTACCTATGACAAGTTTGAAAAAAGTGTTTTTACTCGAATAGGTAGGGACTAGGGAGTCATTATTTGTTTTTTGTGAGATCTTTACTTTTTGAGGAAAAAATTAAAGATGAAGCAGTTTTCTGCTGTAAAATGAATTCGGAATAATTGTTTTCAATTTTTACTTTATCTTTTATGGCTGGGCCAGTTTCAAAAACTCTCAACGCCTACTTAGTAATGACAAATGGCTGAAATGGTTTCGTGAATTTTTGAGTTCCTTTCTTTATATATTTTTTTATTTATAATCATAATCTTCAATTCTTCATGAAAAAAAATCAAACAAGTCATTAATTTTAAAAAAAATCAAAAATGATTCAATAGTTGAAAAAAACTTCAAAATTGGTAATAATTTCAGAAAAATGAAAAATGGTAAAAAAAAACATTCAATACTCGAAAAAAATCATCAAAATCGAATTGGAAAAAATGGAAGATACTTCAAAAATTAAGAAGTGCTAAAAAGTAGTTGTAATTTTAAAAAAAGGAATAATTTTTTAATTAATTCAATGATAATTTAAATTAGAAATTTTTTAAAATAGGAAGGTAACTCAACTCAAGTTATTCATTTCAATTTCAAATAATAATTCAATTTTTTTTGAAAAATAGGTAAGTCAGGTATTTCATTTTCAATAATTTAAAAAGCAAAAAAACAAATAAATTATTATTTATCAAGTTTAAAGTTTAAATTTAAAAATTGAAAAAGAAAGAAAAATTCAAGAATTAAAAAAAATGAAAAATTTCATTTTGCACCGTGTAAAAGATCCTTCTTATCATTTTTTGAGCTTTCCAGTACAGCTGTGTAAACTTTACCTATATGATTTCACAATGCACAATGCCAATAAAAATCAGGAAAAATTTTTTGTCAACATGGAATTTTTTCTAAGTTCAAACTTTTTTTCAAACTTATAAACTTATTGTAAATTCATTAATACCTCTTTAAGAAATATTATTAATCAATAGTCGACTTCTATAAGCTTCATATTGTATAATTAATTCAAGGTAAAGTCCTTCTGAAACTTCCTACGTGTAATTTTCATCTCGTAAACCCGCCAGAGAAACACGTCTAATCGAGTATTTAATTTCACTTTACAGTTTTACTCATCTATAGTTCTGAGATATTAGCGGCGAAAACCATGGCTCCGAAGAAACAAGAAGAACCCGAGAAAAAACCATTGATCGGAAGGATCGGTACGAATTTAAAAATCGGTATAGTTGGATTACCAAATGCCGGAAAATCGACGTTCTTTAACGTACTCACCAAAAGTCAAGCTGCCGCTGAGAACTTTCCATTTTGTACCATCGATCCGAATGAAAATAAGTACCTTAGTCTGCTTATTGGTATTTTGAAAGTACGGTGAATCTAACTTTGAATTGTTTTCAGCACGTAGGGTACCTGTTCCGGATCCTCGATTTGATTATTTAGTGGAACATTACAAACCGGCGAGGTATTTGAATGAATTTTTTCGTGGTTGTGTTTTTATTTGTCGATGATAAAATGGGGTTTCGTTTCAGTAAAGTGCCAGCGTTTTTGAATATAGTCGATATTGCTGGATTGGTAAAAGGTGCTGCCGAAGGGCAAGGGCTCGGTAATGCTTTCTTATCACATATTAAAGCTTGTGATGCTATTTTCTACCTAAGTCGTAAGTATTATACTGGGTTTTGTATGTTTCGACGAATCGATCATTATACAAGTCGATGGTTTTAGGTGCTTTCGACGATGACGAAATTATTCACGTTGAAGGCGACGTAAACCCTGTTCGAGATTTGGAAATTTTACAACTCGAGCTTAGATTAAAAGACGAAGAAACTTTGAAAGCAGCCATAGAAAAAATCGAAAAAAATGTTCTCCGTGGTGATAAGAAATTGAAAATGGAATACGTAAGATAATCTTTTTCCTTGTATTAAGGCAGCAGTGACCGTGAACTTGACCGTGTTTCTATCTCTAGGATATTTACATGAAAATCAAAGCGCACCTGATAGACGAGCAGAAACATATTAGATTTAACGATTGGAGTGCTGCTGATGTAAGTTAAAATTGCTATATGAATTAGTGAAATTTTCAAGAATGGCGTTCCATATTGAATTTTCTTTTTCAGATCGAAGCTCTTAATAAATTTTTGTTCCTTACGGCGAAGCCAGCTATATACCTGGTGAATCTCTCCGAAAAAGATTACATTAAGAGGAAAAATAAATGGTAAATGATCTCGAATTAGATTACTTGGGAAATTTACTCTTTTCTGAGTATCTGTTTCGTTTTAAGGCTGCCTAAAATTAAAGAATGGGTCGATGCCAATGATCCTGGTGCTCTTATTATACCATTCAGCGCGATTTTCGAAAATAAAATATCAGATATGCCGGAAGACGAACGACAAGCGTATTTGAAAGAAAAAAACGCCACCAGGTAACACGATCGAATTTCTGATTCGTGATCACTGTACTCGACTCTAATTCTCGTCAATTTAGTGCATTAGATAAAATAATCGTTCAAGGATACAAAGCTCTCCAGTTACAATACTTTTTTACTGCTGGTCCAGATGAAGTTAAAGCGTGGACGATTCAAGTAAGAAGATATTTCATTTTGCAGAATCGGATTCGAATTCGTGATCTGATTATGAAATTTGTTTGCAGAAAGGCACCAAAGCTCCCCAAGCTGCAGGTAGAATCCATACTGATTTCGAGAAAGGGTTTATTATGGCCGAAGTAATGAAATTCGACGACTTTAAAGCCGAAGGTTCTGAAAACGCTGTCAAAGTAAGTGCCTTAGATAATACATATTAAAATCCTTCGTATTCGATTTCTTATCTTATACCTGTACAGGGAGCCGGAAAATACCGTCAACAAGGAAGAGGATACGTTGTCGACGACGGAGATATAATATTTTTCAAATTCAACGCCGGAGCTGGTTTAAAAGATGCCAAGAAAAAAGCCTAATACTTGATGTTTATTGAATAAAAATATTTTATTGACGTTTTATAAAATAGCAAACTACTTTTTAAATTCACCAATTAGAAAAAAAAGGAGATCTTGACCGCTGGCCAAAACGTATAAAATTAGCGTATCTTACACTGCAATATACGCCGCCAAAATGATAAATAATCTACGTTAGATGAGGGGGAAAAACGACAAATTCGTGTTCCGATAACAAATCTAAAAAATAAATTCTACAAATAAATAACGAATATAACGATGATCCCATTATACACTAAAAGTAAAAATTCAACACATCACAAATGTACAGCTTGATACTTATCGTGGCTAATTGTACCATTTCGATTGTTTCTCGACAGCTCGTTGATTTAATCTTCTTTAGATTCACCTTCGTTGAGTTTTTTTCGTTGATCGTCCTGTGAAAAAAGAATTTGAGATGAGTTACGAATCTGAGTATGAGAGAGAAAGAGAACTCGAGAGGTTGAAGTAGCCATAAATTAAATTTGCCAATTTTTTGTCTTTTTCGAGCATCAAAAATATTTTCAGATTTCAAAGTTATTATTTTATTTTTAATTTTTTAATATTTTTGTGTGGAATTTCTTCTAATAAATTTCCAATTCAATATTGAAATTATTTAAAAATCGACGTTTTAGTTCCTGTTCAGTTTCTACGACAGAGCAAAGTACAACGACACGAATGACATTCGTAGCACGTATCAAACAGATAGAAATTACGAAACGTACATAAAGCCAATATTTATCTAAACGACATAAATTATATCTCAACCGAACATAATCCGAGATCAATGTGCAATCGATGATCTTTCGTATGCATTTTCAAAACATATTAAAGAACACCCAGCACTTTTTACGATAACTGAGTAAGTGGTGTAACTTGTTTATCACGATGAGGAGAGAATTACTCATACGTACTTTGTAATTGGACATTCGTTCATGAAGCTTTTGTGGTATAACCATAGAAGTAGTGATGATATTACCGAGAAATAGTACGAAAAATAATACAGAGAGCACCGGCACCTGAAACATAATCGGATTAGAAGTATGAATATAGACACGAGACTGGTACAAGTTTTAGGTCGAAGGTTAGCACCATACCTGCCATGTAGCTTCTGGATGATATGATAGTTTATATAAAGTGTAAGCGTTATAAAATTGGAATGCATAACCAGCGTATAAAAATGGTAACAAAAAGCTAAGTCCTCGCCACATCCACGAGTGGAAACCTTCAATGGTAATGTCCATGTTGTGCCTTTCGCCAAGGGCTTTCAATCGGTACAATACTCCTTGTTGGTAAACAAACTGCAAATATTGGATTATACCTGGAAATTGATCAGGTAATTAGTATTCGATAGGAGTGACCTTAGGTGTAGGTGATTTGATGATGACTTACTAATGAACACATTGAAGTACATGAATTGCTGTCTGAATAAGTACCAAGGTGTTGTGTTGGGCCAAATTAGTAATACTCCGGATATAACGGTGGACATAAAATGATGAAACCTCCACCAGCCTTTGATACGAGAGCCATTTACTTTTAATATACTTTCACGTATTGTTAAAGTGCAGTAATACCATACCAGTAAAAATAACAGTATGATTTCGAGAACTCTAAAAATCAACAATAGATTTAGTACTTTGAAAGTGATATTTGTGAGAAGATTAAGGTGCTCAAATGATATTTACCTAACATTGGTAAACAAGTTTATTACAGCTAATATAAAACCAATCACGCTGAGAATTAATTTGAATTTTTCGTATTCATCTTTATAACGAAATCTGCAATGTAAACAATACTTCTGTGAATAAATATCGAAACAATACAAATAAACAGATGAACTCGTCCCATACCTGTCACTTTTATTCAAAATAGACACGTTTAATCTGCCAAGGATAATTTTCAAATATAATCCATTTGGTTTCGGGAGTACTTGCTCTATATCACCCAGCTGCCTTTTACGTTTCGAAATCTCGCTGAATAATTTATTCACCTCATCCGGATCGTTCTTTTTTCGAATCCTGCCAACATTTTGGTCGGTTAAAATAACACTGAGAGAAAACGAAATCAACGGAGGACTTACTTTTTCAAAGATTTCGATATGATGCCAAGTCTATACCGATGGTGATTCAATTGCTTGACGCATTTTTCTTGCAATTCGCCAACTTCTTCGAGCTTTGCGACGTAATCTCTATGGAAATCCTGTGAAATTGTCAACGTGTGTTTTTTAGCTGGGAAGATAACACCATGGAATGAACGAAAAGAAACACTTACGTCTAGTTGTTTGAACTCGCCATCCAAATCTGCCAAGTTCTTCGAGCAATCTTCTATTTTATCGTATTCCATGTCGACCGTGTCCGCAAGAAACTAAATTGTTGATTGAGGTTGAATTTAAAGCACAACTTTGTAAAGAAATATCAAATGTTCATCGATCAGTGGAATTTTAGCAATAACCTCTCCGGTAACATTTGCTTTATTCTTATCACAACCTCTATCATTTTTGTTTTAACGCGACGTGAAGTAAGAATAGAATCTAAAGTTCAAGGTTTTCGAGCTTTATCATCTGATTCGACTCACATTTCCAATTAACTTTCGAGAACTTTTAAAATCAACTAACGAGTAACGACGTAATAATTGATGAATGATGATGTAATGGCAATGCTACCGTTATTTTCCAATGCTTTTCCGCGCAGGTATGACGTCATAGAGTGAAATAAGGAGGGGGAAGTGTGTTTCAAATGAAGTGATAAGAAATAAGAATTTTGAAGGGAATTTTAAGAAATTTTAATTAATTTAGGGATGAAATAAAATAAAATATTATAATTAAGTGATTATTTGTCAAAATTTAATCAAGATAGAAACCCAGATTACAAAATGGAGGTGTAAGTATTTCTATTTTGATACTAAATTTGTGCTAATTTGATGCTAATAATCCGATATCATTGCAGAAAAAATCCTCAAGCTGCTATTCTATCGAACTACGAAGTGAGTAGAAAAAAATATCTATCAGATTAATATTTATGCATAGAACAAATATCAATTCTTCTCCATTGCAGGTTCTCGCCTTGATGAATGAGATCAAAGCAGCCAAAGGTTCTAGCAATCAAGAAGCGACTCAACTAGCTACGATTTTATACGAAGTAATTTTCCCACTCATTCGTGAAGAACTTCTCCGATACAAGTTCAACTTTTATGTTAATTCTATTCTAGACTTCCCATTACCTGCAAGAGCTTTCGTGCAACGAACAAGATAAATCGAAAATCGACCAACTAATGAATCTCTTGAAAGAGTTCACGCCACCGTTAACGAAGCTAGAAAAATTAATGATTTGTAATAACCCTCCCGAAAGCATTTTACAATTCTCTCTGGTAAGCGAATGATTTTAGTGTAAATTTAAACGTATCTGTATCAACCGAGTTCCATTTTTCAGATCGTTAAAGACCTGGAAGAAAAACAAGACGAATCCGAAATTCTTCAATGGTTGGAAAAAATCAACGACATAATGAAATCGTGATGAAAAACTGGCTTAAAAAAAGGTTTATTCGCATAAAAACCAGACTATAAAACTAGCAAATTTGGTAACTAAACGTTTAAATCTATGTTGATAAATTTAAATTCCTTATCAGTTAACATTTTCCATTTATATCCGAGGATTTTAGAGACCTCTTGTTCGGTTTTTTCGTACGACTGGCAAGTCGATTTTATCCATTGGTAATCTTTCTCACTCCAGGATGGATTTTTGGGCCAATCGTTTCGTAGGATTACTGCGTTACGACGAACGTGGAAGTATTTTAGGTCTCGTACGTGGGCTATTAGAATTAGAATCGTTGCTGTTGATATTCGTTCTCTAACGACCTGAAAATTGGTGGGGGATGTTAGAAAAGTATATAAATTCCAAAAAAAAAAGAAAAGAAGAGAGTAAGTAGAACTTACCAAAGTATGCAAGTTAGAACAACTTTTACTCAAAAATATCAATTGGGCATCTATTCTTTCGTTGAACGATTTCGGTTGATGGAACCTTGGCAACAATTTATGACCAAATATTTGCAAAGTATCAGAGTAAAATTCTACAATCAAAGCTACAACGTCTGCTTCCACCTTTTTATCAAAATATCGATTAAAAATTGCTATTTTTACAGAACCCTTTCATAAATTATTCGAAACCAGATAGATACCTTAATCTTTGGCGACGTATAAGTGATCGAATACACCGGGGCACATTCTTGCCACAAAAGACTACTTTCTTTATTCGATTCGACGTGCAAATGCACATGTAAACTTGGATTTTGTTTTCGACACAGTTTCCAAGCTTTGGCTGAAATTGGTTTCACGTCCTCGGGGGTGTATGAATTTTGAACTATATGCAAGTGACGCAGTTTAGTGTCGGCTAACAAACATAAAACGTCATCGCCTAAACTTTGAGGACTGATTACCAACTCCTAATTGGCATTAAGACAACGAATTGAAAATATTTTATCAAAAAGTAGATTTTTATGATTAATCGGGCCTGTCCAGAAGGCGTTCAATATAAATAGAGTATATGTTACTGATGAGATGGAGTAATAATGATTTGATATTTACAGGTGTCGATCAATTGGAAAAAATGTATGTTCTATGCTGAAATTTCAAGATCCATCGAGCTAGAAGTTGAAACGAAGGGGGTGTGCTGTGATTTATCATAATTTTCTTTGTAATTGAGTATCTTTTTAAATAAAGTGTAATTTTTTTTTAATCGCAGGAGTTTCATTTCGTTTCCAAATGTGATTAGGAAGCTCGAGAGGAAATATCAAAATCGAAAATGAAAATATGAAAATATGAACAAATCTACTTCAAAAGGAATCAAATTCTTACCCTTAAATTGAGAAATACTCCGGCGTGAAGCAAAGGGCACTGCGTTTTGCTTATATTAATCAGTACTAATTTATTCATCTTTAAGCAATGAGAATAACAGATTCGATCGAGTAATTGCAAAGCTTCGTGCGAATCTAGCATCAAATCAGTCAATTGGAGGTCTCGTAAGGCTGGCAAATTATTCATGAGCTTTTTCAAAGCATCCAGTAATTTTCCTACGAACGGGTGATCGATCTAAAAATTACCAGTTTTTTTTTCTGGCTTTAGATCTAATGAGAACTTACCTCCAGTTCCATAAAGTTTGGTTTCATTTCTAGTAGCCATATTACAAGGAAATGTATACCGAAGACTCGTAATCTGCGATGCAATCCCTTTAACGGTGCAATTCGGATTATTCTTGAGTTCGGAGTAAAAAGAGATCATGTTCATAAACTCGTACAAATTATAAAAATTATTAATTGGCTTAAAAATCAAGGTTTTCATATGTCTTCCAACAGTTGTCAAGCATTGCTGCGTCTTCAAATGATCCAGCATATACTATCGAATGAAAACACCTCGCAGTTATTTCCAAAATTCCACCACCTTGATCATATTTAATCGAAAAACTCACCTGCCATCCCGAATAATAATTGAACAGCCTTCTGGTGAGCGTTTTATCATCGAATACGAAAGTTCTCCAGACATTGGGCAAATGAAAAACTCGATGCCACGATTTACACACCAACGAAGCGTAATACCTGTCCTGCATCGTTAACTGGGAAAACACATTTTCCAATAAAAGATCCGGTAACTCGGACCATCCAGATTCTTCAAAATCTTCCTCCGGTTCATTGGCATCTTGCTGGAATCCGCCGAGATCAGGTTGTACGTCGAAAAAGCTCTTACCATCGTCGTCGTATACAATTTCTCTCGGCGAGAACCTGGATTCTTCAGCAACTTCACTGGCTGATTCGCCGAAGAGGGCTTCTAGTAAAGCCTCGTATTCGTCTTTGTAGCTATTTTTGAATCTCGCGTTTATTTTATCCATTTCGCGGGCATTTGAATTTAAACGATACGAAGGAAAAGGCGAACGAAGCTAGAAAATTATACGTTTGAATTAATTATATAACAGGAAGAAAAAGCTACGTAAATGTACGAAGTTCGCAAACACGGTTTAGCCAAAGTGTTTGGGCATAAGCCAAAGTTTTAAAAAAGCGAAACATTTAAGACCAAAATAACTCGAAGCGATTGTCCAATGCGTAAATACGACAAAGAGTAACCTTAAATTGAAGAAATTACACGGGTCGGTGCTCGATAGGTGGCAAAAATGATGAGCTGAATTATTTTAGACGGTTTTTCTGCATCTGAATTATTTTTAAAAACAGAGTCAGTTGGGTAAAATAAATCGATAAAAAAATTGAAATTTTAGCCAAAAAAATTCGCCAATTCAAAGGTTATCAACCTATTTCCGGTTTTTTGGCATCTAAAACCCTGGCGATTATTTTTGACCCAAATGTTCGTTACACGTTTATTGCCAATATTTTGATAATTCTATTATAAAACATCATCTGACCAGATATGATGTTATTTCTATAAATTATTGGAAACAAAAAGTGCAACACGTGGACTGATTAATTTTCGATTAAAGGTAGAAAAATATTTATAGATAAATGTTGATCTTTGTGTTGTGATATGATAATGAAACACTGAACTTGAGCTATGCTTCGTTTAATTTAGTTTTCAGACCTCACATAATGAGTTCTGCGTTGGCTCACTCGTTCATTCGTACAATGTATTTCATCGTCACACAGAAAACTTTCGCATTTTGATGGTTTTCTCCCAGCGTTGAATGGATTTTTCGAGGAATTTTCTAAATTAAATAAAAAAATCGTGATCGAAAAATTGCACTAATTTACGTAATTTTTTTTTAATTTCAAAAGAGCTGCCAAAAATTACAAATTTTTCGAAGTATTAAAGAAAGTATACGCATTGATGTTTGGCAGAGTTCATTTTCTTTATCTTGAGATAAAATGAGATGTATTCTAAACACAGATGCAATAAAAATAATTATGTAGGTAGGTATTTTAAATTAATAATAGATGTAAATGAATTATTTGAATGGATGATAACAGTTTTGAACATGAAATGAAAAAAATAAAAATAAAAATAGGTAGGTATTAGGTTTAATTTACTGCAATTCGGATTCCATTTTGGTGATATCATCGGCAAGCTGATGAAAAATGAAAAATTATTGGGTACCTATTTTTTTATGATGAGTAGACATTTTATTACAGAAAGATACGAAGGAGGTCAGAATTCATCAGAATTTGAGGAATTGTTGATCAATTTCACTCGTACCTATCTGCGTTTTACTACTTTTTTCTTCTACCATCACTAATAAAACGAAGTGTCAAAGAGACGAGGGAGATGTAAAATCGAAAAATGTTGATTGAGGCTGATTTTTTTGACTCGCAATACAATTTTTATCATTTTTCTCTATTTATCACTCTTCCAAAAAATGAAAAAAATTCAAATAAATATAATTGTGACCGACTTGTCTGCTTGCATATGTCCCAAAAATCGTGAGAAATCAAAATTAAGTGTCAATAAAAAAAAAACATAAAAAATCAACATTTTGAAATTTCGAGCTTTTGCTTGAGGCTTGATTCGGGGGGGGGGGGAGAGGTTAAACATAGACTACAAAAATGTCAAATTCAATTAATAATAATTTTTACGTGGACTAAAATAAATCTTGCTCTTTCGAAAGATTGTAAAAATGTATATTTTATAAATTACTTAACCTTACTTGAAAAATACACCTCAAGCTCCTTTTCTTTTCTGCTGCGAATTTTCGTTATAAAATAATATGAAAAAATTATTCAAATTTTATTGGAAGGAAAAAGTTTAAAAATCAGAAACGTTCCACAAATGAAATATGTATTTCAATTTTCAAAACTGCAATCATTTTTCAAAAAAAGAGTCATCAAGTTGCACTTTCCAAAATTTCAAATTATCAAACAAATATTTCAGAAATATAAAAATATTTTTGTACATTTTCAACTTTTGTTGGAATTTATCAAGTTCAATTTTTTATACCTTTTTCGACCCTACCTTCCCTTCCATAAGCACACCCACGAGGGCTCAAGGGGCTCGAGTCCCCTCAAGCTCGGAAAGGAGATTTTTTATTTACTACCAAAATGTGAAAAAAATGCATTTTTTTACTCTTCAAACATGATTTTTCAAATAATTTTCGCCCTCGCTTCACTCGAGCAGTAGGTACCTATTTTAATCATTCGTTCAAAATTCACTGATTTTCAGTTAAAATCATTTCACCGATTCAAGCAGGTGAATTTTACTACTTCCTCAATTTTTTTGTTAAAATATGACCCCCCCCCCCCCATTTCTTCTCGATTTCTCAGCCCCTCCATTAAATACTTTCTGGGAGCGTTTATGTATGTCCCTTTCTCTCAAAATCAATTTTTTAATCGACTTTATCCCCAAGTTTGTCCTCATCTATTTCTTTATATTTTGATAGCCATCCCTAAAATTAAAAAAATATGAACTTTTCATTTATTTCCAGACTTTTGACTGAAAAAAAAAACATCAAATTTAGTCATTCTGCAAATAGGTATTATGAATAATTGTACTAAAAATGTACTTACTCGTATGATTAAATAAAAAAAAAAACGTTTGTCAAAATTTCACCCCTCCCTCTCATTCCTGCTCACCCATCTACTTTAATTGCAAAATCGATGAGAAACATGTTGCCGATCTTAAAAATTGAGGAAGCAAGTGCTGCTTCTAAAAAAATCACGTGAAATTTTTTTCAGCCATGGAAGTGGATGATACTTTGAAAACTGAATAAAAAATAATTCTAAAAAAAATAATTAATCAAAGGGAATGGATAATACGTCGAAAACTGAAGAAATTTTGTTCTAAAGTCTTTTTTGCCCAACCTGGAAAGTATGTACCTGAATACTTCTATTGAAAGATACACATTTTAATGGATGTTATGCTGGAATAAGAAAAGATCACTAATAAACGAAATCTTCAAAATTTGAAGGATTCAGGCCCCTTTCCTTTCTTCATTTTTGGTCTTCTTACCTCATAATGTCTCAAAAAATCAGGGTTTCAAAAACGTTAAATTTTTGGGTTTTCGTTTTCGTTTTTAATAAAATTATAACGTTTTCGTTTTTTAAAAACGTTTTTTTTCGTTTTTGAATTTTTTTTTTGAAAGTAAAAATGTGAATACGTGGTAATGAAATATAACGATGAAAAGTCGAAAAATTTATCAGAAGAGCAAGAAATGGTCAAAATATTGTGTTTTTTAAAGAATTTCTTCATAAACTGGGGTAAAAAATGAACAGCTATTATTTCATCAAGTCATTTTATCCCATGAAACGAAAAATAATAAAGGTAGGTCAAGTTTTAATTTTTATGTCTCTACTTTCTCTATGAAATCTCAGTTTTTTTATGATTGAAAAATCCAATTTTTTAAGATTTCGCCATTATAAATAAATTGACTTTTAACTGTTTTTCTTTCACTTGATTTTTGAGAGTTGAAATCTCGAAATCTTGAGCTTTTTGTACCCTAAATATTTAATTATAAAAATTTATACCCCATCATCCCACCACAGATCTATAGATTTGAAAATCAATTTAAATCACCTTTTCACTACCAAAATGTTGAAAAAAAATTAAAAACGAAAAAAACGAAAAGAAATTGTTTTTTTTTTCGTTTAACGTCATTCATAAAATTTTGTTTTCGTTTTTTTCGTTTTTGTAAAGTGTTGGAAAAATAACGTTTTTTTTTGTTTTCCGTTTTCGTTTTCATAACGTTTTTGAAACCCTGGCAAGAAGTCTTCAGGAAAAAATTATTTCAGTTTTCAGTGAAAAACGAAAAAAAACAAAAATTGAATTAATAAAATAGTAATAAACAAAAACAAACCAATTTTTTTCGTTTTTGATTTCTTTTGAGGCCTGTGGTGTGATGAGAGGGTATAAATTTTTAAAGATTTCTTGATTACAACTCTCAAAAATCAAGTAAATTAAATAGTAGTCATAATTCAATTTATGAGGCGAAATATTTAAAAATTGGAGTTTTCGATCATAAAAAAACTTTAGTTTTATAGAGAAAGGAGAAAAATGAACCTATCTTTGTATTTTTCGTTTCATGGGATTATGACTTAATGAAATAGGCCTAATGACTTTTCATTTTTCATTCCAGTTTATGAAAAAATTAATTTAAAAACACGTCATTTTGCCTAATTTCTTCCTTTTTAGATAAATTTTTTGAAAATTTTTCGTTTTTTCATCGTTACATTTGATTAATACGTATTCGCGTTTTTACTTTCAAAAAAAAAATTCAAAAACGAAAACCGAAATCGAAAAACAAAAACAAAAACAGAAACGAAAACCGAAAAATTTTCTGTTTTTGAAACCCTGATCCATTCCCTTGATTAAATTCATTTTTCAAAAAAATGTTGTAACCCTTCAATTTTGAAGTTAGGCAAAAAGTCATAAAGTGAAAATTTATTCAGTTTCCAAAGTACTATCCATACCCCCTACCCATGATTGAAAAAAATTTTAACGTATTTTTTAGAAGCAGCAATTGCCCCTTCAATTTTTAAGATAGGCAACATGTTCATCTCAGGGTTTTTTTTAGTGGTACCCTGTTATATCCAAAAAAATAAGTTTGGCAGACGATTCGTGGAACACCTTTTATAGCAATCTACCTGCAGAGTTCTAAAATCGTAATAAAAATGTGATTGAAAGGTCGGCAGGTGTTACAAAATTGAAAAAAATACTATTTTTAGGCAGTTTTAATGCAAAATGTGATAACACGAATTGAGGAATCTCAAAATTGAGGTATTTCTCTATTCTCTCCTTCAAATTTTAAAAATAATGTTATTTTTGAACTCGATAGGATTCAATCATATGGAAATCACACCAAAAAAGGACCGATATCCCAATTTCAAAAAATAGAGGGTTGCCTCCCCTCTCCCCCATCACCACCACCACCCTTCTCCCCTCTTATGGAGTTTTGGGATGGCCTCCAGGACTTAAAAAATTTCTTATGGTATCCTTGTTCACCATACCAAATTTCACGCCCTCTACCACCTTTTGCCAAGAGGTATGCCCAAAATGCCATCTGCCACTGGACTTGTGGACTGGACTAACACGTGGAACGTGGAGAAGTGTTTTTTTTGTTTCATGTTGTTTTGCAGTAATTGAGATTTGAGATATTGAAGCTGCAGTCATTCCATATTACAATTCATCGAATATACCACCCGAATTAAGTAAGTATTACAAATATACAATATAATGCCAGAAAAGAAACCTTAATCTTTCTTAATTCCTTAGATAAGATGGCCAACCTGATTTTGAGTAAATTGGATGAAATACAACCCGATACGGTATTCAGATGTGGGATTATAGCCGTTTTCGGGTATTTTATTGATAAACAGTTTAGAATCGTCTGCTCAGCGAAAGATTTCGGCGCAAATCCACCCATTGGAGTTCCTGAAAATTGGCTTCAAAACACGCATGCTTTTCACCTGAACGGTTTCGAATGTGAAATGGCAATGTATTACATTCAATGCGCTAACCAAGAGTTTACATTAACGTTTTCCATGACTGCTATGGATAACATTTTCGCAATCAGGATAGTCGTGAGTGAAAATTTAAACTAAGTAGATCACTTTTTAGAGTATAAATAACTCATTTTCAGCATAGTTCAGCTCAACGTACATTTGCGACTGTTTTAACGAAATGTGAAATCAATCGTATTTTCGACAAACAAAGCAGGAATACGCATGGTATTAGAATCGCTGTTGGTATCCATGATCGTCTTCATAAAGAATTCAGAATGCCGTAAGTTGAAGTATGAATTTAATTAATGTGTAAAAAGATGATTACTGGAAATTTTTCTTTGTTGTAGGGTACTGAAAGCATTGATGAGACAGCCGCCATCTGATTTGTACCAGATTCGCTAAAAATCCATTGTGGAGATTAACAAGGGTTTCGTTCACCGAATTGTATTCTTCGAAAAATAAGACCTTTTTTACCATTCCTGAAATAATACGTTTCAGTGTCAACAAAAATACTTTTACGTTTCGCAGTTATCGAAATTTTTTACATGAAACTCCAAAGCAGAATACCCTGTTTGGCGTTTTTAATTTTACTAATTTTATTATAAACCATTATCTGTCCAGATGTGATGTACTAATTTCTATAAATTAGGTATTAGAAATAAAAAGTGCAATTCGTTGGAGACTTATGAATTTTTCATTAAAGGTAGAAAAATATTTATAGATAAATATTGATCTTTGTGCTGTGATAATGAAATATTGAACTCACATTATGAGCTCTGCGTTGGCTCACCAGTTTACTCGTACAATATATTTCATCGCCGTAGAGAAGACTTTCGTACCCTGATATATGGATTTTCTAAATTAAGTAAAGAAATCGTGATCGAAAAATTGCACGAATTCACGTATTCTTTTTTTATTTTCAAAAGAGTAGCTAAAAATTACAAATTTTTCAAAGTATTAAAAAAAGTATACACATCGAAGTTCGGTAGAGTACATTTTCTTTATCTTTAGATGAAATAAGAGACGTACTCTAAACACAGATGCAATAAAAATACGTATTTGAAATTAAAAATAGATACAAATAAAAATAATTGAATAAGTGGTAACAGTTTTGAACATAAAACGAATAATAATAAATAAAATTAAGTAGTAAGTTTAATTTACTGTAATTTTGATTCCATTTTGGTGATATCATCGACAGCCTGTAAACAAATAGAAAATCATTAGGTATTTTTTATACTGAGTAGAAATTTTATTTCAGAAGAATACGAATGAGGAAAAAATTCATCAGAATTTTGATCAATTTCACTCCTATCTGCCTTTTACAACTGTCTTCTTCTGCCATCATTAATGAAGCGAAGTGTGGGGGGGGGGGGTGTCAAAAAACCGAAAATTCCCGGCTGAGATAAGTTTTTTCAAATTACAATTCACAGTACAATTGTAACTTTATTTTTCTGATTCTGAGTCTTCCAAAAAATAGAGTAATTTCGAATACATAAAATTGCAAACGACCTGCCTCCTTGCATACGTCTCAAAGGCTCAAAAATTGTGGAAAATAACAAAAAAAGTACATATAGTTATAAAGTCTTTAAAACTGGATTCTGTCAACTCTTTTCCATCTGTAGGTATCTCACTTCTCGATCTAAATTTTTGAGTAAGGAATAATGTCATAAACGCATCCAGAAATTATTTAAAGGAGGGACTCAGAATTCCGAAAAATGAGGGGGGAGGGTGAAATTTCAGTGAAAAAATTCAATAACATGTTATTTCAGTAGGTTGATAATTCATAAATGGATTTGAGTCAAGTAAAATTAAAAAATTACGAAATTTCTGTGATGTTTCACTGATTTTTCAGTCAAAATTATTGATTTATTCTGATAAACTGGGAATTGATTGAGAAATCAGTGATTTTTGACCGAAAGATCAGTGAAAAATCACCAATTTTTAAAATAGAAGGCCTAAAATACTGCCCGAGCGAACCAAGGGCAATTTTTTTTGAAAAATCATGTTTCAAGAGCAAAAAAATTCACATTTTTCACATTTTTGTAATAAAAAAATCTCCTATTCAAGCTTAGGGGGAGGTCGAGCCCCCTGAGTGCGTTTATGAATAATGTTCTTGCGTTTTGGGAAATCAGTATTATTACAACTTTACCTTTTTTAAAATCTTGTTCATAAGATCACAATGATGGAATGCATTTCCCCAAATCAAATGACCTCCTCCCCTTCATTTTTGTAAGTTCAGAAAAAAAATCATTTTGAGGGGTGAGGCGAGGAGGTTTACTCATCATAGGCTTAAGGGATCACCATATTTCTGAAGTATCATTGCCCAAATGTAAGAAAAATTATTGCATTTTCATAAAAAATTGGCTGAAAATTATTTTTAAAATGTTGGGGTTTCAAAATTTCAAAAATGTAATTTTAATCAACATTTGAACGATTTTTACAATTTCTATAGTTTTCGTGAATTTAAAAAATTTCAAGTAGTTAATTTAACAAATACGATTGACTGCCAATAAAACAGATTTTTCTAAAATTGAAAATTTTGAAAATTTCGAACTTTTTTTTGGGGGGTGGGGGGAGGTAGAAGTAGAAAGGTTAAAAATAGATTTAAAAATTTCAAATTCAATTAATTATCATGTGTACCTAGACCTAGACTCAAAAAAATCGCGACCTTCCAAAAAATTGTAAAAATTTACAAGTATTATTTAAAAATACATCTAAAGCTTCTTCTCTTTTCTCCTGCAAACTTTCGTTATGAAATAATTTGAAAAAGTTACGTAAATTTTATTCCAAGAGAGAAGTTTTGAATCAATACTTTTCAAAAAAATGAAATAAAATATGTATTCGACTTTCAAACCCGGATTCACTTTTCAAAAAAAAGTCAACAAGTTGCATTTTCCAAATTTCAAATTATAAAACAAATATTTCAGAAATATAAAAAATATTTTTGTATATTTTCAGCTTTGCTGGAATTTTTCAAGTCTAATTTTTTTATGCCTTTCTTGACCCTTACCCCCTCCCCCTCAAAATTCATTCTTTCTGCGAGAAATACCTCATTTTATACTCAAAATCTTGTATCCCTTTAAATTTTAATAAAATTTACCTCTAAAATCGTAGCCATACTCCAAGCTTGAGTAGGACACGAAAATGGGCAAAATGCAGCATCTTTGTTCGTCAGCTCTGGTAATCCTTTCCAATCGGATTTTTTCAAATGAATATAATGATTTGCTAAATACGATTTACACTCCGAAAGTACTTCTTTGATCAAATTATTATTTCCCAAAATGGAAGCGAAATGAACACGAGCTCTTAAGTAGAAACCAACTGGCCATAGCCATTCCTAAAATAAAATAAAAATGAATGATTGGAAAATACAATTCGTAGAAATTAGAAAATAAAATAAAAAGATAGTAAAATTGGCCACTCACAGGGCCTTGATGATAATTGAACCCATGAGCTACGTTAGGATCAGCTGAATCGTTGCTATTGTCGTAATATCCGTTATAAGCCCAATCCGCCGGATCCAATGTTTTCATTCCCAATGGTCCTAAAAGTATGGTTTTCATTGTCTCCAAAGCAAGCCAGGCATTTTTAGGAATGAACAGTTCCGGTGCCTGAAGAAAAAATTCTCTCGAGTGCACAATTTCTATATCTTCAAATTATAATAAGACAATTCGATACTCACCACAACCATAGCGACGCAATAATTACATCTTAATTGATAATCAGTCCAGGGCTGGGTGGCTCCGACGCAGTCTTTGTAAATACCTTTTCGGTGGACTAAATCTGGTCTAGTTTCGTTAGGATTTGGAGTAGTCGGGATCCAGAAATATTTTTCAAAATTAGCTTGAAGTTTTTCATCCCATTCGACGTAGGTCCATCGAACTGCTGAGCCTAGAAAATACAACTGGTTCAGTAAATAATGCCAAATATATTCGTATTAGGTTAAAATTTCAAATTGGATACCAGTTTATCCAAATTAGATAGCTAGTAAAACAAAAAATATGATTAAAAGAGAAAAATCAAATGAAAAATGTCTATAAATTTTTTTTACCATTTGTGGCTTTTCGAGTGACTGCATCATAAGGAAAGACTCCTTTTTTGTTCATTTCACTAAGCCAGTGGATCGAAGCTTTGGATAATGCAACGATTTCAATCGCTGATCCATCACGAGGTGTAGCAGGCTTCCCTCTGTTTCCAGCTTTATCACTGGAGCCCATTTTATCCATCCAGGTTCCACAATTCCATTCGTTTCCACCGAATACGAAACCTTGGACCAAAAAAATCACAAAAATTATAATCACGAATTTGATATAAAAAAAGCAAAATTATATTTTGAAATTTTACCAGTCACTGGGTGAACTCCAATTTGATTATCAAACCCAGGACTCTTCATATGAGCATCAATACCAGGCCCTGCGTTTCTTTCGCGGAAGGTGAGACCTTGGAAATGTTTATTCATCGCTTCTTGTATCACATCGCTCAACGTTTGATCCTGTAAAATTAACCGAATGATTGAAACAAAAATTTACACAATTTTTGGCAATATTTGAACCCGATATACCTCCCAAGATCACGAAGAAAAAAGCACATGCACTTTGTAAGCAAATCCAATCTTACCTCAGAGACCAGCGTTGAATCATCATTAGGGTATAATCGATTAACTTTATCGGAGAGGAGTTTTTCTCCACCAGGAACAATGGAAACGTAACATTTAATGGTATATAACCACCACCAAATAGCATCGCGACAATTAAACCTGGCATTATTGCCTCCGTCTAATAAATTTGGCACTAAGCCATGTCTCAAGCACCCAGCATATGCGAGAATAATGTATCTACAACCAAGACCAGCATTATTCGAGGGACTGGCTCAATTCAGGATCATTTTTATTTTACCTTGTTTCATCGTAACGACCTGTGAGTAAAAATAATCCACGCAGGGAGATAAAAGTGTCTCTGCCCCAGTTCCTCATGTAGCCGGTGGCGAAATGAGGCAATCCTGCGGGAAAAAAATGATTGTCAGCCAGTTTTACGATAAAATTTGGATATGAGATCAAAACTAGATTACCTGCTGAGAAAGAAACACACAGAGGAGTCTTTTTATCGGCTGATAATTCTGGCTGAGGTGGGCTCAGGTTACTTGACAGAGGAGGTAATGGACTAGATTCGACGTATCCACCGAATTGAACCGAACCGAGGGCTAATAATTTATAGAATTCGGATCCTTTTTGAACAGGGCTGCGGAATAAGATGAATTTAAGTACGAATTGAATAAAAACACTGAAATTGAAAAAGTATCAACTCACTCAGCCATCAAGGACCATGTCAATTCGACGACCTCTTTATAAACGTAATTAGTCAATCGATAAAAGTAGCTTGGGACAAGATAACGAGGTATTGCTCTCAAAGGCTGATAAATTTCTTCTAATTTTTCGCCAAATTGTTTAGTTTCGGTTTTAGTCTTCAGCCTGTTGATCATGTAGTCGATCATCCAATCACCTTCTCTTAAATTTTGGCAGATTGGATGTCCCAGGTCGTTGTTGAAAGCGATAGTATCTAGAGCTGAAAGCATTCCTGCAGAGAATATCGTAATTATTTGAAAATCTACCAAAATTCTGTTGATTTTTAACTATTTTTGATACGAAATAGAGTCTAAATCGTTCAGAGCCCGCGAGAGCGAATGTGGGTCCGGTGCTTTACAAATTTTCAGGCTCTTTTTCCACAAAAAAACGTTGAAAATTGATTTTTCAATCCTGTTTTGCAATTTTTTTTGGTTCTGTCCTTTTTGCTTAATTTTTTTTTAGGAGAAAAATTTTTAAAAATTGCAATTTTAGCCAAGAAAAAAATTAATTTTGTTCTTTTTTAGCCAGTGATGGGAAACTCAAATGATATCAGTTTTCAGTTTTAAAAATTTTTTAGTTTCAGTTTTCAGTTTTTACATATTTTTTTCCTTTTGCATTTGCTGAAAATTTATTTTTTATTTGAGGTGTTTTTTTTTTTTCTAGAAAAAGTGACCATTTGGTCACAAAAGTATTTACTGAATTCTTTATGTTTCAAGAGCTATTAACGATCTTCTGTTGTGTTTTTTTTTCCATGTAAAATTGACAATTTTATTGTAAGAATTTGAAATTTATTGTTGGAAAACACGTTCAAAGTTGAAATTTTGGAGTGAAAATTTTCAATAAAAAATTCACTCGAAAATATTTCGAAAACTATGCCTTCCAGAAAAATCTAACCGCTTCTACCAGATAGGAAATTTCATTCTCTACAACTTTGGTTGCCATTATTTTTGTCGTAGGACGCTTAGTTTGCTCAGAAATGCCACTTTTTGGTAAGCAAGGCACAAAAAAAAGAGATTTCTTTACAGAATTTAGAAAAGTTTAGGCTGCAACTTTTTTTCTAGATGAGATAGTGGCCTGCGGTTTGTTCCATTCCATTTGTTGTAAAATTTCCAATAAAACTAGGTCAAAGAAATATTTTTTTTTTCAACTTCGAATCATTCATGTGATTCGTGATTCGAAATTTTTGTACTTTTCTAATCATTTTACGAATTATTTTTTTTAAATATTTCTTTCTTTCTGATAATTTATTCTAAATTTTTTTCGAAATTTTTACCAAATGTTGATTTTTAGTTGACATTTTTCAACTCTTAAGATTTTTTCACCTAATTTTTTTCAACTTCGAATTATTTTTTCAAACCGTCTCCTACTTCGCATTTTTTTCTGAGAATTTTTATTTTTTTTCACTTAATTCAAAATAATTTTTCCAACCTAAGACTTTGTTCAATTTTTTTCAACGTAGAATTAATTTTTCTCACAAATTCTGAATTTCGTTTCCCACTTTCCTAACAAAAGAACTCGATTTCATTTCATTCATTCATTTACATTGAAGATTTCTTTTGGGTGGGAAAGTGGGTAAGTAACAAAATTCAGAATTTATGAGAGAAATTAATTCGATTGAAAAAAATAGAGTAGTCTTAGGTTGGAAATATAATTTTGAATTCAAGTGAAAACAATGAAAATTCTCAGAAAAAATGCGAAGTAGGAGAGGGTTTAAAAAAATAATTCAAAGTTGGAAAAAATTTGAAAAAAAATTCTAAAAGTTGAAAAATGTCAACAAAAAATCAAGATTTGGTAATAAAAATTTCTAAAAAAATATCAAAATACGAAAAAAATTAAGAATAAATTTCACGATTAAAAATTGTCAATGAAAAAAATTTCTAGGTGGGAAAATTTTGAAGAAAATTTGAAGTAATGTGAAGTAAAAATTTTCCAGATTAACTCAAGTTGCAATTTTTTTTTAAAGTTACAATTCGGAGTCGGATTTTGGGAATTGGGATGTTTTGAATTTGTAGGTCACACCACACATTTTGAAATCTAATAAAAATTATATTTTAATATGCAAGAAGTACTACAGAAAAATCGAACTGGATTTTGGTATTTTCGGCCATTTTCGTTAAATGATTGGAAAATTCCGAATCACGAATCATTTTCCGGAAAGTGATTCGAATCATTTCTAAGTAAAGGATTCGTGATTCGTGATTCGAATCAAAATGAACGGGATTCGATACAACCCTGAAATCAATCAAAATTTGGCAATCGGAACCCTAACACAAAAATCGTATCAACCTGTATAGTAAAATAAAAAATTAAAAAAAAAACTGAAACTTAACTGAAATTCATTTCAGTTTCAGTTTCATTTTCAGTTTCAGTTTCAGTTTCCCATCGCTGTTTTTAGCATATTTTCTCTGAATAAAATGGAAAATAGAAATTTCGGACCCCTCGCTAGATCTTCAAAAAATACAGGTCTGGTGCAGATGCACCCTTTGCACTCCCCTCTCGACGACCCTGGAATCGTTACCCTGTAATCCGCAGTACACAAAGGGTGAAAAATTCGGCACATTGTAGACTCCTCCGTCTTCGGAATCGCAACAGTATAATATTTTGTTCAAATCTGACAAAGAGAGCGTTTTTTTAACTTGATCTAAGTTCGGTAATTTGTACAATTTGGCGAGTTGTTCTTGAATTTTGGCATTTTGAGTAAATCTGAGAAAAAACGTAGATAAATTAATAGAAAGAAATATCCATAGAAAGGCATTTACGAGTTTACTTACTTAACAGATACGACGGAGCCAGGTTTAAAATTCCTGGTGAAATTGACCCTGGTGGAATTATCCGAAAGACTGACTAATTCGATCATGGAGGCATCTTTGGCAGGGAAATTCTTCTTGATATTTAATTTGTACTCGCTCAGACCATTAATTACGTATTTATTTTTAGAGAAATTATTATGCTTGGCGTATCTATCTCCGTTTCTGCAATTTTTATCGATAAATTAGGTATTTTTTAGACTGGAAATGTAAAATAAAGGCAGAAATATTCACCGATTTTCCAAATACGCTTCTAAAATTATATTTTCTACACATCCGGTGACAGTTACGCCGAAACCTTCTCCGGTGGATGAAGGGTTTGGGTACCAGAAAGCGGTATATGCGATTAAAATTACTGTTTCGTGGGAAACAGGATTATGTCTGGTCACGCAAACAATATCTGGATTAATTTGATCGACAAAAACCTTGAAAAAAATACAAAAAGTAGTAAAAAATTCCAAATTTGATGTGTAAAAACGATGACTGAAAATTACACCTGTTTGAATCCATTTTTGCTAAGAAAATAGTGCAAATCATTTAGAGCTTTTTTACCACCGACAATTCCGGTATCTTCAACCACCTGATCGTTGCCCCATTCCATGTACGTTCTTGTTTCCTCAACTACATGAATCTGGTGGTATAAAAATTGACTCATTAGACCAAAATCTAACCTTTGGATTGATTCCTTGGGAGACTCACGTGATGTGGCACTAACTGGTCGTATCCCATATTACTGCCACTGGCGCAGCAAGCCGTTGCCACCAATGCAGCACTGGGCAGTAAATCGAACACAGATCTTTTCTCAACAGGGCTAGGATTGTCGTGAGATTGATCGAGAAACAATGCATGAGCCACTGACGGAGTCAGAGGTCTGCAAAATGGTTTGATAAAAGCTCCAACCGGTTCGCCTCCGTATCTGTGCACTAAACGACCTAATTCGTGCGAATCCCAAGCGGACATACTCTCTGGAAATATTTTTGATGAGTGATATAATTTGGTTAAATTATACTGGTTGAATGAACTTGAGATCAGAATTACCTCGAATTAAAGATGTGATTCCTAATCTATTGACGAAGAGATTATCGGTGTAATCGGAGTTTGTGAAAAGTTCAGCAACGACGTACAAATTCGGTCTAATTTTACGAGAAGCGTCGAGTAAATACTGCATAAAAAATAACACAAAATGATTATCAATCCGTTTGACATTTTTAATAAAATTATTAAAAATGATATAGGAATTGGATCGAGCACCTCAGCGACATGAATAGGAGTAGAATGACAATTATCAAGACGAACTCCATCAAAAGCAAGTACTGTTTGTTCGACGTATTGACGCATACGATTCCATAAATATGGGCAATCCTCTGGCCCATTACCGTATCTAAAATGAAAAAATCCATAATTAAATACCAGTTGCTCAACTTGTAAACATCATTTAGGTCATTTTATGGAAAATTAGATACCTTAATTTGACACTATCACCCCAGGCGATTAATTCTCGACGTAGATACACCTGTGATTCAGGATCAGCGAAATTTCTCAAAGGATCAGCATTGATGACCCAGCCATTATGAGCCATTATGAAAGCTCCTTTTGGCGTATTCATGTGATCTTCCAACGGTTCGTTGTGGTAATCGGTGAAATACCTGGATAGATTCATTTTGATTATTTTTTTTCTCGAAGTAATTATTTTAATTATTTAAAATGAACGAATATCTCGAATATAGTTACCTTGTAAACAGAGGAGATTTCTCTGAAATTTCACGCAATCCAGGCCCATCTGGCTGAACTCTGAAGTATCTCAAGCCAGCGATACAATTATCGATTCCAGCAGTAATATTATTTTTGACGGTGTTTTTCAAGTCCGAATTTAAAGCTTCCAAATGTGACTTGAACTCTGCGGCACATTTTTGTAATCGAGTCTCTTCATCGAATGAGTCATTTCTGCGAAAAAAAGAAAGTATACATCGTTACAATTGAAAGTTGGCGCCAATTTTTGACAATTACCAGCTTTTCAGGGACATTTTATGTTGGAAAAAAACGTGTGAAAAAGTAACTGGGGATTTAAAAAAAAAATGAAAAATGGAGAAAAGGTCAAAAATTGATGTCGATGGTATTTTTGGGTAAAAATATCAATGCATATTAAAAAAATTTTGATACAAAAATTGTAGAATTTTGAAAAGTCACAATACCTAGAATTAAAAAAAAAAACGTTGAGTAAATGTGGTAAAATAATTTTGTAATTGAACTATACCTACGAATAACAAATCGAACAGTTCCGGAAAAATGTTAACAAGTTTTTGGAATAAATTAATGTCACTCTAACCCTCACCCCTCCCCACTCCGCCTAAAAATTTAAACATGTTCAAAAAAATTTGAAAATGTGAAAAAAACCAATATTTTTGGATGTCTCTTCTCCCCCTGATGGCGCCTAAAAGAAATCGCTGTTTATGAAATTTTCGGATTAAAAATATTTTTACCAACATTATTTTGAGAAAAACGGTAAATTTCTTTTCTATTTTTAATAAAATATTAAAAATGAAAATAAAATATTGAAAAAGTGATCGATTTTTGAAAATTCTCGAAAATTGAGGTAAAGATGATAAAAAGTTCAGACCTGGTGAACAATTCACCCGTTGACTCCGCCTTTTTCCTTCCTCACTCCACATTAATTTCCAACTGTTCAAAAAAATTTTGAAAAATTGAAAAAAAAATTTTAAATATTTTTTGAAAGTGTTCTCAGTATGGATGTTTTTACTTCTTCACCCAAAAAAATCATGGTTACCTATTTATTTATCACCTTTATCCCATTTTTCAGGAAAGAAGATGGATCCTTGAATTACATCACTTCTTTTATGTTATTCAAAGTAATATTCAGTAAAAATAGAAAAACAATTCATTTTTTTGTTTGAATAATATTGTACAAATACCTATTTCAACCAACAAAAATCATCGGTGGGGATTTTTCATAGTAGGTACATATTTACGAGTTTTTAAAAAAATTATTGGGAAAATGAAATATAAGGAAAATCACCGTCAATGATATTTATGAGTTAAAACATTCAAATGTAACAGCATTTCAGAATTTTTTCTTGATTTTTTACTGAATCAATCATTTAAAAAAAATGGCATGAAAAAGCAATATTGTTTTTCAACGAACCCTAAAGGCTAAAAATCATATACCTAAAGATGGAGAATGGGTGCCAAAATTTTTTTTAAATGAAACATCCTCACAAAGATCATTATTGATCCGGAATTTCAATTTTTTCAATTTTCAGAATTTTTGAACCATAGGTAGTCAGATATTAAAACAGAGTGAGGGCGAATTCGAGGGGAAGTGAAATTCATTTTCATCAGGTTGTTTTAAAGATTAGACACAACCTTTTCGACCTCCCCCCCTCCCCGCCAAATTACATTTGAAATCTCAAAAAAAAAAGGTCAATACCGGAACGTATTGTACAGTTGTAAGGCTAAATTCACATCAACTGTTGAACGTTTTCGGCGAAATTCTGGATCTTGAATTACTTTCAAATTAGGTAATTCGCCGGCTAAATTCGAATTCGACAAAGGTGGCGGTAAGCTTCGACATTTTTGTAAAAATTCCGCCACTAAGGAGTCCACGTCGACGATGTATAATTCTTCGATCTTTACTTTTGGAAGGACTTTCTCTATTAGCGCGTATCTGATTGCCTGAAAATAAAATTTCGAAAATTAATTTAAAAAATTCAAAATAAATAACAAAACTTTCCACGCAGGACCGTGCAGAAAAAATCAGGGTCCAAGAGCGAAAAAAAAAACATATTTTAATTACACATCTTGAATAAATGAATACAGAACATAAGAAAAACCAGAACTATAATAAAATGCTAGCAATTAATACCTAAATAATTACTACAAAATTATTATACGATCCCTCGCTGTGAAGGCAGATTTTTTTGTCCCTAGCAGACCTTCAAACCATACCTCAAGCCCCCCCCCCCCCACCACAAAAAACCTCGAGCCCCGGAGCCCTCCTCTACTCTGCACAAGCCTATTACCACAAAATAAAAGTAAAAGTAAATCTCCACATGTTGAAAACCATTCAGAAAATTATCAAAGAAAAAAACCTAAATAAAATTGTACCTATCAATGACGACGAGAGATATTCCACACAATAAATTTTTACGCTTATTAAAAAACCTATGTCAAGTACAAATAAGCCCATTACCAGACCCACCATCGCACCGTATCCATAAGAATTATCCGCTTGACTGAAATTTGGTTAAACTCTTTCAACACCATCCCCACCTTCCATTACCTCGATCACAATCGCAACATTCAATCCGAATACTTTCATTCACAAACTCCACCGAGAAAAATTTCACTCGTCCTTAGGCCGAAAGCAGTTGATCCACTTCCATTAACCGGAAATTCGAGCGTTCGGTCGCCATGTCCTAGAAAAATGCCAGCCCAAAAATGCCACAAAGCATTATATGTCGTATGCTACACCGTATCACGAAATAACATCGCGCTTCAACCTGTTCGACGTGCACAACTGATAAAAAATACGAATTTCGCACCGATTCGGCGTAATTTAACGTTAATTACGGTAAATTACGCGTAATTACCGTAGGCAAACGTCAACTTGGTTTATCTACCGCTAGGAGCGCTAGTTACCGGAACTAATATTACCGTTAAAATTTTCGACGTACTCGGTTGGTTAATCGCTGAGGTCAACGTTATCAGTAAAAGTTCAGAATGTTCTTCACGTCATTAACTTGAATAGGGGAAAAAAATACTCGAAACAGTTGAAAAATTTAGTGAATCGAAATACGTTCGCGATGGTTTAAATAGTGCGACGTACGCGTTACCGTTTTACGTGCGTTGTCTCGCGAATGGTCGTGGCGTTTTGGGCGACGACATCGAACAAAAATAGGGTCTAACAATGGCTATGCTAACGTCTGGTGAGTATACGTTAATTGACCAGAAAACCGTTCGAGAAACGAAGTCTATGCTCTTCGTGAAGCTAACCGATTCGGCGTTACGAGCTCTAGATAATTATTTAAAGAACGTCGACAAGAAATGCGAATCGCCGATAATCGAATTCAACAACGACGAAGGACGGATATTAATTCCGACTTGCCAGAAGGATATCTCGGACCAGGAGAAACTAGCTCAATTTAAATTCAATGTAACTAGCAATGAGATAATGCAGGGCAGGCAGGGCCGTCTGGAATGCATTCAGCATCGAAAAGGCCACAGGCAGTTGATAAAATTAGGACAATTAACGCATAGACTGAGAGTGCACGCCAACGAAGACGTCTACGAGACGACCAAAAATCGTATGGCTGCCATCGAGCAAGAACAAAGGAAAAATTGTACGGTGCTGTTGGATCGAAACTCGCCAACGATGAATCGTCGAAATAGATTGGATCGTTTGTCGAAACCTAATCCGTCGCCGTCGCTCGCTACCAAACCTACGACGTTGCCACCTCAGACGACCAACGAAAATACGAGTAAACTAGCTTCAGTGCCAGAAACGAATATGGTTAGAAATAAAGGCAGACCGATTACCAGTACGTTGCCTTCGAGACTGAGCGCGTCGTGTGTAATTAGAAAACCGCTCAAAGATCGTATTATTCATTTATTAGCCTTACGACCTTATAAAAAGCTCGAATTGATATCGGCTCTCGAAAAAGATGGTATACGTAAATGCGATAAACCTTGTTTATCGGATACGTTCGCGTCGGTCGCCACGTTACGCGATAATACCTACCATTTATCTAAACACGCCTGGAACGACGTACAAGAAGACTGGTATTTTTATACGGATTTAGAAAGACAACAAATTAAACGAGCCAAATTGCGCAACCTGACTTCGCCCTGCAGCAGCGACAGCGGTATCTCAGTCAGCTCGAACCTTTCGCCTAATCCAAACAGCACTCCTCTGATCGACAAATCGCCATCGAGCAGCTACAAAAGGCCAGGATATTTCAACGGCGTCGACGGATTTCAAACAAAACGCCAACGAATATCGCATTTCATCCGGCAAGATCCCGTTCCGACCAAATCTTCACCGATCGACGAAAATGCTCATACTCGTACCAATAACGCCTGCTTCGACGAACTAAACGTAGCCAAATCTGCTCCCGACAGACCGCCCAAACCGTACCCGAGATCATCGCCAGATTCGCCGGATCCATCCGATTCAGGCAAGTCTGCTCCGCACAAATCGTACGCGAAATTTCCGCCGGATTCGCCGGATCCTTCCGAGACTACCAGATCCGGTCTGCAGAAACCGTACAATAAATATTCGCCCGATTCGCCGGATCATTCTGATACAGGCAAGCCTGCTTTGCACAAACCGTACAAATATTCGCCCCATTCGCCGGACGTCGAACAACCTAAGCCAATACCTTCAGTCGTGATCACCAGTCCAACTGTGGCAGCTTCCGATCGAAACGGTGACTCTGCGATGTCGAAGCCGCCGGACCTCAAACCGGCCTTCTATTCGCCTCCCTCGGCCCCAGATAAAATCAAATACCAAAAACCCAAATATATGAAGGATTACGTTACCATTACCAGTATGGATCAACGACGTAGGTACAAAACCGATTTCAATAGCATATTCAAAGAATACCAGAGAGTCCACGAAGAGATCGACTCGATCAGCAATACGTTCGCGCAGCTCGGCGAGTCGCTCAGGCAGCACACCAAAGGCACCCCCAAATACGCGAAAATAGAACAAGAAATCCTCAAAAAGTATACCCAATTCAAAGCCAGCAAAAAATTTCAAGACGCTAAGAAACGTTTCGAATACTTGCACGAGAAATTATCCCATATTAAAAATCTCGTACACGAGTACGACGAAAAATTTCTAAAATAACCCCCTCCCCTTTTACCACATTTCTTCGTAAATTTGAAAGAAAAATATAGACCAAAAAAAAAGAAATTTGTTTTTTTTCGATAAAAAATTACGTCCATTACATCACACCCTTAATTTTTGCAACCACTTCGTTTGACCATAAATTATAATTCGGACACGTTCGTATACGTAATTCGGACTTTCTCTTTTCTTTCGTTTCTTATACGTCGTCGTTAGATTACTATTACTACTTTAAGCAGCTCTTATACGTAAGATGAATTTTATACAATTACACACTTCATTTAACGCGTCAAATTACTACATACTATTCGAATATTAAACAAGCATTCTAATGCTCGGGGTCTAGGGATACTGGTTATTCTACGAATAAAAAATTTTATCTAGAAAAATGAAAAAAAATGTACGATAAAAAATTTTTAAATGTATATTTATGTGAAATCTTTCTTTCCTTCTTTCATTTTATCTCGTATTCCAGTTTTGTACTTAATAAAGTATTTCAATCATGTTTTATTAATTTGTATTTTACGTTTTTTTGTTGTTCTAGCCGTCGAGGTTATAAATACGCTTCACGCACGACAACGATAAAAACTTGGCATTAGTAAATAATTACATTGCTAGTACGTATCGTGAGGGAGTCGTTACGTGTTTCAAAAAATCCGAATCGACGAAAAATTTATTCATGTTGCGTCTCTTCGTCCCTCCCAAAGCGATGAATTTCAACTCGATAATGCAGTTTTGAAAAATTAACGAACTATGATCCAACTTACCGCGATGTAGAGTCGACCCTCGTTTTACAACATGCACCTCCCTCTTTTTTTTTGAGTGCAATTTTCGAATTGAAAAGGGGGATTTTTCAAGAGTTGGATGGGTAAAGGTGAACGACTCCGGTTGATATTTTCTCGTATACAGGTAATACAGTTGAAGAGCATTTTTTCGTTGGTAATTAGGTCATAAAGGTGGAGTACGATAGACAGATAGAAGCAGAGACGAATTGTTTATATACGATAAGCGATTAGTTGGTTTGAGGCACGTCTACGTATGTGACGATAAAGCTAGATGATGTGAAAAAATACCTTCAAATACGATAGCGACTTTTCCCCCCAAGCTTTCGAACCGAGGCAGGTGATATTATTGACTTAATCGACTACAATGAGCTGTGTATACAGATGTTAGGTATCCTCGAAGTGTAATGACCGAAGTCGTATCAGTACGAGGGGCTTAGGATTACGAATCGAGGTAAATAAAGGGATTGCGGAGAGAGGGTAATTGGAATACAGGAGTAAATTTATAGGTTAATGCGTTAAAGCAAGGTTGGTGATTGGAGAGAGGGAGAGAAGACAGGGATTATTTTGTAATGAATTAAATCCCATATTCGTATTTAGGCCTTGTAACCAGGATTTGTTCTCGTAAAATAAAAAAGGCGGGAAAAATCACTTTGTTGAATTTGAATCATAGAATTACAAGCACGAGAAAAAAACAATTACAAAATACGACGATTCAAAATGGAATTTGAAAGTTATGATATTAGCTCCTAATTAATTTCGTCGCGAACAGAATTTCGACGATCGAAGTCCAAATTTATTCTGAGTTCAATTTAAATTTTTGAATTCTGGATTTTTTTCAAAGCTGTATCTAATTTAAAACCGTTTTTTATATACATTTTCTTTAAAAAATTTCAACTCTGATGTTTTCAATTTTACATATTTTTTTTATTAAGGTACTTATTGAAAGTAAACAAACGAAATTTTGAAAAACAAAGTTGACATTTTTTTTTAGATTCAACGCTGAACAAAATTTTAAGAAATTATCAATTGGAAAAAATTTATAGGTACCTAGTTGAAAAAAATTGAGGATCATTCATGGAAAACAATTTTCGAGTTGAAAGAAATTTTTTGAAAAAATTGAAGAAATCAAAGTTGGAAAAAATTATAATTCCTTCTAAAAAATTTTCGAACGAAGTGAGATTTTTTTAAATTCAATTTTTCTCAGAATTTTTCCAACTTATTTTTTCAATTTTTTTCAACTTCATATTCTGTAGAATTTTTTCTTACTCAAATTCCCCCTCAAAAAAAATTCCAACATTTTTCCTCAATTTTTTGCTTTAAAAAAATGAAAAATATGAAATTAAAAAAAATCAAAATTGGGAAATTTTGAAAAATGTAAATAAAAAAAGTTTTACTGGTGGAAACATTTTTAAATTGGGTACAGTTGCGAAAAAAATTTAGAATTGAGGAAATTGAAAAAAGTTAGGCGTTGGAAAATTTGAACTTGGGTCGTCGAAATCCCATTTCTGGTAAAATTAATTAGGAGCTAGTGCTCTGATTAAGTAGGTACATGTGAAAAGGAAAAGAAAAACTCTACCTTGAGAAACTGATAAAAAAAAAGTACAAATAAAGGAGTACGAAACAAGTAGAAATTCAAAAATAAAAAAATACCCACAAATTCGACTGAATTACAATAGGTAGGTATACCTGAAAAAGAGTTGAATATTTTATTTATGATAATTTCATTTTTGCTCGTTTTCAAATACGAGAGCGAGGCAAGACGAGAATCTAGAACACAGCGGTTTTCAGATGTAGGTGGGGTGGGAGAGGGGGGATTTTACATACGATAAATACAGTGTATTTATGAATATCGAGACCTTCGAGACCTAACTCGTGTCTGTCTTTTTTTCTCAGGTTAAAGATAACAAATCAATTTTTAACAGCGTTGAATTTCTTATGACAGTGGTTATGTAGGTACCAAAAAATACCAATCATGTCCTAATAAAGTTTGATTCTATGTATAGGGTGTCCAAAAAGAGGTTCGATTCAAAAATTCAGAAAAAACGTGCGATGACCTTTTTCAAAAGAAATTTTGCATTTTTGTTCGATAAAATGTGTGAAACTACGAAATTTTTATCAAAGCCAAATCAAACGAGTGCAGGTCTCTCTCTTCCCCCCTCCCTCACACCTCATAATTCACAATTTTAGTTTGAAAAATTAGACTCGAGTCGAAAATTTGGGGAAAATGAGGAACATTTTTTTTTTAAACTTTCATTTCAAAGTTGAAAAAATTTGTAAAAATTGTAATCAATTCGATAAAATCGGAAAAATACAACTTTTTTGAAATATTTTTGATCAGAGTTATACTGATGGAGGACAAAGGAGTAGAAGTAGCACACCCGGATTCAAAGGAGGGAAAACGGAGAAATCCTCCAATGATCGAAAATAGTTCGTAAAATGTTAAAAAAATAGTTATTTTTTTCCTTTGAAAGCGCAAATTTAAAAAAAAATTGCCATCATTTCCATAAAATATTTTTATATTTTGGAAAATTTTTTCACAAATTACGTTATTTATGATTTTTATGGCAAAAACTTGTTTTTTTTTCATCTTCTAGCAGATTTCGACCCCTCTTTGAGAAAATTCAAAAAATGGCATAGAAAATTTCATGTCCCTACCCTAAAATCAACATCTGAATCTTTCTCTGAAAATAATCGAGAAAATTAAATAAATACAAGTTGGAAATTAAGAGAAAGCGATGACCTCTTTCTTGTAAAAAAAAACTATTAGTTTGAGTAGAAAAAATTTGGGAAAATTGATAAAATGTTATTTCTGGGGCATAAAATTTTCAATTTTTTGCCTCCCCTCCTCCCCAATGACAACTTTCGTTCATACCTGAAACTGGGTATTTCGGAAGCAATTTCAATCAGACATACATAACATTTTTGAAATCGTTTCATTGGTTCCCTACCAGTTATCAATAATTCATTGAAAAATTATGATAAATCTATCTCGATCCTTGGAATAAGTTACGAAATGGAAAAAAAAATGTAGGATAAGAAATGAATGATTTTCAACGCCATACATACATGTTTCAAATTTTTTTACGTATGTATTATTAATAATTCAGTCAATTTTTTCATCCAGGTGTCCCAAAAAAATTACAACCGAATAGAAAATCATAGTACGAAAGGAAATTAGTAACAAAAGCTGTAGAATATTAATCGGTCATAACATATGAAAAAAAAGGAACAAGAAATAATTTTTGTTTGGCACGTTTCTTTTTTACCAACGTTGAGGAGAAAGCTGAAGAGAGCGGCTCCCCCTCTCCTATACAATCACAAAAACTACATTCGTAGTCGGGAAAAGGGTTCACGGTCATTTTTCCAAAGCCGAAATCCCGAACGGGCATTTTCCCGAATAGGATATTTCACAAATCTGTTTTCCCGAGTACCGAAATCGCGAATACAGTTCTGGAATAACCTTTTTTCCGAATGCAGACATCTCGAATACAGGATTTCTCGAATAATTTCAATTTTGCATTTATACCTAAGTAATAGACTCAGTGGCGGCTTGAAACTATCACCAGAAAGTTGAAAATGAATACCAGCAGCAGTAAGAACGTTCCAGGTGGTTTTGTTTTCTTGAACCACTGAATCGAATTGATATAATTATTTCCTGGTTGAGGTGACATGAAATGAGGCAGTAAGCTTATGTCAATTTTTTTCTTTGGAATTTTATTATTTTTCGAAAATGACTGTAAATGACATACGAGACACGTTTTCCAATTATCGACTAAAATATTTCAAAGTAATTCTGATCTACTGAGCCTAATAATTCTGTTTAACTAAGTGAAAAACGTATTGGGTTGTTATGAAAATACAGAAAAAAAAAATTTCCCTGGTTTACAAAAATTTAAAATAGGTAATACCGAAGTACACTCATTCTGTTTATTCGAGAAATAAAGAATTCGGGAAAACCGATTCGTGAAAAAGTTTAATTCGGGAAAATGTTCGTTCAGGATTTCAGCTTCGGGAAAACTGTCGGAAACCGGAAAAAGTGGCGACTTTTTCAAATAAAAAATTTGCAGTTTGCGTCAAATTCAAATGATTTGGAAAAATTGTATTTCAAGTCAAAAAATACCATCTGCATTCCGAGTCAGAAATGTTTAACATTCAGTTCGTTTCTGCTTTTGATAGAATGTTATTAACAAATTAAAAATGTCTGCCCTAGGCGAGAAATATACAAATATCCCCTTGATTTTTTTTTTCCAGTATAGAAAAATTAGCCAGTAACTGGTTGAGAACCATCAGACCGATTCAAGATAGGTGAAAATGTCAGAAATTATCAACTTTTTAGGTTTTATAATTATTTTTATTTGTTTTCTTTAATTTTCATTTTTCAAGGAATAATTGGTAACCGGTTGGAAACTACTGAATAGGTATCAAAAATTTCTCTCAATTCGTACTTTTTAGGAACCGAATTGAAATTGGTCAATATTGTTTGCACCAGTATGAAAAGGAATTTTGATGGAGAACCAGTTTTGTTGAAATCATATTCATGATAAACAATTTTTTGGATTTTGATTTCATTTGTTGTTATGTTTTCCAATTTTTAAAGATGATTTTTTCCAAAAAATTACAATCGCAGGTAGAATTAATTTCAGTTTAGAAAGGAGGGAATTTGGCGTATTGAGAGTTGTACGCAAGCTTCGAATATCTTGACTTGAATTCTCCTCCCCCCCCTCAATAAAAACTTCCTTCCCACTCTTCCTCGAGTCAATTTCAAGTCTCATTTATAAATTATTTAGAAAAATGGCCAAATTCTAAATTCAAATTTTCATCCAAAAAACCATTTTAATCGATTTTTTAATCAACATTATTTTTCAGTGGTTCCGAAAATACGAACATTATCGCTCGAGAAGTTGTAATTTTTTCAGGTTTGAAAAAAGTAAGTTTTCAAAATGTTTTTTAGGGGAAAAACATGAAAATTAAAGGCATTCTGAAATATTTTTAAAACTTAAAATGGGTTTAAAAATGATACATTGATGCGAATATTACGATCACTGAAATTTTTGAAATTTTCACAAACATGAAAATTATGAATACATCTATGAGCCACTACTTTCGCCTGATTTTGGGAAATTGACGAAATTTAAATTTAGCATTTCCAACCCAATGTCTCTAAACCGAAAAAATCATAGTATCCTTTTGTATCAGCTATGTGAAAAATTTCTCCTTCGTATCCTTCACGCGATAAGCCGATTTGAACGCTTAATCAACAGACGATGGAATCGTATACGTTAGATAAGAGACTCTGCCACTGGTTTATAGGTCGTTTTTGGCGTCGATGACCTTGAATCGTGATGAAATTTAAATTAGGATGTAATCTGGTCCTGTATTCGAATCGGTCTAGTTGCATCGATCAATTCAATACGAACGAGTTGATTAAACGCCTATAGACCATCGAAGTACAGAAACCAATGACTGGCTCCGTCAACGCCTTAAAATTCTGTGTATGAATTAGACGTATGTACCGAATTTAGACATGTAACCCTGCTAAAACCACCCTCAGGGGGTCAAAAATTGGTTTTTGAGTTGAGGCTCCCCCCGATTCTACTCTCACTGAAAGGCCCAAAACCAGTGTCAACTCAAAAACCAATTTTTAACCCCAAAGGGTGGTTTCAGCATCCAGGCTCACATATGTAAATATCCTCAAAAAAAAATTGAAAATGTGTGATCATGTTGAAAATATAGGTATCCTTCACTTATGGGTGGTGAAATTCAATTTTATCTAACTATATGTGGTCATATATGGTCATTTATAGATAAAATTTTTCAAATATGATAATACACGATCATTTATCATATTCAAACTTTTTTCCCCTACAATGGTATGTAGTTCTGTGTTATGATTTACAGACATGTTTTAGGCTTAAAATACGATTCGTATTTCGTACATACGACGTCGCGTGATAAGACAATATGTCGAATGCAACACCAGCACAACAACTGTCATTGTAATAACAAAGTCATACAGTTATTGTATGCATATGCAAATATATTGTTGAATATTGCAATCCTATCGTCACTTACGTTGAGGTGTTCTTCATTGCATACTATCTCTGGTATACCGTTCATTTCCCACAGTCCTTTGGATACTTCCATGCTAAAATTATACAAAGACATGTCCAATAGATAAGCTGGTTTCATGTACGGGCAGTTGACCATATTGTAAGTGCATTCTGGATGCTCTTGTAGCCATGAGCTTTCGTTGGCTGTATGATTCAGGACGATATCGCAAATGCTCAAAATCTGCCAAAGAATTAGACAGGATTATAAATTAGAGTTGTAATAGTTCCTCGATCACAGTTCAATTTTACTTACTCTCCATTCTTTTCTCAGTTTATCTGCCAGAGTTGTAATATCTTTTATATCCAAAGTGGGATATTTCTGATCGGTAAATTTCGAGTTTATTTTCAATTGGTCTTGTAAACTGTAAGCTGATTGAGATCCTCCTAATTCCTACGAAATTTTTAATATTTTAAAAATAGTTTTGAGATTTAAAAAAAATTATATAATTATTCAGTACTTGTATGGGAGTAAAGTGTATCATATTGTAACCGGTTTCCTTAGCGACGAGTAATTTTTTCTCCCAGGCGCTAAAAGGGCCTAGATTTTTCGATAGATAGGTTACACATTGAATACAATCCAGCGAAAGTGTTTCATTTCCAAAAGGTAGAGCTGGATCTACGATGAAATATCCGGAGCCTCGTTTTTTTGGGCTGGAAATTAAACATATTTGATTTTTTTTTACAAATTATCATCGAATTTATTTCATCGAATTCGAACCTGTTATCGAATTGAAAATAATAATGGTACGATCCTGCATTATTCATGATAATTTTAGCTGCCAACGAATCGTCACTAGCAGTAGGATTACTCCATTCCAACATCCTGTACAATTTCCTATCAAATTGCTGTCCTTCTGCTGGTACATTCGTAAATATGGTAACCTGGTGACCGAACAATGACGGGCCGAGGCGAAATTCCAAACACCATCCTACAAAAAATTACGTGTTCGGTTAGCACGTGATGAATTTAAGGCTAAGATACGTATTAATCGAGATTATCGAAATTTAACTTTAATTTCTAATCATAATTGTTACTATTTTTACGTCAAATATCATAATGTTTTTATCACACCTTGGTACAGACTTCAAATCAAACACTGACCTTTTTCTAGTCTATAAATAGTAGCTTCTTGATGCTGATCGTTTTCCAGAGTCAAGACGCGACATTCTTGAGGACTATTGCAGCCTTGAGATGGGACTGAGTCGGCCACCATTTCTGCGAAATTATCAAATTCGTCGTTCTTCTCGAGAGTATCCCCAGAGATGAAACTTTCGAAGGTAGATCTGAAATCCACATAGGGTATTAGGTTACTCGAATTGATGAAATATCGCTTCACATCATACATACGATGATGTGTCTGATGATTCTTCTACGATTTCCTCATGCTTATTGAACTTATTACGAAATTTTTGGAACAATTCAAAAAATACGAGGCAAATACCACGAAACACGTTACATTCGAGGAACATTATGACTACGAGAATGATAACGAGTAGGATACCGACAATTATCATAACTGACCGTAAAAGAAGAGCAGGCTAGAGTTTGTCGAAATTGAACACCTTTAACGAGATTCGACCGATTCGAATAAAAATAGATTGGTTATTGTTGGAGATCGTAGAATGAAAAAGAATCACATGTGCTTATCACGTTTTCTTATCTTGAACGAACTTTCAACCTTTTAATGAATTTTAGCGCTGTAGTAATCTGGAGCCGGTATTAATAGCGTTGATGTTCTCACTTTTCGTGATATCTGCTGTATAACGACCCGAAAATTTTCGTATTTTTATGAGATATAATACCAAATTAGCATACGTGAACGAATGACGTTTCAGCCTAGGGTATTTCTGACGCTGTTAGAAATCCAGTATGGATAAGGCGATGTACTGAAAACACTTGTGGAAGTAAATTCAAGATTATACTGGTCAAATGTAAACATATACCTGTTGATACTGAAGTCTGTATTCGAATCTTGCGTAATAGCTCAGATGTAACGTGAATAGGCAAAAGATCTGTTTTCGAACAATGTAGCTGCTAAGTGCTAATTAATGATATTTATTCATTTCTATAGGGCAAAAGAAGCAAAATGGTAGTGAAAAAGTGCGTTGGCGTTGATTAATCAGTGGAATGGTGTATCTCATTGTGGTTATATTTGGTTAGATGTTAAGAAATAGTTGATAATTACTTGATATTTTTGCACAATGTCATACAGGGACATAATTTGCAAAGCGCGTAATTTTAATTATTTTAAAATTTTTGTGGTCATTATCATTGGTTTATTTTTATCACTCGTTCTGTTCGTGTTGATTTTTGAGACCTCCAAGATTCATGGAATATTTTGGCCCGGATTTGTGTGATCGTTAGTGGAAAATTACATTTTTTCAACAAAATGAGCTAATTTACGATTTATTTATATTTAAAAGTAATAAATAAAAGCTTTAAAAGTTAATTAAATAATTAAAATGAGAAAAAATACTTAAATTGATTTTATACGACCATTTAAAAAAAATTCTTGCAACAAGCGCATTGTTTGTGCAGTGTTACCACAATCAAAATGACTAATGTCATTAATCGACGACCAAAATTATTAAATTATTAAATTTATCTCGATTTTTAAGAAAATAAATATATTAAAAATAATTACGACTCAATTTAATTAGTTTTTGTCATAAAAAACGATATAAAATTGCAAATTGTTGCTTTATGAAGAAAAACCTTAATCACGAAAATTGTTTCATTGCCGAAAAAAATTATATATTTACAACATTGTCAAGAAATCCAAAAAAACCCTTCAACCCACGTGATTTGACTTGAAATCGGGAAAATTGCATTTTTCAGCTGTTTGACTCGTATTTTTTGGCCAGCTGAGAAGCTGACGTCATTTTTGAGTGAAATTTTTAAAAAGAATCATTGTTCTACGGTTTCTCTAATTGATTTTAATTAGTAAAGAAGTATTCGTGTTTTAAATGTACGCTAGAGTTATTCCACCTCAAAATTATACAATCCAATGATCTGGTAAGTAACAACTGCAATATTTAGAAGGAATCCTTCGCGAAAATTTCGTGACCGGAGATTTAGCTTTTTTGTGTTTGAAAGCTGATAAGTTCTCGGCTATGATTCAATTTGATATCATTATGGTTACATTTTCTCAGTTTTCTGATGAATTAACGAGTGTTTCGGAAGCTCCGACGTTTCTACGTTCATTTCTCCAATTTCGAAAATGGGCTCGCAACGTGAGTTATTTTGGAGGGAAAATTCGCCGGTATTGTGTAGTGTATTTTGGCCATGTGCTGAGCGAACCGTTCTCCGAATTTAGTTTCGTTTCAATGGAATGAAAAGTTGGAAAAAGTTTAAAATGGTTATTTATTGCCAGAATTTTTTCTGAATTTGATTTCGATCGAAATTCTGGTCTGGTTCCGGTCTCCGGGTGTGATGTTTACGTGAAGGAATGTGTAACTGTTCGGAATGTTTTTCAACCAAATTTCGAAAAATTATGTGTAATTGTGAAGATGATTAGCTGAAATATCGGTATCTAGAAGGTATTATTCGATATAATTTCGATGATTGCGTTTCGTCGACGGTTGGTGATCGAATGGCTTGGGCATATTTGCTGAGGTAACGAATTTTCATTCAGTTGTATTCGATATGCTTCGTGAATAGCTGAAGTATTTTCTCAATAAAGTTGCGTTGAAAGTTCATTTGAGTGCTTTAAAAGTTGATGATCCCTTGTTTTGGTCAATTTTTCATTCCCGCCAAAATTATGCACACTACGGTAGCTTGAAAACAATAGTTATTAAAGTGAAAATATCAGTGAATTAATTGAATGCGTTTTATTTGTTTTCAGGGTTCAAGAATTTCTGAAGAAGAAGCTTCTGTGATTATTTCACCATTGTTCTGGTGAGTAAATTTCTCATTTTTCTATCTAGAAATACATGAAGAATTTAGCTTCGGAAATATGACGATTTTTTGATTTATTTCTCTCCGATTACCTCGAATATTCGTTTCATATCGATAAATTATTACTACCTTTCTTAACATCGAAATTGTGCTTGTACAGACATTTCAAATAGCTAATTTTCGAAGCGAATGCCGAACGAATCTCTGGTGTTTTTTGAGTTGCCTATTCTTCGCCGGATTTTTTTTCAATGTTGATATTGTTCACTTTTTTTTGGTTCTCAGATATTGTCCACGGTTCGTAAAAAATCCACCAATGACGAAACGCAAATTACCCGGAGACTTCACCAACGACGACGAGTTCGAGATCGATTTCATCCATAAAATCCCCGCCATCGAAGGAGACGAAAAGGAAACCGACGCGATCGAATACCGTTTCGATTTCTCGCTGCGACACATCGCCTCTGTCAATTTATTGTACTCGAAATGCATAGAATTTATGCAAGAAGACGTCGTTAAAACATTTTACAGAAACTGCGCCGGTGAAATACATTTCTCCGATATTCTTCTGAAGCATTTATACACTGTATTCCCATATTTCTCGGGAACTCGTATACGACTTAGTTGCATGGTAACCCAGGTGGTGAAAAATGTTTACAACTGGATCAGACATGTCGACCGGGTCATATTCAATGTTCGCTGTGCAAGACAGTCAATAGCTTTGGATTTCGTTCACCATATCATTATCACCAGCCGAGGTACCGTGAATTATGCCAAATCAGCCGAACACCTGTTGAGTGATCCGAAATTCGACGATTTCGATAGACTGAAAATTATCTGCGTTCATTGTTTGGAACGTTACGTATTCGCAATCGTCACCACCGTCCCGGTACCAAACGATGGCAAAAAAGTCTACAGCGGTACATTGAAAATGATCGAATTCTGGAAACAATGCGTCATCGGCGGAGATTTCATGAGAAGCGCCGCGTACCAAGTGAACGACGAGATTTACAATGCTGTCGGCGTCACGAACACAGAAGCTTTGAAATTTCTGTGGAATAAGACCAATTGCGAAGAACGTGGTAATGTTTTGATCAAACTGATGCGTAGGAGTGAAGCTGATTTCCAGTGTTATCTTTTATCGCAAATCAACGGCGACGATCAGCAAGCTATTTTCAAAATCTGCGGCGGTACGATATTGAATAACTTATTCGAAGATTTCATTTGGGGCAGTTATCTGTTGACGACTGCGTATCATGCTCGTAACGTTATACCGAGTCGGCAGTATTACGAATTCATGAAGCGAATCACATTCTGTATGCAGTTCGATAAAAACCAATGTCGAAACGAGATCATTTTCAGGCAGCTTTGGAGATATGCCACGAAACGTATCAAAGATCTGATTTTCAGACACGAAAACTCGCATATTTTCTACTGGTTCCGGAACGACATCAACGCCGAATATATGCTGACTTTGTTCTCAGACGCCAGCGCCGGATTCAAGCAAAATTTCATTCTGTCCAACACGTGCTTGAAAGCTTGCATGGATTTGATTAAAACTAACAACATGAACGTATTGGAAACCATTATAAAGAAGACCTACTCCGAGGAAGACGAGAAATCCAAATTCAAGCAAATTCTGTTGAACGATGAAAAATGCAAAGAGGTCATTTGCTATATTGTCAACGCCGGAGATAAAACCAAATTCGATTCGATAATCCGATGGTTCTTCAATTCAGACGAAGAAGCGGCCAAGTTCAAGAAAGATTTCGCCAAATCCGATCATTACCTGAATTTATTCAAGACTATGTTGAATCGAGCCATATTTCGAAATCCGAACGAGAAAATCGTCCACGAAGAAATCGATTTTACCGAACTGGATGAAAAAATTTGCTGGTTTTTGTCCGTCGAAGAAGAAATCAACGATTTCAAAGAGAACTCGCTCGCTGTATCCGACAGTTTCCAAAATTCCGTCCACGAACTCGTGAAACAAGAACAATACGGTTTAATAGAGCAATTATTTTGCTGGTGTTTGGCGTCAAACGTCAACGTCGCCGAATTCAAAGCCAATCTGTACGCTGACGATAGAAAAACCGAGATAATCGATTTGGTGTTCTGTTTATTGTGGAAAAACGACGAATTCACATCGTTAGATAATTTCGTCAAATGGTGTTTCGAATCGGACGAGAATAAAATCAAGCAATTCAAACAAACCCTTCTGTCGAGTTTCAAAGAAGCCGAAAAATTATGGGGATCGTTGATATTCCGCGAAGAATTCAATTTAGCCGAGCAGTTCATCAAGTGGTGCGGCGTCAACACCAATTCCGAGATGGAAAGGTTCAAGAACGAACTCATGGTGAAATTGAATTTAGAATACGTCACCAACGACGTGAAATACACGCTGGAGCCCAGAGAAGGAGAGAATTTCGGACTCACCGAAGCAGACAGATTGGTCAAAAGTCATCGTATGATTCGTTGGTTTAATCCGACCATCGAGACGTATCAAAAGTTTAGGCATTTATTACGTATGGACGAATTAAAGTATAACAAATATTGTAATTTGATTCGTATATTTATGGAAGAGAACGATATTGATGGGTATGGTTACGAATGAATTGTGCTATATTTTTTTATACTTAATGATAAGTGTTTTAGTTTGTTCACCTCTAAGGTTTCGTTTTAATTAATTTTTATTCCTGAAATCTGGTCAATGTAAAATTCTTTCGATTCTCAAATCTGAATTTTTGTACTCTTATTTATAATTATTTATAAATCGTAATTTTGTTTTGTATCCTATAATTACGAATTTGAATTAAAAATGTTCGTACCGATATTATTAAATTTCTTTGAAACAGCGGGGGTAAACGGAAGTTAATTGCGAACCTGGTCAAGGTAGAAGGTAAGATTCGTAGGTCAGCGAAGGTGATATGGTTTTCAAGGGAAGGGGGGAAAGGAAACCGGTAACTGATCTGGAGGAATGGCCACTTTAGCACGTAAGTTTTGATAGATTACGCCTCATTCTGTCTTAGTTTGTTATTTGTTTTTTGTTTTGTTATCTAATATGACTCGTCTTTTTTCAGATTACTTGGTTTGCAGATTTGGTTAATTTTGTTCGCGGATTCCGAGAACGACGATCGTTTCTTCGATTTCAGGTAATATTATGATTCATTGACTGAAACTTGTATTATTGCGAGTGACATTGAAATTGTTTGCGGTAATGTGAGAATATTTATCGAGTTTTTTATTTTAAATTGTGTTCATTCGGATTTTTCTTTGTTGTCGAGTTCTTACGAGATTCAATCGTACGTTTATTTTTGAATTATTTCAATTTTTGCCCCCCTCCCAATGTTGATTTTAGAATATTTTTGGTAGATAGCAAAAAGTTTTCGACTGTTCTGAATTTTTTTTCATGTTTTATTCAAATTTTTCTTTCATTATTTTATTAAAAAATTGTACGTTTAAATTCGTTCATTTGTATTTTCTGTGCATTACCTACTTTAAATGCGAAAGAATTTGAGATTTCGAGCGAGGGAATGTTTAAAAAATTTCATGGTGAAGGGAGAAGAAGCGAGGGTAAGCAAGAAAAAAATAGAACGTTTAAGTTAGATTACCATATGAAATTATTTTAAAATAGCTCTTACGAGTGAAAATTTGAATTACATGGACATTTTATTACACCTCAGTTGAACAATAAAAAAATTCTCCGAAAACAATATGTATTAAAGGTCCAACACACAGTAAAATTTTCCACTGTGTCATTAGGGAATTTTCAAGACTCCCCCCTCCTAGCCTTTTTGAAGATGCCACAGATTTTGATTTATTTTTGAAATTTCTTTCAATTTTTTTTCAAAATTGGGGCCCATGCCCAAGTGAAAAAATGTAAAAGTAAAAAAAAGTCTTTCGAACATCTACGTGACGTGATTAAGCCAATATCCATTCTTTTGTTCGAAGACCCTCACAGCGAAAAGATAGAATTTTTTAGCCCTCGCATGCCCTCCAAAATATCTCAGACTCGGGGATTCCCTCTGCATCTGCACAGGCCTACGAGGATCTACCTAAACATATTTATGAAAAAAATGATTTCGACTTTTTTTGAATTTTTGAATTTTTAAAAAAATATTTTGACTGTAATAGTATATATCATTTTGTATTTGAAATTATTATGAAAATTTTCAATTTTGATCACTGGCTTGGTTAGCATACTTCCAGGAAGGAGGTTTTTTAGCTGAGAAAAAAATGTTGGTTTTTTGTTCGAATAAAATTTTCAAAAACAGTATATCCAACAGGTAGTAAAAGTAGTGAATTGGGTCAAAATTTTAAGAAAAGGTAAATAAAAAATGAAAAATTATATGTACCTATTTTTTTCATAAGTATAAAATTTGTTCATTTTTTAAAAATAATTTTGATTTAAAATAGACAGGTTTTCTTTCAATTTGAAATTTTTTCTGTAATAAAATTGATTTCGTTGATTTTTTTTGAAGGGCGGGGGGTCGAGTTGAAAAGTTTCTGTAAATTTGGTAAAAAGGTAGGTAGTGAAAAAATAGTGATTTTTCAAAAATAAAATCCATTAAATACCTACCATGAAAAAATAATTTGATGATGAAAAGTACTGAATTTATTGAATTCGAATAAAAATAAAGCAATAATGCCCTTCAAGACGTCCTAGCTCCTAGGCCCAAAATTCTCCAATTTTTGAGTTATCGTGAATTCGTTATCGAAAGAAGGAAGGGTGGAGTCGTATTTTCCCAACTGTACTTTTCCTAAGCCACATCTAAATTAATTTAGTTTTGGAAATTTTTTATCTGATTTCCAATATTTGTCAGATTATTTTTTTAAATTTTATTCTGAACTAAACACAGAAAAATTTTGATTTTTTGCTTCAAAAATGTTTGATATTGAAAAATCTTCGTTGAAAATTGTATTTGTATTTGGAATTATTTTTAAAAATTTTACTCAATTTTTGTATTTTTGAAATTTAATTAAAATTTTTTATTTTTTATGGAATTTTATAGGGGGTTGTAATCTTGTACTTGCTTGTTTTAGTATAACAGAAGAGAGAAAAGTGAAAAATTTTCTTGTTTTATTATTTGTTCTTATTTCAATATAATTTGCACTTCTATCTTTTTTGTTGAAAAAGAATATTTTCATCTCTATTTCTAATTTACTTTTTTACTATTTTTTCCTGTGTGTTTTTGGTAGAGTTTTTGATTATTAAATTAATTTCATTCGAAGGAAGCGAAAAATAAAATTTTTCCTAAAAAAAGATCTTCAATAAGGCTCAAAATTCCATCATTTTCTTAACTCTCAATTCATGCTGGGATTATTTTCTCAAATTTCTAATATTCATTTGATTTATTTTCCAGTATTCTCCTCTTGAATGAAAAGAATGAAGATGCCATTTTTATTACTGATCAAATTTTTCTAGGAGGAGGAGGAAGAGAATAATTTTTTCATCAATTTGAATCTTCGAATATTTTGTCGGAAATATTGACTTTTTTGTTGAAGAAAGAATTTTCATTCCAATTTTATTTCCAATTGACTCTTTTTCCCCATTTTTTTCGTCTCTATTTTCTTTCAATTCAAAGTTGAAGTTATAATTTTTTGTTGTAGTGTTTTTCCCAAAATGAGGATCTATTTTTTCGAACTGGTATTTTCAAATATTTTCCTCTCAAATGATAAAAGTAAAGTCACTGATCTAATTTTACCAAACGGGGAGTGAAGAGGGGGGAATAATTTTTTTCCTCTAGCTCCTAAATCATTTTGACGCGAATGGGATTTCGACGATACAAGTTTTACTTATGCCAAGTTCAAATTATTCCAACACTAAATTTCTTCATTATTTTTAATTTTAATTTTCTTTCGAAATGATGTCCAATATTAATATTTTTCCAATAGTTCAAACTTCAATTTTCCCAAAATTTGTCCAATTTTGATACTATAAATTTTTTTCAATATCTTATTCTTGAAAATTTTTTCCTATTATTGAATTGGAAGAAATAAATTTTGAATAGCATTCAATTAAAACATGTTTAAAAAATTGAGAAGAAATTATCAAATTATTGGAAAAAATTGAGTTGGAAGAGACTTTAAAAAACAAAAAGTAAAGAAGTAAAAATCAAAGTTGGAAAAATTTTAGTATTGAAAATTTTTCCAACTTTATATTTAAAAAAATTCTTACATTAAAATCCTTTCAAATATATTCAAAAATTTTCACAACTTTGAATTTTTAAAGAAATTTTCAACTTTAAGTAATTAGGTAAGTAAAAACAATTTTAAAAGTGATAAAAATATGAAATCGTAATAAAATTGAAAAAATTTAAATTAAAAAAATTTACCAAGTGATGGAAAGTTTTTTAAATTAGATACAGCTTTGAAAAAAGATTGGAATCAAAGAAATTTAAAAGTTTGAAATAATTTGAATCTTGAACTTATACTGTCAAAATTTCTTTTGCGTCAAAATGATTTAGGAGCTAGTTTTTTTTTCATCGCTTTAAACTCTTCGAATAGGTAATTTGTCGTGAGTATTGTATTTCTTGAAAAATGAAAGAATTTTTATTCCAATTGACTCTTTTCCCCCATTTTTTTCGTTTTTATTTTCTTTTAATTTGAAGTTAAATTTGAATTTTTTTTGTGTTGTAAGTATTTAAAAAAAACTTTTCTTCTTTTAAAAATGAGAAAAATCTCTTTCTTTGATTTGGTTATTGGAAATATTTCAATTTTTTTCCTCCTTCCCTTCGCTTCATCTCATTTAATGAAAATTTTTTCAAATTTTAAAAATGTACTTTCAATTTTTTTCATTTTCAGAACAGCAATTCGCAATTCTCAATGTTATTATTTTACAGTTAACGTCATAATTGAATTTAATTATAATAATACTAATTATTATGTATTTTTGATTGCAGAATAATCTTCTCAGTGTCAGCCTGGCCACCCGAAGGAGATTCATAATACAACACGATCGTCTAATTACCTAAATATTAATATTTGTTCAATGCTGCTACAATGTATCAAATCGTTCCCCTCCGCTGTGCTAACTTCATCATACAAGTAATTATGTAATTTCGTCTGTAAAATATGACCACGATTTAGGTTTCTTGCATTTTTCACGCTTCGAAACCGTCATAACCTCTGCCTCTGCGCCTCCGCTCATTAGGCAAATGCAAATTTCGCATCTTAAACTCAATTAAAGATAGAACAAGCTAACGAACTACTCGATGGGAAAATATTATTTTGTTTATGTTTACGTTCGGTAAAAAAATTCAGTTTTTTAGGTGTGACCTTCGAACTTCGTACGTGCACGAACGCATTATCATTCGAGCTCGCGTTAGGCTAATTATGTATTCCAGTGGACGTTTGCAACGATTTAGAATCATCGACGAAGTCGAAAAATGAAAAAAAATTCGTAAAGTTGAATATTTAAATTATAAGTGATGGTGGTTCAGTTAGTTAGATAAATTACGAGTAGGTACGATATGTAATCTTTTATGATAAAGTAACGAGTGTTATTACGGTAATATAAATTTATACGATTCTGACTTTATAAAACCGACAATTAGGTGTTCAGTTTAATAGCTCGTCGTTTATTCGGTTATTGTGTCTGTGTTTTGTGACTGCAGTGTCCTTCGAAGTTTATTGGTGAAATTGAAGATGCCTCCGTTTTCGGATAAAAGCTGGCCCGAGATTCCGTATCCGAGCTTGAGGGACGATAGAATTCCAAATGTTGAATCTTGGCTCGAGGGCAAACAGATCGACGATGGAGCCGAAGATTTTTGGAGGATTCATAATAAATTATACGATTTGAATTCGTTCATCGATAATCATCCCGGAGGAGCTATGTGGCTCACCTTGACCAAAGTAAGACCTCAGTTCCTTATTAAGGCTTCAAAAAGGGTAAAAAATTTCCAAAAAAAATTCTCGAATGAGCTACCTTGATTCGTACATCTAAAAATCAGCTGAGCTGCGATCGATAAAAAAAAATCATTGAAGAATTCGAAGGTTTATTTAATCTACGTTAACTGCATACGTTTGAATTCCGAACAGAAACCGGTTCGACGTATTTAGCTATTAACGCACATGTCTAATGTATTGTGTTCTGTATCTATTCAGGGAACCGACATAACAGAAGCGTTCGAATGTCACCACTTGACACCGGCTGCGGAAAAACTATTACCGAAGTTCTACGTCAGAGATGCCGTCACCCCCCGCAATTCTCCTTTCACCTTCGAACCAAATGGCTTCTTTAGGACGATTAAACGCAAAACGCTGGAGCATTTCGGAAACAAGGCGCCGAAAATATCTCGAATTTCGACCACATTCTTGGATTTATTATTTTTTTCGGGTTTGACGTTCGCCGTGTTGGCCGCCAAACACGAAAGTGTCGGTTTTGCAGCCTTGGCGGGAGCGATGTTCGGGTTCGTGGTGAACTGCGGTCATAATTTCGTCCATATGAAGGACATGTGGAGAAATTATTATTATTATTTTACCGGATTCAGCGTAAGGTGGGTTGGAAATCGAGGAAATAATGTAAATTGATTTTTTTTTAATATATGGTTATGGATCAGCAAAGGATTCAATTTTATAGCCAAGAATTAAATTTTTTACGATTGATACTAATTGGATTTTTTTCAGAGATTGGCGAATTTCTCACTGTCTGAGTCATCATTTATTTCCAAATACGATTAAAGATTTAGAAATATGGCTGTTCGAACCGTCCTTCCAGTTTTTACCCAATAGAAATAAACCAACATGGGCCAGATTCGGGCCACTACTTTATTCTCCTTTCGTTTGGGCCCTTACGCCCTATTTTCAAGCTTTCAATAAGTTAGTCGTGTCCTAAAATTTATTCAGTTTACGTCGAGATCGTATTTCACTAATTTTTCAATTTTTCAGGATCCGTCTAGGTACTTTCTTTTTGCCAGACTATTTAATATTCGCTGTTCCGGCGCTGATGCTGACTGTAGGAAAATTCCAATTCTATTCGATCGTATTATGGCTAGATATTTTATTATTCGTCGGTGTAACATTCACGTCTATCGGACTAACAGCTGCCCATCATGATTACGAAGCTTTCCACGAAGGCGATGTGCCAAGGTATTGAAGCCGGCCGCTTACTGGCGCCTTGCTTTCGTCTATTATCGATATTTACGACTATTGAACTCGTAAACGATTTTTTATCTGCAGGGAAGACAGAGATTGGGGATTACACCAAGTTGATGCTATTCACGAACGAAAAGAGCTAATCGGCAATATTTACATCGGTCTGGTGGTATTTGGAGAGCATACCCTGCATCACCTGTTCCCCACCATTGATCATGTCCACTTGAGGGAGTTGATTCCGATTTATAAAGAAACGTTGGAAGAATTCGGGGTGGAAATGAATGAAAAATCGTATCCCGAAATTATCGCCAATACTTTTGTACAGTTGGCTAGAAATGTGCCCAATTTGAAGGTCCGCAAACAGAAAAAAGCTCAATGATCTAGTCTTATTTGAAATTTTTTAGACGAATTCATTTTAATTTAGTTTTGTGATAATTAATATAAGAGATGTGGATATTGCAACGGTTCGTTTGATTTGACATTTAAAATCATCGAGTACCTACGTTTTAATTTTTTTAATGGTTTGATATCTATGTACTTATAGATACGTTATCGTTTTAATTAGGTTTTTCGTTCATCATTTTTTTCGTATCTGTTATTCTGTTTATGATTTTCGGTTCTATGCAAATGATTGCATTTGAGAAAATATTTTAATAGGTTATTGCAGGTCGTTAAGAAGTCGTTCTTGAAACTTTCAGAAGTATATTTCTCATTTTGATTATGGGCAGAATTTAATGAAGATCTACATATTTTGTAATAAGCTGCCCTTCGAGTGTTCAAGTACAGATTGAATAATTTTTGGAAAATTCCTAAAAAAATTTCTTTGAAAAAGCCTACTTTTTGAGGCATATACTTATTACCTACTCGAAAAAATTCAATTTTTGAGCCAGAAAATACTCATGTTTTAAATAAAAAATTCAAATGATTTCAGAATTAAATTAATTTTTTTCAATCATTCAACTTGATATACGATAATTTTATTAGATGCATGTTTATCTGATTATTTTCAGAGCCAAAAAAGGTCTCCAAAGGAATTTTTGATCCAAAACGTCTTTCCTGAGACCATTTTTACCACAACTTTTTCTAAATATTATTTTCCAAATTTTTTGAACGTAGTTATAAATTCTCAGACCGACTGAGCAGTTGTTGGGGCTGAGTCAGAGGACTCTTTGAAGTATCTCGATTAGTGATATTTTTTATCATAAAAGTATTTTTGTTCGTTTTATTTTTTTTTAATACAAATGATGTAATTTCACTGCTCTGTTTTTATTGTTGCAAATCGAAACGTTTAATGGGTCGAGGTAGCGGAAAGCCTTATCAGGTATTAATATTTCTATTTTTTGTTACAGAATATTCAACGTTATTTCTTCAAGACAACATTTCAAAATTTCCTGGAACAAATTTCATATTTTGAAATCCTTTCGATGCTTCATATCCCAGAAAGAAGAAAACTGCTAAATTTTCTATTCGTAAATCTTTTCAAGATAAACCCATTCCTGCACTTGAATTTTACCATCTCGTAGTTTGAATTTCGAGTAATTCTTTTCAAGTGTTTCAATATGGATTTATTTGAGGGTAAAAATACATTTATGTACTCTTGAGACGATCTTATCTTTACAGAATTACAGATATCTTCGAGTGTATTGCAGATTATTCAATTGGACGTTGACTTTGATGACAAAAGAAATCAGGTAAGTACCTATTTTTGTGTTGGATTTTTTTATCAAGTTATTTTTTATTGAAAAATTATTATTCTTGGTGTGTTTTGTTAATAGGTTATGACTGAACAGATGTCTTGGTATCCGACGCCTTTTCAAATTGAGAAAAGTTGGCCAAAGATGACTCCATTTCGAACTTGGAATTTTGACTGGAAAGTTTCTACCAAACTAAAAGATGGAATCGAAGATCTGTGGAGAACCCACATAAATCGTAGGATTTGAATTTATTCATGAGAGGCAACCTACTCTTGGATTATTCAGCATGAGAGTTCATTTATCTTCGTTCTCTAATTTCTAAAGTGTCACTTTCTCCGCAGGAAGTATTATAATAGAAGCATTTGAATGTCACCGCTTGACACCTGCGGTCGAAATACTTACTACCGGAAGTTTCACACGAAGGATAAATGTATCAGTGCCTTTCTCTGAGAAGATTCTGCTTTCACTTTCGAACTTTGAGACGATTTAACGGAAAGTTCTTACATATCGTTTACTAGGGTCGGAGATTATTTGATTTTCGAGAACATTTTGTTGGATTTGATCTTTCCTTTAACGGTTATTCTTGCAGTCAGCTCTGTTTGATGTATGAATTCAACCGTATTTTGGTAGAGAACCTGATTTTGAAGTAGATAGAGTAATTATCGAATTAACATGACGAAATTTTGTACCTATGCTTTTAGAGATTGGCAAATTTCTTATTATTTGATGTCAGTGATCATTTATACATTCGATTACAAGGGAAAATATCGAAATATCGTAAATGGATCCATCGTTACCTACATTTTTCAACGCGAAAGGATGAGCCAAAGTGGTCCTAATAATTCTTTGTACTTATTCTCATAATTCGTTGGATTCTTTTGCCCTTTTTATTAAATTTTTAATGAGTAGGTAAGCTTTGAATAACCGTTACGAAACCATGCGATGAGTTTTTAAAATAATTTCGTTTTCTTAAAATTTGTTTGAATAGGTACTCTCTTTCGGCCAAATTGCGTATTGCCTAATACTCGTTCTGTTAACATGATGCCAATTTTAGAAAATCTTCAGTTTTTATGATTTTTATGGTTGTTCGATATTCGACGTTGTATGCCTACGTTCATTTATTGAATTTATAACGTCTCATCATAGGCGAGGTAATGGTTCAATCGTAGTGCCACAATCTAGAATATGGATACAATTATTTGCGATTTTTTGATTCGCATTTACAGGAATGGGTTTTCATCAGCTAACAGATGTTATTTTTGATAAGAGGAAGACTACCAGGAATTTGTTTTTCCTACTTCACTTATTTTCTACTGTTGATCATAGATGCACTCGAAGGATCCAATTCCGATTTGTAGAGTCGATTTGAATGAGAACCCGTATCCGGGAGGGATTATCTGCAAGGTTATGAAAATGAGCTGAATTTAATTACAAAGAAGCAGAGAAAAATGAGAAATATGTACTTGTTTTAATTTCAGTTCAGCCTGTAAGACTGAAACTTACTCTTAATGAAATACCTATTTATTCACTGTTTATAACTTCTGAGAATGATATCAAATTATAGTTAATTATTAGCAATTAGCATGTTCATTCGGCTAATTAAAATTATACTTGGAAGTCGACAAAAATATGAAGAGAGATTTTTTCTAAATTCAGTTATTTAATGTCAACTGTATAGTATCTGTCTTCAAGTATTTTCGGTGGGATTATATTTTGATAATTCAAATTCAGACAGTCATCATTTTATTTTGTTTGAGGATAATTGAAATTCGGTACTACAGTCTAAAATCTTCATTAATTTTACACTCATTTTCGTATCAGCAATTTGATCAGATTTCACCAAAATTTGACTTCTTTTCATGTCACTTCGAGTATTTTTTAAAGGATATAGGAATGATTCCGATAATAAAATGTACTTAGTTTAAATTGAAACTTGAGCAAATTACAGCGAAAATTCGTGGAATACTTATTGGTGAAAAAAATCTATTATCTTCAATTCTTCATCCTTGAGGTGTTAATACGTTGAATGATCAATTTTTCATTCTTTTAAAATCTGAATCTGAATATTCAACGTGTACATCTCTAAAATAAATAAAATTGTATTTCTCTTGGATAGATGTAATTTTCTTTGCTGCAATCCCGCAAATTTAAATTTAAATTACTGCAGAAAAATTTACGTCTGGGATGGAATAATAATTATTCGAAAAGAAAAAACAGAATATTTTTTTAATTTTAATAAAATATTGATCACGTTAATGGATAATAAATTTAATAATAAATGATTCACATTTCGATTTCATGTTTCTGATGTTTTTAATTTCAATAAATTTATTTCAGTCTTTAATAATTCAGTTTTCATTTGTTTTCTAATTAAAAAACGAAATTAATTAAAATTTTGAAAAAAATTATAAAATAATCGCTATTAGCGCACTCTATGATGAAACTACTATTTACCTACCTAGTTACCTACTTAAACAATAAACATCGTTAAAAACACCGATTGATCACGTGATTGGTTGAAAAACGCACATTTTTGTTTTTTCGGTTCAATGATCTAATTATCGTAATTTCCGGATTTTTTTGGCCGCCATTAAGTGATCGTGAATCCTTCGTCTTCAAAATTACCGTGTATCGCGTCGCGTTTGTTGAAATTTTCTGTCGTTTTTTATAATTAAAACATAAATTTGAGAATCGCGAAGTAATTATAATTCGTTCAATTGCTTTGAAATTCTCTAACGATGACCCGTTGGTGTTTTTTTGTTTTGATTTGTAACATTGTAATGCATAATAATCTCGTTCGGTACTAAACGGCGCAAGATTTCATACAGCTCATCGTAGAGCTGAGTCGTGATCTTAGTCGTCTCGCTCGGCGACTAATTCTTCTACTAAATGGTAACGAATTTTGAGGATCAGCCCAATTCACCCAAACACCATCGTAATAATACGGATCGGCGTTTTCATCTCTGGGTTTATTCATCGGTGGTACGACTTCTTGACGACGCTTTTCGAATAATTCGGTCATTATTTGCATTTGTTGTGGATTTTCAACTGCCGAGTTGTATCTTTCGCACGGGTCTTCTTTTAAATTGATCAAACACGGTGCCTCGTTCAACATACACGCCGGTCGGTGGATGGCTGTGGAACAATCGATTCGCGATTCTTGTCGTAAACTGATTATTTTCTCCGGTGTAAGGATTTCGCGAATAGGTAAAGCTAAAATTGAAATTTACGAATATGTGTGTATTTTTATAAAATCCGGTGTAGTTTGAATTGTTTAGTGTCCAGTTACCTTTGTCTAGTTCGTTTTCAAAACTTGATCGTATATCGATGTGTTTGTGATCTTCGTCGACGTAAACTTCTGCTATGGATTTGGCCACCGATGAGTTTATTACACTGTCTGCGTTATAAAACGAATCATCGAAGATTGCTTCCAAATTCAAGAAGTTATACCAATCGTTTTCCGGTCCGGTGGTGTTCTTGGTTCCTGAAATATAAGGTACAGAATTTATTGTGGTTTTAGTTTACTATTGGAAATTATATTTTCTTATACCTTGGATGTATTTCCAGTCTCCTAAACGAATTGCACCGTAAGCGTTACTTTTATCGGCCGGATCGATGTTGTAGACGTATTCAGTCCTAGGTGAATTTTCGTCTCCGTTTACTAAATTTTCCCACATATTTAAGCCGTCGATTTCGCCGATATCTTCTAAATTTAATCCTGGCGTGAAAGAGAACGTTTTGCGTGTTATTTTATGGAATAGTTCAGACAACGAGTGATTTTTCGTGCTAAATACCTGCAGCTTTGCATAGAGTTGGTAGAATATCAACCATGTGCATCATCATATTCGATACTCGTTGCTGTTTGGTAAATAGAGGACTCCAAACGATAGCTGGGACTCTGGTACCACCTTCCCATTCGGTACTTTTTATCTGATGGTGTTTTAATAATTATGAAGTATGAGATTTGTTTAAGGTATTGTATTAGTGTTTAATTAAGGAATGTTTGAATCAGATTTACCCCTCTGAAAGGATAATTCGAGCCGGTTGTCGCATAAAGTCCTACGGTCGGAGCTCCGTTATCGGACATGAAAAGTATGATGGAATTTTCTAGCATGTTTTTAATTTTCAACGCTTTGATTACTTTTCCAACTGATTCGTCGAGTTTGGAAACCATTGCTGTGATTTAGAAAGAGGTGTTTATTGTAAATTTGGTTTAGGTATAAAATTACGAATCTGCTATGTTCTTGTTATTCTTAAGTTATTGTCATTCCGTGCCAATGTTTTCAAAATTGTACGATGAGTAATCAATTTTTTCGTCATAATTTGGACGATTGCAAATTTTTAGAGTGAAGTCGAATATCTCAAACCAGATCGGAGCTTTCCGAGTTCATTTTTGGGTTAGGTAACTAGTGAGTAGGTGCCTATCTAAAGTTTTCAGGGAAGCTTTGAAATTTAATTTTTCTAGGGTTTGGCGAGTTCGAAACTTGAAAAATTAACTCTTCTGTTCAGTGAAATTCCCTAATCTTTATAAATCAGTCGCAAAAATTCCATTTCTTTCCCCGTTTCGTTTCGTCAACTCGTAACAAAAGCTAAAATATGAAAAAAAACGACCAACTATGCCTTGATAAGATTACAAGTTTGATGTAAGGAATGAGTCATCTTACCGAACATGCATGCAAAAGTGTGAACGTTCTTTTGGTCCGGGTTACATACAGGGTCTATAAATGAATCGGGTAACATCTGCGTAAAAATTGCCATTCTTTTCTTTCCTTTTTTCCCGTTTCGTTGCGTTGCATCACTGATATTATTGTTGTAGTACGCAACGAAACGAATGCAAGAATTTAAAAAGTGACGAAGTTTAATGTAAGGGATGAGTCATCTTATAAAATATGCAGGTAAAAGTGTGAAATACGCTTCACAAAGTTGAAATGCCCACACGATAACATTACATGAATATTTTTTTTCAAACGTAATCTCGAACGTGAAATTATCAGTTCTTTGAAATTAAACTTTTTTATTAATTACAATTATTGACAAATAAGTGATGAATTTATCATTAAAAATTTAATTCATCAAAATTACGATTTTTGACACTTGATAAACTTTCTTTCAGGGGTAATTGACACGAAGAAACAAAAATTTGAAATTTCGTTTTTTCAGGCAGGGATTTTTGCGCAGACGTTATCCGGTTCATTTATAGACCCTGTATTTTCAAAGTTTTTGGGTATTTTATTTACAATTCGTTAGAAATAATTCAATAAGGTATTTGCGAAAAAACATGCAAATAAGAAAATTGTTCGAACTGGCGTTTTGAGTGGTGAACCTAGCAGGGAAAAAATGTCCTGCGTTGAGTCATCCTCTGCCAATATCCTGGGACTCTGAGTCACAAAAATGTCAGATGTAATTAGTGAATTTCAGCAAGTGTGATACAGAAGCGTTAAAGTTTTTGACATTTATTACATTTTTGAGTTTTTAGTGCTGTTTTTTGAAGAAATTTTGTGAATTAGAGTTGCTATATTTTTGATACGAAAAATATCTCTTTAAATTGTTTAAAAATGGAATTATTTTACGATATTCCTAATTTGAAAAAATTACATGTTGCACATCTGGTGAATTCCATTAACATATGTACTTGTACATATATTAGGGTGGATCGCAAAAAAACATATCTTAGACTTTGACCAAATTTTTTGAGTGGGAGATTTCACAAAAAAATGTTGAGCCCCTGAGGGGAAAGGGGAGGGGATCAGGAGATGCTCAAAGTACACCTAATTTTGAAAAAAACGTTTTTTGCGTCTTTTAGCCAATCAAAATTGTGTGAGAAGCCTTCGTCGCACTTGAAAGATGCGATTTGAGTTTCTAGATCTTCCTAAACCATCGCTATCCTTCTCCGATCAAAACTCAGACTGCTACCAGGGGGTTAAAAAGTTGCAAATTGCAATATTTCAATAATATAAAATTTTTACCAAGCTGGAATGATTTTTTTTCATCGAGTTAAGTGATCAAAATTTTTTCAACCTTTAAAAAAAAATTGAAAATTTTATACACTAGTGCAGCCAACAGCAAATCATAAAATTCCAAAATCGATTTTGAATTGATTATTTTTTCGCCTGTAAATATTATGTATTTTTTTTCTTCAATCACTGAAATTATATTTTGAAAATTTTGTACATATGTCAGTCCAGCTAATTACAAATCGTGACATGCTACAATATGGAATTTACGTTGTCCTATAATTAATTTTTTCATCGTTTGAAAAATTCACAATAATTTTGTTTTCAATCATCAGAAATAAACAATTTTTATTTTTTATTTGAAAATTTTGTACGTCAGTGCAGCCAGTTGCTAATTGCGATGTTCTGATGTCTTCAAATTAAAAACCTAATTCTATTGATTGGGAGAAAAATTGGTCCAATCACTCGACGAAAAAATAATACTTTCGAGTTCATAATTTATCAAAATATCACAAAAAATACATAATATTTTCAGACGAAAAAATAATTAATTCAAAGTCGATGTAAATTCCGTATTTTGGAATTTTATGATTTGCTGTTGGCTGCACTAGTGTATAAAATTATCATTTTTTTTTTCAAAATTCACTTTCAATGGTTGAAAAAATTTTTTGTTCACTTACTCGATGAAAAAAAAAAAATTCCAGCTTAGTGAAAATTTCATAATATTGAAATATTGCAATCTGCAACTTTTTAACCCCCTGGTAGCAATCTGAGTTTTGATCGGAGAACGATAGCGATGGTTTAGAGAGATGTAGAAACTCAAATCGCATCTTTTAAGCACTACGAAGGTTTCTCACACACGCAAAAAACAGCGTTTTTTAAAAAGGAGGTGCACTTTGAGCCCCTCCTGCTTCCCTCCCGGTGCCCCTCGAGGGCTCAAATTTTTTTTGTGAAGTCTCCCACTCAAAGTAAACCACCCCACCAAATTTGGTCAAAATCCAAGATATATTTTTTTTCTTCGATCCACCCTAATGTATAATAGGAAAATTATGGAAATATTTTCTTCGAATTCGAGCAGAAAAACCCCTCAGAATCATGACCCGTGTTAATTTTTTCGAAAACAAGGTCATTACTTGAAACATTTTCCAATAACCTTATTTTTCGGTTTTAAAAAATGCAATTTGTCATTATCAGAGGAGCTAACTGCGCTCCTACAAAAAGGCTGAAGGAAATTCCAAGTATTTATCTCAAAAATTTTGTTCATCCATTCAAATCAGTACAGTATTACAATCAATTCAACGTAAAAATACAAATTGTCTTATTCAAAAATTCTACTGTAAATTACAAAGAAACCTTTCCTAAATAATGAAAAAAAGGAAAAAGAAAATCGGTTGGATAGTTTAGAAAAAAATGGGACAAAAACATGAAAAACATGTTTATCGGGAAAGATCTTTTAAAAGAAAAAATTTCAATTTCCTCCATAATTTGAGTTTTTCAAGACTATTAAAAAAACACGTTTTAATCACGTTTCCCAAATTTTATCATATTTTCTTGAACGGTGTGCAAATCATGAGCGTATGGAAAGGATGAATGTTCAGAGTTGTGTAGAATTGTGAGCCAGAAGTAAGGCTGTAGATATTTAATAAAATTCAATTTCACCACAGTCGTAACTTTTTTAGGAAGCAGTTTTGTCGAAAAACCATTTGAAATAATTTATTTTCAGGAATTTCCCAATTTTATGGGTGATGAAGTTGACTAAAATTGAGGAAATTGCCGGTTTTGATATTATCTGTACATGGCGGATTACTCTATGCATTCTTTGAAAAATCGATTTTTTCATCCCCTAAAACCTACCCCGTCCTTGAAAAAACCTCTAAAATTGAGCATTCAAGGTGTCCAAAAGAATTCTGATGACACTTGAAATTTTTTTACTCATTTTCGTATCAGCACATTGATCAGATTCCACCAAAATTGTACATTTACCCCTTTTCATGATCCTTTTGAGCATTTTGAAGGATATTAAGAATGATTCCAAAGGTAGTTGTGTGTAGTTTGAATTGAAACTTGGACAGATTACGATGAAAATTCGTTGAACCATGTTGAACTAGTGAGAAAAAACATGGTGTCCATTCTCTGGGAAACCGGGAAAAGTCAGGGAATTTTGGAATTTTCTCTGGAATTTTTCGAAAATTCAAAAAAAAAAATGAATTATTCAGAAAAGTGTTTCTTTGCTTATTTTATTATAAATTTTTCAAAAAAATTCGCCCTCGCTCCGCTCGGGGTACTTCAAACTCTTTCTTTCTACAAAATTTATTTAAAATCTCAAGTTTTTTGGAAACTTACTTTTTACTGAGCTGTAATGAGAAAGAAATGCCATGATGTCCTTCACCACGATGTTGAAACAAAAGGAGCGGGAATAGAACTTGAAGAATTCAAAATTATTGGCCATTTTTTGAAAAATATGAATGAGGAAAAAATGGTGAATTTTCATTTTTTGAAGACATTTTTTTACAAAAATTTTCGCTTTCGCTTCGCTCGGGCTAAACACATTTCTATGTTTCCATAAAATAATTTATATTTTACCTCCTCATTGACTTTTTTATTTATTGGTACTTAGGTACTAAAAAATGGCAGGGGATTGCGTGAATTTATAAATTTGAGGCATGTGTTTTTCAAGGGGGGGGGGGGATTAAATTTGAAGAAATTTTTGAATTTTTAGCCCGGAAAATCCGAATTTTCATTCGCTTGATTTGGTAGACATCCTGGCATAATTTTTTTCATTTTTCAAACTTACTTTTGCGTTGGAATACTTGGGTTTTCCTTTTTAATTTGACATTTTTTCTGTAGGTAATCAATTCAAATTTTCAAATTTTTGTGGTGAGGGGGAGTTAGGTGGGCTCAAAAATTTTCAGGATTGAATTTGAATTTTTTTTTTGGCTCGAAGAGGAGCATCTAAAAATCTCGTAAAAAGTATCTAGTGAATTCGAAAAAAAAATCGTTTGACCGCATGCATTTTATCATTCTTATGAGAAATTTCGGGATGAAAGTACATCATGTGAAAAATTACCCCCCCCCCCCCCCCCTTAACGAATATCATATTTAAAAGGTCTGGAAAAATTCGAAAAATTGGTCTGGAAAACCTGGAAAAGTCAGAGAAAATCATTTCTGAAATATAGTGGACACCATGAAAAATGAATATCGTCATTCGTTGAGCTGTTGATACCTTGAATCCTGAATTTTCTTGCTTTTTTTCTTATAATTTTTGAATATTCAACTTGGTTTTATCATACCCAAATTACGAAAACCAAACGAATTGTTATTAATACGAATTATACAAGGTGTCTCGTGAAGTAGTTAATAGTTATACAAACTGTAAGAGTTGTATAATCGGATACCACTAAAAAATGTTAGGTAAACAAGTTGCCTATCTTCAAACTTGAAGGAGAAAACGTCTATTGAAGAAAATTAGACGCAAAATAAATTTTTATTCTCAGAAATGGGAAGGGTAGTACTATGTACCTATTACCTAGTACCAAAAATTGAACAATTTGAAAAAAATCCAGGAAATGAATAACGATTGAAAAACTGAACAGATTTTGTTCTGAGGAATTTTTGTTCAAAATCAAAATCGAGGGATCCTATGCGAAATTGGATACTATTTTTTACCCTTCACAAAAGAGTTGCAAAGTTTCAAATATTACGAATTTAAAGATCTTTTGATTTTTACCAAATTCAGATTGCTGTCTCAAATATTTTAAAATCGAACTAAAACAGATTTTGGTCACCTATACTCAATCATTTTTGATCATAAAACGGACTTCGAAAATTTTTCGAATTTTCTCAATTTAAATGATTCCTAGTTTCTTCAATTTCCGTGTTGGACAAAAATCATCTGGACAAAATTCGTTCAGATTTGAAAGTCAAACATGTATCCACCGGGTGTCCGAAAAATTCCGGCCCCCTTGGGATTTTCGCATCTAAAAATCGTAATTTGGCAGTTCTGATTGACGTAAACAATGAAATATTCAGGTGAATTACAATTTTCGCATTAAAAGGTAAAAACGCACATAAATTTTTCACATTTCGTACGTTTTAAGCGCAATTTACACTATTTTATTTTGTTTTAAATTTTCATTACTATGTTGTGGATTTTGAATGTTGCCAACCTATGATTTTTTGTTAGCAAAATTCCCAGGGGGGGGGCCCAAATTTTTCGAACACTCGTTAGTATTAATTTCCTCGATTAGTTTTTTTTTTAGATTTTTCTGTTCAAATTTTCTTTTACAGTCTCTTCAATCTCAAAGTTTGACAAAAAAATTGCAAAACCTTTGTTCAGTGTTTGAGGTAAAACCCATTCACACGATTTTTGTTTTGCGTGTAATTCTTCTCAAATAATATTTGCCATTTGTCCCTTCAACTTTAAAGATAGGCAACTTATTTATTTCGAGAGGTTTTCCGGTGGTATTCGATTATATCCATTCTGTTTTAGGAAAAATGTTTGTTTCGATCACATTTCTAATGATAAAATAGAGAAATTGTATTTTGAGTCAAAAAAATTCGACTTCTTTCAGGAGTTTTTGATTTTTGCTTTTCCAATGCTGATGCCAACGTGGTTTAGTTTCTGAGTTTTGAAATAATTTTTGCAATGTTTGACTTGATGTTTGCTTATTTTTCACAAATAACGAATTTAAATAATTTTTCCCCGAAATATGCCACAATTTAATTTTTTTCTCATAATTCCCAGTCCGGAGTTTGATGATTGTTGAAAATTGAAACTTCCTATAGGTTTGAATTTGACAAATTCTATACGACTGTGAAATTTGTTATCCACATCTCTGTCATAGGTTTAGACTATATCTAAACACCTCGTGTAACATGAATATGAGCTAAAATCAGGGTAGGAGGTACAACTTCGCTCCTTCAATGATGACAAAATAATATTTTCCAGCTTTTCAACTGTTAGTGCAATTAAAAATGATGGAAGGTTCATAAATTAACAAAGTGGAACTGGAAAAAGTTCTACATTTTTCATTACAACTTATTTTTTTTCAAATTACCCATTAAAGGAGAAGAAATACGATAAAATTCTACTTAGATTTTTTCTCTCTTTTACCATCCGTTCGTTTTCTACTCGCTTGATTTGAATCAGTCAAATTGACTGATTTAAAAAGGCAAAATTGAGTCACTGAAAAAATCGGTGAATAATTTTCTGATTCAATTAGTGAATTTTCATTTTTGTATCAGTAATCTTTTTTTCAACTCCTGAAGTGAATCAGTAAAAATTTCAGTAGTTAAAATTACTGAACAGTAGTTGGGAAAAAATTATTGATTCAAAAATGAAAATTCACTAATTGAATCAGTAATTTTTCACTGATTGGCAGTCAAATTTTACAGATAACCAGTAGAATCAGTGGAATTTTACTGCCAATCCAGTGACTCAAATTTGTCGATTTCAATCAGTCAATCTTCAGTTTTTGACTAATTCAAATTAAGCGGGTAAGGTACCTACCTGATGATGAAGTGAATTAGAGAAGGTTTGCAAAGATAATTTCAATTATTTACGAGGGAATCCTACATTTCGATTCAGAAATTTTATGAAACATCTTAATTTTTTGACCAAAAGAAACATTCCAGTTGGAATTTTTCAATTTTTATGTATCTCCATGGACCAACTCTGGTTCATTCCTGCCTCTCAGTCAAAAATTGACCAGAAAAACTTCGGTTCACGGTTCTCTGATTTTCTATCATAATGTAAATTTGAACAAAATCGATGACTCATCGTGAAACTTTGAAAAGAGCACATTGACATGAAGTAAATAAGCATCGTATCATTTTGATTTTCTCACCAGCATATTTTCTTTTGTCGAGATTCGGTATATGTTTGAATTTTTCTATTTCTTCTTTCGGAACTTGTAAAGGATCATTTTTGGCTCCGGCATGAGGCGCGATTTGAGACAAATATAAGAATAACGGTCGATCGGTGTCGTGGTTTTTGATCAAATTGATAGCTTTGTTGGTAAAAACATCAGTCGAATATTGACCTTCGGTTTTCCAATCCGTTTTTAAATTGCTTCTCATGTCGTATCCGACGAAGGAACCAAACTGTATAATTTTTTAATTCGAAATTATCTAAAATGATTATTCATTTGTTCTCTCATTTCCAAATCAGTGAAAATTCACTGTAAACTCAGTGGTATTTGTGAAATTTACTGAAAAATCTGCGAAATTCTTTGAACAATCAGTGAAAATTTTTTGAAAATCAGCGAATTTCTCTGATTTTTCCTGTGCTGCAATTCTGACTGTTTATCAGTGATTTTTCACTGATTCGGAACGAGAGAGTGGGTCGAAAACTATATCTGTGTTCGATTTTTTCAACAAAATTTACCGTTTCTTCGGCGTAATGAGTGAAGTAGTCTTGATGACCCTGCCAATACCCATAAAACGAATCAAAACCTCTCTTAGTCGGCGTATATACGTCTTTGTAAAATCCCAAATGCCATTTCCCTATCAAATGTGTACTGTAACCGGCATCCTTCAAAAATTCTGGCAGTATTTTCCGATCCAAAGGTAGACCGGTTGGTTCGGCTTCCAGTATGACTGAATGTTGAGTACCTGAGTGATTACGTTTGAATAATTTGACTAATTCGATGTACCTAAATCATTTGGAAGAAAAAAATATGAGAATAAAATATTACCTGTGTGTATTGGGTATTCTCCTGTCATCAAAGCTGATCTGGATGGAGTACACAAAGAAGAGGTGTGAAAGTCGTTTAAGATGATGCCATGATAGGCTAAGGCGTCGATGTTAGGTGTTTTGATTATGTTTGATCCGTGGTAACTCACGTCGTTCCATCCCTGAAATATTAATCAACTGATGAATGTGTGAATGGAATTCAAAATATTCGATCGATTTTAGATTTTTTCGTTTGTAAATACATAATTACTTAAACAGGGTGTCCACTTTCTGGAAACCCGAGAAAACCGGAAAAAGTCAGGGGATTTTGGAAGTCTGGAAAATTTGGGGAAATGTTGGGGAATTTGGAAATATTCCCTGGAATTTTTCAAAAGTTCAAAAGAAAGATACATTATTTAGAAAAGTGTTTCTTTGCTTATTTTATTAAGAAATTTGTCAAAAAATTTCACCATTGCTCCTTTCGAGCTCCACACATTGATATCTCCACAAAATAATGGATATTTTACTCCTTATCGATTTTTTTTCACCGGAGTAAGCTGAAGGAGTTTGCTTGGAATTTATAAATTTGAAGCACGTGTTTTTTTTTGGAAAGGGAGAAGAGCAATAAATTGTGAAGAAAATATCAAATTTTCAGCCTGAAAAAATCGAATTTTCATTCGCATGATTTGATAGACACCCGAACATAATTTGTTTCATTTCTTAAAGCTTTATACTTTTTCTTTAAAATAGTTTTTCATTTTTATTTAAAGTTTTTTCTATTATAAATTCAAGTTCTCAAGTTTTTGTGGGGGGGGGGGGGGGTCAAAAATTTCCAGAATTGAATTTGAGTCGTTTTTTGGCCGCAAATGAGGCATCTAGAAATCTTGTAAAGGTAGTGATTTTTGAAAATTTGAAAATTGAATTACTTGTCTGATTAGAGTGATTAGATAAGATTAAAATCATAAAAATAATGAAAAAATTCCTATCAATTTTTAAAATATCGACTTTTATTAATTTTTATAGAAATTTTCAGTGATTTTTTTTCAATAACGTGACCTTTTACATGTATTCGAATGAAAATAATATTTTATACGCCAGATGTAGAACTTTTATATATTGTACATTTTTACAATTTTAATAAAAAATGTATAGGTATAAAATTGTGTACAACACGATACTAATTTATAATTATTTTGGTTTTTCAGTGAACAGGAGATCATCGAAGAGAATGTTGAATCGAGTTGATGTTGATTGTCTACCTTCCCTGAAATGTTTTGGTGAGTTGATCGTTAATTTTTATTCTTTTTTTTTTATTGGAGGGATTCGATTGATGAACTATTTTCCACTTTATTGGATTAATTCGTTCAAACTGACCGTTGACTATTATTTTTTTCACCAAAATTGTTTGCCATTTGAAGGGGAGGAGGGAGGTGGAATTCTAAGTTGATTTTTATACACATATGAGTTTGTAAGTCTTATTTCAATGTTATTTGCAAATGTCTTGAAAATTGTTTAAAATGTTAGAGTTAGATTAATTATTAATGTTAACAATAGTCTTTCTGATCAGAAAAGTTGACAAAACCTAAATAAAAGTTTATCAAATATCGCGACACAATTTGATAATGCTCTAAAAGTTGACTTGAAGCGGATAAAAGCGGTCAATGTGTTATTGTGTTGAATGACATTGTTTAAAATTACATTAAAATCACCGATGAAAGTTTGAAATTTTTTCGAAATGAATAAAAAGTTATAAAATTTTCATAGAAATTGGTAAACATTTTCCAAAGTCGAAAAAATATCAAAAAAGTTTCCCCAAATATCTTGAAATCCTAAAAAAAAAGAGGATGAATTACTTTATACGCAAGAATAATCGTTGAATTTCAATAAAAATCGTGTGAAAACGACGTAAAAATTGATGAAACGTGTCAAGTTTTTGCAAAAGTTACTTGATTGGTTAGAAATGGAATTTGAAAAATTGATTTTCTGATTTTTGGGTTGATTTCCTTTTTCTTACAGCAGCAAATAATTTTTGTAATTTTTTACATATGTATTATTCGCAATGTTACATTTTTTCCCCCAACTTAATTATTTTTATGACATTTTAAACGATTTGAAAGATGTTTCAAACATATTTAAAATGATCTTGCAAAACAGTTTTCTAGTTTTTAAGCCTTTTCAAACAATAAATTTAAACTATGTTTTAATGTATGAAAAATTTTCACTCTTGCTACGCTCGGAAATGACTTTCAATCTTCTTCAAATTCACAGAATATTTTCAAGTTCCTCAGGAACTTACAAAAAACATCGATGACGAGCGGAGAGAGGGAACATTTGAATTTTAAATTCTAACGTTTTTTCTGCTTTAAGCGAAAAAATTGAAGATCGTCAGTTATTTGAATATTTTTTTCTCGAAGTCCGATTCACAGAATGTAAATTGAGCTATCTATAAATTTGATTTTCACTTTGAGAATTGGAAAAGGGTCAAAATATCTTGTACGCGTGGAACTGATGATGAGGGGGTGGGGTTGGTACGTGCTTCCCACATCATGAAACCCACATAGTGAACTTTTTAAATTTATTCCGAATGATTAGTTAATATAAAGAAATTCTGAAAAACATCAAGTTGAAGATTTTTTTGAAAAATTTGAAGTTGGAAAAAATTTTGAGTAATTTTCAATTGAAAACATTTTATAGTTTGAAGACAAGGTATCCATTCTCTGGAAAACCGGGAAAAGTCAAGGAATTTTAGTGGTCTGGAAAAGTCGGGGAATTTTGGAATTTTTCGAAAATCTAAAAGAAGGATAAATCATTTATAAAATGGTTTCTTTGTTTATTTTATTATAAATTTTTCAAAAAATTTCGCCCGTCACGCTCGGGCCAAATTATTATATCTTTTATCTGAGTTTTATATTCATAATTTATTTAAAATGCACGTCTTTTGTCCATTTAAATTATGAATTAATCAAAAAAAATTTCCTTCCCTACGCTCAGGGTAATTTACACTGTCTTTCTACAGAATTTTTCTAAAATCCCAAGTTTTTTGGAAACTTACTTTTTAATGAGCTGTGATGAGAAAGGAATGCCATGATGCCCTTGACCACTATGTTGAGAAGAAAGGGCCCGAGGGAATGGAACAGAATTCGAAATTAGTGGCCATGTTTTGGAAAACATGTATGGGGGAAAAGTGGTGAATTTTCATCTTTTGAAGATCTTTTTTCGCAAAAATTTTCGCCCTCGCTTTGCTCGGGCTCAATACGTTTCTATGTTTCTATAAAATGTGACCCATGCAGGGAAAAGGTACCCAAAGTCGGAATTTTCAAAAATGAGTTTTTGAGCTAAAATGATGAAGGAGACCAAGAGGAACATTTTGAGACCTTGATGAGCATCCGAGGTCCATTTTTCGCCGAGATAGAGACATTTGAAGTTGAGAAAATAAGAATTCAATAAAAACAAAATTCTGAGAAAAACGCGTTTTAAGTTTTTACTATTGTTTCTCATGTATCATTCATATAAAAAGCTGCCAAAACTACTTTCCGATACTGAAATTTCGCGAGGAATTCGTTTCTGACGTCAAAAATTACTTCAAGAGGAGAGAAAAATGAAAAATTCACTATTATGATGAGTTTAATTTTGAAAAAAGCTGCATTACAAAAAGAAATCCGTTTTTTCATACTGTATAAATTATCAAAAAAGCTTTCAAAACTTCTTTTTTGTACTGAAATTTCACGAGGAATTTGTTTTTAACGTCGAAAATCACCTTAGGAGAATAGAAAATCGTTTACATCCATTTTCGATCATTTATATCTCAATATTCTCCAACAAAGCAATATTTCAGAAATTATCTATTTCTCAGTACCTAGGTACAGTTGAATTTGCACACACAAATCTACGGATATTTTACTTTATTTTTCTAGTCTGGAAGAATCCCGAGGCTCCCCTTACCTTCAACAGACCGCATTTTGCAGCACATGCACATTTTTTTAACGTTCCGACTTTAGGTACCTTTTCCTCAGTCGGTTTGAACGTCATTTAGACGTGTTGTAGTAGGTTTTAGGAAGTAAAATTTTGGTAACAGCTGCATAAATGTCGGAACCACTCAAAAACGCAAAAAAAATTTTTTTTGAAAAAAATTGCCCATTTTTCGTTTTTTGGCTCTAGTGCAAAATTCCGTTTTCCAACTTTAGGTACCCTGTCCCTGCACGGGTCACAAATGATTTATATTTCACCTTCTTATTGACTTTTTTAATTTATTGGTACAAAATAATAAATTGCAAAGGATTGCGTGGTTTTATAAATTTGAGGCATGTGCTTTTAATTTTTTTTTTTGGGGGGGGGATGAAATATGCTGAAAATTTTGAACTTTCAGCCCGGGAAAATCTTAATTTTCATTCGCTGGATTAGGTAGACAGTAGACACCCAGGCATAATTTATTTCATTTTTCAAAACTTATTTTGCGTTGGAATACTTAGTTTTTTCAAGTTTTTCTGTAGGTAATAAATTCAAATTTTCAAATTTTTGTGATGAGGGAAAGTTGAGTGGGCTCTCAAAAATTTTCAGAATTGAACTTGAATCTTTTTTTTGGTCCGAAGAGGAGCATCTAAAGATCTCGTAAAAAGTATCTAATAGTGATTTTGAAAAAAAAATCGTTAGATTCCCATGAATTTTATATCATTCTTACTGATGCAAAATTTTGGGATGTAAGTACATCACGTGAAAAATTACCCCCCTCCCTCCCTTCGTCTACGAATCTCATATTTAAAAGGCCTGGAAAAAGTTGAAAAATTGGTCTGGAAAACCTGGAAAAGTCGGGAAAATCATTTCTGAAATATAGTGGACACCCCGAAGAAAAATTTTAAAATTGTTGCGGGGAAAATTTTTTAAATTATGAAGTTGAAAAATATTAATTGAAGAAATCGAAGTTGGAAAAATTTTTAATGCTATAACATTTTTTCCAGCTGTAAAATTTATTCAATTTTTTTTCAATTTCATATTTTTAAAAATTTCTTCCAACTCGATTTTTTTTTTAGTTTTGAAGTTTTGGAAAAATCTTTTCAACTTATGTTTTTTAAAATTGGATACACTTTTGAAAAAAATTTAGCATTAAAAAAATGAAAAAAAATTTGAAAAAAATTTGAATTAAGAAATAATTGGAACGAATTTGGACTTGATCGCCGAAATTCCATTTGCGGAAAAAATAATTAGAAGCTAGTAAGGGCTTTTGTGGGGGGGGGGGGGGGGAATGTTGAGATGCTGAAAAAAATTGGGAAAAGGGATGAAAAAGCGAGTAGAAAATGATTATGTTTTTTTTTTAATTTAAACGCTTTTTTTTCTAGGTAAAACCCTTCCTCCCTTCACCGATTCCTTATTAAATGAAGCTAGTCGAAAAAATTGATAGAGCAAATGGTTTTTTTTTTGAGTGGCATGAGGTAAACGATGAATTTTGAAAAAAAATTACGTTGAATTTTCATTATCGCCATTTAGTAGGCACCTTGAATCAGTCCTTATCATTGATAGCTATTTTTTTAAATTTTCATGCGTGATTTTTAAACAGAATCATCCGAACGTTTGTCCGTAGATTACGCAATTAAAAGAATAATTATTATTGTAATCGTCGATGTACGTAAACTTTCCAAAGCTTCGGGTTAAATCCACGTAAAGATAAGAAGACTTACGTAACATACGTATAGATAATTAAGTAGCAGATTTTCGTAACTATTTAGGCGTACTTGAATTTAAAAAAGCCGAATACTTACCATATCATCGGCGGTGATAAGAACAATATTCGGCTTTTTGGATCCATTCGAAGCTACCAGACGCGTAGACCAGCACGATATTAAAAATAATAACGAGATTAAACGACATAACACCGACACTGGAAGAGACATTTGGGCAATTACGAAATACGCGGATACGGTTCCGATTCACTGATTGATATTGAACCACGTTCGTATTACGAATTGAAAAAAAAACACGAATGGGTAATTTTTATCAAAATTTTTTTCGCGTTAATATGCGTGTAAATAGAACGTGCCGTAGATTTTGTAATTACACCGCCATTGTTTTACAATTGGGGAGTTGAAGTGCTTATTGTCGCCGGTATAACACGGTAATTTATTTTTTCAACGTCGAATTTGAAACGTATGCTTACTATAAGTAACTCGGTAAAAAAAATTGACTGAAAAATTGCACGTTACAGCTTCTCTCGCTCGCCGATGATCGCGAATTCGAAAATGAGCTGGCGTCGAATGTTCGCTAAACTAATAAACCACAATGCGAGTGTGTGCGATTTAGTCATGAAAAAATTTAAATTTAAATTGGGATGAATGCGCGTTAATCAGCGTACCCCATCATTAGTAATTTGATTTACCCGCGCATCCAATAGTTTTCTTACCTGCGGAACCCTGTGATGTTAGTCACGGGTTTTCTGACGCGTGAGCAAAGTAAAACACCCGAAGTTGCTGAGATTTTGTTGCTAGATCACGTGGAGACTTATATCGCTTATGGTATAATATGCGAATAATTGATGAAAATCATCGGCTAGTCGAGTAAACTGGTTTTTCTATGTTTAGATTTAAATATTTATGTATGGGCAATTCGTCGTGAAGTTTTTTTTTCCTCGTTTTATCTTTATTTCTATTTCGATTGCTTTTTTTTCGTATTTTATTTGAAATTTAATCGGTATTCGAATTGCTGTGGAATTAAATTCGGTGATGAACGAGTTTGTTTTGTGTGTGAAGTTTACGCGAATTCGCGAATTGGAATGTGTAATTTTATTGGTAGGGAAATGAGCTTCGAAAGTCGCTTTTTTAGCCTGGAAATAAAAGTTTGTAAATAATTACGTCATTTTTTTCCATTTTGAATTATTTACAGACTTGGAATATATGTGTAGTTATTTCAAATGTACGTAATCGTGATTCAAATGTACTTGAAAAAATAAATATGGTATGTGCTTGGATCGGTGCCGGATGGATGAAAAAATTCTTACAGTAGAACTTCGATTATCCGATCAAAAAAAATTATCCGACATTACTCGATTACCCAACCTCCAAAAGTCGGATAATACTTTATTTCCCGACTTATTTAGCTCCTTAACTAAAGAAATTCGAATGTATGAACAAAAGTTCGCGTTGTAGAAAATTGGCCTCAATGCGACACATCAACTGATTTTACATACGAAATTAGAACAAAGGGTATGGCCGGATAAGGGGTGAATTTGGCCCCAGGCGCGTTTGGGCTCCTAAACGGTTCACGGTCATTTTCCCGAATAGGATATTTCACGAAAAAAAATTCACGAATCCGTTTTTTAGAATACCGAAATCCCGTTTTCTTTGTTTCCCGAATAGAAAAAAAACTGTGTACACTATTAAAATTTTTGAAAGTTTTTAAAAAATCTTCAATGGTTGGAAAATCATTGAATTTTTGAGAAGCTGTCCAGTTCTCAAGAAGTAATGAAATTTTTGTCAAATAAAAAAAAAATCTCTATTTTTTAAAGTACGTAATCCAACCTTTGAAACATTCTTCAATTTTCGAAAAACCATTCACGTTAAGAAAAAACTGTCCACGACTGGGAAAACATTTTAATTTTCGAAGTATTGTGCATTTTTTTAATAAAATTATGGAATTTTTTGAAAATTCTTCAAGGTGTAAAAAATTATTAAATTTTTGAAAAACTGACCAATTTTTAAAAAAATTTCCAAGTCTTATGAATAATATCGTCCAATTTTCAGAAAGTCGTCCAAATATGTACCTGACCAATGGAAAAAATTGGCACAGATATTCAAGTCATGTATAGAAAACGTGATTCAAAAAATTCTGTATTTGGTATTTCCGTGTTCGGGAAACAGATTATTCGGTATTTCTGCATTCGGGAAAAATGTTATTCGAGAATTGTATTCGGGATTTAGGGTTCGGGAAAACGGTCCATAACCCTCCTAAACACCTCAAGTGGTGTATACTGTATATTGACTAGAAAAAAATTTTTCACGAAATTTTGGACCCCTACCCCTCTTCTTATGACACAAAGTTACATCTCGAAGAGGTGTATTTATGATAATTTTTTCAACAATTTTGGTGCACTCCTTCACGTTTTTTCGGCTATTTGAAATTTTCAGCTGTGAAAAACACCACAAGCGAAGAGCGACCACCCAGGAAAAATTACTAAAATGTACGTTTTTTTATGCAGAATGTTGCTGTGTATTTAGTTTCGGCCACTTCTTTGAACTAATAACCAAAAATTGCGAAACCCCGTACAGAAATGTTGTCATTTTAGCAGATTTTTCACATTTTGAAGGTTTTATGCAGAAAGAAATGACTAAATGAAAAAATCAATCCCATATTCGTGTTCAGCAGGTCAAAATACCCCGATAAACACCCTTTTCATTGAAGTTTCGAAATTCACCATTTTTACTAATTTTTCATGATGGAAAAAAGCGAATTTCGAGGCTTCCAGTAAAACGATCGCGAAAAGGGTGTTTACTGGGGTATTTTGACCTGCTGAACACGAATATGAGATTGATTTTTTCATTTGGTGATTTTTTCCCGGAAAATCCGCCATTTTCAAGTTTGGATAAGGTCTCGCGGGCAAGAAAATTACAATGGACAATAATTAATGCCATATTCGTGTTCTACGACCCAAAATTAGTCAGAAATCGACATTTCTTCCAATTTCAATCTTTTGAGTCACATTTCGTAGATATGCATGCATAAGTATTCATGTATTACTCTCTGAGCTCTTATAGAACCTGTCCAAGAGGAGTGATGGTGACATTTTTTCCCCCACGTATCGTCTACTTCTTCAACATAAAGTCGTATCAAAGAGTTACAATATTACATGATCAAAACTCGAACAGAAATTTGAAATTTTTTCACAGAGACCTAATTCAAACTTGAAAATGGCGAATTTTTCGGGAAATAATCAAAAATAGCGTAACGATGAAAAATTTGTGTCAATTGCTTTTCTGGGGGGGGGGGGGAGGACGATAAAATCCGCATGCAAAGATCATTTTTATTATTTTTTCCCCCAATTTTTCAAAACTTTTTGAACATTAAATGTTCAAAAAATATTTATTCAGATTTTTAGACTGAAAACCGAATGGAAAGAAGTAAGAGCGGAATCGAGGGAAAATTTTCATCTGATATTTTGGAGGTTTAGAGTCCACTTCTTAAGTACCCCGCATTTTAATTTCAAAATTATAAGCAAAATGGTCACCTCTGTTGCCTATCTCTATGGTCCCTTTGATTAGAAAAAAGTAACTCATTTTACAATGAAATTGTTTTTATACCGATTTATATAGAAAATTAGTAGTAAATATCTCTGATTTTCTGGCTTTGTTTCTAATTCTTAAATCGTTGTCTTTCAATTCAAAATGGGCGTTCTTCTTCCAAATTAGAATTTTTTGACGTTTGTATATTGATTAAGGAATTTATTTCGTTTGAAAGAGGTCGCTATAGGTCAAGTATCCAACGAAATGAATTTTTTTGGAAGTGAAAAAATTAGATTCGAAAATAGGTTAGATTTTTTTTTTTAGTGAATTGACTTGATATTTTTAAAATGATGTAGACGTCATTGTATTTTGTTTACTCCAGAGAATTTCTGAGTTTCATTATGCGGTGCCTAGTATTTCATAATGAACAGATAAAGTACGAAAATAAGCGGTTATTAACCTAATTTTGGACCGCATTTCGGAGTTGTAGATAATTATTTTTACGATGATTAGAATGTGTATTGTACCCAGTATCGTGTTGATTTTAGAATATCGTTAAACGTGATAAGAATTTTTTACTCGTAGATCGTATGAGGTGTTGTGAGTTACAAACTTCTTATGTGACGGACTATTTTTGATGAGAGAGTGTTTCTAAAATTTAGAAATTCAAATGAAAACGTTCTCATAGTACAATTTTGAAAATCGATTGAGTTTCGAATGTTACTCATAATTCCCTGAAAAAACGAAGAGCACGAAATGTAAAAAAGTTTCGAACGAAAATTGTACAGTACGTATCGCATTTTTTTTACAATTCAACTTTTTTTCAACCATGCAGTGAGTAAATTTGGTAGGGTAGTTTGCGTGATTGTATTTTTTGGAGGGGAGGGGGGAATTTAGTTGTATGTACTTGCAAAGACTATTGGAATTAGCCAAGTTTCTTCGGATGAACAGGAAATTTTCCCAAGCGTAAATAAATTACGAAGAGACGGAGATCGGAAGACGACTGAAAAACTTGAGTAATTAAGAGGCGTTGCTTCTGTTCAGAAAAATATGAGAATAGGTTGAGCATATCGATGAAAATGAAAATTTTTCTTTATTTTACAAACGCCAGACGGCGAAAAAACTGCCTCTGAAATTAACGTAAAAAATGAATTTTCGGTATTAAATTCAAACTAGCTGAATGAAAAGAGAAAGAGTAATTTGCTAGAAAAATTATCAAATTTCTAAAAAAAAAAATCGCTCAAAATATCTAAAATCGATTAAAATGAAGCATTCGTCGAAATAATTTCGGTGAAAATATTTTCGCAACTACTTCCCCCCTTCCCCCCGTCGGTTTTTAGATTTTCAAGTTTTACGATAAATCAATCTTTATGAAATTTTGTTACTTGGTCTTTCCTTCGAGAAAATTATAGCTTCGCTTAGTCGAGAAATTCTCCCAAAAATTGTCAAAAAGTCACGAATTATTTCTTCTGTCTCTGTCGACTGAAATTTTGGAAAAAAAATTATGAAGTATGGTGCAGCTTTTGACTGTATTTTAAAGAATTATTATTTTTCATTTGCTAATTCCATCTCACAAGGAGATCAAATTATTTTTCCAAGTCCTAAAAAGTACTAATTTTCTCATTTCACGAACAGTTGATGGTAATATTTCTTGAAAAAAGTACATATTTTTTAAAATTTACTTTATAAGCCATGCATTTTGTTCATAAATACTTATTCTTGAAGAATTTTTTTTTTTGAAATTCAAACATTGCAAAAATGAACATCAAAACAAGATTTAGGATTTGCAAAGTCGACTCGAGATTGAGATTTTTTACTACTGGGAAATTTCAAAATCTTCGGATGTAAAAATACATACTTACCTAAATGGCAATTTAAAAAAATCTTCAATTTTGTTTTTGCGAAAATAATATAAACACCATTAATTTATGGTAAAACATCGATGGAATGCGTATATTTGAACAAAATAAAATTTGTACGAAAGCCCACAAATATATCTCGTTTTACACTTGATTCGCGAGTAAAATACGTACATTCGTTTAACCGTTTTAATGTCTCATATTACGTATCACCAATTCGAATAGGTAGTAAATTTTCATATAATATAATAAACTTTCCACACAAATAAGAAATTTGTTCGCGTATAAAATAAATAAATTATAAATAGGTAATAAGTCCAATATACGTATTTGCTAAATAGGTATTAGGTATCTAGATATTGTTAAAAATGAACGTAAAATCGATACAATCGAAATAATTGATCGTTATTTTGGTACATTCGAGGTAAACTGATTCCTATGACGATGTGTCAATCGAGACAAAAGTATAAGATATAATTCTATATACGTAAAAAAAAAAAATAGAAGGAGAACATAAAATAAAATAATGAAACACACAAAAAAAAATGAAAACAAAAGATATCCGTAAAATAAGGTAATATAAAAAAAAACACAGACGCACGAAAAAAGAACCTTCTCAATAAAAATACAATACATTTCCCTAAAAATAAATAAAAAATATACACGTTACTCTTTGAGAACAAAAAATTAGGTACATTAATTTTTTTTTCAATTTTCTATGCGGAATGAATGATGGATTTTTTTGCAAAATTTTGGTAACTATGTTAGAGATTCCAAAATATGGGGTTTTGTGGAGGAGGGGAAGGGGGAGAGCACCGTATTACGGAGTAATGATATTTTCAGCAGTATCTGCGTATTTGATAAGGAAAAAAATGGAGGAAGAGGAAGGGTATCTTCGGTGAGGCGAAAAGTATCATGGCATGATTTGGTCGAATGAAAATGTAACATGAAGGTGATATAATGAAAATGATACAGGAAGCAGAAAATGAGAACTGTCGAATTGACTCCGTTTTTCATCATGTAGGTAGTAGGTATATGTTAATTAGTACTTTTTTTTAATCGTTTCATTTAAATCACAGTTCGAAACATAATTGAGATAGAAAAAGAGAAGAAAATAAAACAAAAACGAGAAAAAGATTTCGTTTACAAATGCATTCGTATGAAAAAAATTGGAAAAAAATTGACAGAATTTTGTGCAATTTTTTTCTCTCCTTGGAAGCGGCGATGACGACGAGACGCGAGGAAGGTGGCGAAGAGAAATCTGTGGAGAAGAGATTACTGCTTCTTGGTTTTAATTTTTTGTTTGCTGTACAATACACGAGGGGACTGAGAGTGTAATTTTTGCAACAGATCGCTTAAATTGGGGAAAAGCGTGACTAGAATTCCTTCGAAAAACACGTAAACCAGACGTTTGTTAAGTACTTGATGTTGAAACATTGAAAAGACCAGCATTAGACCGGTTCGAGATGTTTCGCTGCCCAGGATGTGTTTCAGCTCGTCTGCGAAAGAAGAGAAAAATTCGATGAATTGAAATTTAGGGGTAAATTAGGTAATGAGGGGGGGGGGGGCTGACGAATACCTGAGAGACTGGCTAATAAAGCGCATTTCGCAGCAACTCTGGTTTGCATTTGAATATCGTTATCTCGAGGTGGTGATGGTACAGCTCGTTGACTATTTGGCCAAATTGAGTTTCTGTAATAATGAATTGTAATAAATAATCGAATTAGAAATTACGAGCTATTACACAAGTCAACAAAAAAAAAAAAGTTCTGTGTTTCAGTTCTCATGGCCAAATTCTGATTCTAGACATCATAATACACCAATATGCTCATTCGTGGCTTCCAAAGTTTGCTTGGGGGGATGGAGGGCCAAAAATGTTATTTTTCAAGAACAATACACACGGATTTGAGAAAAATTTGAAAAAAAAATTTTTTTGAACCAATCTTATAGAAAATTTTACGCTGAATCGAACACCGCGAACCGCAGACCTCTATTTCTTTTAGAAAAAAAGTTACAGCAAAAACTTTCCTAAATTATGTGAAAAAATCGCATTTTTTCCGCCTTGTTCACCGAAAAGTGAGATTTCTGAGAAATCTAAGCGTTCTACGACCATAATGACCATGACAAAAGTTGTAGAGAATTAAATTTCCTATCGGATAGGTGCATTCAAATTTTTCCGGCAGTCGCAGTTTTTGAGATATTCTCAAGTAAAGTTGAACATTAGTTGAGGCAATTGAGAAAAAAAGAGAAATGAAGCAATTTTTGGCTGTCAAAAGTGTTACAGCGAAAAATTATGGAAGGTGACTAACCTTTAGGAGTTACCACGACCTCCCACAATTTTTCGCTGTAACACTTTTGACAGCCAAAAATTGCTTCATTTCTCTTTTTTTCTCAATTGCCTCAACTAATGTTCAACTTTACTTGAGAATATCTCAAAAACTACGACTGCCGAAAAAATTTGAATGCACCTATCCGATAGGAAATTTAATTCTCTACAACTTTTGTCATGGTCATTATGGTCGTAGAACGCTTAGATTTCTCAGAAATCTCACTTTTCGGTGAACAAGGCGAAAAAAATGCGATTTTTTCACATAATTTAGGAAAGTTTTTGCTGTAACTTTTTTTCTAAAAGAAAATAGAGGTCTGCGGTTTGCGGTGTTCGATTCAGCGTAAAATTTTCTATAAGATTGGTTCAAAAATTTTTTTCAAATTTTTCTCAAATCCGTGTGTATTGTTCTTGAAAAATTACATTTTTGGCTCCCCCACCCCCCAAAGTAAAATTTGGACAAAAAAAATATTTTTCCCTTCATTAGATACATAAAAGCAACCCAAATTTCGCAATCGGAACCCAAACACAAAAATCGTGTTGACTTGTGTTATTTTTTCCTTATTCTGCAGAAATGTTGCCAGCTTACTTGATATTAGCCAAACAAAGAGCCACCTTTGGTGGACTGGTAATCACAGTAACGTAATCTAAGATTCGTTTATTGACGATATCGCCAAACATGGCATGCATGACTTGACGTAATAGGGCGATAATTCGTTTACGCAGCCATTGATTCCTGGTCTTCAAATCGAAAACTTCGGTCATCAGTAGTAACATGATACGTAATGGGATATTATCGCTCTGGGAACCAAAATAAATTCAGTTTAAAAACCGCTGGAAAATAGTTGGAAATGAAGATAATTTATGATTTACCTCGAAATCTATCTCCGAACTGACTTTCATGGTCTCTTCTTCTTCGTCGTTACGCGAGGGTTTTTGAAACACGCGACTGAATCCTTCCATAACACCATCGACGGTGTTTAGGAGGTTATCTGGCATCGTTTTGACCGCGTTTCCGACCATTTTCAACGGGTTTATGAACAAATTGTCGAGCTGTTGAAAAATACATAGAATGATGGTAATTTTTATTAAAAATGATGAAAGTATCGATGAAATTTTATTAAAGGGCATGAAAATTGTATGAGGTATTCGAAATGTAAATATGTTTTTTGTGCAAAATGACAAAAAAATAATAAAAATATTGATAGCATTGTATGAAATGTTGCAAAATTGTCAGAAAATCGTGAAAAACGTTAAAAAATTACGTCAAATTAAATATTCAAAACTTTTTTACGACTTAGAAAATAATTATCAGCAAAAAAAAAATACGTAAAATTTCATCACCTTTTTTTATTTTTCAAGTTGGAAAAATTCTTGAAGATTAAAATTTTTTTACAAAAGTAGATCAAATATTATGCGCGTAATTCAGAAAGTGAAAAAATTTATTTAAAATACTTTAAAAATTAGTGAGTTTTTTTCAACAATGAAAAAGTTTGTAAAAGCTTTTGAAAAATTATTTATAAATTCAGTAAAAGTCGATTCAAATTTTATAAAAATAACTGCGTAAGCATAGAGCTAGAATCATTCAAAATACCTTGAAAATAGATTTTAAAATCGATTTAGTACTGAAAAAATTATGTAAAATATCATGATTGTCTTTCTCGAGTAAAAAAAAATGATCGAAAGTTGGGTGAAATGCATGACATTTTTGTAATCACAAATGTTAACAATATCAAGAAAATACCCTGAAAAATATGGGTTTTCAAGTGGGAGAAATTATTAAATAATTAATTCAAGTTGATGAAATTTTTACGCAAAAGGTGTGAACTAAAAATCATCGTTGAAGTTATTAAAATATCCTAAAAATTATTCGTCTTGTAGAAAAAAATGGAGAAAAATTCATGACAAGATTTTTGATAAAATGACCAAAAATTATTTCAAAATTATCCGAAAATTATGAAAAGAAAAATTTAAAGAAATCTATAAAATATCAAAAATAGATATCACGTGAAATATTACGAATATTGTAAACACGATGGATGTGACAAAATTTTTAAAGATTGACTGAAAATGATGGCTCATTCATAAAAATATCTCTTCAAATTTTGAAAATGATTGTAAAAATTGGTGAAACTTCGTGAAAAAATCTAGAAATGTGAAAATTGTCTTTCAAAGTGGAAAAAAGATTAAAAATTGATTTTAGTAAAAAATTGAAAAATTTGTGAAAAAACACGAAAAATCGCCAAAATATCTTGAAAAATTATCAATTTTCGGTAAATCAGGAATAGTAATTGAAAGTTCTGTTCAAGTATAGATAAAAGTTCTGTAAAAAAATCATTGGAATTGTAAAGAAAACGTAATAAAACTTCTGAAATATTTTGAAAATTGTTCTTAAAATGAGCAACAGTGTGAAAAATTGAGTAAGAATTGATGAAATTATAAAATATTATGAAAGTATCGAAAAACTACGCACAAGTGGTTGAATGATGAAGAGGAATGAAATAGGTATCGTTAAAAGTTCATTAAAAAACGATTTCTCGAGCATTTAAAGAAAATTTCAACTATTTCCATAATTTTTTGTCATTTGGTTTTTTACTTGTACAACTCTAGCTCACGTTATTAGCAATTTCATTGATTTCAACATGTTTCATGTTTTTGGACTAGAGGAAATAATTTTTTTGCTCGACTTTTTAGATATAAATTGACATTTTGTCTGATTTTTAAAAACGAGAAATTTTGAAGGAAATTGACTTAATGAATTTTGTTGAACTTTTGTCTGACTTTTAAAAACGAAGAAATTTTAAAGAAAATTTACATAATTAAGTACATTTTGTTAAACTTTTGTCTGGCTTAAAAATTTTTAGAGCTGAAGAAATCCTCATAACAGGGGCGCAGCCACGGGGTTTGGAGGTCTCGACCCCCCACCCCCTTGGTGTCAGGAACTAACATGAAAAAATGCCCTCTTGGAGCATAAAAAATCAAATTTTCTCAAAGCTTCGCCCTCGCTTCGTTCGGGCATGAACAAAATCACAATTTATATGAACTATTCGAATCGACTATGCAAAAAATGGCTCCCTTCGATATTCCAAGTCTCCATACCTACTTTGCACCCTCTCAAAAAAAGCGTCTGACGCCAATGCTTGGATTTGTTAGGTATTTTTTGGGGGTTTTAAAGTCAAAATAATTAGTATATAAGTTATTCGTTCGAAAATTACATTTTTATCAGTTGTTTTCTTTAAACAATGCTATGCAAATCGCATGAGAACTTCATAAAGTTTGAATTTAGTGTTTTTATACTTGGTAAAAAGAAATTTAGTTGGGGGGAGGGGTTGAATTCAAAATTTCTCGAAAATTATGAAATTTTGGACCTCCTTCATGAGAAATTTCTGGCTACGCCACTGCCTCATCATATCTGATATTTTGTTAATTTTATGTTTCTTTGGCCTGGGATGAATTTTTTTTGGAGGATCGAATTTGCAGGACAGTGTAGACATATTGACATATTGCCCGACTCTTAAAATCTTGGAATCATGACGAATCTTGGGGAAATATTTAACCAGTATCATTGATAGTTGATACATGTTTTTTTGTAAAGACGTGACGAAAATAAATTATATATTCGTTCATTTTGAATGAGTAATGATCGCGCTTCTTCATTGAATTAGAATTGTTTTTCAACAATTTCCACGCTATTTTAATCAAATTTTATAACCCTGTTCGATTATTTAAAAAAAATTACCGACGTTTTGTTGTTGAAATTTTTTTCTAGATTTACAACGTTTTTGATATATTTCATTTATAAATGACGATTTTAAATGTTTTTTTACATGTAGCCATTGAAAAATTACGTTGAAAATCTAAAATTTTATAAGAAATAACATAACTTATAAAAAATCTACTCTCTCATTTTGAATCAGTGAAAAAGTTACTAATAAATAGTCAGAATTGCAGCAGCACAGGGAAAATCAGCAAAATTCTTGGATTTTCACTGATTTTTCAAAGAATTTCATTGATTTTTCAGCGAATTTCAAAGATTTTACCGACTTTCTAGTGAATTTTCACTGATTTTCCAACAATTGTTTTCACTGTTTGCTTACTGTGCTGCAATTCTGACTGTTTTTCAATGATTTTCAATAAGTTTCACTGATTTATAACTGAGAGAGTATGAGAATTCATATTTTCTGCGCTATTTTCGTATTGTTTGTATTCGGCAGTTCAATCTTTGAAACTATATTTTATTCATTATTTTCAATATAATGGAATGGTGTACCTACCGTCTTTGATAAAGGACCACCAGGAACCGGTTTTCCAAATTCTGAATCTAGGAAGGATAGAAGCATATCTTGCAATGACGGATGCGACTTGATGACGTTCAGTTGCATCATGATTTTCATATAGTTATTCAACATTTTCATACGTTTTTCCAAAACATTACGTTCCATATTGTTGAAGGTTTTCTTACCAGGAAACGGAACCTGAACAAGGTCTGGATACTGCGAAGTGATGAAAAATTTGTGAGTTTACATCGGATTGATTTTTTTACTTGATGGTGACCTGATCCGTGAAGACTGAAGCTTACTTTTTCCTTGAGTTTTTGATGCAGCTCGTAAAAATCTGAATATCTTCGATACACATGCCAGCTGTCGGACCGTCCATCGTTGTAGAATTTGGTAGCCGCGATGGCATAAACACCAAACGTCTTACCGCCTTCTTGAACCAAACCTGCGAAAAATTTACAAAAGACGAAGATGACGATAAGATTAAGAAAACGGTACAGATTCAGCTGGTAATCTAAAAGAAGCGGGCAGGCGTTAATTATAATAAAGTTAGACACCGCGATGTGGTAATTAGAGACGAAGGAAGACCGAATACGCTGGTAACATTGATATTGAATAACGTACACGGACATTGTCAACAAAAGAGTATTGTATTTCCGAACTGGGGACGTTTGGGTTGCGTAACACTGGACGAAGTGTCTGGCGAAGGTCAGCTCGACGATGGCCGCAAAATTGGAGACGACAGATACGCCAGCCATCGACCCTGGGTATTTATAAACGAGTAAAATACGCGATAAATGCGCCATTTCGTGTACTACCACCGGAGTTCGAGTTGAGTTTCGCGTCGTAATCGTTGTGTATCGTGCCAAGATCAGAAAAAATCTGAGGAACATGAAAGCGGTAAGTTGGAGCTTTTTTTTGGCTTTTGAAAATCTCATCGGAATTTCTCTCACAATCGATCATTTTATTATAGATAATCGCTATCTTGACGCTGGTACCGCTGACGATGGCGGCTGCGGCTCCGGCAGTGGTGGACAGCGGAGTATCGGCGGCTTCGGCGGCGGCATCCTCAACCAACAGCCAACTCGTACAGACCAACGTGAATTTACAAAACAGCGTCGATTCGTCATCGGTGGCCGAAAATAAATTATACGATCCTCAGCAACCAGAATCTGCCACTTCGCAGATCGCCGTCCAGCAGGAAATTCTGCAAGTCAGCCAAGACGCCTCTGTACCTCCGCAGCCGCCATCGTCGCCATCCACCAACGTCCAACCCGTCCCCGCTGTACCGATAGACCCCCAAAACGTGCAGTTACTCAAGGAAGCCAATGCCCAATACCAGTACCAAATCAATTCCAGATACGAAGAGAAAACTAGACCTATATACGGTGACGTGCCATCCCAGCCGCAGCAACAACAATACAGTAATGTACCATATCGTCATCCAAACAACGTGTACTTTGCCGGACCTCAGGCTCAGCCATCTGTTGCCTATCCGTACTATAAGGAGAACGTACAGTATCAGGAATTAGGCAATGGCCAGAGACGAGCCGAGACCGTGGTCAACGATAATGTCCGAGCTCAATACGAAAATCAAGATAACTACAATCATCAGAGATCTCAGTCGTATTTGGAATACGGTAAAGGAGAACTGTCCCCTGATTATAATACATATTCGTATAAAAGAACGTACTATTAATTTGTGTGATTGCCGAAAGACGAGGTATGGATTATGATGTCGTACTATACGTAAAATTGTATTGTATTTTTATTTCGAATAATTGCTGTAACATCTGTGTACCGAGTGTACAAATTTTTAATTATTTTTCTTCGTTCATCTCTTCATTTCTGTTTCGTGTCGTGTACAATTAATTTTTTTGTTCAAATAAGCAATAATAGTTACCTATTGAAAAAAATAATAAAAAAGGTTTCAAACGTATTTGTCAATGTGTTTTTGTAGTCTGCAGTCCAACTGGCAAAAAGTGCTCTAGAAATCGACATTAGCTTGCTTTTTTAGGGGCAAAAAAAATCAGTTGGCTTTTTATGTTTATTGGTCCCATAGTCTCGAAAACGCGTATTCTGGATTTTTGCACTTGCACAATAGGGATCTGGAGCCTAAAAATCTTCGTTTTTCCACATTTTTTAAATTTGACCCAGGCCAAAAAAATTTTGTACAGTGTGGTAGCGGACACTCCCCTCACTCCAAATATATGTCAACTTCCTTGGGCTTCTTCCACAATTGGGTGTAAGCGCCCCTAATGTGCGATTTTTTGTGAAATTTGGCCATTTTTGGCTCAATAATGACTCCATAAGCGTCATATAAGCTGCGGACCAAAAAAACCAAACTCAACATAGATACATGGATTCATTCCATATCCATTAGGCCAAAGTTTGTGGAAAACAGTTTGCACAATAGGTCGTGGTGAATTTTTGAAGATGAGAAACGTATCATTTTTGCCCCCTTTCGCCAAAACTAAATTATCCAAAAAAATCGGAAACATGGGTTGCGACCGATGAAAATTGGTTAAAATTTCAATTTCACGAGTAGCGCAAAGGTATTGGTGAAAATGTTATCTGAACATTTGTGGGCGATTTTGAGCAATTTTGAGCCCAAAATCTGCAAGTAAGTATTTTCAATAAACAGAAGTGTGGCCGATGGAAATGGGGTAGAATTTCGACGAAAACTTGAAAATGTTGACCCAATTTTTTTTGAGCAATTTCTGAGAATTTTGGGCACAGGCCAGTTTTTGAATATTTTTTAAATAATTAAAGTGTGACCTATAAAAAAGGGGTAAAATTTTGCCAAAAATTCGAATTTGTGAACCAAAATTTGCTTTAATCAACTTTTGAGAATTTTGAGGTTTTGATTGAGAAGATTTTCGGGCAGTTTCGAAAAATAATTACGTTACGTATCAAAATGAGATGAAATTTTTATGAAGCGATCAAAAAAAAAAAATTGAATGAAACAAAGTAGCAATTTTCTTAAATTTCCAAAACGTGATTTGAAGTAAGTACATCTACATTCCTATGTTATGGAATGACAATAATCGGGTATATTGACGACGCAATTGCAGGCGCGAAGAAGACTACTGAATTGCCAGTTTCTTTTACTTGTTTGTGTTTCATTATTATTTCACGTTTTGTTCTAGAAATTGGTTACAAAAATTTTTGGCTCACTTTTTTAAATGTTGCTAAAATTCTACCTCATTTTCATAGTAACAAGCTTTGAAAAATAGTCACAAATTGTCATGCATTAAAAATTTATGAAAGTTGTTTACAAAAATTTTGGTTTAAAGTTTTGGATTTGTAACGGAATTACACCACATTTTAATGGGTCAATGCAGATTTTTTAAATACCTACTCAAAAAACTAACAACGCTCAAAATTCTCAAAAGGTGATTAAAGCAAATTTTGGTTCACAAATTTGAATTTTTGGCGAAATTTTACCCCATTTTCAGAGGTTATACGTTAATTATGTATTTGAAAATATTCAAAAATTGACCTGTGCTCAAAATTCTCAAAAATTGCTCAAAAAAATTTTGGTCAACGTTTTCAAGTTTTTGGCGAAATTCTACCCCATTTCCATCGGTCACACGTCTGTTTTTTGAAAATACTGAAAAATTAACCGGATTTTGGGCTCAAAATTGCTCAAAATCGTGCAAAAATGTTCAGATAACATTTTCACTAACATCCTTGTACTGCTCGTGAAATTTTAACCCATTTTGCTGGGTAGCAACCCATATTTCCGTTTTTTTTTTGGATAATTTAGTTTTGGCGAAAGGGGGCAAAAATGATGCGTTTTCTCAACTTCAAAAATTCACCACGACCTATTGTGCAAACCGTTTTCCACAAAGTTTGGCTTAATGGATGTGGAATGAATTCATGTAGAGTTTGGTTTTTTTGGCCCGCAGCCCATATGACGCCTATGGAACCATAATTGAGCCAAAAATGGTCATATTTCACAAAAAATCGCTCATCAGGGGCGCCTATACCCAATTGTGCAAGTAGCCCAAGGAAGTTGACATATATTCGGAATGAGGGGAGTGTCCGCTACCACACCGTGAAATTTTTTTTGGCCCGGGTCAAATTTAAAACATGGAAAAACGGGGTTTTTAAGCTCCAGATCCCTATTGTGTAAGTGCAAAAATCCGGAATACGCGTTTTCGAGATTATGGGACCCATAAACATAAAAAGCCACCTGTTTTGTTTTGCCCCCAAAAAAGCAAGCTAATTTCGATTTCTAGAGCTCTTTTTGCCAGTTTGACTGTAGACTATTGGTGGTTCTCAAGTGAAAAAAAAGAGCTTTGAGACCTCTGGCCAAATAATCGCTCAAATAGCATAAAACGTGGTAATTTAACCAGCTGAACACGTATTAGATGTTGGCTTTTCAATTTGATCGGTTAGTTTCTTGAAATTCGTAGTTTTAAAGTTTCAATTGAAAATCATTGGCAAAGATATCGCCCTAGTAATTAGAATTTCAAGAAAAGAGATAATTTAGATAGGAAAATCAACATCCAGATTCCTGTTGAGCAGGTCAAAATACTCCATTCTTTTCTACTTGAGCATTATTTAGTTCAAAATCTTGAAATTCTATTTTCATTGTAGAGGAAGTGAAAGTCTACTTGCTCAAACTCGCCTTTTACTTTCTCTACAATAAAAAATATCGTATGCAATTCGGGAGATGAATGATTTTTGACGAATTTTGAGGTTTATTGCCCGAGCGAAGCGAGGGAAATAACTCAAATTCGTCGAAAATCATTCATCTCCCGAGTTGCATAATATACTATTTCATACTTGAAAAAAAAACATCGATCAGAGAATTTTTTTTAATTGAAAGAACCACGAGATTCAGCATCTATAATTTCAAATATTTCGATTGATAATACTTATAGATGGTATTATGGAGGGGAGATTAGAAATACAAAAACAGCGGTTTCTTTTCATGGCCCAAATTTTCCGCCCTGTGAAAATCCCTCAAAAAAAAAACGTTGGCTCATCAGGCGACTGCGAGAAAAAATTATGGAAAAATGAGGTTCGGAAGGTAGCATTTCTACATCAGTGATAAAGAATTTCGATTTCTTTAAATACGTGTATAATGTACTAAATCGATCGATGACGTAATAGTGGGAAAATTGCAGTATTAATGAGTAAAATTGAGATAGTCGATTTGAGGTGATATTTGTGGTTTAATCTCGCTACAATGGTTTATTAATAATTGTACGAATATTTACTGAATGGATACTAAAATTATGGACTACGATAATTATACCTTTACCTATGGATTTCATTAGATGGGTACGTTTTCTATTCGAGGTTTCGAGTCAGGTAAAATTTTTCCGTGGATATTCATCAATTATGGAGTCAAATTTTTGTAAGATGATAATAAAATTTATGAGAATGATTGACGGGAAGACGAGATGGTGATGAAAATCAACGTGATGGGAAATCCCCTGTGCCGTCGAAAGTTTTCCGAGGAATTTATTAGAGGGTATCCAAAGTTAGGAAAGGAACCAGTTGGGACGTAAAATATAAAAAAGCAACATCTTAGCAAATTATTGTGAAATGTTTCCGAAACACACTAATTTGAAAAAAGTATTATTTCAATAATGATCCACTGAAAAATTTGGAGACTTTTTTTACGTTTTCAGTCTTGTGAGAAATTCGAAATAATTTTTCATCGTACACTGAGAAAAATGGAGAATGAAAAATGAATAGAAAGTGTTGCAAAAAATTATAAATTTTATTCAAAATAAATAAATTTTATTCAAAAAAAATAAATTTTATCCAAAAAAAAATAAATTTTATCCAAAAATAATAAATTTTATCCAAAAATAATAAATTTTATCCAAAAATAATAAATTTTAATCAAAAAAAAATAAAGTTTATCCAAAAAAAATAATAACGGGGCACCATTCGCAAAATTAGCAATTTTTATCAAAAAAAATAATAAAATTTATCACGAAATTTGGTAAAGTTTATTGCATAGAAAATAAATTTTGTCAATTTTGCGATAAATATTATTATTTTTTGAATAAATTTTACTAGTTTTGTGAATGGTGCCTTTTTATTATTACGTTTAATAAAATTTATTTTTTATTTTTTTGAGTGTAGAGGGAGTAAAAGTCTACTTAGACTTTTACTCGCGAATCGCTCGAGTACTCAAACTCGCCTTTTACTCCCTCTACAATAAAAAATATCGTATGCAACTCAAGAGATAAATGATTTTTGACGATTTTGAGTTATTTCCCTTGCTTCGCTCGGGCAATAAACCTCAAAATTCGTCGAAAATCACTTTATCTCCCTAGTTGCATAATATACTATTCTTTACTTGACTGTAAGAAAAGATGTGGGAAGGGGAGAGTAGGTACATAAAACTTTTCTATTGCGTGATTGAAGTTCACTCGCAACGGATCAAGGAAAGGTACCTGGTGGTCATAATTTCTCAGGAAAAAGGCTGATTCTGCTTTCAGGTTCAGCTGATTCCACCTATTATCAGCTCGGAGACAATTTTGCTCCCCCCACAAAATGGTAAGGAAGTTTGAATGAACTAATGAATTTTTCTAGAGAAATGTCTCGTTGGGCTCATTCCATGTCAACTCGAGCAAGTTTTGACCTTAGGTGATTCGATTTTACTCAAAATTTTTTCCGGGTTCCCCTCGATGATCTAAAATGAAGGAATCGCCGTCATCTCGATCCCAATCCTTCAAAGGAGTGGGGGGTGGCCCTTGTAATTTTCGTACAATTGGGATTTTTTGTGATACGGCTCAACTTTGAAGGCTCATATTTCGAGATTGGTTAGATCCAAGAACAATATTCTCTCACGGTTTTATAGAGAATTGAAAGGAGATTCAAAATTGATAATCATATTTTGAAAATTATGAAGTTGAACTTTTGTGATAGAAGCTCAACTTTCATGATGAGTACTAAAGATGAACGCTACCATTTAAAAATCTGAAAAAATTACGAGGAGAACTTCTTATGTGCTTTTCAACTAATTACTTTTCAAGATGTCATCTCAACACTCCTAGGGGCACAGAAGTTCTCAATTTTCGTCAAAATTCAAAAAAATGGAAAAAGTGAAGTAACACATCGATTTCTACTAATTCGAAGGCGCTGAGTTCGAATATGTGCTCATGTTTTTTCATCCGTCTTTTGTGAATCCCCCTATCAGCCTCCTTGATAAGGTCGAAATTCAAAAAAATAAAAAATAACGTGTGGCGTATCGTTTGCCATGTTTTTAAAGGCACTCTATTCGAATATTGACTTATTGTTTGGATTTGACTCTTTGGTACCCCTCCCTCCCACCCCAATTTTGAGAAAACACATGCAAAAAAGTGAAAATAACACGTGGCATCGATTTCTACTAATTCGAGGGTACTGAGCTCGGTTATCAACTTGCTTTCTCGATCTGCCCCTCACTGACCTTTGAATTACCAAAAAATGGTATATATTTTTTTCATTGGAGTCAGTGTGGGGCACGGGGGAGGCAGATCGAGAAAGCAAGTTGATAATCGTGCTCAGAACCCTCGAATTTGTAGAAATAGATATTTCACGCGTTATTTTCATTTTTTTGCATGGAGGTTATTTGGTCTTTTAGAAGAAAAATCATGAGAAACAGAATTATTTTCATATTTAATTTCCAATACAACTAATACAAGACATTCCTCAGTTTTGCTAGCAGGAAAGGACGATCCGAAGAACAGGGTAAAATTTTAGTCCTTGCTCAAAGTGGGACGGAGCTAAGAGTTCTCAATTTTGGGTCATTTCTGAAAAAAATTGCAGCTTGTTCAAAAGTTACAGATCGTTGAAAAAGGGAGATTTCAGATTTTCGTAAAAACGAAATTACTTACTCTTGGCCATCACAACTTGATCAAAATTTAAGAATTGAAGTAAGAAAAAACTATTTTGATTCAAGAAATTGAAAATTTTTCATTTTTGAGGTGCCAACTTTCGATTTCGGTAAAAATATGTTCAACTGGCCAATAATTTTTCATCGCCGAACTTTATTTTCACCAAGGGCAGCACTGAAATCCAAAATTTTCAATTTTTTATATCAGGATGATAATTTTTTTCACAACAGTGTTTGAATGTTGGTTGGGTTTTGATAACCAAGAGAACATCATTTCGTTTTTAAGAAAAAAAAACTAAATTTTTTAACTATCGGTAGGTAACTTTCGAACCAGCAGTGGCCAACCTAAAATTGGTATCGAATTGAGCCTACCAATGGTTAAAGGAGATGAGGTGTAGTAACTCAAATTACTCTTTTTCATCTCCCTTCCCTCTTTTCTACGCCATTTCGGTACTAATTTTCGAAAAAATTGCAAAAAGTGCGAAATTTTGACAAACCAACAAACATAATTATTGTCCCTGGTTCGTCGTCGAGAAATTATTATCCAGAAAAATATGAAAAAATTACTAAACTTTTTAGTTTTTAATTTTGGTACAACAAACTTTGTTGCAATGTTCCCACCTTCGCGACGTAATTTTTTTTTGTAATATTTGTAAATCAATAATAGCAAGTGTTCTCATTTTGTTTAAAAAAATGACCAAAACATCTTCTCATCGAATTATATATTTTGTTTCCTCATTCGAATAAATCTCAACTCCTCAAATATATTACAAGTCGATTAATTAACGCTGCATTTGTCGTGTTATTTTCCCTGTCTTTCTACCTTTTGCATAACACCGCGTATAAAGTTACACGAGACGGCGTGTAACCAAAGTAATCCAATGACATTCGCTTGGCTAAACCATAGGGAGACTATGCCCCGGTGTAAGATTTCAAAATAATTTTTTTTCTAGATCGTATCTGAGTAGGGGTTGACAAGGTTAAATGGATGTAGATCCAAATGCCCAAAAGAGGTATAAATACCGGTGCTGATAAGCAAGCCACCATCATTGTCGTGAGTAGTTCGTGGCAATTTTTTTATAACGTTAATTTTTTAATTATTTTTATTTTATTTACTTTAAATCACGTGTATTTGGATCGACGAGATGCTGAGTAAAGTAAGTAAATCTTTCATTTTTTTCCTAGTATTTGAAACCCGTAATTTTTTTCAACGAGGGAAAACAATGGAGAGGTATTTTTTTGGAAAAAATTGAATAATATTGATTTTTGAAAAAAAAATGCTTATATTCGCCCTAAATTAAGATGTGGAACCGAAAAAATTGACGAATTGTACAATTTTCCCCTTACGTATTCCAGGTAGTAGCTATTTTGTCGACGGTATTCGCGTTGTCGAACGCCCTGAACAGCGTCCAGGTGGTGAACACGAACGCCAACATGCAGAGCCAAAGTCAAAACCAATACCCCTACGGTGGCGGCGGATACTGGCAAAGGCCCAATAACCAACTCTACGTCAGCGGAGCCGTCCGCAGCTACCAAGGAGGATACCCATCCTACGAGCAAAATTATTACCCGTCCAACTACGGATACCGTTACCGTCGCCAAGTGCCCGTCACGCCGATCGTCAAAGAAGCCAATGCCCAATACCAATACCAAGGCAGTAACCAATACGACGAAAGAATAAACCCGATGTACAACTCGAACTATGGCGGCGATTTCAACACCCCGTACCCCTACTCGGACGCTTATCGGTACAGAGAAAACAACCAATATCAATTGCAAGGCAATGCCCAAAGCAGAGTTGAAGGCGATCCACGATTCGGCGACCAGTTCAACAACAGGTATCAAAGTCAGCAACAAGGATCGTTGCATCGTCAACGTTACCAGTACTAAGAGAATTTGCAGAACGAAATGATCTCGGATTCGTTCTGCCCCCCCATTTGCTCCCCACAACCTTTTTTTATCTTTAAAAATAGATGGTAATTGTAATTTGAAATTCATCAGTCGTATTTTTACCCCGATCGCGAAAATTTGTTCATTGTTTCGGCCCTTAATATTATTACCAAGAGAAATTGTCTATCTGAATACGAATAAATCGTTGATATTTTACCTGTCTCGATGATTTTCGCGTTCAACGTGAAGCAGGCGGTTTGACTCGATTGCAGCATTTCTTCGACCGTTGTCGCATTATCAAAGGTACCAGTTGATTCTTTGATTACAGTTCTGGTAGGCGAATTGCCGACCGAAGAATCGGTCGACGAGGCGAGAAGTTCTTCCGCTGAGGTGACCTCGTCGTCTTCGTTGTCTTTCATTAATGGTTCTTTGATTAGCTCGAGTTCGGCGAGTAATTTGATATAAGAAGGATGATTTCGGAATCCGGGCAGGAATTTGTCATCGTTCTGTAATAAATTGGAAAAAAAGTTTAAAAATAGGTTCGAAAATTGTAAAATTTGCGATTGGCGAGACTTACTTGTAAAGTATTGTAAAGATGTTGAATAACGTCGTCGAACCAATTCTGCTTGGGTGCTTCGGTGTTCAGTCGAACGTACAGAGCTCTGACGATTAAACTGTCGGAGATCAACTTGAGATTGGATTTTTCCGAAAGATACTGTTCGTAGAGTAGATGAGCGGCGCTTTTTAACTGCTCGAAGGTCTTCAGTTCTTCGGTTTTGGGTTTACTTGACGTTGTGACCCTGGATAGTTCTTGTTTGGCTGAGATTTTCCAGCCTGAAATAGAATATTGGATGAGTTCGGTGTTAAGATAGGAGGAGACTGATTGAATTTTGTTCTGGTGGGGGAAGGGGGCTAATTACCTTCTATATTTAAATAAGCGAAGATATATATTTGATATCCGATCGAAGACATGTAATCGATGAAATAAGATAAGGCGATATTATTACGTAATATTAAATCTAATGGTAATTGAATAAGTTTCTCTTGAGATAATAATTTAGAATAGTCGACTGTCGAAGGGACTCCGGTCGAATCTCGATCCGAGCCTTCTTGTAGTCTGCTCAATCGAACGTCGATGATTTTCGACACGTAAAGCAAACTGCTCAGCTGGGTCTTGATTGAGTTGTCCGATTCGGCGTTGGGGTTGCATCTCTGAAAAGGAAAAAATCCAGAGAATTGTAGATTATTTTGATGGATGACGATTAAAGGAGGCAAGGGCTTAATCAAGGGGGATACTGGGCTAAAGCTTCTCTCCCCAAAAAAATTTCGAACGTATTTTAAAGATCAATGAAACGCACCCATAGGCGCATCCAAGGGGAGGCCTCAGGGGACTTGAGTATCGTTTTTAAACTCGGCTAGAAAATTTTTCATTTTTTTTTGCTTTTCAAACATCAAATACTGATTATTTTAAAAAAATTTACCTTCGCTTCGCTTCGGTAGAGTTTTAATCAATTTATCAATTTATGAATTTTTCGAATGGCATAATGATGTACTCTCTAAATCTGAATCTGTCAAAGGGTATAGTCGGTTAAGTAGGGTGATTTGGCCTTGGAAACCGATTTTGACCGTTCCTATCCCAAAATGGTCGCCTATTCTAGCAAATAATTTTGATAATAATTTTGAACCCCTAACCTTGAGTATTTTTTGGGGGGAGGAGGGAGGCCAAAATATTTGTTGTATTTCATAATTTTCTCGTTTCTCGCCAAATGCAGACAAAAATTTCGTTTTTTTTTTAGATAGCTGCTAGAAAGTAAAATGAAACCCTTAATTTTTTTTTGGACAATTTTTCGCCGATTTACGCTCTTTGAAAATTTTGAACTCCCCTTTTGTAATGTAGGGTCAAAGGTGCAATGGAATTTTTCCCCTCGAATTGAGTGTCATTTATCCATAAGTATATCACAAAAAAATTAAAAATTTTGAATTGGTGGAAGTTTGTCAAAAAAATTTAAACTGACGCCCCGAGCAATAAAAAACGTGTATTTATAGTTATGTTGGATTCTACAAAAAAAAAAATACTTTACTTGAAGTGAGATTTATGATGATATCTGACATTAAAATCGACATAAGATCATAATTGAGGGAATCTAACTCTCGAGATCCTATTTTAGGCACCTCTTCCCTCCCCCTCCCCATTTTGAGTCGAGATAAGATAAGAAATATGGATGTCAATTTCGCATAAGTCGAATCTTCTGAGTACGAATATGAAATCAAATCTGCAAATGGAGCCTCTCATGTCTCCGTTCAAGGGAGAGGACAAATCATATTCTTAACTTCTTCAAATATTAACACCCCCCCCCCCCCCAAAAAAAAAAAAAGTTCTGAAAGGATTCAAATCAAATACTAGTTTTTGAGTAAAAAAACATGCCATAAAATTATTTTTTCGCACCTTATTATGTACTTTGAACTGCATAAATATTGAAAGGTACATATACAATTATACATATAGATCAGTTTTTTGCATGACATTGGATGTTATTTTTTCACTTTTTGGACAAGTTTTGATTGAAAAATCGTATAAGAAACTTGAAAGTTATAATATTCGTACTTAGAAGTTTCGACTCATGCGAATTGGTCGGGGGCGTCAGTTTTAATTTTTTTTTGATCGACTTCCACCACTTCAAAATTTTTGTGGTATATGTACTTACGGATAAAAAAATGACACTTGATTTGAGGGGAAAAATTCCATTGCACCTTTGACCCTTCATTACGAAATGGAGGTTCAAAATTTTCAAACGGCGTAATTCGGTGAATAATTGCTCAAAAATTTGTTGGGTTTCTTTTCACTTTCCGGAAGCTACTTATTTAAAACGCGAATTTTTTATCTGCATTTGGCGAAAAATGAGAAAGTATGAAGTAAAACACACATTTTGGCCCCTCCCACCCAAAATACTCGAGCTAGGGGTTCAAAATGGTTGTCAAAATTATTTGCCAGAATAGGCGATCATTTTGGGGTAGGAATGATCAAAGTCAGATTCCGAGGCCAAATCACCTTACTTAACCGACTATACCGTTTGGTGAACGTCATATTTTTTTGAATCAATAAAATGACTTGACTGAGAATAGAATCAGTGATTTTTCATCGATCTTCCAGTCAAAAATACTCATGTTTCAGACAACCCCTAATAAGTCAGGAAAAAGTGGTAATTTTTGACTGAAAGAGTGAAAGATCAGTGAAAAATCAGTGATTTTTCTCTGACTCAAGATTTCAGAATTTTACCAAATTTCACTTATTCAGACATTCAGATGCAAAAAGTAGCAAGTAGGTACGTGCATAATTAGAGTGCGGATTTTTATTCGCTAAAACTGTGAAAATATGCCATCACAGTGATTGAAATATGACAGAAAAAGGCATTTATCCAGATGTAAAAATTTTTCGATCTGAATGACGTGGTATGCTAGATTGAAAATAGTTATGTTTGATTTTTTTTTCAATAACTTTCTCGGCACTTTTTCAGGTTTTACATTTTTTTTTTTGGTTAAAAAAACAATTAAAATTCAAAATTTTGGTCAAAATCTTTAAAATATGATGAAAATGACCGAAAATTCAGAGTGTCTAACAACTCCTGTTCGTCCTGTTTGTACTGTTTTGGGCTGAGTGGTCCTGTTTGTCCTGTTTTTGTACTGTTTTGGGGCTTTTTTAGTGAAAAGTCCTGTTTTGTAACAATTTTGAAATTCCACCCACCAAAATAGAAAAAAAATTTCAATAAATGATCGTAGGGCTAATTGAAAAAAAATTTAAAAAAAATAAAAAATAGCCAATTTTTTTGGAACTTTTTTTTTTAGTATTACATATCTAATGTTCGTTCTTGTTTTTTATATACTGGATAAGATTTGTTTTTATTCTATCTTCCTTGTCCTTGAATTTTTAAAATAAATTTTTTGCTCATTTCTAACAATTATTGAAAAAATTCGTTTCAATTTTTTTTGCCAGAATAGGATTTTTTTTGGGGGGGGGGGGTACAAAATCGATCAGAACCGATTTTTTAAAGGTCCTGTTGAAGGTCCTGTTTGTCCTGTTTTGGGGTTTTGAAATTTTGTTAGACACCCTGAAATTGTTGAAATATGCCAAAATATGCGCGTAAAACGTTTGAAATATCCATAGTTATGCATTTTTGGCCAAAATATGCTACAACAAATGGGACTCATTCGACTCGAAATTTTATGAATCGCGAAGATCGAAGTGATATGCGCAATCATCTTTGACATAGGTAGCAAAACATGCAATTTCATAAAAATCCGCTCTAATAATTATATTTATCGTTTATTCCAAGTTGGTATTATTCGCCTGTTGAAAGCTGACTATACGTTACCGAATAACAGGGGTGCGTTCACTTTGGGTTTGAAATAAAGTATACCTTATTTAAATAAGGTATAAACAAAGCATTGGTGTACAAAATCGTTCATTAAATTCAAAAATTGCTGGTTAGCAAATTTTTGTACCATTTGATTGTTATAAAAATAGTCATAAATTTTTAGAAGGGTGAAAAAATGATCGATCAAAATCTGTCAGGAACGAAAAATCTGATTGGCTAACGCTTTGTTTACACCTTATTTAAATAAGGTATACCTTATTTTTTTCCAAAGTGAACGCACCCCAGATTACTCAATTTTTTCCCTGATTTTTTTTATGAATTCAGCCCTTTCCTTGAACAATTTTTGGGTGGGGTTATGAAAGGAGGTAAAATAAAATTGAAAAACTCACCAAAGAAGATATTTCTTTTTGAACGTACGACCTTATGGAATATAATTCGTCTACGTTGTTGGTAGTCTTTAGAACAGTTAAAAATATATCACTGGGGACTGGGAAATCGCTGCACTGTAAAAATATACTCGGTTTTTATTCGTCGTTGAGAATTAACAAGGTGTTGAATTGAATGAAATTATTTACCATCCAAATAATACTTTGGTTAACGTAATCCGGATCCGAGACCATCGAGAAGACCGGATATAGGATCACTTCGGCCAGAATCTCTCGAGCTAGCGATCTTAACGGTCTGCATAGGAAATCTGATTCCGGAATTACTTGGTAAAGGAAGGCATCGGCTATATTTTGCAAGTACTCTGAAAAAAAATGAAAGAAAAATAAATAATTATGCGTAAAATTGGTAATTTTTAGGGGAGGTGGGAAATAAATGAAACGAGTAACCTACCTTTTTCTTCTTTGGTATTCATGCAAATATGATCTCTGCAAATGGCGCCGTGCTCTAAGGTGAATTCTAAATCGAAAAAATACGTTTCTAAGTTACCATGATTGGCGGATTTCAATTTAGATCTGGCTTGCTTGAAAAGACGCAGATGGGTGGCGAGGTCGTCGACCAGTTGCGTGGTAACGTATGGAATCCAGTCGACTTCTTTTATTCTGGAAAAGTGAAGAAAATTAATGAACCGATGGTGAGGAACAATGTAATACTTATTTTTGTTTTGAAAGTTCAAGGTCATTGAACTTCAGTTGATGACGTCATAAAACTGGGAGCTGAGATCGGGAGGTCGTTAAATAAAACGATATCGTAAAAATGGGACATTTTATCACTTTCATGGTCACTGATGGTTTTGATTTTTTCTTATCATTAACACTTTTCGACGTAGGTAGTTCGAAAAAGACTTGATAGTTTTGAACATTTTTTGTAATGATAATTTTACAATTTTGTGCAATTTTGGTTTGAAAAAATATCTTGGAAGAATTTTACGAATTTGAAAAATATACTCGGTAGTATCACTTCGAAGTTAGCTTTATCCCTTTTCAAACTTTTGTTGTTAAGAAAAGTTTCCAAAACAGAGGTTTTCTCGAGTTATAAAAGGAAAACTTTGATTACTTGATAAGAAAACATGCTTCAGATAATCGATACAAAATAATATGAAATTATTTTTACAAATGATCCATATTGGTTTTTTAGTTTTCAATTTTTTTTTCAATGACAATTATGGTATTTTTTCGAGAAATGGAAAGATATTTGAGCTGTTCCTGGATTCGTTGTACTATTTTATAAATTTTTTACGAGTCTTTTTACGATTTTCAAGTAGATTATTTCAGTAGAATTTCAGAGAAATTTTAAAATTGTACATTTTCGAGAATTTTCCAATTTGTATGTTATTCAGCGGTTTTAAATTTTTTGAAGATTATTTTTCTTTAAATTTTGCTACTTTTCACAGAATTTTATTTCGACAATTTTCACTACATATAGATTAATTATTTTTTTTCATCGAGTACCTACTTGAAATATTTCTGCTATTATTTTCGTTGATCCAAATAGTCTTTCTTCTATTTTTAAATTTTTTTAAAACTTTCAAACAAAGAAGGTGTTGGAGAGAAATTTTTTATTTGCTTTATGTGGTAATATTACAATAAAAAATTAACATTAGGGCGGGGGTGGGGGGAGACTAAAAGGCCAAGGTATTTGAGCAAGTCAAAGTTCCCATTTGTGAAAAAAATGTTTTTTGAGAGGGGTGAAGAGGAGGAATTCCCTCGGCGACGCCAGATAACTTGAAAAGAGAATTTTGAGTTCAAATATGGTTTAAATTCAACATACCTTATAAATTGAGTTTTTTAAATTGAATTAAAGCTAAAAATGTTGTTAACTAGTCCAACACGACAATTTTTTGGAGATGGGGCCCTATTTACAACGCTACCGTATGTTATGACTCTTTTTCTCACATTTTCAAGAAACGATATAAGTTGAGACAATTTTCGTAATGTTTCTAACAATTCTCAATATTTTCAAAAAAAAGTGTAATTTTTTCAAGTATCGACTTGGTATATAAATCTTAATATGTATTTTATAGGCTTTTGATAGCAATTTTTTTTCAAAAATTTCGATACCATTTTGAATAACGTTGTGTATTATGTACTTTCGACGATTTTCATCGTATTTTGATATTTTTACCATTTCTTTGATAATTTTGTTCAGTTACTTATTTGTTTTCATTTGTTTGCTAAATTTTATCGAATTTATTCATTTGTTAATTTTTTTTATTTAGAAAATCTGACGAATTATTTTCGTCTGGTGGTTTTCTTGTCCTATTTTCCATCGGAAAAAGAAAAATCATCGTTGAATATTTTTTTTAGAAATTCAGATGAGTTCATATTTTTGAAAATTTTCATTATTTTTTCTATTTTTAATTTTAAGGGTTGTCTAAATTACTTTGTTATTTACATCATTTTTTCAATATTGAATAATTTGTACTTTGCACAACATATTCAATATTGAAAAAATTTATTAACTTGCATTCTAGGATTTTGTCTATATTTTTTGAAATTGTATCACAACCAAGAAATTGGGTTTTTCTGCGGCATAAAAATGCATTTTTTAAGAATTTTATTACGTTTATGTCTAAATGAAATCTCAAACTATTCGGTATAAAGTTGCCTGTATGTCTGGAATCATTCTTCGTGTCTAAAATGTGACCTGGAGAATCAATTATTGAAACTGTACTTCAAAATTTGGTTTTTCTTAAATTGAAAATGTTCAACTTTGAAAAAATTGTACATGAATTTGGATTTTTAGAAGTATTTTGGTACGATTTTCCAACATTTTAACTACAATGAAAATTCAAAATTGTGATCCCGGGCGAAGAAAGAATGTTAGTGTTAAAAAATCTTTTTTTTTTTAAAATAGGAAATTTAGTGGTCTTTTAAATTTTTATTATATAAAAAAAACGATTTTTGGACATCAACATTCTTTCTTTGCCAGGGATCACAAATGTGGTAGTGATTGTAAAAAGAGCCGTTAAATGTCAAAAAATCGTTTTTCGTTTTTTTTTGTTTTTTTGTTCTAAAAACCTTCCTCTACAACCCTATGTAGTTGAAATTGCCCAAAAATCAATTTTAACCCCTTAATTTTTCGTTTGAAGTGAGCCTCCCAACTTCAGAAATACGATATTTCATATTTCCGAACACGCCGCACAGTGGGCCAGGAGACCCCCAAAAACGTTCGTTTTCTGCGAAAAAAAATTGTCATGGATCAAGTTGGCAACACCGCTAATCTGTTGTTAGATATTAGGGTAGCACGAAACGATTAGCGCAATTTTGATTTTCGTCCCCCCGTCCCTTCCAGCACCCGCCAAAGTTGACGATGTGCAGTCAACTAGTTTTATCTTGTTTATGGGGTGTTTACAAAGCAATATTTTTCTGGTTCATGTTAATATTTTTGAGATGTCAATTAGTGCAAAATGATCAGAAAAGTAAGGGCTATTCAGCCATGTATTTGGTTTTTCGATTTGAGAAATGATAATTCAATCATAACTCTCGAAAGATGTCCATATTTTTGCAAGATTTTAAATGGTTTTTGGAATAAAACTATACTTTCCCAGTCGGCGTCAGTGTCCGCTTATGGTTAAAATTATAGATTTTAGTGTCCTGAAACTGAATCCGGTGTTATTTTTTGCACGAACTTGCACGATTTGTCTACACGGGCAATTTTCTGACAGAAATAAGTAAAAAAATCCATGTTTTTTTGAGAGGGGTTCAAATTAAAAATTCGGTATGGTATGCTATCGTGTCGTATAATATATCACCATATACGTTTTTGAGGTCGTAGATTACGAATTTCGTACTCAAAAAAATTTTTGAGTAGGAGGGGTGCAGGAGGGAGGGGTAAAAAATGAAATTACACCATACTATCGTGTAATATGTCAAAATATATGTTTTCGAGGTCGTAGATTACGAATTTCATTCTCCAAAAAATTTTGGAGTTGGAGGAGGGGCAAGAGGGAGGGGTAAAAAAATGAAATTTCACAATACTATCGTGTAATATGTCAAAATATATGTTTTCGAAGTCGTAGATTACGAATTTCGTACTCAAAAATTGTAGAAGGAAGGCAGTAGGTGGGGTTTAAATTTAATTTTCGCTATATCCTTACTCGTACAATTTTTTGAGTACAAAATTTGTAATCTACAACCTGTTGAATGTATATAATTTGACATATTATATGTGCATTATCATTGTGAAATTTCAATTCCGATCCCTCCCTTACTCCAAAAATTTTTTGAGTGCGAAATTCGTAATCTACGACCTCGAAAACATATATTTTGACAAGTTACACAATATTATTGTGAAATTTCAATTTTTACCCCTCCTCATGCCCCTCTTCTCACTCCAAAATTTTTTTGAGTGCGAAATTCGTAATCTACGACCTCGAAAACGTATATTTAGACATATTACACGATATTATTATGAAATTTCAATTTAATTCCCTCTCTCCTGCCCCACCCCTCACTCGAAAATTTTTTTCTCTTCAAAATTTGAAATCTACGACCCCAAAAACATGAGGTAAACATTTCTTGAACGTTCTTTCGGGGTTTTTGAGCAAAACGAACGTTTTTGGGGGTCTCCTGGCCCACTGTGCGCCGCTTGCAATCTTATAAATAATTTTTTTTAATATTCATAAATATTCTGTTATTAAACGCGAAGGAAAAAGAAAAACCAATAATAATATAATTAATTCACCATAAATAAAGAAATTAGAGGGGAAAAATACGACGTGATGACATTTATTTCAGTTTTGTTTTTTCGCTTTCCTGACAAATTTCACAAATCGCAGTTAACGGCCCTTTCTACAATCACTGCCACAAATACAATTTTTTTTTTAAATTGAAAATTTTCTCTCCCATAATTTTTTTTTCCAAGTCGGTAACCGGTTATCGAAAAGTGGAGATATCGAAAAAAGTTTGAAACAAGGGTTGTAGAGAATTAAAGACTGAAAATTTTACGTTCTGTAATTTTTTCTTCATTTTGCAATGGAAAGAAGTAATGGTATAAAGTTAACTTGAGTATAATTTTTTCTTTTTATTATGCCATAAATCTTCCTCATTGCTAGATGAAAAAAAAATTACAGAACGTAAAACGTTCAGTCTTTAATTCTCTACAGAACTCTTGTTTCAAACTTTTTTCGATATCTCCACTTTTCGATAACCGGTTACCAACTTGAAAAAAAAATCATCCAAAGAAACTACTGTTTTCAAAAAATCGGAGGTATCAGAAAAGTGTGAAATAAAAGTTGTAGAGAATTGAAAACTGAATATTTTACGTTCTGTGATTTTTTTTTCATATAGCGATGGAGAAGAGTTATGACTTGAAAAACAAAAAATGTTCATTTTTTACTTCTCTACAACTTTTGTTTCAAACTTTTTTTCATATCTCCACTTTTTTGGATATTATTGACATCTGGTTCGAAACCGCTGAACCGGTTTCAAAAAAAAGTATCACATTTTAATCGCATCAGTGCGTAGACTTCATTTCAATAAAAAATCCGGACCCCCATTTTTTGACCCAAAACGGTTTCTCAATTTGTGGGCATCCTATAGGTCGAGCTGAAAGTTTAATAATCAATCTTCAATGTCCTCGACGCCAGGAACACATTGCCGTTTGAACCGTCTTGATATCTCTTTTCACTTTTGAGATATTGAGAAACGTTTCTATTTACCAAGACTTTTGTGTCATACTGTAGGTATGATTTTAAAATATTTTACTACCAAGTTTGAAAAAAGGAGATTATCAATGTAATGTTTTGTATCTGAGGAGCAATTTATTTTTTCTATTAAATTATAGGGATTATTTTTTTAAATTTACAATAATTCAAATTTTAAAAAATTCTAAATCTAATATGCAGAATTATTTGGGTTAAGCATGATTTTTAAAAATTTTACTACTTATCAACTTTTAAAAATGAAAATTTTCAAATTTTTGTATTCAGTTGAAAAAAATCAATAATATTCGATTTTCATCATATTTTGGAAAATAATTGAAAGTCTTCAAAATACAAAATTACACTTTTTATAGAATTTTTTAACATCATTTTAGCAAGACTGAAAGGTAATTTTTTTTGAAACAAACTGCAGACCGTACGTTTTGTGTAGTTGTTCGTTCGGACAAATCGGACTTGATTTATGTTTCAAAGACTTATTTTTCAAAAAATTCATTTTTTTATCACAAGAATTCTTTTTTTCCTATTCAACATTTCGTTTTGAAAAAAAAATCGTCGTAAACTTAAAAAAAACCGAATTCATCAAGATTTCTCACCTATTTGCTAATGTGAAAATAATCTTATGAGCTGTATCTTTCAACTGGTAAGGAAATTCTTGGTCATCGCTAATCTTATCGTACCTATTAACAACGAATACAAATTCAAATACATTGAAACGAAGCAATATAAATAATTGATTATATCGTACGTATGGTAATTCGTAGGTATTCGTGTACGTATATGCACTTGTAGTTATAGTAATCGTAATGCATCAGTTAGAATTTACGTACTATTGAGGGAAAAACTCCCAGCACGATTCTAATCAATGTACCTATTCGAAATATTCGTACGTCTATGTGCGCGATAATCGCTCAATTTATTCTCAAATACACGTATTTATTTACCAAGGATGTATGAAGTCTCGAAAAACGTAGTATAAAATAGTCTGCAGTTCTTCGTCGATAACGTGCGATCCGGTGAATCGATTATCGAAATTATACTTCTTTTGGTTTCTCTTCATCAACTCTATTACCTAAAATTTAAATCGGTTTTGTTAAAAATTAAAATAAAATTCAACTCGATTGCAATTAATTACGAAACCGATAATTTTAAATTACCTGAGGTAGACCGGTACTGTCATACGATAAATTGTCAATTTCATTTAGACCTTCGTCGATGGTGTGTCGTTGCTGGATATACACATAAGTTATGGCTCTGTAATGTTACACATATTAAATTTGTAACGATTAATTAACCATATGTAACGTACAAATATTAACCTACGAGGCGAATTTTTATTACAGATGTGCAAATAAAATCAACATCGGTGGCAATTAGCCGAGTTATCAATTTGTATGCACTTACCCGCAAACGAACGCTATAATTGATGAAATTACGACTAGACAGGTCGTATATCCGAATGTGGCCACACATAGTACGACTACCAGTAAAAACCATAGAATTTTCATGATCCTCCGATTCCCAGCCCTCTAAACGAATGTAAACAAAGATGATGAATTAGTTCGGCGGAAAAAAGTACTTTCGTTATCGGTGCAATTCGCTGCGTGGATATTGTTTGGAATTTGATAAGAGATTATAGACAACGAGTTTGGGAAATAGAATTACGTTGGATTTTTTTTTCTACGACGTAGTTATTCGTATTGGGATTTTGTAATATGAGGTGAAGTGAGATGAGTATGGCGACGAATGACAACATAGGACGGATTCAATACCCGAGTATCGAGATAAGTTCCCATACGAGGTATGTGAGTGATAAGAATATACAAAAAAGTGATACCAGAAACCATCTTGTGATAAAATCGAACGATATGGGAAATTGGTGCAATATTTGAAGTAAAATTAAAGGAAAATTATGTAGAAAAACTTACTCAACAACATAATTCAGATCTGATAGTGGTATCGAGACGATCCATAAAAAATCACTATTCCGGACGATTATTTGTACCGATAGCCTAACATATGGTTCGAATCAGATGTTCGGTGGTCGACCGAGACTTCGGTAGCCGAAAAATCGAACGCCCGACCAAATTGGCCTTTTCTCGTCGCGTTTTTTGGTATTTCGAAGAAAATATCAACTGTTGACAACACTCTGGCATAACATAACGTCGAAAATGATAAGAGACTCGGATTAAGGTGGAGAAACGCGAGCTCTGCGGCGGCCTTCGAAACCAGCCAATTGCAGCGCTGCTGTAGGCATCGTACATAGACGGCGCAAAGCGGCCTGTTATCGTATGTGTATTGTTTTGGAGTCGGTTGTAATGTAATTTTGGTCAAGTGATAATTTTTTCAACATGTTGGTTTTTTTAATATTTATAATGCGTATTGATTGAGGACTCGGAATTAATTCGAGGGGTGTCGAGAGATCGCCCGGAAAGGACGAGAGCCAGGAGCATGAGAATGTGTAATTTTTCACGTTTGGCCTGTTTTTTTCCAACAGAGACGCAGATGTTTCGCATGTGTACCTAAAATCTATCCGAGGTAGTTTTCGTCGAAAAATTGGGAATTTAACCCTTTTTGATTGATAAGATGGTGTTTGCCGATGGGATGTTGTTATAGGTGTGATTCGATGTGCTCGTTAGAATGGAATTTATCCTGTGGGCTGTGATGCTGTATCATCTTAAGGTTATGAATGGTACAGTTTCGATGTTTCGAAACGACGATGTAATTGCGTAGATTTGCAACCTTGAGATTCTCCAACTCGTTCGAAAGTCCCAGTTTTAATTAAAATTCTGCTAATTAGTCGTTAGTTGTATGTATTTGGAGTATTTATTTCAAATTTTAAAAAGTAAGGTGATTTTTGAGAAATGTTTGTGAGATTAAATTTCAAAAGAAAATCTGAATGAGAAATTTTCACGTAGAAATTGCTATTTTTCAAAATCCTTCAAGTAAAAAATGGAAAAACTGATTTTTGCTAGTTATTAGTTCAAAAAACTACAAAAAATTCCCCCACCCCTCAGAAAACTGTAAAAAATTGGCCCGAAAAATTGAATTTTTGGTTACTTTTAGTTACTTTTTGGTCATTTTTTTGTCACACTTCTCTCCAAAAAAGTTACTGAAAATTACTTTTTTCTTCAAAAATTTTGCTATGATGCCTGGAATCAGATCTGCGAATTTTTCTCATTTTTACTCATTTTTTCCAAACCATTTAGTTTTATTTCTAGACTTTCGCATTAAATTATAAAAATACCTACTTAAAAAGGGGCAGTTAAATTTAATGGAGCTATTATTGTTCTTCTTGAAAGTACGAGCCAAGGAACGATGTGTTATTTCAATTTGTTTTCTTTCCTATTGTCCGGCTTTTAAAAGTGTTAAGTGGTTCTTGAAGGAAAAGAAATAGCCGAGAATAGAATACTTATAGTGAAAGCTGATATTGCAAGAAATCAAATTGTATTGAATGAAATTCTTCACTGTCGAAAAATTACTGCTTTAAGATTTTTAAATACAAATATTGTGATGAATCCCCCCCCCTCCCTCTGGAAATAATGCAGAATGAAATCAAATTGACTGAAAAATTATTTTTATCCGGGGCAACCACTCGGCCATCTGGTCGAAATAATCCACATTTTCACAGTACCTCGATCAAGAAGTCTTAAAAGTTGGAATTTCGCCCAAAAATTTACAAAAAATCGAGAATTTATGTGAACGAAAAAATAATTTGAAATGAGTTCGACATTCGTAGGTGTAAACTTTGTTTTAAAAAAGTATAATAAAAAAAAATTGAGAAGATTTATACATAGTTTTTTCCTCTTCAAACCAGAATAGAATTGGAGAAAAATATCACCTACGCAAGCGTTTGGGTTCGATACATTCGCCCACTTCAGAAGAAATTAAAATTAAAGAGCTCAGATTAGATGTGCTCTTTTAAAATGAAAAAAACACGAAAAAAAATTATTTTGTTTTTAAAAATCACAATTTTTAGCTCTCGATTTGCTGAAGTGTATGAAACCGATTTGATGGATCGTAAAAAAATAGTTTAAAAATCTGGTATAAAAAAAATAATCGAAATTTTAAAGAATATACTCTTTTTTCCGTATGTAATAGGGAGGCATTATTTTGAAAATTTGAAATGTTTTGAGACAAAAAGTTCAATCTCTGCCCCAGTGCCCCGCCTTGCACATTATTGGTTTAAAAAAGCCTAGAAAATTATTACATTAAAAAAAAGAAAGAAAGATAAATGACATCGTTTTCCCCATTTTTCATTGGGGGGGGGGGGGTGGAGGGCAAGATTTGAAGATAAATTTGTGAAAAGTCGAAAAATGGAGTTTAAATTTTTAAGTAAACGCACCATAAAAATGCTGAAAAAACCGAACCAGAATTTCAAACCAAGTATTTTGCATTTTTTCTTAAAAATTTAAAAATGATTTTTTCAAGTTTATGACTCATTAAAAAAGTAAAAAAGTTGTTTTATTCTTTTGATTAAGTAATTAATTTGATTTTTTTACTCTGATCTCGTTCATCTATTGATTTTTTTAAAAATTTGATAATTTTTGCAAAATTCGAAATTTTTATATTTTATTCGGGAGAAGGGGAAAATAGCTTGAAAAATAGTTTTCTGAAGATCGTACCGTAGTTTGGAAAAACCGCCTTACTTAATTTTTAGAGGTTTTGTTATACCAATTTTTTGGCAGAACCCCTTTTTGGTGAAGAGAGGGGGGGAGGGGGCAAATTTACTGATGCGATCGTAAGCAAAAATTGCAATTTACAAGGATGAAGTAGTGCTGAAAAGCCATGCGAGCATTAGACTCGAAAATTCTTCATTTTTTATTGAGAATCAATTTTTTCCAGAATAGGTAGTTGTTTTTAATGATCAAATTTTAAATTTTTTCATCACATTAGTTTTTCATTTAGGCATTTTTTATTGTTTCGACGAAATTTTTAAATGATTTTCAACAAATGTGTAAAACATCAAACTAATTTCAATTTTTTGCGAAGGTGAATTCGGGGAGAGGGAGGGATGAAAATAAGTCATAGAAGGTCCGAAGGTCTTGCAAAAATTCTACAAAAATCGTGCATTTCAATTTCGAAATTTTATTGAACACGTTGATTTATTTCAGTATTTGGAACCCCTGCACTATTCGAGCCTGTTGATATTTGAATAAAAGATTCATACTCGTACCATCGAGTAGTCGGAAAAAGGATGGAAAAATTCAATACCGTCTTGTACCTACACTTGTTTCTTCATTTTTTTTTGGGTGAAACTAAATAATTAATTGATGACTTACGATATTATACGAGTCTACAGGCTCGACGTACGTAGGTTTTATTCATGAGAACTTTTTTTTCGAATGATGCTCGAGAAAATTTGAAAATAAGATGAAAGAATGTTTGCTCAAGTTTGAATATTGCATCGCGATAAGATGAATCAAAGGAAGGAACTAAAATTCAAAGAAATTCTTTTGAGAAAAATAAATAATACTTATGCTTAGTTTACTCAGTAAATATAGATGTAAATAGGTAAATAATAAAGTATAGGTATTTTAATAAATATCTAAATGCAGAAAAATTGACAAATGAGTTGTACTTATAAAAGAAGAAAAATTGAGATTCATCAAGCTTTCATAAAGCTGGAAAAATAGAAATTCTTTCTCGAAGTGAAACTCGAGAAACGAAATTAATTTAAAAGTATTTTACAGTGCTTAATTCGTTAAAAAAAAGGAAGAAACTTGAAACTAATGAATAATTTGATGAATTTTTTAAAACTTGTTTTGTGCTTTTTCCATCCTTTGGCATCATTAAATTTGTCAATAGAATTTATTAATGGCATAGTACCAACGCAAATGGATACAGCCTGAGTCGAAAAATTCAGTTTTAAAATTTGTAAAGGAAATTGATGTAGATATTATGTACTAAATTATTTTTTGCGAAAATGAAAACACTTAGAAGATGAAGTGAAAGTTCTCGTTTATTCGAAAAAAAAATGAGGATAAAAATTGCCTATTTTTGGCCTCATGTGAACTGTTGAAGAAAATTCAATACTCTTTTTTCTTCTGAAATATCTTCTTATTGGAAAGTTAAAAAATTGAAAAAAAAACTTATCGAAGTTTTTTTTTGTGAAAAAATGAAAAAATCAATTTTCTGGATAAATTTTGCTTTAGATGCCCCCCTCCCAAAATCTTTTGATTTTTTTTGAATTTTCATAAAATAAATTTTGGTAGGTACATGTTTCATAAATGATAATTTTACTCAAAATGTTACAAATTTCCATTATCCCCTCCCCCTTTTGATTACCCTCTAATAAATAATGCAAAATTCCTTTCCAACGAAGAAATCGTTAGCATTACACCATAATTTAATAAAATGTCGATATTTCCAATACGAAGCCTCGTCTTTATTATCGAATTCCCAAATTCTATGAGGCTCCGAATTATTTTTATCTGTGATGTATTCCAACTTGGCATCACCGAAGTCCCAGACTTGTATTTGATTACGATCTTCGTCTCGAAATAGACCTATATGGACATCTCCAAAACCCCAATTCTGGTCAGCAGCTCCATTGGGGAAAGCGTGCAGATAGATATCATCGGTGCCCTTTTTCCACCACAGTTCGACGTCACCTTCGGGAGAATTACGTTTAAAACGTACTTTGTAATCGGTACCCTCCCAGGTTTGATCAACTGGCCCTTGCAAATTATCTAGGCGATTTTTATCAATTCCTGGGATTGTATAATCGACACTTTGAAAAAAAGTAGTATTGGGGTGATCTGCAGGCGGCGAATTGGAAACTTGTGTTTCTGGTTTGATTGTTTTTTCAATCACGTCTGTTAGCTCTTTAGCGACATAACGAGTGACAAAATCGACCAAATTTTGTTCTAGATTTGGTGACAGGTCAGGTTGGGCTTCGTGGATGGATTTCGATAGGTCGTCGAATGTGGTCACCAAGGTGGGATTCTTTCTGCTGTGAATTTCGTGATTTTTCTGTTGAACTGATGGATCGTATTCGATATCGTTTAACGATTCGATTAATTTTTCAGTTTGGTCCGAACCGGTTGGAAATTCTGATGGGATGGAGTTTGAAATGGATTCTAAGATGTTGTTCGAGAGTTCATCGCCATTTTCGAGGTTAATATTATCTTCTGGTACGATTGTCGAAGACGTTTCGACTCGTATGCGTATTTTTTCGTATTGTTCGGGTGTTGAAATTGGCTGGGTATCTTCAGACGTCTGGAAAGGGTATCGTAAGACTTCTACAGCTTGCTCGAAGATATTCTGGTCGCGTTGGACCTCCATCAAAACGTAAGCAGTTTCGAAATCTTGATCCCAAAGTTTGTCATCGGAAATGGGTTTCACCGATTCGAACGCTGCTACGTCATCGATGTAGAAATCTACATCTGAAATTGAAAACGTATCATTAGAGAAGAATCGGATGCTTGGATAGGTTTAGTGGATAATTCCAAAGTAGGTACCTTTTTTATCGAAGATTTTCATATCGCCGTTATTATCGTTTTTTACTATTTCTACGTATCCTGGAATCGAATATTTTCAGAATTTTATTCAATAATATAATTTTTTTTAAATAATGGAAAAATCATGCGAATACCAGTTGCGGAGCTGATTTGTTCTGGCGGATTTGACGGAACCGACGCTGTTTGAACAGCTGCGAATAAATCAAAGACGTGAATCATCTTCATCAAAGATTAGCTTAAGAATAGAATTTTTCAAAATCAACGTTACCGAAAATTACGCCCATCGATAGGGCCACAATTAAGGAGAATTTCATCTCAATTCTCGATGATTTAATTTGAAGCTCGTTAATGAAGAATAGAAATAGATAGGCAGGAATCTGAAATAGATTTTTAAATTTGAAACTTCCAAGTGCACAGACAGCTGATCATTTTGAGATAATTGAAAAAATGACGTACTTTATCGATTCGAAATCTTTTTAACGACGATGTAACCGCATTCCCACAAATATATTGAATAAACGACGGAAACAGGACATCTATTATTTAACAACGTTTTAACGAACCAGCTGATTGACGAGAGCAGACGAGACGATCACTTGGTGTTTCGACGTGTACGTGAAATTTGACTGCTGTGAATAATAATACAATTTTGCGTAGTTGTGGAGTGTTTATGGCGGTGTTTGTTTTCACGTAACGTAGATCGACGTCGGGTCTGAATCGAGGTCACCTTGGTGTAAAATTTTTCGCTGAATTTTCAAAATTCGCAGGTTCGTCTTTCAAGAAACCGCGATAGGAATGAAATCGAAAAAAATGGGTGGGAGAGAATTGAGGGTGATCATGTGGGTTGGAGAGGCGCAGGGGTCGTTTTAAAATTATCAACGATTGCGAATAATTTTTTCACGAAACGAATTTAAGGAGGGGGATAGGTTTTGAAAATTTTTAGTTGAATGCACACTCTCTAAATTTCAATCAGTTAAAAATTCCAAAATTGACTGATGAAATAGAGAAAATTGAGTCAATGATAATCAGTCAAATTCCACTGATTCCATTGTTAATCAGTGACATTTTACTGCCAATCAGTGAAAAATTACCGATTCAATCAGTGAATTTTCATTATTCAATCAGTAAAAATTAATTGACTGATTGCAATCAGTCAAAATTTATTGATTCAATCAGTATATTTTTCACTGATTTCAACAGTGACTCAATTCTCTCTATTTAAATCAGTCAATTTTGACTGATTCAAATTTACAGAGCAGCGTAGGAGAGGAGTTATTTTCAAGTAGTAGAAAAATTCTAAATGGCGATAATGAAAATTCAAACTATTTTTAGATTAAATTTAACGTGATTTTTTTCACAATTCATTGATTACCAAAATAAATCAAAAAACATTTGCTTCCATTATAGATTAATTCCATGAACGCTCCATCATTTTTTTCGACTAACGGAATCGGTGAAAGGACGAAGGGTTTCCCTCTCAACAACCCCTCCCCATAAAAGCTCTTGTACTAACTTCTAATTATTTTTTCCACAAATGGAATTTCAGCGATCAAGTCCAAATTTGTTCCAATTATTTCTTAATTCAAATTTTTTTCAATTTTTTTTTTCATTTTTTTAATGCTAATTTTTTTCAAAATTGTATCAAATTTTAAAATTTTAAAGACCAAACAATTTATTTCAACTAAGTATAAAATGTTTTCAATTAAAAATTACTCAAATTTTTTTCCAACTTTGAATTTTTCAAAAAAATATTCAACTTGATGTTTTCAGAATGGATTTCTTTTAAGGAAGGGGGAGGGGGGTTAAATTTTTTAGTTCAATGCACAGCGTAGAAGAGGAATCATTTTCAAATAGTAGAAAAATTTTGATCCAAAGAAATTTGAAAAAAAATGAGAAATTGGTTTAAATTCATCTGTATTTCTCAAAAGTGAGAAACTTGATATACTGGGATAAAAAATGCCCACAGTTCATGAAGGATAAAAGTATGACACATATGTACATACATTTTTTAGCAACGTTTTACAATGTAAAAAAAAATGTTTTTGGAAATTGAGAAAAGAGTAGCAATTAAACATGGAAAAACAGAAATCTTACTTTAGATCCCATTTTCTCAGAAACCACATGACCTACGACGTTTAGGTTCTTAAAGTTCAATTCAGGAACATCCCAACCATGTTTTAACAGGAGGGTTTGGGGACATCCCAACTTTATTCCAAAAATTTCATCAATTCATTCAAAATCAGAACCGTATTAAGTAAATCAATTCAACATAACAACACAAAAAATTGACAATTTTAAAAATCCAGAAAACTCTCCTGAACACAATAAAAAACCAGAAAGAAAATTGGTCGGATAGTTTTGAAGAAAATGGGACAAAAATATGAAAAAATAACCTTACGGGAAAGAGCTTTTAAAAGAAAAAAAATATCTATTTCCAAAAAAAGATGAACTTTTCAAGGCTGAAAAACACCTTTTGATAATGTTTTCCAAATTTTACCATATTTTCTCGTACAGTGTGCAAATCATAAGGCCATAGATTCATGAAAACATATCGTTACTAAAAATTAAAAAACGAATGCTCAGAGTTGTGTAGAATTGTGGGCCAAAAGTAAGGCAATATTTAATAAAATTCAATTTCACCACAGTCGTAACTTTGTTTAGGAAGCCATTTTGTCGAAAACCCCATTTGAAACCATTTACATATTTTATGGAATTTCCAATTTTTATTGGTGATAGGTTGATTTAAATTGAGGTAATTGTCGATTTCAATATTTCATCTGTGCATGGCGAATTGTTCTGAGCATTTTTTTAAAATCGATTTTTTCACCCCCACAAATCTACCCCTACTCTTCATGAGATGAGAATAAAAATTGAGTAACGAATCGATTTCATTTCAACCTGTTTTTTTTTACGTTGTTGAGAAGAAGAGAATGAAAAATTTACTTCAAAAAAATGCTAATACGGTTTGAAAAAAGGATAATGTTATTCATTGGGTTGCTTTTTCGATGAAATAACGAAGATAAAGTACAAAAACGATGTCTGAAAATAATCCTTTCTCTTTTAATTAACTAATTATATCAAAGAAGAATCAAAATTTAAATATAAAACGTTTTTCGACGACGTTTTTTTCACAAAAATATCACAAGCGACAATTGCACGAGCAGCTCGTTTCAACGAGTTGGGTTTTTTCGGTTCTGGGATGAGGGGCAAGGGAACTCGAACGGTCGTTGGACAAACTCGATTAAAATTCTTCTCGCGTCTACTCAAAATGTACACATTAGTAATTGCATAATTATACGACAAAGATGGAGTAAAAATAACTCAACGAATGAGAAATGAATTGTAATAATGGGCTCGTTTTTTTTTTCTCAATAATCATACGTTATATTTTTTTTAAACACGTAAAACATAAATATTGCAACTACTAAAATCATAAATGAAATAGACTAAGTCACCGTTGTAGTAGGTTTAGGTACAATTACACATATTGGTAGAGTGCTCGAATAATAGGTAGTCGTAAGTAATAAAAATAAAATCTACGCTAATTAAAAAGACTAGATCACAATACATCGATAGATTTATCAAGGTTTAAGTATGAAAAGGAGACGCAGCGAGATAGGAAAAGATAAAGTAAAATGTAAAGTAGTTAACGAGATTAGATTTTTGATTGCCTTTGATCGAGTTCGTTACTCGAATTATTTTTATTCGACGCGATTATTGCAATTGAATCACTATAAGGTTTAGGTACCCAACTACCCAGCGAGGTACCGAAGAGAAAAACAAAAACAAAACAGAAATGAGCACCCACAAAATAAAAAGAAAAAAGTAACACGAATTAAAAACAAAAAAATAAAAGGAAAAAATAGGTAAACAAAATTTTATAAAATGAACATTGTTCTTCGTGCTAAATATATGTTCGACGATAAAAGGGGAGGGGGTATCGCTAGGATAAAAAAAAACACTCGAGGAGGTAAAGTATAGAAACGGGGAGGGGGAGAAAAATTTTCCATCTTCGAGGGACATAAAATTAACGTATACATAATATCAATAATATAACATCAAGTGGGAGGAGGGGAAGGGGTAATAGTAAATCAATAAAGATTGATCTTTTTGGTTATCACAGTTCGGCACATGTGACACATGGTCAAGGTAAAGGAGCATCTGTCGCAGGCGCCGTGACCGCAGAGGAATACGACGTTTCGACGTCTTTCCATGCAAATTGGACAGCAATGGACTTCCTCGATTTCGGCGATTTTACTTTCCAAATAACGTAATCGTTCGGCGCTTCTTTGGCGTGATTTTCCTGGTATGAAACGTCCATCTGTGGGACATTAGGAATAAATTAGAGCCAGGTCATAGGCGTTGGTGGATCTTTTTTGTAGGTTGTCAATTTTATAAGTAAAGTAGGGGTAGAGGGGAGAAGGAAAGCTAGAATGTACATTTGAGGGATTGATATGTTATTTCCAGACGTGAGTACATAAAATTCCTGTATCCTACTCCCTCAATTATAAATCAGTAAAAATTATCGAAAATCACTGAAAAACTGTCAAAATTGCAGCACAGGAGAAAATCAGTGAAATTTTTTTTACTGAAAACAAATCAGTGAAATTTATGAAATTTGCTGAAAAATCAGTGAAAATTCGCTGCAAATCAATGAATTTTGCTGTTTTATCCTGTGCTGCAATTCTGACTATTTATCAGTGACTTTTCACTGATTCTGAATGAGAGTACTTGAAGATGTTTTTCAAAATGATTTTCAAGGTATACTTGAGAGCTCATCTCATAATCACAAAATTTCATCTTTAGGTAGTCTAAAAAATTAGATTGAAATCAGAAAATTTGAAAAATTCATGACTTTAAGAGAAAATTTCCAGTCAAGATTGGAATTTTTTAAAATTGTATTTTGATCGGACTCCCTGAAAAAATATTTTTTGAGTCAGAAATCTTCAATTCAACTTTGGTTTGTTTTTGTATTTTTCTTTAAAAAAATTTTTGATATAATTTCAAATATCAATTTGGTCGAAAGTACAACATTTTTCAAAATAGTTATGTAGGTCTGTAGGTAAGGCGGAGTGCTTCTCAATTTTTTTGGAAATAATGTAATGGGTCTGTCCCAAAATTATTGTGGTAAAAATTTGATATTTTTTGGTTCATGTTTAACCCCCCTCCCCAGCAAAAGCTAAAATTCTCAAAATTTTACATTTTTCAAAAAAAAAATGAGTGTTTCGTTTTCTTAGTAATAATTATAAAAACAGAAAAAAACCAGGTTAAGGTCCAAAAATTGAAAAAGGAGATTTTTACAGTAATTGATTGTTCTTGATGTGCTAAATTCAGTGGTGATGTTGAAAACGTTCGCGAACGATTCATTTCGTTGGTGATAGGAGGTCAATTTTTTTAGAGAAACTGGAGAAATTCTTCAAAAAATTTGATTTTTTTGAATGTTGAAGGGTATCTCGTGTAATGTCTATGTACCAATTTTCAGCTTAATCTGGTCATTTTTGGATGAGTTATTGTAGTTTTTACCATTGCGCAGATGGAAAAATCAACTCATAGGATTGAATTTAGACGCTTGAAGGTATAAAAAAGTAATTAATGCAGGCTGGAGACCTATTTTATGTCATCCTACTCCATTTTACAGCGTTTTCGCGTCAAAAAAATTGAATTAAATTTTCATTTTTTGGTTGGTAACACTGATTTGAGAAAAAAATATTACGACGACTCAGTAAAAAAAGTTCCTCTTTTTTTGAATTTTTTCAAGATATTCAACTGTTTTGTCAATGGACAAAAAATGACGTTTTTTGTGATTAATTTTTTTTCAGAATTAAATGTGAAAAATAGAAAACCCCCAAAAATGGGTCTGGGTCGTTTTACGTCCATCCACAATGAAAATCGATCTTCCAAAATCGATCAAAAAATAAAAATGGATCAGAACTAACAAAATTTTTCAAAATCACCTTTTTTCGAAATTTGATATTTAGGCCTGTTTTAAAAATTATTGTGTAATACCCTCAAAAGACTGGATGCGATTAACGATCAACAATAAACAATTTGAAATTTTGGAACTTTGAGCGTTTGCCAGACGCCAAAGAAAGTAATTTTCATTCGGAGCAACATAATTTTTTCAAAATTTCAAATGATTTCCTTTTTAAAAATAATGGTGTACTATTATTCCAAAAATCCTGAGGTACTTTTTTGGGGAGGGGGCTGCTCTGGAAAAACTAAGTTGTTGATATTTGAAGGGGAAGAGGACAAAGAATCTTACCGCGAGTAACCCTTTTGCTAATAACGGCGCCGCATTTGATGCATTTCTTCATCCTGGAGCTGCATTCTTCGCAGGCAATCTTATGCTTGCAAGGTTCAAGGATCACGTTATCATCGGCCAATTCGGAGCAGATTAGACATTCGACAGGAACCGATCTTTGGTGATCTGGGTCGTTTTCCGAATCTTGGTCGTCGGAGTCCGAACGAACCTGACGTAGCTCGAATTCGCCGCTGTATTCTCCAGTCTGGTGATCAGAGGTTCCTTCGCCTTCGGAACTATACCAAAAAAATGAGGGTTAAATTAAGAAATCCTGATTAATAAGATTTTCAGGGGGAGGGGGGCACTTACCTGTTTTCTAGACGAGGCAGTAATTCCGGAATACCTTTTAGGATATCGATCATTTGGCTTTTTTTGATCAAACTCGAGCAAGAATTACCATTTTTGTTAAGTATCGAAATATTACAACCGTTTTGCAAAAGGTAGCATATCATAGCGACTAGAAGCAGGTTTTCCGAATTCGTATTTGCGGTTTGCAGCTTGTTAGAGATCTGCAAATAGATTAATTTTTGGTTTTGTTTTGTTGCAGGTGTGGTCGGAGTAAGCGAGATCCACGCCAGAATCAAAGGTATGTGTTTAGATTTAAGTTGATGCTGGTGTGTACTTACGCTAAAAATACTCGGAGCTTCTTCCGGATCGAAATCGACGGCAGGAGATTGAGATTTTTTATTAGTCAGTGCCAAGTGTAAAGGGGTATCTCCGTTTTCGTCCACAGCGTTCACGTCAGCTCCCAGTTTGACGAGTAATTCGACGACGCTGTAGCGTTTCTATAATAGAAATAAGTACCCAGATTATTAGTATAAGATTTCTTTTGGGGGGGGGGGGTGATCTGGGTATACCTGTGAAGCGGCCAAATGCAAAGGCGTCTGTAGACGATCGTTTTTCAAATTTATATCCGAATGACCTTTTATAATTAGGATTTTGGTGACAGCTTTGTAACCGTTTAAAGACGATAGGTGGATGGCGGCGAAACCGTCGTCCTTTTTAACGTCTACCAAATGTTTGGCTTTTTGCAAAAGCTTCTCCATGATGCTGGAATCATTCCGAAATGAGATTAGAGAACAAGAATATGGATTAGTGAAGGTTTCGAGACTTACCCAGCGTGGCCTTTTAGAGCGCAGGTATGAAGTACATTGAATCCTTGGTTATTGGTTAGAGTGTAATCGATGTTGCTTTCGTTGCAAAGTAGATTAACCAAGTCTGTGTCCCCTTTGCCAACTGCGTCGTGAAGAGCGGTGTCGCCAAAAGAATCCTGAAAAATGAAAGAGACGTTAGAGAAATTTTAATGGGATTTTTTTATTTTTTGGAATTTGTCGAGGACTTACTTGTAGGTTTGGATCGCATTGAAATCGCAAAAGGGTTCGAGCACATTGACGAAATTGTTTGTTGACAGCGATGTGCAGCGCTGAGCAAAGGTTTTTGTTCACTATGTCGACGCTCATGCCGTAAGATAATAAGGTTTCGATGATGCTGGGTTGATTTCTGTGAAAAAAATATGGTGTCAGTGGATTTTTTATTACGAGGAATTTCAAAAAATCGAGCTTTTTTCTCTTTTTTCTGGCGGATGGTCGAAAATGACGTATTCGCGTGATGAAAAGGGCAAAATCAAGGTCATCAAGGTTATTCCTCTCTTTGTGTTCTTAGAATCAACGACGAGTGAGAAAAATACTCAAAATGGAAATTCAAAATCATATTTAGCAAAGATGAATTGAAGTTGGCGTACCCGAGGGACAAAAAACCAAAAGTTTCCGAATGAAATGGCAGTTTTCTCGTTATTTCTTCAAAAACGTTCGATTTTTCCCATTTTTTCAATGAAAATTTTTCGAAAAGCGAATAAATTGATTTTTTAAAAATTTAAAATGCAATTTTGTCGTTATTAGAAGGGGCAGCCAGCTCAACTGTTTCTCATTCGGTTCAGCCCTGATTTTTAGTTTCATTAGCTGTTTCCTTTAGATCGGAGTTTACATTGGGGGGGGGGGGTGAAGAAGGGATAAAAATTGAGTACGTATTTCCAAGTCAGATGAGATTTTTCCAACTTCCTCAGTAAAATTTTTTATGGGTTAAAACGTCATTTTTGCAAATTTTTTAATTCGAATCAAATTTTTCTAAATGGAAATGCAATTTTTCATTATTCTTCATTTTCTCCCTCCCTCCCTACCTCCTGTTCGCTATCTCGTAATTTCTAGTAGCTTCAAAATTCCACAAATTAGTCCCAATTTCATATTTTTTACTCTCTCATTTATAAATCAGTGAAAATAATCGAAAATCACTGAGAAACAGTCAGAATTGCAGCACAGGAGAAAAACGGTGAAAAATTTTTCAATGAAAACAAATCAGTGAGAAAAATCACTGGAAAATCGGTGAAAATTCACTGAAAAGTCAGTGAAATTTATGAAATTGGCAGAAAAATCAATGAAAATCTTTGAAAAATCAGCGAAAATTTGCTGAAAATCAGTGAATTTTGCTGATTTTTTCCTGTGCTGCAATTCTGATCGTTTTTCAGTGACTTTTCACTGATTCAGAATAAGAGAGATAGTATTCACAGGACGCTTTTCAACTTCTCGAATATTTTAATACATTTTTGTATCATAGTCCGAGAAGTTCATTTCAATTTTTGATTTTCCATGAGATTGATTCAATTTTACAAAATTCTATGAAATTGGCAAAACGATTCCAGCCCTGCATAGGTATCTAAAAATATTCGTAATCTTCGTCGATCTACAAGTCTTATTTGAAAAATTCTCCATCAAGTTCATGAATTGCAAGATGGGAAAATTGCGAAGAAATAAAAATGAAATTTTGGTAGAAAAAAGTAACACCCAAGGTCGTTTGTTTCATTGTTTGTAAATTGAAAAATCAATCGTGTAATTGATTTTTCAACCTTCCGATCGCGAAGAATTTTCTTTCCACGATCACGAAGATGAGGCCAAATTAAGGTTGATAATTTGACCAGCGAATAAATTACCCATAAGTAGCGTAATGTAGAGCGGTATCCCCTTCGGAGTCTTGGGTTTCGACGTTGGCTCCGATCGATAATAAAAATTTGACTAATTTCAGCTGTCCTTCGTGGCATGCAATATGCAAACAGGTTCGTTCGTCGCTGACTAAATTATCCTGTAAAATAATTTGTATTAGGGATTAAAATCGAAATTCAGAAATAAGTAATTTAAAATTGGCTTACCCCGGATCTCTTTTTGGAAAAGTATTTATCGAGAAATTCTAAATTTCCTCGTTCCACTTCGCGAAGTATGTGATCGATGGAGGCCTCTTCGGATGTTTCTAAATCTTGTATTACCCGAGTGATACCGCTAATAGCTCCTGAAAATAGGGTTAAGATGGATTTAGAAACGAGTGGTTGATTTTCAGGTAGCGAATTCGAGAGGAGACGAGTTACTTTTCAATTCTTCGGAACATTCGTTAATATTCGAAGTGGATTCGGCGTCCGGTATAGGTTCGATGCATAAAGGATTCAAAGTCCAAGCTTGATCTTCGATATTCACCCTGAGATCTCCGTCCGAATATATTTTAGTCACGTGTCCAATTTTTCCAATATCCTGTCGTAAATTAGATTCGACATAGATACGTTTCGAAGACAAATTCACATAATACGATAACTAACCCCTTCCATGATATCGAGCCATTCCCCATGACCTTTCTGCAGATCTTTGATTTTAGCCACGTCGCTGATAATTCGTACTTTGTCCCCGATTCGGAATCGATTAACTTTGACTAGAGCTTGCGGATGGAACGTCCAACGATTGCTGCAGTTCTCGAATTTCACTCGTACGTCGCCCTTGTCGGTGACTCGATGTACGATACCTACTTTGCCTATGTACTGGATCATGCGAGGATTCCAACCGCCGTGCCCTTCTTGTAGGATTTTCAACGTGTCCTCGGGTACGTTCACTTTGACCTTTTCACCGGGGTTGAAGGTGGCGATGTCTTCGGGTACGAGAGACGTTGTTGGCTGATTTTGACCTGTAACAGCAACCGGAGGTGTTAGAGACGAAGAGGCTGAGGAAATTGGCGTACATGGTGTCTATTGGCGAGAAAAACGAGAAAACTCAGAAAATAACGAGAATTTTGACAAGATTTTACTGCAAAAAGCAAGAATTTTCAAAATTTTTCTCTGTCTTTGAATTTTTTTTATCTAAGGATTAAAGGGGGGTCTTTTTTGGCTGAATTTGAAACTAGAAAAATTATATGAAAATGGTCTGAAAAATGATGAAAAGTGAAAAATTGAATCTAGAAAATACCTAGCAAGAATTTTGACGATTTTACTGCAAAAAGCAAGAATTTTCGTTTTCAACTCTTCCCTTGAAATTTTTTTCATCGAAGGATAAAAATGGGGTTCTTTAATTTGAAACTGGAAAAATTATAAATGAAAATGGCCAGAAAAATCCAGAAAATAGCAAGAATTTTGACGATTTTACTGCAAAAAGCAAAAATTTTCAACATTTTCCTTTTCCCTTGAATTTTTTTTATCAAAGGATAAAAAAGGGAATCCTTTTTAGGCGAATTTGAAACAAGAAATATTAGATGGAAAAGGCCAAAAAATCCAGAAAATAGCAAGAATTATGAGTTTACAGCAAAAAGCAAAAATTTTCAACATTTTCTCCTTCCCTCGATTTTTTTTATCAAAGGATAAAAAAGAGGTTATTTTTCGGGCGAATTTGAAACTAGAAAAATTCTATGAAAATGCCCAGAAAATCCAGAAAAATTGCAAGAATTCTCGTTTTTCTGATCTAAAGACACCATGGTATATTTGATGGTAATATGGGACCTAGAACTGGTAAATGATCGATGTAGCATTTGCCCCAGACGGCTGGTTTCACAGCTCGGATGTCCACTTTGCCTTTGTGGCCAATTCGGTACACGTTGTTGATTCCGGTTTTGATCCAGACGACGTTGGCGACAGATCTATCGGTTTCATTGTCCCAGCCTTTGATTCCGGTTACGCTGCCAACGTGTCCTGAGCCAAAAAATAAAAAAATTGTGTGAATGGATTTCAGTCCGGAGAAGCTTCGCAGTGCAGCCAATTTAGAAAAATTAAGTACCTAATCCACCGTCTTGATCTCCCCAGTCCCAATTCGGTCCTCGGATCACCTTGGCTCCGATAAAGACTCCTCTGATGTCGATTTTACGTCCCAATTCGCGAGGTGGTAAATCAAAGCATCTGTAAAAGTTGAAAAATTATAATTTACTGAAATTTCCGAAGGAAATGGTTATTCGCGAGCACTTGAAAATTTCTCAATACCCGTTGTTAGAATTTGTATCGTATCTTTTGAACGAATGCGTCAAATCGTGGTAATCGTTCATATAGCAAGCGAAACACAGGTCGTAATCGTAGCATTGGGCGCATTTGAAACGCATCCCTGTGAAGTCCTGCTTTTTGCATCCGTTGCACATTACGTGCGTCTGGGTAACTCCTGAAAATGAAAAAATAAAGTTATACTCCTGCTGAGAGATTTTCCAGAGGAATTCCCTTCTGGTTTAAGCTGTGTCTCTAGATCTAGGCAATACCTATAGTTGCATTATCGAATATACGTAAATCGTAGGCTCCGTCGTATCCAATACGATAATTGGTTTTATACCCGATGTCCCAAAACACAACCACCGTCTTATCAGGCGAAGTCCTGGTGCCAAATTCGGTAACAGTTCCGACGAATCCTTCTCCGCCGTCTTGAGCATCCCAATGCCAATCCGGACCTCGGATTACCCTCAATCCTACGTCGCACATTTGAACACTTTCTTTGTCGCAGAAACGTATTAGAAAAATTCGCGATGCGAACGAACCGCGAGCTCACTCGAAGGAGCCAATTTGCGTTGTGTTTTGAAGCATTTCGATTGAAATGCAAATATCTACGTTGCCTGTGCTTATCTGATAAGCTGGTATTTGAATTTTATTTGCTAATTGTTCGCGATTATCTTACGACACAAAAATAACCGAGAAAGAAAGACGACCATATTCGAGAATGTTACGAAAACTTATCATCAAAACATTGGGCTCGGTTGAGACGAATTTCGAACGAACGTCGTCTAGATACGGGCTGTCAACAAAAAAGCTAAGTAATCGAGGTAATACGATGTCTTGAATAATTTTGTAGCAGAATTAAATCGAAATTCGTTTCAGATCGCGATCCAGTTGAACCCAGAAATCAAAAGTAGGCGAAAAAAGGGGGAAAAAAGAGTTATTATTTCATCTCAGGTGACTCCGCGTTTCATCGGATCATTTACAGAATGCCTCGACCGTCTAGCGATTGTCGATTTTGTGTTTTCGCGCTTCGAAACTCGTCGCAGGAAAGTGGTAACATGTCGACGACTCTGCGTTCTGATTGGGAAATACTGGCTTGTAAAAAGTTTACTTTCATCGTGCAATTATATGTCATTACATGTTTGAATAATTAATGCTGCGAATAAGTTTTAGTATCGCACGCTATACCGATATTATCTTGAATTATTTAGCGAGATACTAAGGCGAGCTGTGTGTAAATTGAAAGCGAACGTACGAGTATAAGAAAACGAAAGTTGAAAATTTTCAAAATAATACGAAGAATTTATTTCTCGCGTTTATAAATTTAAAAAAAAAATTAATAATGCTATATAGGAAAAAACTCACAGTAGAAAATAGGTATGTATTAAAAAAGGATAGGTAGAAAAATGTATGCTGGGAACTAGGTAAAAGGTGGATTTTCGTAGATACCTAAATTTTTGAAGCTGTGGAAGGACGAAGGGGAAAATTATGTATAAAAAAAGAGGAAAATAGTGAGTTATACTATTGCGATAGGTAGTTCATGGTCAACTTTTCTCCAGTTCTTCGAGTTTTTTGATGTCGTACTGGAAAAAAAATTACGTCTTGTCGTTATTAAAATTATTGAATTTTTTTATTTCTAAATTGATGAAAATTATTTATTTTACCATGTATACGGATTCTTCTTGTCGGAGCGTCTTTCGTATGTGACGTGCTACTAATGGAGTGAATAGGTCGGGATCAGGGGTAACTTCGTCTGATTGACCCACAACCAGACTCACCAGTATGCTTAGAAGTAATGTGACGGCGAAACCGAGCACGATATAATACATGTAGCTTATTTTGAATAAATAATTGTAGTCTGTTGTGCTCCTGTAAATGAAAAGGTCTAGTATTAGTGTTAGTGTGATAAAAAGGAGGAAGGGAGAGAGGATGAAGATGAATGATTTTATGAGAGGCGTCGGTTTTCTAACTTCTAAATAATTTTCCCTTGAATGAGATTTCGACGATCCAAATCCAAATTCTATTCTAAGTTCAATTTTTTTGACCAATAAAATTTTTCAATTTTTTTGAAACTGTAAGTATACAATTTCAAAATTTTTCCATCAGTAAATTTTTTAATTTGAATTTTCCCAAATTTATTATCAGTACTCTGATTTCCAAGTTCGAAATTTTTTGAAAATTTTCCAACAGTAAATTTTTTTAAACTTAATTTTCTCGAAATTTTCCCAATTTTGATTTTTTTTATCATACCTATCATATTTGTAAAATTTTTCCTTTCAATTATTCATGTTGGAAAAAAAATTAATGTTGAAAATGTGAGGTTGAAATTTTTTTTAAATTTAAAGTTGAAATAGAATTGAGGAGAATTTGAAAATTAATGAACACAATTTAGAATTTGAAGAAATTTTTAAAAATATTGAGTTAAAAAAAATTAAAAAATCAAAGTTGAGAAAAATTACAGTTGGGAAAAATGCTAGTATGGATAGTTTTTCCACCTTTGTTTTCTTTCAGGTTCATAATTGTTTCCGATAATTTTGAAATCCATTCTAATTTGTTTTGAACTCTAAAATCTTTCCAATTGAAAAATTCTTAAAATTTTTTCCAACTTCGAATTCATCAAAAAATATCAACTTCATGTTTTTCAAAAAAAAAAATTAATTTAATAAGTATAGGTAATTAGAAAAAATTTTAGCAAGTAGCAAAAATTTGAAATCAAAAAATTGATATAATCAAAGTTAGAAAAATTTTGAGTAGGTAAATTTGAATTTAAAAAAAATTACTGATGGAAAAATTCTAAAATTGGAGATAGCTTTGGAAAAAATTTACGACCGGTTGAAGAAATTGAAAACTTTTCGAGTCCTGGACAGTCGAAATCCCATTTGCGGCAAAATTATTCAGGAGCTAGTTTCAGTTCTGTTTAAGAAGGGGAAAAAAAGTTGAACTATTCTATTATTTTTCAAATTACAATTTCTTGTTTTTTAGGTAAGTAAAAAAAAAATTGATTGGAAACCAAAGGAAAGCAAAAAAAAACAACAACAAAAAAACAATAAAAAACTGTAGGTAGGATTCAATAATACTGATCATTTTACAATCTATGTTTCGTTCTGAATTATTGCTGTTTTTATTGAAATTTTCATTATTTTGAATCAATTCGAAAAGAAACACTATTTCAAAATTTGAATGAATAATTATCTTTCAAAAAATTCCTTTTTCATATTGCTTCTTTATAATAGCAAAAAAAATTTTCACTGAACTATGTGATGTGGCTGCGTAAGAAATTTAAGATTTTTTGCACTTTCCAGCTTCAATAATACATATTGAATCTGTCAGTATTTTTTACACTTCTTTATGGTTCCAAAGAGTTGATTAAAAAAAATTTCTATTCCCTTTGATTGAATTAATTTTTCTTCTTTGAAATTTCAGATTTTCATGTAAATAATTCAACTTTTCTCAATTCGTGTAGTTCCGAAAAACTCTTAGGTTATAGGACTTTTTCGAAAACAAAATTCGATTACGATTTATGATATTCGTTTAAATAACGAAAACGATGGAAAACCACACAGCTTTATTTAGGTATTGTTGAAATAAATCGATTTCATCAGTTACATATAATTCTGTCGAAATGGTAACATTTTTCTTAAAATCTGAATTCTAGTTTTAATTTTTTAAAAAGGAAAAAATGTTACCTGAAAATTTTTAAAATTTTGATTCAAGTTTTTTCTTGGGAGAGAGGGGGCTTTGAAATTTTTTTGTAAATGATAATTTTTGCTAATTAGACATCATATTGAAGAATAAGAGATTATAAGGTTGAACCTAAAGGGGGGGAGGGAGTGCTCTGCCACCAGCTTCGATAGTGCCAAAATTGAATTTTCGGTCTGAAAAATTACGTTTAAGTCAGAAAATATAAATGAATGTGATGACCTTTTGAATAAAAAATTTAGGAGACTTTTTATTTTGAGGTAACAGTGAAAAATTCCATTTGAATCCGGAAAATTTTTCATTTTAGCTCCCTCCCCTCATTCGATAATGATAGATATCTTCCACAACCTTTATCTAAACTCTAGAATAAACGTTTTTATCATCTTTTACAACTGGTAGGGGAGGAAAGGGGAGAAATATCTTCCACAACCTTTATCTAAACTCTAGAATAAACGTTTTTATCATCTTTTACAATTGGTAGGGGAGGGAATGGGAGAAAAATTTGTCGTGAAAACAAACTTTTTGTGAAATAAATGTTTCAACTGCGATGAAAATCGAAATTTTTCCTCTTCTTTCTTTTTTTTTTTTTTTTTTTTTAAGACAAGCGAAAGTTTTTTTTTAGTCAACATTGTCTTACTCAACTCAGATTTTGGCTCATGAATTTTTTAAATTAGATTTTATCATTTTAAGTAACTAGTTAGCCAACAGAACGAGAAAATTGAGTCAAGAATATAATTTTTTTTTTTGAAAGAAAAATTGTAATTAAACGTTTTAAATAAACTTTATCAAGTGATCATTGTGATTATGATGTTGTATAGATTGCCTGCGTGTGTTTTGAGTAGTCAAGTTTTTTTCTGAATTTAATTACGTATTCCTTGAGACCAGCAGTTGTACTTGGACAGAACGGGGGCTGCTATTATAATGGGAGAGGAAGTCAAAAATTAGATATTTCCGACTCGAGTAATACTTTTTCTTATTTTTCGTACTCGAAATTTGATTTTTTCAATATTTCCTACTCAAAACTCGAAATATTTCAAATTAAAAAAATAATTTTTTCTTACAATTTTTCTTTTTTGAACTTAATTTTTTGATGAATATTTGATTTTTTTGATTTTTCGGGAAGAAGGAAGAGTTGTCCCTAACTTTTTCGCCATAGCCCTAAATTCAAAAGCATATACTTATCATATCGTACCCAGTTTGAGCTGCCGTCGTCGCCGTATTATTAACCGCTTGGACAGCGTCGTAAATCACAGTCGCAAAATTAGCATTACCGCATCCCGCCATCGAGGTAGGTAACGGAACAGATTTAGGTTTCGGACCTCCGAATCCCATCACAAAACAAAACACCAGGCCAGCGATGAATCCGGTGATGGCTCCCTGAAACCCCCAATTTTCGAATTCGTTAAAATACACGATAAAATAATGACCAAAGTAGAAATACTTATGTTTTTTGGAGTACACAGATACTCACCACTTCGTGCACCACCGGTATCATCATACCGGCGGTAAACAAGGCGAATAAAGGCCCGCCGCAGACGCCGAACACCACGAAACAAGTGGTCAGCAAAGATTCGTAGTTTTGTATGAGCAACGCTACCGCCAAACAGATGAAACCGTACGCTAGGGCGAGAAATTTCGTCAAGCCAGCGCCCAAGGTTGTCATTTCGGTTTTGTAAAAAAATTTGTAACTCGGCTACGTATGTAAACAGAAAGGTAAACAACACGTAAGTCGTAAATTTCGATTTCGATGTACGAAGCAAAAAAATTGCGATAGCCTTGACGGCTCGCGCAGAAGACACCTGCGTAAAAAATTCGTCACCTTGACATAGTCTTCCAGCGTTACAGCTGCCAGCGAATTGACGGCCGCCGAAACGGTGCTCAAAGATGCCGAAAATATGCCAGCTACGAAGAGTCCGGTCAGACCTGGAATTACGTTCAGTCTATCCAAGACGTATCGTGGGACCAGCTGATCGGCGGATTTTATACGACCTTCTCTAAGAACAAAATTTTCAGTTCGGAGTAGGTTGGGGTGACGATTTACGATGGACTGATAAACCAAAAATTTAGAATTTTGAAAAGATATCCCGTGTAAAAATTGTAGATTGGGGAGGCTAGAAAAATAAAAATAAAAATTTCAAAATCGATTCATATCTTCCAATCGCGCAAGAGCCTTCAATTCTTCAAAAATTGGCAAAAATTCAATATTTCGAAGATGTCGAAAAAATTTTAAGCTGATTTTTTTTTTAAATTTGGGTTTGGACTACTTGGGTTAAAATGAAATTTAAAGCTAATTTAATGACCATCTAGACCAAAAAGCAATTTTTAAAAAAAAACAGTGTTTTATAACTTTTTTCAATTTTTCTTCACAATAGGCGAATAAAGAAGAAAAATGTTTAAAAACTATAAAACATGGATTTTTTCAAAAAAATTGTGCTTTTTGGATTAGATAGTCACTAAAAATAAGCTCTAGAATTGATTTGATTAAAGGGTACCCGCGGTCAAGATAGGTGAATCGGTCTATGAGCCACTTTTTGAAACTAACCATCAGATATTATTAAGGACTTCAAAAAATTATTTAAGGACGCATTTTCCACCTCCCACCTCACTCCGCTTCACCCCCACCCCCCAAAATATCGATTTTTCTTTGAAAAATTACATTTTGGAACCTAATGAACCAAAAATTTTGAAATTTATGTGGTATACTCGGGAAGTGGTAACCAACTTTTGAGAATTTTTTCAGATTTTTTTGCACCGCCTTCTAGCCAAAACCTCACTTAGAAACTTTAAAATCGCTGTAATTTCAAAACTAAAAGACATCCATTTTTTCTTTTTGGTGCGAATATGACCGTACCTTGGTACAATATAATGCAAATTTTTTCAGATTTTTTGGTTTGGGAGAACATTTTTTATGGTGCTTTGATTGAAAAATCGTACGAGACATTTGAAGGCTCCGATTATATATTTGATTTTATTTTCGTACTCGGAAGGTTCGACTTATGCGAAAACAACACCCATATTGCCGACCTTATATCAACTCAAAATAGGAGGGTGAGGGGGCTAAAACGGGGTTCCGAAAGTTCGGGTCCCTCGAATATGATTTTATATCGATTTTAATGTCAGATATTATCGTAAATCACATTTTTGGCGAAGAAATTTTTTTTTGCTTCTAAAGTACCCGTAAAATGGGTAAAAAATAAAACATACACGTTTTCTATTGCTTGGGCTTCAGTTTTATTTTTTTTGACCAACTTCCACCACTTCAAAATTTTCAAAAAGGCATAACTCAATGAAAAATTGCTCAAAAATTTTGAAAAAAATTTCTAAGGTTCCTCTAAATATTGAAAATTTATCTGAAAAAACGCGATATTTTTACATGTATTTAACGAAAAACGAGAAAATTATGAAAGACTGAGGGTGGGGTTTTGGCTAGAATGCTCTGCAAAAAATATCTAAAAAATTCTCAAAAGTTTGTTACCTTTCCTCGTTCATACCATATAAATTTCAAAATTTTTAGTTGCATGAATGACGAAATGGGAATTTTTGAATAGAAAATCGCATTTTTTCGCCTGTTCTCCCAAACCAAGAAATCTGAAAAAAATTGCATTATATTGTACCAAAAAGAAAAAATGCATGTCTTTTAGTTTTGAAATTAGAGCAATTTTAAGGTTTCTAAGTAAGGTTTTGGCTAAAAGGCGGTGCAAAAAAAATCTGAAAAAATTCTCAAAAGTTGGTTACCACTTTCCGAGTATACCACATAAATTTCAAAATTTTTTGTTCATTAGGTTCCAAAATATGATTTTTTGTTCGAAAAATCGATATTTGTGGTGGGGGTGGGGGTGGAAACGGAGTGAGGTGGGAGGTGGAAAATGCGCCCTAAAATGATTTTTTGGAGTCCTTAATGATGTCTGATGGTTAGTTTCAAAAAGTAGCTTTTAGGCCGATTCACCTATCTTAACCGGGAGTCCCCTTTGATTTTTTTGCAATTTTCTGAAATTTTTGAATTGAATTTTTGACAATTTTCTGAAATTTTTAAATTGAATTTTTGGAAATTTCCGAAAAATTGAAGGCTTTTGCGCGATCGGAAGATATGAATCGATTTTACAATTTATTATTGTTTTTCTAGTCCCCCTAGCGCGAGATATCTTTTCAAAAATCGAAAATTTCGATTTTTCGGCTCACCCTAGAGACAATATTTCTTAAAATTTGGCTCACTTGATCGGATCGCAGTCGCGATAATAATAAAATAAGCAGAGCCCGGCTAAGCAGAGGGAAGACATGAAAGCGATCAGAATTGGACACGATAGCATCAGAGCTGTGGCTGCTGATTTGTACGATTTCATCGAGACGTATCGTTGAACTTGGGCTTGGTTAATGGCGTACAAGGTGATATGGGTGAAGAAACCGCCGATCAGTACACTGAACCAGGAATGCCTCTCGGTGGGATCGATATTGAAACTGGAATATGACAAGAATGATTTTCAATAGTTCGACGAGCTTGGGAGAAGTTACATTGACAGTACGAATCTGCCAAAGTGGTATCCTGGGGCTTACTTTGAGAATTGTATTCTACCTCGAGCATCGGCTGTGTCGAATATTTGCCCGAATCCATTAGCATCGATTGCGGTCACAATGATGATGGCGAATACCGCAGCGAACATGAGTAAAGTCTGCAAAAAAAAAAAACAATGCTCGATGATCGTATTGTCTTAGGTCAGGTTCCAGCGGAGTAATCAGTACGGTACTTGGAACAGATCGGTGATGATGACCGCTCGAACGCCACCGATGGTGCCATAAAATATGCAAATCACGCCCACCAAAATAATGGACCATGTTTGAGGAAACCCGGTGACTGCCTCGACAGCGATAGCCGGAGCGTAATGTACTACACCCATGTACAATATCATTTGCACGGTGAAGGCCATCGATGCCAGGAGTCTAGTCGCGCGGCCGAAACGTTTTTCTAGATACTGCGAAACACACCATAGAGAATAATTACTTCGTTATTGGAGTTCATAATGAAATACGATTCGATTACCTCGTAAACCGATATGGTGTTGTTTTTGAAAAGCACCGGTAAATAGAATATGGCTGCGGTTGGCGTTGATATAAGATAGGCGACATTTATCACGAAGAAATGCGTCCCAAAGTTGTAAACTTCGCCGGTGTATCCGAGAATTGAAATGGATGAGGCGAAACTGGCCACCAACGAGAATGCTATGGGTATTACGCCTTGATTCTTGTTGCCGAGCAGATATTCCTGTAATTACGAGTGATGTTTTTGGTAGACGTAGAATTGAATGTGTGTTGGATTTGCAAACGAATTTAATGAATAGCACGAATCTGGGTAGTTTGATGAAGGTAAACATCGAATTGAATGTACGATTATGTTTACCTATCAAACTGTTCTGTTACCTCGTTTGTTTGTTGTTTTCCGCCGGAACATCTGTAATAGACGCCGATCAGTATGGATACGAGTAGGGTTAATCCGAACACCACGAAGTCTGTCGTGCCCAAGTTCATGATGCTGATGAGTTCACGTTACGTGAGCATCTGAAATGAAAAGAAGTCTAAGTGAAAAAATGATTGCTGGTTTTAGAAAATCGTTGAAAGATGTGATTAAGAGGTACTCTCTGATTTTCGATCAGTGAAAGATCACTGATACACTGAGAAAAATGGAGAATGAAAAATGAATAGAAAGTGTTGCAAAAAATTATAAATTTTATTCAAAAAAAATAAATTTTATCCAAAAAAAAATAAATTTTATTCAAAAATAATAAATTTTATCAAAAAAATAATAACGGGGCACCATTCGCAAAATTAGCAATTTTTATCAAAAAAAATAATAAAATTTATCACGAAATTTGGTAAAGTTTATTGCATAGAAAATAAAGTTTGTCAATTTTGCGATAAATATTATTTTTTGAATAAATTTTACTAGTTTTGTGAATGGTGCCTTTTTATTATTACGTTTAATAAAATTTATTATTTATTTTTTTGAGTGTACATAGTCAGAATTGCAGCACAAGGAAAATCAGTGAAATTTATTGATTTTCAGCGGATTTTTGCTGATTTTTCAAAGAATTTTATTGATTTTTCAAAGAATTTTACTGATTAGAGATTTTACTTACTGACTTTTCAGTGAATTTCCCCCGATTTTTCAGCAATTTTTCCTCCTGCTTACTTTCAGTGAAATTTTTCTCACTGATTTAATACTGTGCTGCAAATCTGACCGTTTTCCAGTGATTTTAGATAATTTTCACTGATTTATAAATGAGAGAGTGGATAGAGATTATGATGATTTTCAATTCATTTTTTCTGTTCCGAAGCACCCTTTCCTTTGTTTCTAAAGTGCAAGGTTTCCAGCAGTCTTGCAAGTCCTATTTTTATTTTTATTTTTGGTTTAAAATGTCAAAATGACATGTTTTTTTAGAATTTTGGAATCATTTACTTTATTGTTTTTAAATATTTCCAATTGGTTTTCTCTACTCAATGGGAAAAAAATTGAAGCGTCCGTTTAAAAAACAACCATAGTCCAGAATCTGTATATGAGAAAAGGGACCCAAGTGTAACCTTTTTTTCGATACACCTATGTCCCCTTTCTCATGTACAGATTCTGGACTATGGTTGTTTTTTAAACGGACGCTTCAATAATTGTGTAGGAAGAAAGTTTTGCTCCCTCCCCCTCCCCCCAAAATCGTGAAATTATGAAGAATGTCCAGATAAAATCACTGCTTTTTCATTTAGAAATTTTGTTCAGACACTTTAAAAATGTTTTTTCCGTTGGGGTAATTCCAAAATCTCGCGAGACCATATTTTGCTCGACATACGCTGACGTTTAAAAACTTATAAATTTTTATATTTTCGAAATTAACTTAATATCAGAAAGTCAGACCCTGAAAATCACGAAACATGTTATAATTTTTCCAAGTTTTTAAAAGTCCAACAAAATACCGAAAAGGCTCTAAACACCTGAAATAAAATTGCTAGGCAAAAAAATAATGGATCAAGGTCAGAAATACCAATCATAAAGTTTCTTCTACCAATGTTGACAGGAAAAAACATATCCATGTTAACAACATTTCCTTTTGACTCTCATTTTAAGAAATAAATTCCATTACTATTTTGACCCTTCATTACGAAAGAGGGAAGAAAAATTTTCAAAAAGACTTAAATTGGCGAAAAATCGTTCCAAAAATTTTGAAAAAAATTCTTCAAGGTTCTTCCAACCCTCTAAAAATTATCTAAAAAAAATAAAACAAAATTTTTGTCTGGATTTGGCAAAAAATGAGAAAATTATGAAAGCAAACACATATTTTGGCCCATCTTCCCGTAATACTTGGAGCTATGGGGGTCTAAAAATTTGTCAGAATTGGTTACCCTTTTGGGGTAGAAACGGTCGAAATCGGCTTCCAAGGCCAAATCTTCTTTTTTTTTCATTTTTGCAAAGTGATGGGGTAATTTCGAAATTTTAAAAATTCACCAAAACTCGAGAAATAGGTACGAGGCGTTGTTTATGCAATAAGGGATCTTGTGATGAAGAAAATCGAGCGTCAGATTTTGCACGATTTGTATGGAAAATTTAGGTTTTCTATGGGAATTAGGCAAAATTTCACGTTCGATTTTTTTTCACCTCAAGGTCCCTTATCGCCAGGCTTGGGTCGCCGTTCACAAAACGAACGAAAAGTTCGTTCAAGTTCGTGAACGAAGGCCTAAAATGAACGAACGGAGACGAACGAACGAGTATTTCGACAATGAACGAACGTGAACGGGTGAACGACCAAAAAAAAACGAATATGAACGAACAAAACGCTTCCAACGTTCGTTTTTTCGTTCATTTTTTTTTATAAAAACGCTAAAAACGTCTTGTTAATTTCGACTTTGGATCTTGATTTTTATGTTTGAAAAATAAAATTATTGATTAAAATTCTTCTATACTTTTTAATTTTTAACACCAACAGAACAGAACAACACTTGACGTGACCTGATCCTAAGGGGGGAAACAAAAATGTGGTAAAAAATGAACAAAAAAGGTCGTTCACAGTCGTTCACGTTCACGAACGAAGGGGCCAGATGAACGAACGGAAACGAACGAACGAATTTTTCAGAAACGAACTAAACGACGAACGAACGAATGAGTGAGATTTTCAAAACGAACTGAACGCGAACGCGTTCACGAACGACCCAAGCCTGTATCGCACAATCCCTCACAAATGAACTTTCGCACTTGAAATTTCGGATGTGGAATTTTTTATGAAATATTTTCGATGTGTTTTTGTTTCGGCCCAAAATTTTTCTGCCGGTGTCCTTTTTCCTGAAGTACCATGGTACCTACTTCAGAAAAAGGACAATAATCATCAATTAAGTACGGATTTTTGATGGTATATAGTTATTTTATTAAAGTTTGAGTAGGGGCGACAGTGAGGGGTCAAATATTTTCGCCTGAGGAAGAAAATACTACTACCTCCAGTCTTTCACCCCCAACTTCTGGAGGTAAGTATTTCAATTCTCACACTGAAGACCAATCTGACCCCTGGGGTCACATTCATTTCGTCATTTTCAGGCTTGGGTCGTTCGTGAACGCGTTCGCGTTCAGTTCGTTTTGAAAATCTCATTCATTCGTTCGTTCGTCGTTCAGTTCGTTTCTGAAAAATTCGTTCGTTCGTTTCCGTTCGTTCATCTGGCCCCTTCGTTTGTGAACGTGAACGAACGTGAACTAACGCGAACGACTGTGAACGACCTTTTTTGTTCATTTTTTACCACATTTTTGTTTTCCCCCTTAGGATCAGGTCATGTCAAGTGTTGGTCTGTTTTGTTGGTGTTAAAAATTAAAAAGCATACAAGAATTTTAATCAATAATTTTATTTTTCAAACATACAAATCAAGATCCAAAGTCGAAATTAACAAGACGTTTTTAGCGTTTTTAATAAAAAAAAATGAACGAAAAAACGAACGTTGGGAGCGTTTCGTTCGTTCATATTCGTGTTTTTTTTGGTCGTTCACTCGTTCACGTTCGTTCATTGTCGAAATACTCGTTCGTTCGTCTCCGTTCGTTCATTTTAGGCCTTCGTTCACGAACTTGAACGAACTTTTCGTTCGTTTTGTGAACGGCGACCCAAGCCTGGTCATTTTGGCCTTCTCAGGGCGCTTGGAGGGGACTTCATCTTAAGAATAGGCTCATTTCAAGTACCCTTATCTCTGGCCACAATTGTATTCTACAACCACCTCTAATCAAAGAAAAGACTCAACGCTTCATTTCACCTCCAAGAGGTCCTCAGCCTCCTTAATCTCTTGATTTTATTTCTCGGAATCTTGAAGATTATAGTCTGGTTTGAGATGAATAAATTTGATTCAATTTTTAAACAAAATTCATAATTTTTCGATTTCAATTTTGATCATTTCTTCGAAATTTTACTTTACTGTGTACGGTATTTTTTTCTCGATTGAGAATTTAATTTTATATCCGATCATACCTAAACGTAAAATGAATTAATTTGACGAAACTTGTGAAACGAACGCAAGCAGGCACAACTGTCTCATTCAACCTATTGTTAGTAACTGCTTTGAAGACTATCATTACTCTCAGTGTTGCCAAAAGTGAAACTTGAAATATTTTGATTTTATGCAAAATCGCAGATTCGATGCGTGTTAGGAATCTTCAATTTATCGAATTTTCGCTCGCAAATAACTACTTGATAATATTCTGGCATGAAGTAAACAATTTTGAAAGAAAAAATTGCATTAGCCATGCAATTATAATTATTATTGTTTGGATTAATTCAGCGTATCTTCCTCGGTTGTTGAAAAATTATCGAAAGAATTACCTGTACGATGAAGTATTGTTTACGAAACAATTTTCCATCATATCCGGATTCACATAGTTTTTTTTATTATAGAATCGAATTATATTGAAACGAGTTACAGTGAATTTGTTTTACTTGAGAATGCGTAGGTGATATATTAAAGAGCGATATCTCAAGCTTATAATAATTTGACAGAATGACGAGAACTACTATGCGAAAATTAATTGAACTTTTTTCAAATTTATGTCGTCGAGTGTGAGTATTTTATGTATGTAATACGCTGTGTCAATTGTCAAGTACAAGGTTATTTATAGAGATAGACATATGTACACGTCGGTGCGTAAATTATCGAAATTTTGGATACAATGTAGTTATTGTAGGTAGTAGGTACAAGGTACGTATAGTTTTAGAAATTTTCTCGAGTCGAGTAGGTACTTGAAACGCGAGCGATTAATAAATACGTGGATAAATTTCTCAAAATTAATTTCAGTATACTGTGCACATTTGTATACGAACGAGTGATTATGGCAATTACGATAGGTGCGAAATAACGGGTAATTAATCGATTAAGAAATTATTAATGTTGGTCGTCGCGTCGATAAATTTACACCTTATCGAAATCGTCGTCATTATTCGGTATCACCCCGTTATAAATCGAAAAAAGTGTAAAAAGTTTATGAGAGACTGTGAGTATATTATAAGTCAATATTACGCGATAATTAAATAGATACTACCTACCATAAAGAAATTAACAGGATTGTATCATACTGGTGCGAATTACGAGTATTTTACCAAAATTGTGAAAATTTCGTACGTAACATCTCCGTATGCATTATGTACATGCGGTTTCAAAAGATTAATTTTAATCGCCAAAAAAATAATGGGTAAGGTACATACAAAGTGTCGATACGAGGTGCGAATTTAGAATTAAATTTACCTAATTCCCAGCGAGGTGTTTTTTTTTTTTTTAAATTAAATATGACGTTAATCTATTGGAATTGAAGAAAGTACCCACTATCGAATGGAGAAATACAAATTATTGAAATGTAATTAATTTTACATGATTTTAAGTGTCTCAAGAGTAATCGATAAAACCGGTTTCGTTTGTGTGATTTACCTACCTGTTTTTCAGTCAAGTCATTTTTTCCTTTACCTACGTACGAAAATGATGTCAACAAACTAGATATTTTTAAATTTCGAAAGGTCATTCAATGTGATTTTTGCGACCAAGTATGCAAATTTGGGTGTCAATTTTTTATGTTTGTAACATTACGTATAATGCAGTCAGTAGACAGCTGTTTCATTCATGGGCGTCCGGATTTGCGTAAAACTAATGTAAAAGGTGAGCAGATACTCAAAAAAATTTGAAATATTTAAAAAAATTTATCGTTCAAATTTCAAAGTGTGATAACTATTGTTGATTTTTTGTGTAGTGGTAAATAATTCTGAAATTTGAAACTTCAAAGGGTATAAAATTCTGAATTTTTTTTAAATAAGCAAAAATAACTCGAAGTAGGTAAATAATACCTATTTATAATATTGTAACAATCTTTAAAACAAAATTGTATTGAAAAATCTCGAAATTTGCAAAAAAAAATTGCAAATACCTATTATAATTATTTTTAAAATGCTTATTTGAAAGAAAAAAATGGCCCAGATTTTGAAAGTCTTTATTTAAAAAAGTTGACAAATATTTTAAATTTGAGAACAATTGGTTGAATTTATGCGAAACTTGAAAAAAAATCATTATTTTCATCACTTATTGAGATAAAATAATTGTAAAAATCAATTGAACAAATTGGAAAAAATCGTAGTTTTTATGAAAATTTTCAAAAATAAACGAAAAATTGTTGAAATAGCAGAAATGTTGTTTTTAAAATCTAAGTATATTGGAGAATAACATAAAAAAATGGTCAGTTTTCAATAGTTTTAGTGAGGGAGTGTTCTTTTGGGGAGGTTATGAGGAATGGATTTGAATAAAAAAAAAAGAATCAGATTTTCAACAATTTTTTCTTTCAATTGGGACAATTTTATAGACGTTTATGTCATTTTTCGAAAATTTTCAATGATGTTTTTTACATATTTTTAATATTTTCCCCACTAATTTGATGATTTTTCAACTACTCGCACGCTACTTTCAACTATTTTTGCAATTTGATCGATTCTTTGAGCGTGAGAATTTATTGTTGAATTTTTGTACAAATTGTCTACTTTAAAATGAAGCCTAATGGAGCATTTACGCTTATGCGGTCTGCCTACTTTCTGCTTAACAGATTGGTGCCCTGTTATACCTATATTTTTTGATTTTTTCCCAGATGACTAAGAAAAAAACCAAACAATTTTGGGACTTTTTTTATGATAACTTTGTTTGAAAGAGGATGAAATGAGCTTTCGATTGGTATCATTACTTCTTGATTTTATGTAACTTGAAAAATTGATGCAACTTTTTCAACTAAAATAACGAAATTTCAAAGTATATCAAAAAATGTTTATCATAATAAATTATAGATGAAAATTAAAGTGAGAAAAATCGCATTTTGTTCTCGAAAATTGTCAAAAATAGAGTTAAAAAAATTGAAGAAGCAGGGACATTGTTTTCAAAATCGGTCGAATTCGACAAATCCATCCTTTTTTTTTAAACGATTCGTGTTAAATTTTCAACAAATTTTTTTCCAATTTTTGATGGTGTTATTTCCGTTGTTGTAGGTATACAACGGTTAGAAAATTTGAAGTGATTTCATCTATGTAAGAATAGGTACTTTTGTATGTATTTTTCTTGCCATAATTATGATGCAATTTTATGAATTTTACTGACAGCTATTTTGGTAGTTTCATCGATTTTTTGACTAGTTTTTGATTCATCACTCAATTCTTGTCAATTTTTATCCAATTTTATCGACTTTGACGAATTTTTAAACAGGGGTTCTCAGCAATACTCTCTAAATTTGAATCAGTCAAATTCGAATCGAATTTTGCTTATTTCATTCGGTGCCATAATTTTTACTAAAAATAAAAATGATTTTTTGCCATAATTTTTCAGTCAAAAATTACTGATTTTTTCCGTCAAGTTAGGAAGTGACTGAGAAATCATTGATTTTTGACTGAAAAATTAATGAAAAATTTCTGATTTTTAGTAAAATTCATTTCATCGAACGAAATGGGCAAATTTGACCTGAATTTGACGCATTTAGATTTTAGAGAGTACTTATTTCGATTTTCCGAAAAACTTTGAGATAAATGGGTTTGCTTGATTATGGTTTTGTTTCGACAAAAATAAGATAGTAGCAAATTATTGAACAACATTTTGTCATGCGGAGTGGTTTTAAGGTCAGACAGAATAAATCTATCCAAACCGGGTGGATGCAGTAGGAATTCCCCTCCCCCTCATTCTCTAGTTGATAAATTTAATTTTAAGTTGGAAAATTTGAGAAAAATTATAATCCTTTTTTTTTATTGAATTGTTGAAAAATCAATACTTCAAATTTCAGGCATCATAGCGGGTCACTTTTTTAGGGTGTTCGTCACTTTTTTCGACTTCGGTCACTTTTGGTCAATTTTCAAGTCTAGAAGGTCACTTTGGTCATTTTTTCCCTCAAAAGTCACCTTTTTCGCATTTTCAAGTAAAAATTCAAATTTTTACGAAAAAATTGATATTTTTCAAAATTTTTCGAGAAAAAAAATTAGAAGTTGATAATGTGATTTTTCAAACAAATTTTACCCTCGCTTCGCTCGGGCAGTATTTCAATAATTTTATTTCTAAATTTGAAAAAATATGTTTTTTTGAATCAGTAAAGTAATTGATTTTTGAGTCAATTCCCCATTTGACAGAATAATTCAATAATTTTGACTAAAATAAATCAATTAAACAATTGAAATATCACAGATTTTCAAATAAATTAATTTCACTGATTCAAAAAGGCACAGTTTTTACAAAAATTGACTGATTTAGATTTAAAGAGTAGATACCTATAATACCTGTAGGTCATATATTAATTGTTTGTTCCATAAATATCATTTTTCAATTTTTCTTTGCTCAAATCTGTATAATTATGTATATATTTGCTTCCTAAAGTGCCATTAAAAAAAATTAGATTTTTAGATTACCTAATTTTATCATTGAATTTTGACCCCCTCCCCTCATTTTTCTCTTGAATTCTCAGTCCTCTTTTTTTTTTTTAGCTATAGTGGTGGTGAAATAAAAAACCGGAACTTTTTACGAATTCCGGAACATTTTTGGGAACTTTCAACATTAGAATTCGGCAACACTGTGTGCTACAACAGTAATAAAATTATTATTTGTTTGTAGTTTTGATGAAGGAGTTTAATAAAATTATTCACGTCGTTTCAGTTTATCTTTGAAATGATTGCAGGACACTTCAAAAAAAATTGCCTCCCCCCCCATCCAAAAAATTGAATTTGTGGTTACATTTTGCTCATTTTTTGATTGCTTTTTGGTTACTTTTTGTTCGAAAAAAGTTAATAAAAGTTACTTAATTTTGATAGAATTTCGCTATGGATAGGTACCTTACCTGGAATGAAATTATTCACGTCGTTTCAGTTTTATGTTTGAAATGTTTGCAGAAAACTACAAAAAAAATTCCTCCAAAAAACTGTAAAAAAATCCCCCCGAAAAAATTGAATTTTTGGTTACTTTTGTATACTTTTTGGTCAAAAAAAGTCACTATAAGTCACTTTTTTTCTTCAAAATTTCGCTATAATGCCTGAAATTTAGAAAATTTTATGCGTTTTTTTTTTCACGTTTGATGAAAATTTTACTTGGAGTCGAGGCTTATACCTAAGTTTTAAGGTGTAAATTTTCACCACCCTCCTTCCCCTCTCCTTTTCAATCGTACGTGTTTCAATCGAGTCCAGGTAAAGATCCGATCTAACGGGTTTTTTTGGTACCTAATGAAAAACGTGAAATGGTTCGATTGAGAGCCAGAGCAGAATTGAAATTAATCGTATGATTGTGCTTATCTATACTCGAAACGTCAGAGAAAAGATGATGACCTGACGCGATGACGCGTTCACGTGACTGACCTAGTGAATGATTTGGTGACACCTGCGTTCGTAAATTTGGTAAATAGGTCGAAAATCGCCTTACCCTCTTATCAATATCGGTCTAGCGTGTAACATAAAAAGAAATAATCTACATTACGAGCTAAAAAATCATAAATTTTGATTCTACCGTATGTGCCTCACTCGACCTCAATAAAAACGTCTTCTTTTTTTTTAAAATTCTATAAAAACGGTAATTTTTCAATCAAAAGTCGAACTCACGAAAATGACGATTGATAAGAACCGCATCATCTCGTACTTACGTCATAGAAAAAACCAAAACAGTCTGGTATTCTGATAGTAGGTCTACATAGGTGCTTTGTGTTTGTACATATGTTCGTGTTGCCAGTACAAACGCGTCTGTCGTCTCCGCGTGACGACGCAGGCGCCATCATCTCGATGATATCGTAAAAATATCGCGCAAAATGCTAATAACCCATGTGTTTTACCTGTCGAGGTTAATTGATTGGAAATTTTTGGCGGTTTCGTGCCTCTGGTCGAAATAATCAGCGAGAAGACGAAAATAAACACCACAAATCAGCTAGTCGATTACATGCTGGAAGTAAAATTTCAATTTCGACGTGTTATTTTCAGTTCACCGAGCATATTGCAATCGTACGTAATATTTTTCCGACTCTCGACACGATAACGACGGTCGCACATGTGAATGCGAGCTCTCAATCGCGGTATTGTTCAGGTACTCGGTCGACTTTCTGAAACTTCCGAAAGCGACCGACCGAACGCTGTGTGATGCCCTCGAGCCCTCGCCCATCGTTCGACACCGGCTGACGAATGCGTCGCGATGCGCGTCACGTGACAGTGTTGCATAGCGACCCGACGCTGATAAAATTTGAAAATTTCATAGAAATAATTGGTTGTTTACGAAAATACAGCATTTTTTTGTTTAATTTTTCGTAAATGTGCCAACTGTGGGAGTAAAACGAGTTGAGAGAAATTTATGGAAGATCAAGAGTTGAAATATTTAGGTCATTAGGTTTCGATTATTGGCTGGAAAGTTGGGAAATTTTGGGTGTAGGTGTGGGCTACCTGGACGCGAACGAATATCGATACCGAAACGTGTATTTTTCGAACTTGAGCCAGTAACCTACGAATAAATACAGACCGGTGTTGGTTTAAATTGAAGTAAGTGAAAATTTTCTCGCGAGTGAATTTTATAATCGGTTATTTATTTAATGTTTATTTATATTTTTTAAGGCGAAAAAATGGAGATTTTTGAAGGCTTACGTAAATTTTGGAAGTCGAATTTCAGGAAAATGCCCATTTGTTTTCATCGGTGACTCGGATGCAAATGAAGTAGGTACGTTTATGATATTTCGATGATAATTAAAAGTAGAGGTAATTAAAGAGATAATTTGATCGCTTATTTTCAATTTCCTGAGTATTTATTAAACTGTAATTTTTAATCGTGCTTGAAATGCTTTGGTACTTTTAATCGATTATAATGAGTATGATGAATAATTATCTACCTAACGATCATACAAACACGTGACTTTGTTTTTCTCCCTCCTGTGCAGAATTTATAGCAATATAGCGCCAAAATACTTGGAAAAGTAGTAAATGAATTGGAAATAGAAGCTGTAACGAGACTGTTTTTTCACCGGGAATTATTTCAAAAATGTGGATCTCGATGTTTTTGGATTGAGGTGCTGATTTTTCTGAATTTTGGAACTTGTCAAGGTCGTTTTTTCAAGGTATTCGATATTCGGTGAGTCAATGGAGATTGTGCTTTGGATAGTCTATCGTTAATATTTACGTATCTATTGATGAGAATGGGAAATTATGAAGATGAGGGAGAGGACGAGAGGAGAAGAAGGGGTACTTATTTTATGCGAGCAGCTGTATCAATAACAAAGGCTGGATTTTCATCGACCGAATTTTTGGTATTTATTTTTTCTTTACTTTTACGTCTGAATTATGTAGCAAAAGAAATCAATGATTGAGGTGAGCTATAGTTTTCATTTTTTTAGGGGTCCGGGAGGGAGGTCAAAAAAAATTGTGGCGAGGCATTACCTTTTCTTTTCGCTTTCCTTTGAGTATTGCCAATTAATTCGGCATCGGATACTTTTACAGTGTAATATATGTATCCAACTGTGTCACAGATTATGAAAAGAAAATTGATGTCAGCTCAAAATTGACTATTAAAAATCAGAATGGTGCAAAAAATTCATGAACCAAGGTGTCTACTAGGTCAAAAAAATCGATTCAAATTCAAGTTTTTTAAAGTAGTTCGAAAAATAGTAAAAAAGTTGGGAACAAAATGAAAAAAATAAGTACATGAGAAATTTCTGTCATAGAGGCTCGATACTAAATTTACCTTTCAGGGAAGAAAAAGTTTAAAATAGCTCGGCATGGCATGTTAATCTAGATAATTTTTTTTCTGAAAAATACACTCTTTCAATATTTATAACGACATTTTTCTCTGATTTTTGGAGGGGAGGGGGCACGATGGGTAGAAATTTGAATTTCAAAAAAGTCGAAAAAATTCAAAAAGTTCAATTTTTTAAATTTTGGTAGAATTTTAATAAAATTGCAAAATTATTCTAAAAATTATTATTTTTAAAATTTGTATCCATGAAAATTTTCAATTTCTGAACTTTTGTACCTCGTAGAATAATAGCACTATTTATTCAAATTGAGTTAATTTAATAATAAACCAAATATTCTTTGGAAACTTACTGTTCGTGAGTTCGTGTAATCGTGTATCAAAAGTGTAGGAAAAAATTTAAAAAAATTTGATTTTGAATATTTCAAACTCTATTTTTGAACGATACGAACTTTTCATGTCTAAAAATTGAATACGAATTTGGAATTGTTTTCACTGTCGTAATTTATGCTAAAAGATAATGTAATTATCAGTTTTACTTAGGCCTTCATAAAAATGTTGATGTAAGTTCAATTGGTGATTTTGATGGGATTTTTCAATCCGACCATTGAAAAAATAGTGAAACAATTTCATGTCGTGAGGTTTTTCTGAGCACAAATTTTTCCTCTCTACAATTTTTTCTACTTTATGTTTTTTCATCATTTTTAGCGCATATATTAGTTTTTTTGGGCGAACTTGAAAGTCATTCATAGAAATGAACGATTGAACGGGAATAAAATTCTAAAACGTATAATTTCTTATTCGTATTGAGTGATTCGTTTTTTTTTTTCTCAGAAGCGTAGGTTTAGAGATATTTTTATTGAAAAATCAACTTTGATGTAGTAACGTAAATAATTCGAAAATTGAACCTTTCAAAAATCTTGTAAAATTCATATTTTTTCAGGAGATTTTTCTGCCAAAAAATATGGATTTCAACTCGAAGTTACGAATTTTGGAAAATTGTGTTTTAATTGATCAAATAGATCACCAATATGAGTGATCTGAGTTTTCAGGTACTAAAGTACATATGGATCATTTTACGGGCTACTTCAATCGATTCGGAAGGTCGAAAATAGGGTATACACTAAATTTCAATTTGTTTTGTTGATCAGATCAAATTTTCATTTTTGCAGGGTGACGAGGTATTGAAATTTTAGAAATTCGCCAAATTTCGAGAAATATACTTTGGTACATGAAATTTCGGGTATGGGGTTTTTTACGATGTACTTACTTTCGATTTATTTTTTTCGGCACAAAATTTTACTTGAATTGGGATATCTCCTGTATAGTTTTTTTCCCAACCTTATTAATTTCTTTTCGCATGAGTTTTAATTCGTTTGTAAAATCAAGGTGTCCAACCGGTCAAGAAAAAGTCATGAAATCAATTCGAAATTGATTTTCAAAAATTAAAATACGTTCCTAATTTTCTCTGGATAGTAAAATTTACTCTATTATTTTGAATTTCAATTCATTTTCAGGGCTTATACTGGTACTATAAAGCATTAAATAACGAAAAAAGTACGAATTTTTACTACGTAGTTCGATATTATGAAAAAAACCCGAAATTTTGTAAAAAAGTTTTGTACTTATAACAAGAAATTTTAATCGGTTTTTCATTAATTTTTTAATTTTTTTGGGTGACCATCAATTCAGAATTTCTGGAATTCAAAAAAGTAGCACGAAATCATCGTAAAAAGTCACGAATAATACGTAAATGAAAAAACCTCGTATTTTTGTTGTTTGATTTCGAATAATTAAAAAAAATTGATTTTTGGTGATGGAGTGGGGAGAGGGGTTAAATTTATGTCCCAAAAAGTATGTAGATAATTAAAAAAAACTGTGAATAAGTTATGAATTCGCTTGAAAATCGACTTCGTTTGTCATAAATTATTGGACAGTAAGTACAGACATTTTATAAGAAAACGTAATTTTAAATAATATATAAGAAATTACGTAATCAAGATTTGGAAGAATAATTTTTTAAGTACCTACTTTCAATATCGTACCGGTAATGCTGAAACCTTCTAAGTGCAATTTTTGTCAAAATTGAGGTTTTTAGTGTTTCGGATTCAGGGAATCAAGCTGCATCGATTAACAAAAAAAGAAGTAAAAAAATTGATTTAAACCTCAATGCAGTGGATTTTAAAATCTGTTAAGTTCATAACCGCAATGCAAATTTTGTTACGTTTTTTAACTCTCCTGTAAAATAATAAATTTGACACTTAGAAGGTTTTAGCATTACCGGGACAATATGTGTTTTTGATCATTAATCGATTCGAGTCGATAATTCATTTTGTAAAATTTCGAATTGCTGTTTACATCGTTGATTATTCGCGAGATGTGAAAAAGTTTGAAAAAACATACAGTTTGGTACGGATGACCGAAATTGACAAATTTTCTAGTCATAATCATATGCTATTTAAAAATTGATTACGTATGTAATTATTAGGTACTATTTAGAAATTGGAGGAAAAATTATCTGTACAGTTTCGTATAATAGGGTAATGACCATAATGATTTTGCTTTCTGAAACGAAATCTTAGAGCAACTTCGCGTTGAACTGGCAAATTACAGATTACGTATGCACGATAAAAATAGTAAATGAAATTGAATTTAATCGAGTTAAGCACAGTCTTATTGATAAAAAAGTTGTTAATTATTGGACGTAGTTTTTTACCTTCTTGACCAGTATACCAAATCGGTAGGTTTTCAATACCAATGTGATCGAGCGACCTGATGGAATAATTTTACTATTGTTTTGTTAAATTATGTGCTGAATTCTGTGCAATTGAAGTTGGAGAATTCCGCTTGCATTGGAATTCACAGCCGATAATGTGGATTTTGTCAACATCGGAGTGCCTCATTCTACAGTTACGTGCGACAATTTCGACGACGCGACGCGGAGAAGCTGATTGTTGAAAACGTGTAAGTTGAAGTAGAGTATATTGAAATCGCGTAATTGGGTTAATTATATTTGTGACGAAAATCAAAGGTATTTTTATGGCTTGTGTGGAAAATTACGGGTACAAGGAGGGAAAGGAGGATTTCGGTTTCTCGTTATTTCTCCCCACCAAGATTTAATTCCCCCGTTAAAAGTGCAGGAAAATTAAATAATCAGCTTTAAAAATGAAGTGTATGTGCTTAATAGCCTTTTTTAGTTTTTTTTTCTTAGTCTGTGAAAAGTTGGTTTTATTGATTAGTTGTCTCAAATAATTAGGAACGATAGAGGGAAAGTTGAATGAATTACTATGATAAAACAGGGTGTCCATTGTCTGGAAAACCTGAAAAAGTCTGACAATTCTGAAATTTTCTATGGAATTTTTTAAAAATTCAAAAAAAAGGATAAATCAATTTAAATCATATTTTAGAAAAGTGTTTTTTTTGCTTATTTTATTAAGTAAGTATAAATTTTTCAAAAAATTTCACCATCGCTCCGCTCTGGCCAAATTATTTTTTATCTTTCAACTGATTTTTTTATTCATCATTTTTGTTGATCGTAATGTAGGTACGTACAATAAAATTGATATTTAAATGCATGTCTGTCCAATTATGAATTATTAAAAAAAAATTCCCTCGCAACGCTCGGGGTAATTTACACTCTTTCTTTTTACGGAGTTTATTTAGAATCAAACTTTTTTGGAAATCTATTTTCAATGAGCTGTGATGAGATAGAAATGCCAAGATGCCTTTGACCACGATGTTGAAAAAAAAGGGAGGGAATGGAACCGAATTCGAAATTATTGGCAATGTTTTGGAAAACCTGAATGAGGGAAAAATGATGAATTTTTATCTTTTGATCTTCTTTCGCAAAAATTTTTGAATTTTCAGCTCGAAAAAATCAGAATTTTCATTCCCTTGATTTGATAGACACCCTGACATATTTTTTTCATTTTTCAAAACTTGATAATTTTGCTTTGAAATAGGTACTTAATTTTTCCCTTTTTATTTTAAATTTTTTCCGTAATAAATTCAAATTTTCAAATTTTTGTGGTGAGGAGGAGTTGGATGGGTTCAAAAATTTTCAGAATTGTACGTATTTGAATATTTTTTTGTTTCGATGAAGAGCATCTAAAAATTTCGTGAAGTATCTAGTGATTTTGAAAAAAATGAATTCGTTGGGCGCCATGCATTTCATATCATTCTTATGCAAAATTTCGGGATGTAAGTACATCACGCAAAAAATCCCCCCCCCTCCCTTGGTACATCTGGAGAACTTTGAAGAATTGGTTTGGAAAACCTGGAAAAGTTAGGGAAAATTATCTCTAAATTTTATGGACACCCTGTAAAATATTCTTGGAATTTTTCTGTACGGTCTTCACTAAAGGATCTGTTATTAAAATACCTTTCATATTATTTTCCTCGTTCGTGAGATTTGTTTAATTGTCTGCGGATGGCATTACGCTTTTACTCGTATTTTCCTGCTTCCTACGCGTGTAATTCTAAAGTGGTGAAAAAAGCATCGTGGATTTTCATTTCAATTTTAATTTGACTGCAGACTGTTCGAATTTCGGGGTAACTTCTCGCAATGGTAATTGCGGTTGGTTAAACTGATGTTCGTGGCGTTTTTTCTATCATGTCGAACATGGAGATGGTGGATGAGGGTGAGATGACGAAATCGTGTGTGGGAGGAAAAATATAAATGAGAAGATGGTTTCGCGTATTACATCCCTATATTATTTCGATTAGAAAAGGGTGTTTGGTCCCCTAAGGGTTGGTATGTGTTACTTTTATGGAATTTTTTACGATGGCGGTGACGACGAATTTTTTTCCATGGTGGGTGATAATACATACTTATTTTTGTAGATTTACCTAAATTGATTTTTTTGACGTTAGTGTTGAAAATTAATTCAAATTTTAATTTATATTTTGTATAGGAACGTCTGAAAGGTGCAGACATACAATATGACGTTCGGATTGATAGATTATGTGGTATTTGGTACGATGCTATTCATATCTGCGGGCATCGGAACGTTTTATAGGTTCACCGGAGGAAAGCAAAAGACTGATGAGGTAAATTTTGAAGGGGACAATGAAGTACGAAAATTGTAGCAAAAAGTTATTCAATGTCAAGTGAGTTAAAAGTTGCAGGGTGAGGTCGCCAATTTTTTTTTAAATTTTGCACGTGGATAGGTCATCAAAAGATTTTTGTGGTGAAGTTATGGAACTTTGAAATTTTGCAAAATAGCGGCCAGTTGAAAATTTCAAGGGAGGATAACCAGGATTAAACTCAATTTAGAGACTAGAATTTTTTTTTCATTCCCTATGATGACGAAACCAGTACTGCGTCTTTTAAAGACAAACAAAATAGATTCAAAATCTTCAAATTGAAAGCAGTATGACCTCAAATGAGATAAAATTCTGAAAATATTCACAGTTAAGTTTAAAAAATCGTTTCACTTGAAATAATAATTATATTAAAAAACTGCGATATTTTTTGATTTTTTCGAGAAAAAATGTTTCAAAGATTGTGACTTGAGGCAAAATTGCGTGATTCAAATTGAAAAAAATTATTTTTGCACATTTTTACGATACTTTACCGTTACGAAAGATAAGAGAAAATAAATCCTACCCCTTTTAAAATTCGAGTCATTTCACAAAAAATTTGCATATCAACGAACTTTTTCGGAAAAAATGTACTCAAGTTCTGATCTGAAAAATCATTTTTTCATTTTTAAAAGTATTTTTACCAATATGTTGATAAATAAACGAAAAACTATTGCCAACGTTCGAAAATCAAGAAAAAATTTTCAAAATGTGCATATTGACGATTTGGCCTTCATGACATGTAATGATCCATAAATGTGTATTTATCTAAAAAATGAGTCTTTCACCGTTGGAAGCTTTGATTTGAAGAGTTTATTTCTATAATGCACATTTTTTAATTTATTTTCATCGTTTATAGGAGTACTTTTTCGGAGACCGAAACCAGAATTCTATTTTTGTAGCTGTGTCGTTGATGGCGAGCTTCATGTCGTCCATATCGATATTGGGAGGAGATGCCGAAGTGTTCAATTTTGGGACTCATTTTTACACGATCAATATCGGGACCCAGATTGGTATCTTGATCGCTATGGTGTTTTACGTACCAGTGTTCATGAAACTGGAGTCGGTTTCTATGTACCAAGTGAGTAATTTTAGGATGAAAGAGTGACTATCAAAGGGGTACTGGGAAGAAATTCCATTTTGGAGTTACTAACGTGTTCAGAGGTCGTCGAAAAATATTAATAATTTCACGAAAATGTTGCTAAATCGATAAAAATGTCAGATTTATAAATAAAAATCGTTGAAAAATCATAAAATAACCATTGAAAGTGTGGAAGAGTCAGAATATAAAATTGTGAGTTATTGAAAAAAATTCTTGAAAATTTCAAGTTGAAATCTTTCTAGCTATGAAAAAGGCTGCTTGAAATAACATTTCAAAAATTGTGAAAAATTTAATTAAAAAGGAAAGATTAAGGTAAATTTAATGAATTATTGTCAAAGTTATAAATGAAAGTTCTTTTAAAAAGTGTCACTGGGTAATAGGTATAAGGGTAAGGTGCCCCATTATCGCCCACTTTTTTTTGAAGTCTCACCATTTCAAAAGTTTAAGGGCTGGAAATGTCATTGATGGCTTAATGGATACCTACATCCTTCCCCTACAATTGTGGAAAGCCCCGGGGCCATCCGTTAAAATTTAGTATTTTTTAGGAATTTTTTTCTGAAACATGTCAAAATGCGAGGTCGAAATTTTGGGTTCCTAATATCGACCACCGACTGATTTTGTCTGGTATGAACGAAATCTACTGGAAAACATTTTTTTCGTGCTCCTCTTTCACAGATGAACAATTTGAGACCAAAATGACAACCCTACGACCAAAATTCGAGAAAATTGAAAAAAACAAAATCGCTTAAAAACAACAAATTACATAGGATTTATAGGTGGTCGATAATGGGACACACCATAAAAATGAACTTTGAGTGATTTTTTTCTAACTTAAAGTTGTAATTATTAAAATGCGATGATTACATCAGAAACTTCGAACTTTCTCAATCACAAAAACACTAGAAACATTTAATTCGATAATTTTAAGAAAAAATTCCAAGGCGTGCAAGCAATTGCTAAAAAAAGTTTTTAGCCTTCCAACTTCTTCTTTTCTATTTTTCTCCGCGAGTTTTGGCTTTCAGGATGTCGGAGTGGTCTTATTTTTCCGGATTTTCGATGAAGAATATGAAAAAAAAATTTTCGGCTCGCTGTCGCCCATAGCGCCGGAGATAGGCGAGGTGGTCGACATTGGGCACTAGGCGATAATGGGGCACCTTACCCTTACCACTATGTAATGTACCTATATGTAGATGTGGTGTACCAAAATTTGAGTTGAAATAACATCAAAATTATTTGGAGTGTTAGGTACCTGTACTTATTACGGTAAAAATGGTTTCATTTTGAAAAATATCGAATTTTACTATTTTTTCGCCATATAAATTGGTTCTTTCTCCTCTGCTCTTCATACTTCAACAAGTTGAGCTTTCAAGCAATTCTGTAGAGCAATTTTTTCAAGTATCAAGTTGATTTAAACTATTTTTTTACGTCGCGACGCGTCGTCCCAAATAATTTTCGTGTTCATGAATTTTTTTTGCCTAATGAAATGAATATTTGCATCGATTTTATTCATGCAGACTTCGAATTTTTTTAGTAATTTTCCCTAGAAATTTGAACTTTTTATACATTTTTACAACCTTTTAATCAATATTTTCACGTTATGGGACTTCAATCATGATTCAACTGTTGGTATATCATTTTTCGAGTCGTAACGGTGGAAAAATTAAATTTTATTCTATGTGAATTTGTATTTTTTGAAATGAAAGTCAAAGTGATCCGTTTGACGCTCCAAAATTTAAAAATATTCAATCTGCTCATATTTCGTACTTGCAGTGTACATAGAGGGTGTCGGGTAAGTGGTCTGCCATACTTAATTTTTGGATATAACCAGGTACCACTAAAAAAAAGTTTGGTTAACAAATTGCATATCTTGAAAATTGAAGGGGCAAATGATGTTTTTTAAAAAATCATTTTAAATTTTTCTTTCGACCTTGGGAATGGATAGTACTTTGAAAACTGAATAAATTTTCATTATATGACTTTTTGCATAACTTGAAAATTGAAGGGGCTGCAAAAAATTTTGTTCGAAAAAAGTTCTAAAAAAATAAACTAATCAAGGGAATGGATAGCATGTTGAAAAATTTACAAATTTTGTTCTATAAACTTTTTGCCTAGCATGAAAAATGAAGGGGCCAAGGGTCATCCAAAATTGAGAAAATTCAAACATTTTTTGGAGCCCACATTTTTCATGCTAAAAAACATCATTTGCCCCTTCAATTTTCAAGTATGCAACTAATGTTCACCTACTTTTCATCTTAGGTCATATTTTATTGAATATGACAAACTTCGCACCCCTATCAATTTTCAATTAATGAAAAGTAATAAATATTTTTAGTACTACATTGGCTTTTCTTGAACGTTAGAAAAGTTATTTTTGACTTTTCAGTCTGGATTTATTGTAAGTGACATTGAAAAATACAACTTTCTGTTTCGCGCCAAACTTTTTTTCAGTAAGAAAACTTTTGGTCGAAATTTTCTAAAGTAATCTTATTGTGAGTATTTAAGCAGTTAGGCAAAAAGATCGCGAAAATTTCAGGTCGCAAAATTGAAATAAATTCTTTAGAATTCTTTCGATTTTCATTCTCCTCCCGTGTTTTTCAAGTCGTGAATTTTTAAATTTGATTTTGATATTTTGACGAAAAACAATTTAGATCTTGTGATTTTGAATCATTTCATTAATTTTTTTTATCCATTCAAACGAGTGATTTAATTACTTGTTCGTCACGATTTTTTCGTAGTATTTGGAGCTGAGATTTGGAAAAACACTGAGGATTTTCTCAAGTTCGGCGTTCATCGCTCAAATGCTGTTGTACATGAGTATCGTACTAGTGGCACCGAGTATTGCACTGCAGATCATAACGAAAATGCCTTACGTCACTTGCATCCTGATAGTCGGATTCGTTTGCACATTTTATTCGACTGTGGGAGGAATCAAAGCGGTCATATTGACGGATTTATTTCAAGTACTTATTCATAGATTTTCGTAGACCAATTTAGCCATAGCCATTTCGAGTATTTGTTAATTTGTTGGCTTGTATCGCATGTGGCTTCTTTTTTTATCAACCTGTTTTTTTTCCTTCTCTTTTGTAATGTTGGACGAAAATAGGGATCACTTATGTTTATATCGTTGTTTTGCGTATTCGTGTCCGGTTACGAATACTTCGGCGGGTTTTCGAGAGTTTTTGAAATCGCACGCGAACACGGTAGAATAGATTTCGGCAAGTGAGTGGCAATCCAGCACTGAGCTTTTTTGATATTTTCGAGCTTGGAAATATAATTTGCCGGTTTCATTTACACGTTCTTCTGCTAATGGACGTTTGATCTATGCAGCTTTAGCTTCGATCCGACCGTAAGGCATTCGTGGTTTTCCACTTTGGTGGGAGGTATCATCCAAGGTATCACGTTTAATGGCATCAATCAAACGCAGATCCAAAGATATCGAACGCTAAAGGATCGTAAGAGCGTTAATAAAGCAATATTGTACCAAGGACCGATCCTGATCGCGTTATCGTTATGTACAATGATGAGTGGGCTGGTCGTATTCGCGAGGTATCACGATTGCGATCCTGTAAGGTAAAATAGTCTTCAGTTTTACCTTTCAATGTTAAAAGCTTCGAGTTTGTTCTTTAATGTATAAAGTTCAGTTGATTTTATCAATTTTTTTCGCAGATCTGGCAAAATTCTCAAAACTGATCAAATTCTACCTGTTTACGTAATCGAGAACTTCAATACTCCTGGATTAAAGGGATTATTCGTCGCTGGAATTTTTTCAGCAGCTTTAAGCACCATATCGCCTTTGCTGAATTCTTTAGCCGCCGTCACAGTCGAAGATTATTTCAAGGTGAGCGAAGAATCGAAATCCTTTCCTACTCTCTTGAATTGAATCAGTGAAAATTCACTAATGAAATAGCCAGAATTGAGTCTTTGCAGAAATCAATCTAAAACTAATGATTCAACAATTTCAAAACAGTAATTTTTCCCATAATTGTGACAACGAACAAAGAAAGGATGTTAGTGTCCATTCTTTTAAAATAGAAAATTTAGTGCTCTTTCCAATTCCTATTTTTAAAAAATCCTTTTTGGGGTTACTAAAGAGTTGAGGGTGATTTTGAATCCGAATTAGATACAGATTATTTGGATAAATCCGCGATTCTTGATCCTTTAATATATTTTTCCCCAGTATGAATTATGTATTTTTTCTTTTCAATAGTAACCCGTTTTTTAGGGTAAAAATAGTAAAATACCCTGCCCTCAATTTAAAAAAATTTTTGTCGAGTAATTTTGAAAGAAAACTATTTTTTGGGAGAATTAAAATGTGTAGACAAGGCAGGAAACTAATCTATTATTTTTCATCAACTTTTTTGAAATTTTTCTACCAAAGGTGGAGAAAAATAACAAAAAAATTGAAATTGTCACACCTAGATTTTTTGAGTTGGTGGACCTGTTTTCAAAAACTAAAAAAAAGTGCTCATGAATTTATTCTTTATTCAAAAACAGTGTCTAATACACTAAAAATTTATAGAAGTTCATTTCAATTTTTGAGCTCACTTCAAAAATTTAAAAAAATTCAGACGTGTTAAATGAATTTTCAATTTCAAATTCCTTTGAAAAATTTTACGTTGAGATGAATATAGGGACAGATCAAACAGAAGCAGAGGGAGCAACTTGACCCCTCCCCCCCACATAATGGCAAAATTGTATTTTCAGCCAGAAAAATTGAGGGTTGAGTCTGAAAAAGTGAAATTTTCAAAATATGTGACTTGCATTATAGGATGGACCGAAAAACCAAAAATTTTGATTTTTGAAGAGTTACCCCTGCAAAAGTTGTTGGCTGGATATAGACTAGAAAAATAAATTTGATTAAAATTAATTTTAGAGCTTATTTAGTGACTATCTAGACCAAAAAGCACATGTTTTTTCGAAAAAATCTGTGTTTTATAACTTTTAAAAATTTTTCTTCAGGGGTGAAGAAATATGAGAAATTTTAAAAAACTATAAAACATGAATTTTTTCAATAAAGTTGAGCTTTTTGCTTTAAATAGTCCCTAAATAAGCTCTAAAATTAATTTCAATAAATTTTGATTTTTTTTGAAATTTCTGAGAATATTGAATTTTTGGCAACTTCCGAAGAATTGAAGCCTCTTGCGCGATCAGAAAATATGAATCGATTTTGAAATTTTTTATTTTATTTTTCTAGTCTATCCAGCTAACAACTTTTGCAGGGGGTAACTTTGCAAAATTCAAAATTTTTGGTTTTTCGGCCCACCCTATTGCAAGGGAAATTTTTATTTTCAGTTGAAAAAAAAGAGAAAATTGGTCAAGATTGGAAAAAATGTAATTTCAGTCGATATTTTTTGATTTTTTGGCAGTTCAGTAATTATTTTAACTTTTTCATCCGGGGTCACAATGGACAAGTTGTCTGAAATTTTTTTTGAAAAAAAAATATGAAAAATCAGAAGTAGATAATGTATTAAAAGATGAAGATTGAAACAAAAAAATTGAAAATTGTTCCATTAGAACTCGCACAATGATCTTTTGAAAGGTACGTTTTCGTGTTACGTTCAAAAACGGAGGCGCAGGCGTGGTCGAAGTTTGGTGCTGTGACGTCACACCATGAAATTTTCGTCATAGTTTAGCTGATAGGTAATAAAACAGTGTAAAGTAAAACCAAAAATTAGTAAAAATTCTTAGGCGCGGGTGCGCGCCACTCCGCGAATTATAAAACAAAAATTTCATGGTGTGACGGCACAGCACGACTTGACCACGCCTCCGTTTTTGAACGCAACATGAAAACGTAACTTTCAAAAAATCATTGTGCGAGTTCTAATGGATAAATTTTTAATTTTTTTGTTTTAATCTTCATCTTTTAATGTCTACTTTCGATTTTTCATAATTTTTTTCAAAAAAAATTCGCGCAACTTGTCCATTATGAAATTCATTAAAAAACACTGCAAAACAGTCAGAATTACAGCACAGTAATAAATCAGTGAAAACATTTTCACCGAAAGTTAGTCGGTGAAAGAAAATCACTGGAAATCAGTGAAAATTCACTGAAAACTCACTGAAAACTCAGTGATATTTATGAAATTCACTGAAAAATTTGTGAAATTTCTTGAGTAATCAGTGAAAAATCACTGAAAAACAGTGAATTTCGCTGATTTTTCCTGTGCTGGTGACTTTTCACTGATTCTGGATGAAAGGGTATACTGATTCAATCAGTAAATATAAATTTTTACTGATTCATTTCAGTTGCAATTGATGAAAATACTGATTCAAAAATTAAAACTCACTGATGGAATCGGTAGTTTTTCTCTAATTGATAGTGAAAGTTTACTGATTCTTTAGTATCTTGATTCTGGCTATTTCTTCAGTGATTTTTCACTGATTCAAATTAAAAAAGTACCTCTCGAACACTACGACTAAATCTTGAAATCCGCAGCCAATTTATTTCATAGCGAAAGGAGAAGAATTCGCCGCCAAGACGAGCATCCTATCTCAAATATTTTCGCTTACGTACGGATGCCTGTGCATAATCATCGCCTTACTCACGTTGAACATGAGATCCATATTGACTGCGGCCATTATCGTTTTTAACGTGGTCGGTGGGCCCGTATTGGCCATGTTTTCCTTGGGTATTTTTGTACCTTTGGCCAACCAATGGGTAAGTGTGGCCTGCAAAAAGGTTGTCGAAGTAATTAATCATTGGTTTTTTTCTTTTTAGGGGACTTTAATAGGGTTTTTGAGCGGTGTCGTTGCGACATCGTGGATCTCATTGGGTCAGCCGAAGCCACCGCCGGTTCCTTTGCCGACCAGCGTGGAAGGGTGTCCAGCTGGGATCGTTTTACTCAACCAAACGTTACCAACGATGTTAGTTTTTCATTTCATTTATTTATTTTTTTCTTCGAATGAATTTTTTTCGTTTTGTAATATTTTTCGTTTATTTGATTTTAGGAAACTCGAAAGTTACCCGTATTTGTTTCGAATTAGTTACCTGTTCTACGGTTTGATAGGATTTTTAGTTACTTTTATTCTGGGAATAGTTTTTAGTCTGATTTTACGATCGAACCAGCGGAAAAAAATCAAACCTGAATTATTACATGAGTTTGTAGTCAACGCCATGATCCGAAATAAATCAGGATCGAGTTATTCTACAGTAAGTTCCTCTGCGATTGATTAACGATTGTATGGTGACTCGACGGTGTTCGGCTGTTTTTACGTTTTAATATTTTTGCGGTGAAAACCGTCGCGTCGGTGCAATTTTTATCGTGGTTTTGTAATTTGATTACGAAGGGGTTGAGGTGCGAAGTATCAAAAGGTGTGTATATTTTTATGCGTGCTCAGAAGTTCGCTATAATTTTGACAGGTGATGGTGTTTTTCTTTTTGTGGTGAATGGTTGATGGGTAATGTGATTTGAAAATAATAGTTGGACTAAAAGGTTTCTTCTTGTGCTGATTGAACATTTTTCTCTCGAAATCAATGACGAAAACGAATCGAATTCGTTTTTTTTTTTTATCCAAGTAGATGTTTTTCTGTCTACGAATAAATGTCAAAAATACCCTATTCGAGGTGAAATATTTTCTAGTGATTCATTCGTCGGATAATTTTGTATATTTATTTCACAAAGTAGAGTATCGGTGGGTACCTATGGTTTATCAATATTTGAATGAAATTCGATGATCTCGCCGAATGGGGAAAAATTTAAAAATTGAAAAGGACCAATAAAGAGGTTTTTCTACCTCATTCAATTTCAAAACTTTTTGTTTAAACCGTATGAAAATAGGGTTCAAATAATTTTTAAACAGTTTTGTTCGTATTCTCATTTTAAAACTAGTTTCGTTATTTTTATAACTTTTGTTGGTAAAGCTTGTATTTGATTAAAATGCTTGCAGTTGAATTGGACTTGGAAGGCAGGGAGAGATCGCTTTTCCCCGGTCGTTAATGGAAAAATTGGATTTTTTCGAAAAACTTGCAAAAATTATACATTATTTCAAAGGAAATTTGAAAAGCATTGCATTTCAAAATGATATCTGTAAGAAAATTTGCATTCGAGCTGAAAAAATACAAAGAAATTTTATTCAAGTCTGAAATTTTCAATTTTTTAGTGTCCTTTCCTTCCAATTGCTCAATTTCAATTTTTCTTTTCCTCTAAAAACGTCATTTTTATAATGAAACGGTTTGTTGAGAGAGGAAGAGGCCAATTTTTACCCGTTTTGTTGATCTCAAATTAAAAATTGAAAATTATTCAAAATTTAGTTTTGGGATTTGAAAATTTTTTAAAAACCAATATCGATAAATTGTGATTATTGTTGTTTGATTGGGCGGAGGAGAAGTGGTTTGACATGTAAATTTACTCTCTCATTTCGAATCAGTGAAAAGTCACTGATAAACAGTCAGAATTGCAGCACAAGGAAGTGATTTTTCCCTGATTATTCAAAGAATTTCACAGATTTTTCAGTGAATTTCACTGATTTATTACTGTGCTGCAATTCTGACCGTTTTCAGTGTTTTTTGATAAGTTTCACTAATTCAAAAATGAGAGGTACATTTCACTTTTAGCAGGCATCATAGCGTGGTTACTTTTTAGTAACTTGGTTACTTTTTTCGATACAAGTTACTTTTGGTTACTATTTCCACTTCAAAAGTTACTTTGGTTACTTTTTACCTCTAAAAGTTACTTTTTTCCAAAATTTCTCAAAAAATTTACCTTTTTTCACAATTTTTCTCTAAAAATTGATTTTTTCAAGCGTAAAGTGTCTGATTAGTTTTGGTTTAATCGAGTTTTGGAGACTTTTTTGTTTCAAAAAATGTCGCCCTCGCTCCGCTCGGGCAGTACATTGATACCTCCATTTCTTGAATACACTATCATTCCCTAAATTTGAATCAGTCAATATTGGTGTATTTTTGTTCTCTTGGTTAAGTATATAGTGAAATAATTTTCATCAAAAACTAGAGATTTTCACCCATATTTCAGTCAAAACTCCAATCAATTTCCAATTTGTCAAATAAAAATCAGTAATAATGATTAATATTTCAATGAAAAATCACTGATTTTTATATAAATTTACAGGGTAGGTAGGCTAGATACTCACTTTTTTTTACTGAATTTTGACACACCCTCATTTTTTTCAAATTCTTCCCCGCCCTTGCATAATGTCTGATTAAGTCCCGGAGTCGACCAGATTCAATCCAAGCTCAGTAAAAAAAATGAAATTTTACCTCAAAAGTGTTCAGAGAAGTGCATTTTATTACTCTTCAAAAATAATTTTTCTTATTTCTTACATTAGAATATAACTTTCTAAATGTACATCAATCAAGTTTTATAAAAACTCTGCCTTTTTGAACCAATAAAATAATTTTCATTGATATTGCAGTCAAAAGTCGTTGATTTCTTAGTCGATTTTCAATTAACCAGAAAAAAATCAGTAATTTTGACTAAACGATCAATGCGAATCACTGATTTTCATTTATATTCATCTCACTGATTCAGATTTAGAGAATTCTTGCAATTTTTCAGTTTTTCTTCGCTTTTATCTGTATTACATTTTTTCATCTGTCCACTGAAATTAACCTGACTTTACGAGCACTACTGTAAAAATACATTTTGAAGTTTGTTACGAATTTTTACCCCCCCCCACCCCATTTTTCTCCAATTCTCAGCCCCTCCCTTACATAATTTCTGGGAGCACTTTTAAGTTATAATAATTGCATTAAGTACATACATGTTTTTTTGTTTTTTTTTTTTTACAAATTTTACCATTAAAAATGAGTTTTTGGTTACTTTTTGGTAATACATTGGTTACTTTTTTTCCCAAATTGGGTTACTAAAGTTACTTTTTTTCCACCAAATTTCACTATGATGCCTGTTTTAGGTGGCATTTTACGCGTAAAAAATATTAGTATTTTTTTCAATTGTAGGGTGCCTAACGACTAAGCGAGTCAATCTGGTCAAGAAAAGTCAAACTTAAGGTCAAGATTTTTTTCAAAATTTGAAAAAAATTTCCATTCACCCTTAATAAATAATTTAAATAAAAAAATAGCCCATTGTGATTTTTTGAATCATATTTTTGTTTGAAGTTTTCCTTGAAAATTATTTTTTCGATGGGGGGGGGGGAGGTTGCCATAAAAAAGTAAAAAAAGTCATGCAAACGGGTCAAGCTAAATTGAGGTTTTTTGCTCAACAAATTTTGTTAGAAACCCTGTATTGTCAATGGTAAATTTTTACCAAATTACTTGCAAAATCATTCAAAAACCATCAAATATAATTTTTTGGCTCTTTTTTTACTTGTAATAAAATTACAGAAATTTGATTGTGATTGAAAAAAAGTAATTTTGAAAATATAATTATTTCGTCTACCCATTAGTTTTTTCAAAATCGCAGAAATGTTTCAACTTGGTTTTTTCGGACACCTCCCCCCCCCCAAGAAAAAATAGTGAACGACATATTCAGTAAGTAGCAGTAATAAAGAAAAATTTCGCCGAAAATAATTTTTTGTCCATCTTTCGACCAATTTCAGTTCGTTCTGCCAACTTGAAATTAAAAAAATTACGATTTGTTTGAAAAATTTGAAAAAAAAATTCAGAAAAATTTAAACCGAGTATATGTATGTGCTTGAAAAAATATTGTTAAAATGATACGTAATGACATATTACTTGTTTGTTTTGAGAGAGAATAAAAAGAGGGGCGATGAATGAGGAATCAAAAACAAACTCGTGATTAAATAAATACGATTTTGAAAAGAGCTAACTTCACAAGTTAGTGCAATTTCTTTCAGTAAATTTTCCAACGGTGAAAAATTCACAGGAGCTGGTGAAAAGGTTGTCATTTTTTCGTTTTTTCAAAATTTTCAAAGAACTTCGTTCCTATAAACGTAATTCAATTTATTTTAACTACATAATAGATACTTAATTTTTTCAAAATTCTAAATATTTTGAATTAATTTTTTCTTGATCTTTTTTCCTTATGGTTGGTTGTTCTAGCAGCAATATTTTTTTTACAAATTTCACCAAATATCATTTTTAATTTTTTTGATTTGAAGTGGAATGAATTATGACAAATTTTTTGAAATTCGAATTTTTTGTGATAGAGAAAAAAACTAAAATCTCAATGAAAAAATATATATGGACTAGCTGAAATTTTAAACAGTTTTTTTTGGGGGGGGGGATCAAGGAAATGAGTTGGAAATCACATTAATTTTGATAAAATTTCAAAGGGTTTACATTTTTAAGAAGTTGTAGGAAAATTAGTTTGGAATAAGATTACCCTATACCTACTAGATAAAAAAAATACGATTTTCAATTGATATCGCCATCGCAGGGTGTCTACCGGTCGCGAAAGTCGCGAAAAAGTCGCGAAATTGATCCAAAATTCATCAAAAGTCGCGAATTTTTCCGAAATTACTTGAATTTCTTTCACCTTGTACAAAACAGAAAAAGTAAAGAAATTTTACCTCCCTTCTATTTTAGACAATTGAATATTTTGGAGCGAAAAAAATAAGTTCTTGTAGGAGATTTAGTAGTGGTCACGATTGGGATTTTCAAAGGGAGTATCGTATCCATTCTCAGAAAAATCTATAAAAATCAGAGAATTTTGGAATTTTCAGTGGGATTTTTAAGAATTTAAAAGGAGAAATCATTTGGAAATAGACACTGTTTTGCTGTTTTTTAAATAAATTCTTTAAAAAAATTTCGCCCTTGCTTCGCTCGGGCAGTATCTATCTATCTTCTTTGACATAAAATAATTCACTGTTGGAAAATTTTTGTGAAAATTACATTTTTTTAAAAATTAAAGAAGTATTTCTTTCCGTATATGAATTTTTTTCTGTAATAAATTTGATCGTGTTGATTTTTTTTGGGGGGGGGGGGGGGTTGGGAGGTAAATACTACACTCAAAAAAATAAAAAATAAATTTTATTAAACGTAATAATAAAAAAAGGCACCATTCACAAAACTAGTAAAATTTATTCAAAAAATAATAATATTTATCGCAAAATTGACGAAACTTTATTTTCTATGCAATAAACTTTACCAAATTTCGTGATAAATTTTATTATTTTTTTTGATAAAAATTGCTAATTTTGCGAATGGTGCCCCGTTATTATTTTTTTTGGATAAACTTTATTTTTTTTTGATAAAATTTATTATTTTTGGATAAAATTTATTTTTTTTGGATAAAATTTATTTTTTTTGAATAAAATTTATAATTTTTTGCAACACTTTCTATTCATTTTTCATTCTCCATTTTTCTCAGTGCATAGATACCTTAAAAAAGGTCGCGAAAAAGTCGCGAAATTTTATTTTGAAAAATCGGTAGACACCCTGCATCGCAAATTCCTATTTATGTTTTCATCGTCTTCTTTTATCGTAAATATGTACGAGTATGAAATGATTAATACGTATTGATTTGATTAGCTGCAAAACACAGCGATGCATCTCTATTTTTTCCCTTTGACAAAAGTGAAGGAGAGAAGACATCGGTTCAATTGGTTCGATTTTAATTCGTACATCGATATATTTCGTCCTTGACTTTTTTTCTTTAGTTACATGTTTCCATTGAATAACATTCGATAAGGGTGATTGGTTTAGAACACGTGCTTGGTACAAAATGGTTATGGAGACTTGGAATTCCAGAAGGAATTCGTCGGGAGGGGGGGGGGGGGGGCTTCAGTTACGCACTGTCGCTTCAAATAGTTCATATTGTAGATTTTGATTATACCCGGGCGAAGCTTTGAAAAAATTGGATTTTTAATGTCTATAAAGGACATTTTTTGTGCTTTAATGCTTTGAAAATCTATATCTGATGGGTTTTTTTTTGGGGGGGGGGGGATACATACATTTGATAACTGTGCTCGACTAACACCGTTTGTTAATTTTTTTGAACTGGAAAAATAATTCACTTTTTTTTTTTGGTATCATTGCCTATCGTCTTTAAACGAATTTGTGTGTTGTGTTGATCTAGGATGAAGGAATACGACTAGGAAAAAACACCAACCCAGAAGAACTGGAATTGTGGTCATCTCCTTAACTACTCGTATTTTCCTGGTCCTTGAAAATTTTTCGAAATACGTATAAATATGGTGGATTCCCAAGTGTAGACTTTTTCGGTGTATTTTTTTCAATCCGATGTGGAGGAAGTCATGCTTCGCAGGGGTTTTTTGTCGGCATTGAAACAATTTCAAAAATATTGCGACTCTTTCTTTCGGTCGACTTCTCAATTAGCGACACTTCTGTAGCTCGACGACGAGGAAACTCGGCCAGTTTTATATTTACTTATGTATGATAATTAACGGAATCGTCGCGTCGACAAAACAGAGGAAAAAAATTAATTTGCGATTCAGCCGATGACGCGGCCAGCATTATTTAAGAGAAAAAAAAAGAAGTAAAATCAGCCGACGTCGTTTTACGTAAACGTATTATACGTAATTTGTTCATTCCGATTCTTCTTGAATAGACGTAGGTATCTTTGTTGTTTCGGTTTGACGTACTTGTGGCGTAAATTGTGTAGGTAACTAGGTAGCTAGGTACCTATAGAGATGGGTACCATATTACGCAGTGTTCCAACGAAAAAATATCTGGATATTTATTTACGAATGCGATTGGTTTATTTTATTGACGTCTTAATATCCTCGATGGGTTGATTTCAGAGCCATGCTGACGTAGAATAAAAGAAGAAAGTCGAGAAACATTTTTATACCCGAGTTGCTGGGGGTCTTCTGCATTTCGTTTTGTATTCGAATAAATCATTTCTCTATGAAGTTGATTGGTTGTTTTTTTTCAAAGGTGCGAGCATGTGTTAAATCGATGGAAGCAGGAGGGGGAGAGGAATTGATGATCAACTATTTGTACGTACATTATGCACGAAGCCATTATATCTATTTCCTGTAAGGATTCCAGAATTGGTAAAGCAATTGCATGAACCTGGGACGACTAGCTGGATATTGAATATTTGATGCAATATCGATAACGAATCGTTTCCCCTTCGATAATTGGAATTGAATACGTATTCGAAAATGAGGATGCGGATTTATCAAGTCACGATATGCGGTTTTCTATTTACCTCTTTTTCTTCCTCTTTTACTTCGATTATTTTTGTATATGTGGTTATTGGAGGGTACACACATGTACAAACTATTATTATACCTAATCGTAAAACAGTCTAGGCCTACTACAGCCTTGTTTAATAAATGAATTCGACCGTCTGCGAAAAAATACTACACGTTCTAAGGGCAAGTTCAAGTTCACTAACGATACTGTTCGATTTTTTTCGACAATTGTATTCTATAAAGTGGTCTACTATATATAGAAGTTGATAGTTGATTTATGAGTAGGATTTATTGAGAAGCGATTAAAGTATACCTTCGTGTACGTAGTTTGAAATCGATGACGACAGCGAGAGCAATAATGACGTATTACTCTAATTAATCGACGCCCGATCTTCATTGGTAAAATGCATCCTGATATGGGTTACACATTTGAGCGAGGTTTGTTTTTCGGTATGACAATGCGGCTGTCTGAGGTCTATAGCGATGCAAAAGTGCCACAGAATAACCGAACAGAACTGCTTGTATCCGGTTTCAAAGGAAACCAACAGTGTAAATTGTATTATTTTTAAATAATAATTATGTTTATGTAGTACTTACCAGATGGTGTTGTTTTGTGTAGACGACGACAGTCGATGTAGCGTCAAGAGGGGCAGAGAGGGTCGTTGTATTCGCTGTCTGGTTGCGGGGACGCGAATTAATTACATAGGTCGACACGATTTTCGTGTCTGGGGTCCGATGGCCAAATTTTGGTTGATTTTATGCACTCTCTCAATTATAAATCAGTGAAAATGGTTGAAAATCACTGAGAAATAGTCAGAATTGCAGCACAGAAGAAAATCAGTAAGAAAAATCACTGGAAAATCAGTGAAAATTCGCTGAAAAGTAAGTGAAATTTATGAAACTTGCTGAAAAAACCAGCGAAAATTGGCTGAAAATCAGTGAATTTTGCTGATTTTTCCTGTGCCGCAATTCTGACTATTTATTAGTGACTTTTCACTGATGGCTCATTCCATGTCAACTCGACCAGGTTTTGACCTTCGGTCTTCCGATTTCGCTCAAAATTTTTTCACCAGTTCCCCTCGATGGTCTAATGAAGGAATCACCGTCATTCCGATCAAAATCCTTTGGGGGGGAGTGACCCTTGTAATGTATAATTGGGATTTTTTGCAAAATGGCTCAACTTTGAAGGCGCATATCTCGAGATCGGTCAAGTCCAAGATGAATCTGTTCATGCGGTTTTGTAGAGAATCGAAATCAGATTTTAAATTGATAATTATATTTTGAAAAGTTCAAAGTTGAACTTTTAAGATGTAGGCTCAACTTTCATGATAAGTACAAAACATGAGGGCCCCATTTAAAAATCTGAAAAATTACTATGAGGAGAACTTTTTATGTATTTTTCAACTACCCAATTACTTTTCAAGATGGGATCTCAATACCCCTGGGGGGGGGGCACATGGGTCCTAAAGGGTAGGCCGGATTAGGGGAGAATTTGGCTCCCGCTCCGATTTTCACTCTAACCTTCTTAGATTGGTACCCCTTGATGTTCAAACAGGTTCCTGGACATTTCCCCGAATCCGTTTTCCCGAAGTATAAAAATCCCGAATGGATATTTCCCCGAATAACTATTTTCCTGAATACGTTTTTCCCGTAACATAAAAATCCCTAATGGACATTTCCCCGAATAATTATTTCCCCGAATACTTTTTTCCCGAATTCTATCTCCCCGAATGCATTAATGCCCGAATGGTAAAAATGTTTTTAACCGTGGGAATGGATAGTAAGTACCTACTTGGAAAACAGATCAAAAATTTCCATCTTATGACTTTTTGCTCAATTCCAAAACTGGAGGCTTGAAGGGGCTACACAAAAAGTTTTAAAAAATAATCTAACGTAGGGAATGGATACTACATCAAAAACTGAAGAAATTTAGTTCCGAAGACCTTTTTGCCCAACATCAAAACTTAAAGGGCTAACGGTCATTCAAAATTGAGAAAATTTGAAGATTTTTTGAAACTCATTTAATTTGAGTAACCTGTAGCCCCTTCATTTTCGAGGTTAGGCAAAAATTCTTCGGAACAAAATTTCTTCAGCTTTCAACGTACTATTCATTCCCTTGATTAGTTAATTTTTTAGCATTTTTTTTGTGGCCCCTTAAATTTTAAAGTTGGGCAAAAAGTCATAAAGTGGAAATTTGTTCAGTTTTCAAAGTTCTATCCATTCTCAAGGTTGAAAATGGTATTCGGGGGATACAGTTTTCGGGGGATCGGCTTCAAATATTTGGTATTCGGGGGTAAAGTATTCAGGAAAACAGTTATTCGGGTAAATGTCCATTCGGGATTTTTTTATTTCGGGAAAAACGTAATCGGGAAAATAATCATTCGGGGAAATATCCATTCGGGATTTTTGTATTTCGGGTAATCGAATTCGGGGAAATGTCCTAGAATCGTAAAAGTAAAAACATTGTAGAAAAATTTTTGACCCCCCCCCAACCCCGTCTCTTCAGGAGTTATGGCCATTTTATTGCATTATTTTCAAGAATTTTTAATTTCAACGGAAATAAAGGAAATTTTCTGTTCTTTGGCACAAACTTACATCTCGTAGAGGTGTATTTATGATAATTTTTTCAAAAACTTTGACGCACCTCTTCATGTTTTTTCGGCTGTTTGAAGTTTTCAATCGTAAAAAACACCATATAATCGAAGAGCAACCACCCTGGAAAAATTGCTAAAAAATGTGTTTTTCATGTAGAATTTTGCTGTGCATTCGGTTTTAGTCGATTCTTTGAACTAAGGGCCGGAAATTGCGAAAAACCTAACGAAAACGTTGACATTTTAGGAGATTTTTCAAATTTTGAGCGTTTTATACAGCAAGAAAAGGCCCTAAGGAAAAAACCAATACCTTTCGAAGGCGCCGAGTTCGAATATGTGCTCAGTTTTTTCATCCGACCCCTCTGAACTCCCTATCATTCCCCCTAATGGGATCAAAATTCAAAAAAAATAAAAAATGGCATAAATCAGCAAAATTCACTAATTTTTAGTAAATTTTCGCTGATTTTTCAAAGATTTTCTCTGATTTTTTTAGCGAATTTTATAAATTTTATTGCTCACTTTTCAATGAATTTTCACTGATTTTCTTCTGTGCTGCAATTCTGACTGTTTCTCAGTGATTTTCGATCATTCTCACTGATTTATAATTGAGAGAGTAGCGAATGAAATTTCCCATCTGATCTACGTACATGTTTTACCTCTCCTAAAGAAAATTCTGGAAAATCTTTAAAAAAAATTCATATCCATGGCCGCAGAACTCGTTTAAAAAGAAACATCCAAAAACCATACTTTTTGGTCTTTCCATTTTGTTAGATACCTTTCACCAAAAAAATAGGAAATAGAAGTCAAATTTCCTTCATAAAATCAGCTGGCAACACGTCAAACGCAGACTGGTATTGATTTTTGCGTTAAGCATATTTGCAGGCTATGATTCGCAATGGTCTTTGTTAGATGAGCTCAAATAGCTCCTGGTGTGAAGGTAAACTGGGAAACTGACGTTAAAAAAAATGTTGAGTTTACGAAAGTGCTGTTTTGGGACATAATTCTGTCCTAAAACGACACTTTTAATAGAAATTATTTGAAAGCTGAAGCTTTCAAATAATTTCTATTAAAATATCAAATACCTAAGTATTTAAATTTTAATAGTTGAATTATATGTTCAAAATAATGAATTTCTTAATAGAATTTAATTAATTATTTTTATTTAAATTTTAGGCTCTAAAATGATTAAATATCCTTTTAAAAGTTTTAATGTAAAAAAAAATATTATAAAGATGGTTACATTGTCATGAAAGTCACGAAAAAAATCACGAAGGTGAAATTTTTATGATTTTCTCTTTTATTTAAGCACCGCGGAGAATTTTTCATTATTTTCACGAAATAAATGAAAAAAAAGTCGAAAAAAGGTTATGAAATAACTTATTATTTGAAGGACTAATCCAGTAGACATTAGACACCCTGCCAAAATTGACAAATCCCTATTTATTTAACATTCAATGTGATCCATATTTGAGATCCTCTAGCTCCGTTATCCCTCGAGCTCAAGTGTTGGATAAATTTCTTGATGGTTTTAAATTTGAATCATTTTTGTATTACATTTATCTGATTTTAACAATTTTCTGACTTTTTTGTAATTCAATGTGAATAATTTTTATCACATTTTTACCCTTGAATTATTTTTATGAATTTTAGGTATGATTTTTTCTATAATTTTTGGAATGTTCAAATAGTTTTTTTTTTGTTATTTTCATAGATTTTTATAGTAACTTGTTTTTTTTTCAATTTTTTGAGCTATTTTATTAATATTTGAATTTTCAAAGTACTTTGAGTTCTTTCTGGACAATTTTATCAATTTTCACGATAAATTGGACTATTTTCGTTGGGGTTTTGGTAATTTTGACATTGTTTTATTGATTCTTGAAATTTTAATGCTGCGTGTACTTGATTTTCGACAAGATATTTGAATATGTGTTTTTCGAAGCATTTTGTTTTATAAGCTCAATATTCGTTTTTACGTCCTCTTGAAAATTTTTACAATAAGTATCTGAACGAATTTTGCGGTTTTTTAGGCGGAAGTTTGTACTTAATTCATATTTTTAAATTCAATTTTTTTGCCATTTTTCTCATGAAAAAGAACGGATGGTTTGATAATATGTATAATTTTTTTCATGAAAAAATTGTTTTTTCTTTTAGTGTAGGCAAATTAGCGCTATTTTTAAGAAAAAAAAACATTTTTAGCTAGCTAAGATTTTATCGCCAAAAACTGTCGAGGGTGGTCCCCTGACTAACCCCTAAAAAGTCCGCACCCCCTAGACCCCTTGCTAATTTTTTTATGGAGGCTCCACCCCCCTCAAAACTGGTTTTTCCCAAATAACTTCTCAGGATTTGATTTTACGGCAAAAGTAGCTCAGTACTTTTTTGTTCTACGCTCAATTTCAAACATCTTTTGTATGAACAATTTTTTCGTACGACCAATATCAGAGGAGATGGAGCGTCCTGAAGGAAGGGGGTTTTGGAAAATATGATATTATTTGAAAACGCGATAATATGTATAAAATCGCACTAAACTGTATGTTTTGGGCATGAAAATAGTAGTATTACGTAAATTGATGGTATTAATACAACTTGACCCCCCTTTCCCTCCCTATGTACTCACCCCACCTTACCCACTAGTTTTAATTTAGCACTAGTAATAAGACTGAGGGGTGGGGAGGGGTGGACACAATAGGAGGGGAAAGATGATCATGAAGCATTTTTCCCCTCTTCCCCCTCCCATTGTGTCCACCCCTCCCCACCCCTCAGTCTTATTACTAGTGCTAAATTAAAACAAGTGGGTAAGGTGGGGTGAGTACATAGGGAGGGAAAGGGGGGGTCAAGTTGTATTAATACCATCAATTTACGTAATACTACTATTTTCATGCCCAAAACATACAGTTTAGTGCGATTTTATACATATTATCGCGTTTTCAAATAATATCATATTTTCCAAAACCCCCTTCCTTCAGGACGCTCCATCTCCTCTGATATTGGTCGTACGAAAAAATTGTTCATACAAAAGATGTTTGAAATTGAGCGTAGAACAAAAAAGTACTGAGCTACTTTTGCCGTAAAATCAAATCCTGAGAAGTTATTTGGGAAAAACCAGTTTTGAGGGGGGTGGAGCCTCCATAAAAAAATTAGCAAGGGGTCTAGGGGGTGCGGACTTTTTAGGGGTTAGTCAGGGGACCACCCTCGACAGTTTTTGGCGATAAAATCTTAGCTAGCTAAAAATGTTTTTTTATTTCCTTATTTGCCTACACTATTTGGTAATGAGGATCAAAAGAAACGTTTAAGTATATTCCTGGAGTTTGTATTTAAGATATTTACTCATAGGTATGGCCCACAGCTCAAAATTATTGTCCATATTTTCGTTGTTATCAATCAATAAACTTGAATTTTTTCAAATTAGGTTCAGACAGCGTGACCAGTTAGCCCATTTATTGTGTGATGTGGTTTTATCTTATATCTTTATGATGTTTTTCTTTCAAAAGTTGCGGTAGATTTGCTAAACGACCTGAAAATAACGAGATGAAAATTTCACATTTTTACATTGATTTTTTGAACCGCTGCTCTCCCTTCTACCTTGAAAATTTTGAAAATGTTCACAATAATATCGCAATAAGTTGGAAAAGAATTTTACGTAGGGGTTCTAAAAGCCAACGAAACTCGATATTGACATACCAGTAGGTCCACAAAAAATATTTACTGAATAACTGATGCAAAGCAGTTTCACGTAGAGAGATGGGGTTTTCCTTAAATGGCTAGTTTCTCTGCATCGGTTTTTGGAATCAAATGTAGGTGGACGAAGGGGATGTTCGAAATAGTTAATCGAAACGCGAATTATATTTGAGAGGAGTAAATTGAAAATTTTTCACCGAATCGAGTTAACGCAGTTGAATTTTTTCCAATTAAACGACAATTAATTAAGACGAACATCCTCGTTAATGAATTTTACGACGTACGGAGGCGCAACTCGAATAATATAATGGTACGTAGCGTACCCTGGAAGACGCTAATAAATGTATAATTGTGACCATAGGCCTGGGTGTAATTTTCGAGCAAGAAAAATTAAAAGGCGGTTGGCGAGTTCGACCGGATAATCATCGGTATTTGCGAAATATTTGACCCCAGTTGCAAACTAGTTCGAACTGGATGGCTCGTGTTTTTCATATGTTTTGGGCGGTGAATTCGCGCGACCGTGGTGATCGCTAAATTAAAAAGGGTTCGGAATTTTTGCTGGTGTCAATGGTATCGCCTCATGGTGCGAAAACAGAGGTCAGTGCTGCAAACGGCTGCGCCTCAGTTTTGTTCATTGATGTTAATACGAGCGCGAGAAATGAATGAAATTTCTCGGATTTTCTTGTTGCATGACGTGCGTGGTCGATGACGTATAAAAATGGGTGTCGTACGCTGATGGATGAAAAAATTTGCCGCGCACTTGTAAAATATAAATATTCGAACGATTGCATTTGTTGTAATCCGGGACGTTCCGAGGGCATATCGTCCGGGGGGGGGGTCTGTGAAAAACCCAATTCAGATTTTCAATTTTCCCAACTAGTGAGGTTTCACAGCAAAAGGGACCACTTCTTTAGATTTGTGAAAATCGAGTTATTCATACTACGTGATAAGCGATAACTAATAAAGTTCTAAAGAAAATGAAACCAAACAAGAAATTTTCGTTCATATCTTTCTGAGCAGTGAATTTTCAAAAATGAAACTTCAAGAAATATAGTTTTGAGAAAAACGCGTTTCAAGTTTTGTTAACATTTTTTTCACGTTTTTTCAGCATAAAAAACGAAATTGTGAGAAAAGGAAGCATTTTAGGGAAAAAATAAATATGTAGAACCAAATTTGTAAAGCGTGAAATTTCCGGTATTATTTTTATGAAAAGTGATTAGTTGGCATGTTATTGTTGAAAAAAACTGTAATTCATCAAATTTTGATATTTTCTCATTTTTCGACATAAAACTAGATTTTGCGAGGAAAGGAAGCGGTGTACCGAAAAAAATCATTATTACCAAAATTGTAGAGCATGAAATTTGCTTTCTGCTAAGAGCAGTTTAGTTTTCCGCTAGGATGCTTCGTTTCAAAGATATTTCACTTTGAAATGCTCGTGTTGGAATTTTTTTCAACCTGCTGCAATGGTGAAATATCACGTCACTCCCCGTCACAGAAAATCGCATTTTTTTGTTACTTGCGAACTTGGTCGAAACTTTTCAAACATACTGGGTGAATAAAGAGCATGAAATTCTCTATTAAACTATTAAAATCGACCAAAGCCCGAAAAACGACAATTTTCACCATCTATTTTTGCATTTTTCTCGAAATCATGTTTCTAACGAAGCGGTCTCTTTTGCTTGATACCTACATCAATGAGACTTTTTTTACCATTCCACAATGCTTTTACTGTCTGCGTATTCTGAACTAAATTTTATGTAAAAGTAGCCACACCAAACATAGTTGAAAATTTCGAAATTCAATTTATTCAGGGACGAAATAGACTGACTTTGAGGATAAGGGCGGGGGTGGATGACACGAATTTGCCGGCCAAACTAAATTTTGAAAGAATTGATATCCTTCCCTTCTTTCATTCTCTTCGTTATTTATTCCAAATTTGTCATTTTTTTCAATCCTATTCCTAATTTTATCATATTTAATTAAAAACACTTACGAAATTGTCTAATTGTACCGAGCAAAGCGAGGGCGAAAAATTTCAACAAAAATTATAATTTTTTGAATAATATTTTTGTAGTTTCATTGTGAGTATGTGGGCGAAAATTTTAGAAAACATTCAAGGTGCCATAAAACAATGTTTTAGATTAATAAACTTGAATAAAAAACAGGCCACTTTTATTTTAAAATTCTGATTGACATAATTTCGAGGAAAAACTCAAAGAAAATCACTTTTGCAGGGTTTGGATTATTTTGAAATTATGGAGCATAAAACTGCAAAACTAGGTATTCAATTTTCCCAACTTGGGGAAAATATGAATATAAAAATGATAAATTTTCCCCTGAAAAATGATCATTCAAGTCTGCGTTCACATTTAAAAAAACGATGAAAGTACAAATGTTCAACTTTTCCAATTGGAAAAATATGAAAATTTATCAATTTGAAAAAATATATTTCGTGAAGTTGGGAAAATTCACCATTTTGTACTCATATTTTCTCAAGTTAGAAAAATATGAGTATACAAATGACAAATTTTTCCAACGTTAGGGTAAAACTGGTAAATTTTCCCAACTAAATGCTGAAAAATTCCACCCCCCCCCATCGGTACGTCCCTGGCTATTTTTTTCCTGATGTTGAATGCGAGTAAATTTTTTATTATTTTTCTTTCGTCAAGTTGGATAACTTTGTATGCAGATCATTTTTTCGATTGTTACGTTTATATCTTAATGTATGTTTATATGATGGAAAATTTCGACAAATCTCTCGTACGTTTTATATGGTGTTCCTCTGTCGACATGTATCAGTCGAGATTGTTTTGTTGACAAATGTTGCGAAAGAGAAGAGTAACAGTGAAAAGAGATTTCACGTTCAGGTCGACATTACATAGTAGAAATGGCAAATATTTATCTAGTTGGCAGTAAGTGTAATCAATTCTATAGGGGTGGTGTGAAAATAAAACCTTTGCAGTTTTTTTCTCATCTGCGAGTGTTTCGGATTTAATTAATTTCGACCTCGAAGTGTAAATGGGTGAAAGCTTTTTTTGGAAATTTTGGAATTGACATTCAAGCATGTATACTGGAATGAATAGTTTTGCAATTTTTTTGAAAGTTGAATGAGGTTGATGGAATGAGGTAGCTTAAATGCTGTGTTTGGAACTTGAAACGATGTATTGAAAATTTTATCTTCTTGACTCAACCTCTACTGCATCAAAAAATATAAATGTTTAAAAAAATTGAAAATGATTTTAAAAAAAAATAATTCGAACTATTTTTTGAGAGGAATTCAAAAATATCAATTTTTTCATGTTTTTATGTTAAAAATTTAGAAATATTTTTTTTACTCATTTTTGAAATAAGGTACAGCCGGAAAGAGAGGTCAGAGGTGGAAATTGATCGAAAATGAAGTTTGTTTGGGGGTAAGAATAGATATAAATATCCTCATTAAAATTGGAATTTTTTTTCGATGAAAATTTTCTGAATCTAATTTTTTTTACCATTGAAAAAAATCGTAATGAAAATCAAGTTCCAATGGAATTTTGGAGAAAATAGAATACCTATTGAATTTTTCAAAATTTTTAAAGGTAATCAATCAGTAATCACATTCAAGGCACTTGAGGACAGAAGGCGATGAAATTTTGACGGGATTGTTATGTAGGTTTCAGACAACTTTTGTGTCTCAAAAATAGGAACACGTATTATTTTAGAATTCGAAATCGATTATGAATTCAGAGGGGAACCGAAGTTCAAAATTTTCGAGTTCTTTTTAATAATGATTTTTTTTACTTATTCTCTAATTTTAAAATTTTTTGACTTGAAATACATACAAAAGTTCTCTAATGTTTTGCAATCTTTCTTACTTGAACTGATTTTTTCATTTAAAAAATAAGAGGAGGCTGAGGGGTTGATTTCTCTTTTAGAAAGGGTCTTGTCGAATTTTAAAAAAAATCGTATTTTTCTGTTCTACAGGAATATTTTTCAAAAAATGTTCGCTCTCGCTTTACTTGAGCAGTGAGAAAAATATTTTTTCATTTGTATAAAAAATCTCTGATAATGGCATTTTTTAAATTTTTCTTTGAGCTATTTTTAAAAATTTTTCTTCACTCAAATTTCATTTTTATTTTATTTTAAGGCATCTTGTGGTCATCTCTATTTGTTTCGTGATCTGATCACCTTTTTGTGGAAATCCTGGCTACGTCTTTGAATTGAATATAAATATGGGGGAAGAGGCTTTTATAAAATTCGTTTCTTCAAAGTACCTACTTTTAAATTGAAAAAAGTAGTGAAATTCGATTTTGCAAATTTGGTATACCTACCTACACCTTGTTCGCTCAAACGAAGCGTGCATAAATAATGAGACCCGCGAAAAGAGGTATCTATTTTATAGTTATTTTTGTCCCGAAGTTAACGAAGACTACGGCTTAAAAGTCGTATCTGGACTGTCAAGCAAGTTAATAGAAAGTTCGCCTTTCTGACTTTTTAGGGATTGGATTAAAATCGATTTAAATCGATTTAAATCGATTTCGCTTCCCCAAACGATCATCGATTTCAACTTCAATAAATCGATTTAATCGAATTTTTCACTTTTTCTTAAAAAACGGTAAAAATAATTACAAATTTCACGCGAAAAAATGAATTTTTAAATTCCAAATTCCAAATAAAAAAAACAAAGGGGTGAATTTGATAAAATATACAATTTTTCAAAATTTTCGCATTTATTTTCATTGTTCTTCTTCTGCAATTGTGTAGCATATCAAGTTTTCAACTTTTCGAGTAGTTTATTTTTGAGGAAATAACTGCGTTAGAATAAAGCACTTAATATGAAATGAATTTTGAGTTCAATAGTGGCCTAGTGCATGGTCATAAGACGCGCCAAATCTACAATTTTTTAAATCCGATTAAATCGATTTAAATCGATTTCAAGTGCCACAAAATCGATTTAAATCGATTCCGAAAAAATCCGATTTTTCCAAACCCTATGACTTTTAGTTTGTCTCCCGTTTCCACTTCACGTTACGTTTAAAAGATTTTAAATTTCCAAAAATTTACTTGAGAAATTCATTTTAAACGTGAATGTTTATATCCAAGGATGATTTTCGACGATTTTTTCCTTTAATTCTTTTTTGGAAGATGAATCCGTAAAGTGTTTGGACGTTTGGACTAATGACACTTAGTTTCAGAAAAAATTCTTGAGTCAGCCCCTGCGATCACAAGGAGAAAAAAAATCGGATCATTTCGAACTCACCAAAAAGCAGTTACTTGAGCTTGAGCGAAATCGAGACAACGTGAGACCGTGAACGTCGTACTTCTCGCGAGAGTGCCGTGGGAGATTAAAGTATCGGTACAGGCTCAATTTGGTTATCAATTATCATTTTTTTTGACCATGACCATGTTGCAATTATTTTGAGGATGTGGAGAAATACTCGACTACGTTATTAATACGATTTTTTTTGTGAAATTTTCAAACCCTTCAAAATGTTAAAAATATGAAAAGAATTTCAAGTATAATTACCGTAGTGTGAAAATTTTCAAAATTTTCTCCCTCCCCTTTTGAAAATATTGCGAACTGAATTTTTAGCATATAAAGGGCGATAATTCCAAAAAGGGTGAGGGGAAGGGTCAAAAATTTAAGTGGAACGTTTTTAGGTTTCAAGTAACATTTGGCATCACTTTCGACCAAATTCGGGCCAAGGACTGATTTCACCATGGGGGGGGGGCTTTCGGAATAATTTGAAACCTTCGAATTTAGACGGCACGTTTTTATCGCTCAGGTGTAAAAATTCAAATGACTGAAAAATTCTAAAAAAATTTGAAATATATTTTTTCTTAAAAAATCTACTTTTGACTTTAGATTTGATAAAAAAATTTGAGACTACATCCTGCAGCCTGTGTCCGGAGTTGGATCCCTCAAAAAAAGGGAAGCAGTCCATCGAAATATGTAGTTTTGATCAGGCCATTTCTTTTCGTTCAGCCCCCCCCCCCCCAATAATTTTTTTCAATTTCTATTCTCACAAAAAATTAATTTTGGAATTTTTTTGAAAAAATAATTTGATACAGTAAAATGGGTAGTTGAGGAAATAGAGCAAATCTCCCACTACAATCGAAAATTGTTTAGAAATTTTTTGAACAAGTAATAAAGCAAGACATTCTTTGAAAAATTAATTATTTCAACAGTTCCTAAAAAAAAATGATATTGAGTTTTTTTTAAAAATAATTTTAACAAGAAATTTTTAAATTTGATATTTTTTTGGATACTTAATTTCAGTAATTTTTCAAAAAATCAATTTTAGAACTTTACTGAGAAAGTTATTTTAAAAATTGGTTTGTTTGGTAAAATTTTTAAATTTATAAAAAAAGTAACTTTATTTCACAAATTTTCTGAGAAATTGATCATTGATCTTTGAACTTTTTTAAAAAAGGGTATAGCCGGATAAGAGGTGAATTTGGCCCCAGCCCCGATTTTCGATTTAACGCCCCCAGATGGTGCCTCTTGATGCAAAAAAAAAAAAAAACTGAAAAAAATGTTGACCTTCCAACCCCTCCCTTTCGAAGCTATGGCCATTTTATTGAATTTTTTTCAAGTGAAATTTTCTGTTCTTTGGCACAAAGTTACCTACATCTCATAGAAGTGTATTTACGATAATCTTTCCATCAATTTTTGTGCACTCCTTCATGAGGTTTTGGCCATTTGAAATTTTCAATCAGTAATGTACCGAAGGCATTTTCCAAAGGGGGGGGGGAATTTTGGTGAAAATCCCAACTCAAATTCTTGAAATTTCCAACTATATTTCGCCGATCCGGCGATATTAACATAAGATTGTTTATTTGTCTCGATCAAAGCAACGTAGGTATTTGTCTAGAGCTAAACGAATGTGGAAAATTTCAAAAAAGATTAGTTTCAATGTAAACGGGAGAGAAATGATTTTGACTCGATCGAAGCGGGGGCGAAAATTTTAGAAAACCTCAAATTCAAGGTGCAATAAAACAGTGTTTTATTTGAATAAAAAATTGGTCATTTTTACTTTTAATGAGGAGAAAAAAATATAATGAATATTAGTTGTAATAACTTTGAGGAAAAATATGAAAAATTACTTCTGCAGAATTTAGATTATTTCGAAATTATGGAAGGGGAAAAATCAAAAAGGCCGAGCGCAGCGAGGACAAAGTTTTTGAAAATGTTAGCTTTGGAGGGTAATTTCATATTTTTATTGTGATTTCCGAAAGAAGACGTTTTCTACCCTTTTTTTTGTCAGGCTTACCTACTTGATCCTCAAAGAATGCGGTTTCTCGACACCCTCCATATACCCATACTGACTTACTGTTTTTTTCTTTTAAGGACGTTTACTGCTTCCTGTAACATTAATTTATGAAGTGAAATGGAAAAATGGTTTTTACCTATAATTTCATGAATTATAATTTACAAATCGTCAGACCATTTTTACTGCTATCGGCGCATTCTCAGCGCAGGTCACCGAGATTTTCTTGAGAACTCTCCAATTGGGTCCAACTCTGCCCGTGTCTAAATAATTTTCTAAATCTAAAAAAAAAAAATAATAATAATATTGGTATTTCCAGAAAAATTTAGATTTTCAATCTAAATTTTGAAAGATATTCCTAGTCCAGGCAAATAACCCAAAAATTAAAGCCTGATTTTTTTTTCGCGTTTTACGTTCGTAATGGTCCACTACACAACATACTAAAATGGACACCCCACAACCCTCCGCTACCCCCAGCGGAGGGGTAAACGTCCGCTAAAAACCGGGTTTTCGTGAATATCTCCTCAAATAAGCCTCAAAATTGAAAAGTAGTTATGAACAATCTTGTTCTACGCGTAATTTCCTATCGGAAGGGTTTTTTTCTTTTTCAAAAACACTCACTTCCTTGACCAAAAATTAAGCGTAAAAAACACCTATTTTTCAACAATTTACAGCACTTCTGAAAAAAATCAAAACTTTTGGGAATATCTCCTCAAAAAAGCCTCAAAATGAAAAAATGGTTATGAACAATCATGTTCTACGTGCAATTTCCTATCAGACAGGTTCGTTTTTTTTCGAAAACACCCGCTTCTTTGCCCAAAAATTAAGGGTGAAAAACACCTATTTTTCCAATATTCACAGTATTTTTGGAAATTATGGAAATACGAAGCTAAAAGTACCCAAATTGAGTATTTTTTTATACATGCTGGTAGGGTATTTCAAAAAAAGTCACCGCAAAAATTTCAACCCCTACCGTTAATTATAAGGGAGGTTATTGAAATTGAATACTCCATTTAAAAAATCGAAGTTGTGGAAAGAAAAAGTACTATAAACGCGATGTTATTGCTGGTTATTGGTGATACGAAACATTTCTTTGCGTCGTAAGGATTCAAAAACGGTATTTTCAGCTTCCTATTTCCATCATTTCTAAAAATACTGTAAATATTGGAAAAATAAGCGTTTTTCACGCCTAATTTTTAGGCAAAGAAGAGGGTATTTTCGAAAAAAAAACGAACCTGTCTGATAGAAAATTACACGTAGAACATGATTGTTCGTAACCATTTTTCCATTTTGAGGCTTTTTTGAGAAGATATTCCCAAACGTTTCGATTTTTTCTAAAAATGATGTAAATTGTTGAAAAATAGGCGTTTTTTACCCTCAATTTTTGGTCAAGGAAATGAGTGTTTTTGAAAAAGAAAAAACCCTTTCCGATAGGAAATTACGCGTAGAACAAGATTGTTCATAACTACTTTTCAATTTCGAGGCTTATTTGAGGAGATATTCACGAAAAACCGGTTTTCAGCCGACGTTTACCCCTCCCCTGGGGGTGGCGGAGGGTTGCAGGAGTGTCCATTTTAGTATGTTGTGTAGTGGACCATTATGAACGTAAAACGCGAAAAAAAAATCAGGCTTTAATTTTTGGGGGGTCAACTCCTAAAATGCCTGGACTATCCACCAAAATTATGAATTTGGTTTGAAATATTAAAATCACATAATTTTATCGAATGATAAATTTTTCTTCAGTCTTGGTGTCTCGTGTCTATTAAATAATAATAAATTATAACAATTTTTTGTGAAAATTACAAAAAAAATTCAGATTCTTGATTTTTTACATTTACGAAAAGACTCCTACAAACCAGACGATGAACTCTTCGTAGGTAATCCTGTGCTGAAAATATCATTTTGATGGAAATCAAATATATTTTAATTTTCAGCTCGAATTTGTAAGCGATACGTAATCCATCTTTTAACATCCAAAAATAATTTTCTAAAAATTATTCGATCGCTTTCAGGCACGACAGGGTTAATGTACTTATCGAATTCTAATATTAGATTGGGTAAATTGAGCTTACGTACTTAGTTCGATTAATTTATTGGAGAAAATAGGATTGTCTCATGAATGGGTAATAATCGTACGGTGTCGACGATATCTACACAAGATAGAAAGAGCCAGACACAGAGACACGCACTCGCAGTGCGTATGTGCGAACGATTGAAGAACCGATTACAGGTATTATCTATCAGCGGTTTGTAATTAAGCGGTAGCGATTAAAATAGCGAAAAATTATTCTCGCCGAATGAATATGTCGCGCCTCGGACCACCGTATTCTGTATTTAACGCGGCGACGAAAAGAGCACGCCATGGTGTGTATAAGAGCCGTAGATTTTTTATCTTCTTTTGCGATTCTTCTCGTCTTTATCAATTGAGTAATGATTCGTTTCACGATTGGCCGATTTATAATTTAGTTTAATTCGCAATTTAATTGACTACCATGGTCGTGTCTCTTCTAGTCTTTATGTGTATACTGGAGAAGACGATTCTGGTCGAGTAATGTATCACATAGTCCAATCAGTCAATCGGTCCATTATTTTTATCATCGTGTGATGTGCGTTTTCAAAGTGATTTTATTTTTTTCTTTCGTTTTTCAATTTTAACAAATTTTTTTGGGCGAGATTTTTTGAATGTTTTTCCTCTTTTGATGCATTTAAATTATTTTTCATCGTGATCTTACGCCAGCTATGCGAATTCGTCGATTGTAGATAATCGAGTCCATTTTTTTACCCGTTTGTGCGACGATCTGAAGAAATTTCCAATATCAAGTGAGTTGTAATTTTTTTTCCAAAGAAATTTCGTATCCTCGGTTTTCAAGTACATTGCACAATGCTGGCTGGATTTTTATGTCTTCTTGGCAATTTTTTTCGGTCGATTTGGGTTCAGGAATTTTCTATCTGCGAAGGAAATTTTTTCATACAAATAATTCTCAGGAGTATTGAATTTTTCGAGGTACGTAGCTTACCATGGTTCACGATGGAAACGTTAACATGCCATCGAGTATCGTGCGGAAATAATAAAGTCGTACAAAAATACCGCGATTTCTTGTTTGTTTATGTACGTGTCGGTTTGATAACGTTTACACGCCAGATGACTACAGCAATTTATTAATTGATAATGTACGTAAAATAACAATGCGTGCGGATTGTTTTTACTCGCACGAATTAGGCTACTAATAGAGAGAGGGAGAGGGGGAGGATAAAAATACAAATATTTGTTGACGCGTGATTATTTGATCAAAAAATAAGTTATTTACTCGCGTCAAAGTGGTGGAGGGGGAGGGAAGACGCGAAGAAGGGAAAATCTCGAATTGGTCGTCGAAGATGCAACCTCGAAAGGGAAAAAAATCACATCATTTTTTCGGTTTGTCGATGCCTAGCCATATCGGATGGGAAAATATAAATTGGTAATAATTTGAGGTATTAGGAGGATTTAACGAATGTTACGAGAATAAGACTCATTTAAACTGGTGTCAGTTACGATAAGCTTACGATTTATTAGGATTTTGTGTTTTTGGACTCCGTAGGTCTCGGAAATTCTGTGTATTTAATTATACGTTTATTAATCCGGACGAAATTTAAGGAGAAAAATCTCGCGGTCGACGAAATTGTCGTAGATGAGTGAATTTATGTATTCGGAGGTGTACCGCAGGTGAAGGATACAATAAGTATACTCGGATGATTTTTTTCGAACGTTATGATGCAAAAGTACGAGTAATGTTGTGTTTTGGACGCCTCGAAGTGGTATGACGTCAGTAACTGGAACTGGTTTTGAGTTGAGGCAAAGGAAAATGGCCGGATGGAGAACATTTTTTGACTTTGAATTTTACTCCTGTGTGTATGAAGTTCCTGGAAGCCGGAAGAGAGGATGGTTTAATAGAGTTCTTCGAAAAATCAATATAATTAGATACGAGTTTAAAAAAACATATATCATGATTGTCTTTTTTTTTTTGTAAAATTCATAAAAATGTCACGAATGAATCGTGATTATTTTTTAAAAAAGTACGAGGATGTAAGGTTTTGGAAATGAAAAGGTCATAAAAAAACCAGGAAATTTCAAAATGAATAGATACAGTATGACACAGAAGTTTTGCTCACTTGAAACATTTCTCAATATCTCAAAACCGAAATAAAAAATACCAAGACGGTTCCAACGGCAATGTGTTCCTGACGTCGAGCACCTCGACCTATAGGGTGTCCACAAATTGAGATACCGGTTTGGTTCAAAAAATAGGGGACCGTTTTTTTTTTAATTGAAATGAACTCTACGCACTGGCGCGATTAAAATGTGGTATGTTTTTTCGAACCAGTTGTCAATAATATCCAAAAAAGTGGAGATATGAAAAAAAGTTTGAAACAAAAGTTGTATAAAAAATGAACATTTTTTGTTTCATTACTGTTTTTCCATCTTGCAATGGAAAGAAGTTGTCGTAGAAAAGGTTTGAGTATAATTTTTTGTTTTTCAAGTCATAACTCTTCTCCATCGCTGGATGAAAAAAAATTATAGAACGTAAAATATTCAGTTTTCCATTCTCTGCAACTTTTATTCCACACTTTTTTTGATAACTCCAATTTTTTGAAACCGGTAGTTTCTTTGATGATTTTTTTTTCAAGTCGATAACCTGTTTCAAAAAGTGAAGAAATCGAAAAAAGTTTGAAACAAGAGTTATAGAGAATTAAACACTGAATATTTTACATTCTGTAATTTTTTTTTCATCTAGCAAAGAAGAAGAATTATGGCTTAAAAAGAAAAAATTATACTCGAGTCCTTTATACCATAACTTCTTTTCATTGCAAGATGAAAAATAAGTTATGAAACAAAAAATGTTCACTTTTTAATTCTCTACAACTTTTTTTCTAAACTTATTTTCATACCTCCTTTTTTTTGGATATTATTGATAACTGGTTCGAAACCGCTGAATCGGTTTCAAAAAAATATATCACATTTTAATCGCACCAGTACGTAGACTTCATTTCAATAAAAAAACCGGACCCCATTTTTTGACCCAAACCGGTTTTTCAATTTCTCCATTTCAATGACTCGTCGATCGATGGTTGATGCAAAACTAATAAAATGAAGCAGGTACATTTTAACTTTTGAAATGCATATAGAAAATCTCCACAATTTTGTCGGGAAAAAAATCGATAGAAATAATGATACATATACTTATGTATTTTGTTGAATGTCCAAGAATTGAAACATACGAAAAGTATTCGGTTGATTCGTGAATCGAATTCTTCGTGATTAATTTCCAATTCTTTTATTTTTAAAAGAATTGCTAAAAAATTGTATTACGAGTTGGAGAAATCGGGAAGTCGATCTTGGTCGGAAATCATGTCCCTGTTTCCCACAATTCCATTTTTGTGTTCTTTCCTAGGTCAGTGTCACTTAGATTAGGGTCATTCCACGTCAGTTCGTACGCAAAGTGGTAGGGTGGGCCGGCGATTTTTTTCATTTTTTTTATGTGGGTAAACCTCGATGAGAGATGACGAATGTCGCAAACCGCAGCTCTCAAAGTCTTTTTGGAGGGCTGCCACGAGCATTTAAAGTTTTGAGGTAAAGTTGGATATGGTAAAATTGGGAAGTGGATAACTCGAAAACCATGATGGGTTGAAAGTTGAAACTTTTTCCAATGTGTAGGGCTTTTGAAGAGCTTTTCGACGATTTTTTGAAAATCAGTGTTGCCACTTTTTTTAACACGAAAAATTAGCTGTAAAAGTTAAAAAATGACATTTCCCCATGATGTCAATCGCCAAAAATTCTGAAAAAAATCTGTAAAGTACAACTTTACATGCTGATTAATATATTAAAAAATTGAGTTGACGTTATTTCGTATTTTCGAGAAAAAAAATACAATTTTCTTTTTCAAAGGTCAAAATTGTGTAAATTGATTTTTTTTTGTTAATTTTACACCATATTCAAAGAAAAAGTCGGTAAAAGCATTTTAACTCCATTCAACACCCGTTAATATGTGTGAAAATGCAGAGTTATTAAATGTTAACTTCAAAAGTTGAAAAAAAAAAACATTACGGTATCAGGCGGTCCAGGGGTAACCATTCTCTGAAATTTTTTAAAAATACAAAAGAAGGTATCCAAAATAGTGTTTCTTTGCTTATTTTATCATCAATTTTTCAAAAAATGTCACCCTCGCTTCGCTCCGATTAAAATTGTTACATTTCTTCACTTATTTTTTTATTCGTAATTCTTTGTTGACCGTGATGTACAAAAAAATTTATTTTTAAATGCATGTTTTGTTCATTAAATTATAAAATTTTCAAAAAAAATTTCCCTCGTCACGCTCAGGAGTAATCCATGCTTTTTCTTTCTACAGAATTCATTTAAAATCTATTTTATTTATTTTTTTGGAAACGTACCTAATTTTTAATAAGCTGTGATGAAAAAGTAACGTCACGTCGTGATCTCGAAAACATTGGCCACGTTTTGGAAAATCTCAATGGGGAAAAGTGATGCATTTTCAACTTTTGAAGGTCGTTTTTCGCAAAAATTTTCGCTCTGGCTTGGCACGGGCTCAAAACATCGACATATCTTAACAAAGTGATCGATTTTTTACTTTCTTATTGATTTTTTATTTACCGAGGTAAGTCAAAAACATTGCATGGGCTTGCGTGGAATTATTAAATTTGTGGTACGTGTTTTTGGGGGAATGGGGAGAAGAGCAATGAATTGTAAAGAAATTTAAATTGTTTAAACTTGGAAAAATACGAATTTTCATTCGTGTGATTTAATTGGTAGACACCCTGAAATAATTTGTTTCAGTTTTCAAAACTATAATTTTGTTTTAAAATAGAGTATTTTATTTTTCTTTTAAATTTTTTTGTTAATAAATTCAAGTTCTCAAGTTTTCAAGCGGGAGAGGGGGTTTGGGTTCGAAAAAATTATAGAATTGAATTTGAGCCATTTTTGTGGCCGAAAAAGGGGCGAAAAATATCGTAAAAATAGTGTTTTTATGAAAAAAATCCTTGAGACTCCATGCATTTTATATCATTCTTCTGCAGAATTTCGGGTTGTAAGTACATAACGAAAAACCCTACCCCTGTCCCCCTCCATGTTTTATGAATATCATATGTAGAAGGTCTGGAAAACTTCGAAAAATTGGTCTGGAAAACCTGGAAAAGTCAGAGAAAATCATTTCTGAAATATTGTGGACACTCTGTGAAGTGATTGAGGTGTTTTGTATGAGAAAAATACGAATCTCATGTAGAAAATTTCCACCTAAAATGAGTAAAATTCAAAAGGTATTCGAGGTTAAGTGACGTTTAATTGGCATCAAATGATTAATAACTATTTTTAGTCGAATTCTACGTAAGATACTTTCCTAATCCGGCATCATTGTGCAGTGTAAATGGAGTCATGGACCGAATGTAGTCTGAATGTATTTGACACGAATACGAGTCCATCATTTCTCGATACATGTTTGTTTGAGTTTCAATTGACGCTTTTTTATTATTTTTTTCTCATATTTGCAGAAAGATGTCGAAAATTTTAGGTATACTTTATCTTGGTGCGATATTTTTCACGGCCGTGTTTGCCAAACGAAACGATGCCAGTGGTGGCTTCGACGTGTGCCAGGATCAATCGCCCAAACACTCGTTTTCCGTCATCGATTACGTCGTGCTAGGAGTCATGCTGGTGGTGTCGTGTGCCATTGGCACATTTTACGGATTTTTCGCCCAGAAGCAAGAAACGTCCACTGATTTTCTCCTCGGAGGCAGTAACATGAGCACGTTGCCTATGTCCTTATCACTGGCTGCAAGGTAAACTGTGCACTGAAGAAAAATCTCGTCGAGTTGCGGAATTAAAACAGGGCGCCATTTTCAGCTTCTGGAAAACCTGGAAAAGTCGGGGAATTTTAAAATTTTCTCTGGAATTTTTAGAAAGTCCCCCAACAAAGGATAAATCATTTAGAAAAGTGTTTCTTTACTTATTTTATTATAAAATTTTCAAAAATTTTCGCCCTCGTTTCGCTCAAGCTCAACACATTTATATGTTTCTACAAAATGATTTATATTTCATCTCCTCGTTGATTTTTTTATTTATTGGCACAAGCTGAAAAGATTGCAGGGAATTGCGTGGATTTATAAATTTGAGGCATGTATTTTTTTATTTTTTTTTTGGGAGGGGGCAATAAAATGGAAAGAAATCTTAGAATTTTCAGCCCGGAAAATCCGAATTTTTATCCGCTTGATTTGGTAGACACCCCGACATAATTTGTTTTATTTTTCAAAACTTTATAATTTTGTTTTGAAATACTTGGGGTTTCCTTTTTATAAGAAATTTCTCCTGAAATAAATTCAAATTTTCAAATTTTTGTGGTGAGGGGGAGTTGTGTGGGTTTAAAAATTTCTAGAATTGAATTTGAATCGTTTTCTCGCCCAATCTTGTAAAAAGTAGTGATTTTGAAAAAAAAATCGTTAGACCCCATGCATTTTATATCATTCTTCTGAAAAATTTTGTCACGCGAAAAATTACCCCCTCCCCTCCCTTGGTTCACGAATATCATATTTAGAAGGTCTGGAAAATTTCGAAAAATTGGTCTGGAAAACCTGGAAAAGTCAGGGAAAATAATCTGTGAAATATTGTGGACACCCTGTAAAACGACGCGATGACGAAAATATCACTCATCGTGTGACGTTCGGTGCAGCTTATTTCCGTCTTTAACGCATTCTTGGGAAAATTCTTTTCGTATCTTGTAAAAAGTTCGTATAATTCCACGAGAAAAGCATACACTCTGAAATTCAATTAATCGGATCAATTTCTCCCCGAGTTTTCAAAAATACGACGTAGTTATTAGGTACGTTTTAATTAGCTCGAGAAAAGTTGCATGAAACTGGTACTCGTTTTTCTATGATTTGACGGCTAATTGATGTTTCTCAAAACAGTACAAGTAGATTTCATGTCACTTGCAAAAAACAAAGTTACACTTGCCTTAGCAAAAGTAATCTTAATAAATGTCTTCGTTTGACAAGTTGAAGTAATCGATTACCTATTTCGCGAACTAGCAGCGAGTTTGAATAACGTACCCCGTGATTTTTTACAATAATTTCATTGTTTACTTTAATCCGAAGAGTATTTTACCTCGCTCGGTTGTATTGGCAATTGAAGCACAAAAAAAGTCGTAAAAACTAATCGACAAAAGTGTATGAGTTCGAAAAATAACACCGTAGACGTCATTCGACCATTATATTTCGTCGTTTCGCGATTCTCGCCTGAAAATCTCAGAAATCGAAGAGGTTATCGCGTGCATCCGATTTTTGAATTTTACCACCTTCGTAGATTTTATTATTAGAAAGAAAGTTTGATATTTATTTACCCGAAATACGTTTTGTCAAGAATCTGTCTAAAAAAATGCTTTCATCCGAATATTTTTTCCTCTCGAGGAATTAAAAAGGATTTACGTGAAGTGTCCGATTGAAAGAGTTTCAAGGATTAGTTGAGATCTGAAACGCGACGCCACCGAGGCAGCGAAAAAGAAAATAATAATCAGAAAAAAATCTTTTCGAGTCAACAATTCGTTAAAAAAAAGAAATAATAGAATGAAATAATTATGTACCAGGCTGATTCAAAATTTAAATATTTTTAATGTTGACAGTTTCATCACAGCTATAGAATTACTGGGTAATCCGGCCGAAATGTATAAATTTGGCACTCAATTTTGGACCATTTGTTTCGCGTTTTTATTCGTCGTCCCGATAACGACCAAATTCTATTTACCCGTTTATATGAAATTGAGGCTGACGTCGTCGTTCGAGGTAAGTTTTCTCCCCGATGAATTGATATTTGATTTTCCACTACCTCTACCCATTTCGATAAAGATAATTTTAATATTCTTTTCGACTTTTTTTTTTAGTATTTGGAGATGAGGTTCAATAGGCAGGTTCGATTATTCGCCGCCATGATGTATGCCATTCAAATGGTGAGTAATTTTTTGCAGTCGTTTTGGGATAAATGATCATTCTTGAGATATAAATCTAGAATTTTATTTTAAAAAGTGATCAGGACGAAGTGTATTGAGGTCACTCTGTTATACAGATGTCTGGTCAATGGCAGCGTGCGAAATTTGGATTTGGTTTCGTCTTTTAACCGATAGTAAAAGTAGGAATTTTTGAAGACCGCATTTCTGTAAAGAAATTTTAATTAATCACTGCCTGATTTATTACTGAAAAAAGACCAGTTTTTTGCTTTTCAAATAGTTATTGTAGTGAGAAAGTAGCGAATTTAGTTCAAATTTAAAAATAAAGCAGTGAAAAAATGACAAAAAAAACTGATGAAGCGAATTTTTTTTTATAATTTTGATATAAAATAATTAATATAATTTTTTTTTCAATTTGAATTGGAGGGGCAGGATGTCTAACGTAAAATTTTTGGGTTTTCGTTTTTGCTCTTTTCGTTTTTAATGGAATTGTAACGGTTTTCGTTTTTTAAAAACGTTTTTTTCGTTTTTGATTTTTTTTGGAAGTCAAAATGTGAATACGTAGTAATCAAATATAACGATGAAAACTGAAAAGTTGAAAAATTTATCGAAAGAACAAGAAAAATGTGCAAAATATTGTGTTTCTTAATGAATTTCTTCATAATCTGGAATACAAAATGAACAGCTATTCTGTGAAATGAAAAATAAAAGTACAGCTTCATGTTTCTCCTTTCTCTATAAAACCTCAGTTTATTTATGATTGAAAAATCCAATTTTTTAAGATTTCGCCATCATAAATTGAATTTTAACTGGGTACTATTCACTTCATTTTTGAGTGTTGGAATCTAGAGATCTTGAGCTTTTTGTACCCTAAATATTTCATTTTGAAAATTCATACCCCATTAACCCACCACTGATCTGTATAGATTCGAAAATCAATTAAAATCATAATTTCGCTACCAAAATGTCGAAAAAAATCAAAAACGAAAAAAAATATGCAAAAACATAATTGTTTTTTTTCGTTTAACGTATTTGTAAAATTTTGTTTTCGTTTTTTTCGTTTTGTAAAATGTTGGAAAAATAACGTTATTTGTCTGTTTTCCGTTTTCGTTTTCATAAAGTTCAAAAATTGAAAATTTCCATTCGCTCTTTTAGTAATTTAAATGAAGAAAGAGCTGATTCCGATTTTTTTAAATAATATTTTTTTGAATTTGTTCGTAATAATTAATTATATTTGTTTGAAGTTTTTCGTAATGTTTTTATTTGGAGGGAGGGGGGCATAAAAAAGTAAAAAAAGACATACAAAAAAGGTCAAGCCAAGTCAAGCTTTTTGCTCATCAAATTTTGTTAGACACCGAGGGGGAGGAGGTCGAGTTGAGAGGTTTCTAAAAATTTGGTGAAAAGGTATGCAGTGAAAAATGTTGGTGAAACAATGGTGATTAAAAAAAAAATCCATTTAATAGCTTGTCTTCATCTATTTTCTTTTCTATTTGGAAATTTTGTGTATTTAGTTACAACTTTTACTTTTTTGAGTAGATGGGGGCTCCATTTTCTCTTACCTGAATTTTTTTAGAATTGAATGTAAATCATGCAGGGGGAGAGTTCTTCTGAAATTTTTGTAAAAAAGTATTCGAAAAGAGGTGATGTTTCTAAAAAAAATAAAGTAAAATGAACATTTTGAAAAAACAACTTGAGATGAAATGAAAATCAGAATAAAGAGAAAATAAGACGAATTTCTGGAAAAAATTCCACATCAGGTTTGAAATTGTTCGAGTAAAAAATACGAAAAATAACGATTTTCCTACATTTTTTCAAACTTTGATGGTGAGAGGGTCACAAACATAACCTATTGAAACAGAAAAAATTATTCATGGCATCTAAAAATGCAGCACATAAACAAAATCGTCTGGAAAATTATTCAAATCTTGATCACGAATTATTTCCAATTTTGACAATTCGAATCTCAAATCTTTCGAATAAGTCAAAATAACATTTGAATCACAAATCAATTTAACGATCCGAATCACAATTCTTTCAATTTTTTATTTAGAGTTGGAATTTTTTTTCAATGTAGAATTTTTGAAAAAATAACGAAAAGGTCCATTACTTGAAAGATTCGAAACACAGTCAGCATAATTTAATTTGATGGAAAATATTGAAAATTCATTAAGAACTGAATCTTTCCCTCAAATTATTGTTTCTTTCCATATTTCAATTTTCGAATTTTGGTAACTGAACGCAACCAAGGTAAATCAGAAAAAACTAACGATTTGTCCTACATCCTTTGATGGTACACCCCCACGAAGCCCATTGAAAGCAGAGATAGTGATTCATGGTTAAATACTGCCGCATGCATCGCCGAAGATTCAAATCTTTCTATTAATTTTACAAATTAATCGTAAACTCGAATGTAATAATTTGAAACACTGCACACAGATCACAATGTCTTTCAATTATTGAGTGATAAAATTTTTGAAAAATGAGGTCCTTACAAAGATTCACACAATCACATAAATCTTTTGGCCGAATCATGATTGATCGACCTCAATATACGTAGTTCAAATTATTATATTTACTTTCAACGAATAAAAAATTTAAATTGGAATCGTCATGGCTATTATTACAAAAAAGTTTTAAAAATTCAAAAAATGAGTAAGTAATTAAGATTTTTTGCCCAACCTTATTTCCAGTGGTGGCGTTTGATAGAGGATTAGATTAAATGGAGAGATGGTGTCAGAAGACAGAGGGGCAACTTTTTTTCCCATAACCATTGAATTGCATTTTTTAGACATAAAAAAAATGGATTTGTATTGGAAAAAGTTCTCATTCTTTGTCCCTTCACTAATATTAATATCATCTCCGAATCGTTTTAAGATTAGAAATAGCATTTTAATAATTTCTTTATTCTATATGTACCTAAATGTTCTTAAATTCTGAAAATCTGAATTTTTAAGATGATTTACTTCGAGTTCAATTTTTGGGGAAAAAATCATCATAACAAAATTTGTTCTTTTTTTGTAAGGTATATTATTCGTTTTCACGTTTGAAATTGTTTTCAATATTTTTTTATGTGTAACATGCATTGCATTATTTCAGTTTTCGAGACCCTAATCATTTTCGTAACGAAAAAAAAAATGGAATTTGTTAATTTTTTTAAAGAGTATTTCCTCCTTCGATTTTTCAAATAGGCAGCACATTCATCTAACGTTGATTCACAATAGTACCCGGTTCTCGTTTCTCTTAAATCTTGCTTACCGAAAACCATGAGTTCCGAAAGTCGATATTTTTTTAATAAAAATTGTGTATCTGCACAAAAAAACCAAAACAAAGGTTTACAAATGGGACGGAGAAAAAAAAAGGTAAACGAAAAATTTCATAGGTACGTTTTTCTCGTCCAACTCCCTATAGTCCGGTAATCTATAAATTTAATTTTAAATTTCGTATCACGTATTGTACCTGTGCGAATGGTAGTGTGTCATTGACCAGCATACATCTGTATTTGCAGGCGTTGGTAATGTCATTATCAATGAAATCGTAAAATTCCCAGTCATATACGAGTATACTTAGACTTTGGTCAATGTATTTTTGAATTTCGACGTATAATGATATTGAAACAGACTGGGGATTTCATTTTTCTTATTTTATTTCATTTTACAGACGTTGTATACTTCAGTGACTGTCTATGCTCCCGCTATCGCCTTAAGCCACGGTGAGTAAATTTTGGGTTAGCAGGTCTCGCGGAATTTGTGAGATACTGCGGTAGCGAATGACCATGCCGGTCGAGTTGAAATCCTGGGTATTTCGGCCTAATACATGGTGGCTGTAATAATGCGAAAAATCCAAAAAAAAATTCATTTCTTTTTTACTGCTCCCTTGAAGATATTGTTTGTAAATTTATCAACGTAGAAGACCTATGGTGAGGGGGTAAAACAGAATGAGATGAAAGAATAACAATTTTAGATCGATTGGGTATGTTTTTTATACTACAAGTGACATTTGGGAACATTTTCGAGTAAATATGGGTCATCTGCTAGTCGATAAATTTCATCATCTTATTTAAAGAAAGTAGATGACCCTTTTGAATTACCCAATTAATGACTGATTTTTTTCAAAAGATTTTTGGCCTAGGTATGAGATTTGGTGAAATTTAAAAAAAAAAATGAATCATTCAAAAGTATCCTTGATAGAATTACATTTTTTAAAATTCTACTTCCGTTGAAAGGATCATTCCCAAAACCATGAACAATCCTCCTCCTCCAATCATTCAGAATCTTTCAATTGAGGGCAAAATTTTAAAATTTTTTCAAATGTTTTTCTGAAGGGTATAAGTATGTCATGAAACAATGGTAATCTCACCCCCCTCCCATTGAAAGAGAGGTACATCATCCCTAAAATATTGAAAAAATTCAAATGAGCATTTTTTTAAATGAATGATGTGTAGCATTGAAATATGTATCATACGTAATTGAGTCGCTTAATCGTTAAAAGACAGAAGTCTCTTAAAAAGACAGGGAGTTTCTTAAAAAATGAATGGAAAACTTGAAATTTTTTCAGAATGTCGTTTACTATACCTTACTTAGTTACGTGAAAACTGAGATGAAGAATGTTAAAATTTTATCAATTAGTTTCAAATTTTTAAAGATATCTCACAGAACTCGTATGACATGTGTATTTTTTCAATGCTCGTATTTTTTTGAAAAATGATGATGGTAAATTGGTGATAATTTATCAAATTTTTATTACGGTAATACATACAATATTGCTAAAATAGTACCTGAAAATCTTCGAAAGAAAATTGCAAATTTACGAAATTTTGACAAAATTTGTCCAGCGAAAAAAAATTGTCTTTATGGTCATCGAGAAAGAATTGAATCCAATAAAGTACAAATTTTTGGTTTTCAAATTCTTTACAAACCACGTAAATTGTAAAAAAACTTTTAAAGGATGAAAAAAATGTAAAATGGGAAAACGAGATCGCAGAACACGAAAAAAATGCAAGATTTAGGATTTTCCTCGTTTTTTTTTTTTTTTTTTTTTTGCTATGAGAAGTACCTAAGTGAAGTTGGATTTAATTTTAAATTTTGATTACGATGTCTGCGTTTCAAAAAAAAAAAAAAGAGGTACCTCATTGAAAATTTGTGCTTTCCTAAAACTTTTTCGGGTGATAAAATATTCGTGCTCAGTTATTTTTTTGCGTGTATTTGATATTTCGATTTTCAAACATTTTTGCTCTGGCTTCGCTCGGGTCAAATTAGGTACATTTTTTCCTTCTGACGTTCGAAATTTTTGATGAATTTATATGGATAAAAATGTTATGAAATTTATCCTAAGTGCGTCTATAATTTTGTGTTTGAAATTTATGCTTTCTGAAAATTTCTCTTTTTTGTCATTCATGTTGAATAATTTTTTCCATTAAAATTTAATATTGGTTAAAATGTTAAAAGTTCAAAAACATTCGCTCAGAGTTTTTTTATTTTTGGTATTTGAAATTTTCATTTTCTAAAATTTTTGTCCTGGTTTTGATGAGGCAAAATTTATAGACGAATTAGAATACAACTTTTGAAAAAGAAGGCAATTAGAAAACAATTTTTTTTAATCAGTTGAAAAAATATTGGAGAGTAGAGTGAAGGATATGTTTTTTCAAAGCTCGGGGGAAAATTGCTGCAAAATTCGTTTGAAGGGACCTGCTAGAATCCTGCCCAGTGATGGAAAACTGAAATAATATTAGTTCCAGTTCCAGTTTCACTTTTCAAAATTTTTTAGTTCCAGTTTTCAGTCCCAAATACCAGTTCCAAAATTTCAGTTTTTAAAATTTTGAAAGACAAAAATGTTCGGAAAATGAGAGTTTTCCGGTGAAAAGGCGCGTGTATCGAATGAGGGAGCGAGTTTTCCGAGTTTGCGTGACTTTACGAGAGACAAGAGAAACAGCGAGCGTGAAAATCAACTTTTCCGAAAACGCGATTTCCCGATCCGTCGGGAAATTCGGAAAATTTTCTTACGATTTTTCTACGACGGTACAGCTTTGCCTACCTAACCTTTTCGGTTAGGTGAGGTAAGGTTAGGTTAGGTTATTCGATACCTTATAACCTACACCTAACGAACGAATTTCAGTCTACGATAATTGTCACGATATCTACTCACGATAACCAACGTATTTGGCTTAAAATCGAAAACCGATTTTTCCGATCTCTCGGAAAATCTTTGCGTAGAATTTTTCGGCTCCTTTTGGGGAGTAAGGGGGTTCAAATTTTGGGTTTTTGTCTATAACTTTCGAAATTACGCACTAATGAAAAAATAGTTGAAACAAAAGTTGTACAGCATTAAAAAACGAACAATTTTGTCATTTACTATTTTCTCTCAGGATGTCATGGGGAGGAGCTAGAGCCTTCAGAAAAAAATTAATTTTTAAAATTTTCCATTACCTCAAATAATTACCAATAATCGGGTTAATCGACTTTTAGGAGCGGTTTTTTTTTTACATCCTATTACTAAGTAGAATAAGAAAAATGTACAACCAACCCCTCATCTCAAAGTAGGGAGGCTGGTGGTCGAAATTAGGAACACAAAATTTTGGTAATCAATTTTTGAATTCCCTAAGAAAAAAATCACAAAAAATACAAAAAATGATCGTATCGACTCAGAATTTTAGGGGGTGGTGGAGGAAGGATCAATGTATTTTTTAAACCATTTCTGGCGTTTCTACCTCCATAAGTCTTTGATTGGTGGAAGTTTGAAAAAAAGTGGTCGAAATATGGCACCCTTACCCTTGATGAAAAAATTTGTCAGAAAAAAAGTATTTTCAGCATTATCACAGAGAGAAATACAGTTTGAGTTATGAAATTTTTTTGTGGGGGGGGGGGTGTGTACTTATTTATGAAAAAAAATGAAAAATTGGTCACTTTTCAAAAAATAGGTCACTTTTTGCCTAAAAAAAGTCACTAAAGTCACTATTTTTCCCAAAAAGCTGTGTGGCATGCCTGCCCTTCAGAAAATTTTGTATTTTTCCAAAAACTCAACCAATTGCTTATATTTAATTTGAACCCCAGGTCAAATTGTTTTTTGGTGATTTTTTTTTAAATTCCTCCCCTTTCATTAATTACATGTTCAATATACGTCGATTTCTGTTCGAAGGGCAGGTTAAAAGCTAGTCTATATCTAAAATTACAGGTCGCATATATTCGAACGAAAATAACGATATTTCTAACCAAAAAAATGCAAAATTTTCTGCTAAATTTGAACTTTGGTGGTTTTCTTTTTTGATTCAAAGTCATGGTGTCCATTCTCTGTAAAACCGTGGAAAGTCAGGGAATTTTGGTGGTCTGGAAAAGTCCGGGAATTTTGGAATTTTCTCTGGAATTTTTTGAAAATCCAAAAAAAATTAAAGCGTTTTTTGCTTTAAAGCAAAAATCTTAGAACATGGATATGTCTTAAGTAGACAGATTGTTGTTATAAAAATTATACAGTTATGGTTTTTGAAAGAAAATAAATTTAACACATTGATGTTTGAACTTGATAAAATGTTTATTATATATTCAGAGACTTGTATTTCACAGATTTTTGATCAGAATGAAGTTCTTTTGTATATACCTACATATTGATTTTTAAAAAATTGCTCATTTATTCACTATCATTCTCATGGCATTCATGGCACACAGATTGAAGATATTACAATAAAATACCTAATACTGGATTATGGTAAGAAAAATATGAAAACATAATTCATTGAATGAACATCGTTTAGATTATATGTAAAATCACATCAAGAGTAGAATTATTTTTTGTGGTGGGATAGATTGGATCATTATTCAGGATTAAATTATATTTTCTTGAAATCATACTTAATACATTTTCACCAATTTTGCTATTAAAAATTGATATTCAAATCTCCACATAAAATAATCCGATGTTTTGACTCCTTTGAAGTTAATGGTTTCAAATAGAAATCTAAAAATTGTTCTATCAAATTTATATGAGTATTTGGTGAAATATAAACACAAAACATGACACATTTTTCAGTGGCAATGTATATTCTACAGCACAAATATCACCAATATCAAGATTTTTTTCATTCACAATTTGAAGATTATACTTTTTACATTTAAATTCTGTTGAAAATTCTTTATTTACATAAAAACAGACTCCACCAGCTCGATGTGTGGACCTTTTAAATTGCGAAATCATTCTGAATTGATTAAACTTGATTTCATTATCATTTTCTAGCCATGTTTTTCAGTTAAAGCCATGATTTTTACTTTAGTTAACACAGAATCTGTCATTATATCTTTATAATGAGCATTCAAACTTTGAACATTGAAAGTACAAAATGATAGGGATTTAGGTTTATCATGAATTTGATTTAGAGACACTCTACATCTTTCTCCAATTGTAACCAATTTATGATTTTCCAATCGTAAAAATTCATTTTTTCAGCTCAAATATTTGGTTTTCCATTAGCATGATAAAAATTGAAATCATTATTTTCATTTGTAAGAAATAAACCTGTAATAGAAGTTGCTCTACTTAAAGCAACATAAACTAATTGCTGATCATGATTTTTATTATACTCATACACTACAGTATCATAAGTACCTCCTTGAGATTTATGTATTGTTATGGCACAAGCCTCTACTAAAGGAAATTGTGTTCTTTTACAATTGATGATTTTACTATTCATATTAATTGTACATGTTCGTGGAAGAATCGGTATCCATTTTTTATCCAAATTTGGGTTTAATTCAATATTTCCAAGATATTTTGAATTTAATAATTTACCGATTTTTTTATCGCTAAATGATAACCATAATCGTTTAATTTTTATCATTATCTTTTTCTATGAATTCCAAATTACCAATCACACCATTAACTAGTCCATCAAAGACATCAATATTAGTTTTTATCATATATGGGTTTCCAATTTTCAATTTCAATAAATAGGGAAGTCCTCCAGTTTCATCTGTTTTCATTTTATGCACTTTTGTTCTAGCACTAACAAGTTGTTCATTGGTATTATAACCGGAGTATACATCGTACGCAATTTGATTAATTACATCTTCTCCAGAATAAAATTGATTATTATAATTATTTACATCACGTGTCTGAAAAAAATATTCTGATGGCATCTTTATAATTATCATCCACATACAACTTTGATACAAATCTTGATTCAATAAGTTTTCTTTCATCATCATTTAAATTTTCACCATTTCCAATTTTGGTCAAAATACTTGAAAATTGTCATCTTTTTGTCTTACAACTTCAACAAGAGGATAATATTCTAACGATTGCCATACAATTTCACAACAAAAATGCAGTTTACTCCTTTTATAAATTGGTGTTTGACAAACTGGTGGTAATTGACGCAAATCACCACAAAATATTATATAGATTCCTCCAAAAGGTTGATTATAATTTTGAAAAATTTTTTGAAGTCTATTATTAATTTGTTGTAATAACCTAGAAACTATCATACTGCATTCGTCTACAAATATAATTATAACATTACGAAATGATATACGTAAAGAATTTAATGATTCTAATGAAATGTTATTTTCTCTGTTTAAATTTCCAATACGAAAAGCTGAATGTACAGTAGTACCATTTATAGCAGCAGCAGCAATACCTGTTGAAGCACATGCTAAATACGAATTGTAAATTGAATTATTTGATTGGGTAAAACGATTGAATGTTTCCATTAATAATTTCATAGTAAAAGTTTTTCCACAACCTGCTGGGCCTGTCAAAAATATTTGCAATGGTTCTTCATTATTATTATTATTACAAAATTTTATTGATTATTTCTAAAATCAAATCTCTTTGTTCAATATTTGTTTTTCTCATTTCTACACAATACTGTTCAGCAGTCATTACATTTTCTCTTTTTCGAATAATAGAACATGACTTTTCTAAAGATCCTAATCTTAAATCGTCATCATTTGAATTACGAACAGATGAAACAAAATTATCTGTAATTGATTTACTTTTATTAAAATCATCTTGTTTTTCCTCTAATAAATCATCATCAACATCTTCATCAACGTGCAATTCTTTACAATAATTAAGAATTTCATTAATATCAATATTGGATTCAACCTTTTTTCTTGATTCCAAAATATAGTCTTCTTTTTCATCGTATACCATAATAAACTTATTTCGATCTAGAATATCAACTTCTTCATTTCGAAAAGGAACATGTAATAAAACCATTTCACGTTTATATTCTTTCAATTGTGATATATCATAGTTACAATATCTAATTATTTTGGTTTCAATCTGGCTCTATATTCTCCTTTATTGTTTTTATAGTAATTTGCAGTAAATTCTGCCAATGAAATATTTTCTAAATCGGTTGGTCTCTTCTGATATTTTTCAATTACATTTTCTTGCCATATATCAACTGAATTATCCAAAAGTTTTTCATCATTCATTTGTTTATGAGTTTTTCTTATTTTCTCACGTTCATGAGGCCACATTGTCGGGATAAATTCAACTTTCCTACTTGATTCAGACATATGAAGTTTTAATAAATACCATGCTGCTTCTTGACTACTCATTTCAACAGAATTTAAAACTTTGATACCTACATCCTTTATTAATTCTGAATAATCTTTATCCGGATATTCATCACGTAAATTAATTAGTTCACGATGCAAATTACTAAGTCCTCTGTTTGATTTATTAACATACTCTAAAACATAAGTTGCACAAGAATATGGTTCTTAAAATATATTGAATATCCATATATTGATTTCAAGATTTTTGCAATCCAAGGATTAAAACTATTTATCCAAATTTCATTTATTGTCCGCCTCAAAAATATACGTGGACGATTTATACCAGAACGAAGAACATTCAAATAATGTTCATAAGAATCAATTTCATGATGCAGTAAAAATGATTCAATATCATTAAAATTTTCAAATTCCAAAGAATTATGCATTTTTTTATACTTTTTTTGAAGAACTTCACGCCTACATCTTCTTTTGATAACGGAATTAATATTGTAGTTTTTTCTACTGGCCAAAATGGTGCTCCAAACCGACACTTTTTCTTATCCTCATCTCTTGAATTTTTATAGCAGGTAAAAGTATGTTTATGAGTTGATTTTCAAGATTCTCAATTTTATTAACATTCACGGTACATAATTCATCAATTAAATCAATTGTGTTTGGCATATTTTCACAAATTTCTTCATTACTATCATTTTCTAACCACAACAATAAATGTGCATGAGGACTGCCTCGTTGTTGAAATTCAATTCTTTTAAAATAATCCTTCACTCGAAATTGTCCAAAAGGAGTGCATCTTGAAGAGCATAAAATGAACATAATGGTATCAATTAATTTATCAAAGTACAAACAACATATTACAGGATCTTCGTTAACTAATGAGGCTATTTTGTTTGAAGATAATTCTAATAATGGGTTTGAGCCATTAAATTCTGTACCTTCGGCAAATTTAAAGAGTATACGAATTAATTCTATCCATTTATATTCACTTGCACTCAAAGTAAGAAATATTGTTGGCTTCCCTAATTGTCTTATCATTGCAAAAACATCTTTTTTCCGTTGATTCCAATAGAATGCAGAATTAGGAATAGATTTCAAAAATGAAAAATTTTTCTCTATGCATTTCTCAACAAAATTTCTGTCTTCAATATCTGCCCTTGTTATAGTATTAGTACTTGCTATACTTTTGAAAGTAAGATATAAACTATCTGCTAAACGTAATCTCATAAGTTTCATTGCCATATACAAAATATGTTCTGGTTTTACACCACGTCTATCTTTCCGACGTATCTCACTGGTAGCAATCATAAATGGGGTAACATTTTCAATAGAAAAATTTCGAGGTTCGCCTAAATAAATACTAAGAAATGATAATTCCTCAGCATGTTCATCATAAAGTAAACTAATTGGTTTTTGATACATTCCTGGAGCAATATCCAAATATTTTTCCTCAGACCACATCAAAGTATGTTGTTTTGCTAACAATAAATTATTTGCACTTTCTTCACTTTCATTAATTTGTTCTATAATAGGTTCACAACTTATTGAATCATTCTCATGCTTTTCATTTTCTGTAACTGTTTGAAAAAATGAATTATTTATTGTAATATTGTATAATTTGTACAAAGGTTTTTTCACCAAATATGATAACCAAGATTTTACATTTGATTTTTTAATAATTCCACTCAAATATGATGATTTATGAATTATATGCCTTTTAATATTTATATTAAAACAATAATCATCATCTAGATTTCGAGGTAACATATTAACCATATTATTTACATCCACTGGAATATTTATAACTTGTCCAATAATACCTTTTGAGCCATAAAACCCCTCAATCTTCTTATTTGCATGAAAGGAATGCGTGGAGATATAAGTCTTTCAGTTATGATATCTAATTCTGGTAAAAGATTTGGTAACATGGGGTATACAAATCCATTAGAACGAGACAATTGTGGTATTTTATTCTTCAATAATGAACTATAACAAGTATTACACACTTGAAATTCTTCTATTTTTTCATTTGAGAATGATTCCTTCAATAAATTGAGACATATTTTTGGTACATTTTTTAAATCTTTTTCAAACCAAATTCTATCACAAACAGAACAATAAACTCCAATTGAATTATTAACAAACCTTTTTAAAAATTCATGATCTGCATAACTATAATTTGTAATATTCATTTCAGATTGTAAACAGCATTGATTATTAATATCCAAAATTGAAACATTTTCAAGTAAATCATTTTTATATTCATCAAAGAATTCAACAGCATTCATTTTTTGTTTTTGAAGATGTTTTACACTTTCATTAACTGTATCATCTTTTTTGCTAACATCATTCAATCTCCTTTTTTCCCTATATCGTTTCATTCTTTCATTAATTGTATCATCTTTTTCAAGATTGCCATTTACTTCATTTTTTTCAAGATACTGTTTTACACAATCATCGACTTCATCCTTTTTACAAACTTCTTTCAATTTCTTTTTTTTATTTTCATAATAACGTTTCATTCTTTCATTAATTGTATCATCTTTTTTAATAATGATATTTACTTCATTTTTTTCTGGATCATCAACTTTATCTTTTTTACAAACTTCTTTCAAATTCTTTTTCTTATTTTCTCTATATCGTTTCATTCTCTCATTTATTGTATCATCTTTTTTAATAATGATATTTACTTCATTTTTTTCTGGATCATCAACTTCATCTTTTTTACAAACTTCTTTCAATTTCTTTTTCTTATTTTCATAATAACGTTTCATTCTTTCATTAATTGTATCATCTTTTTTAATAATGGTATTTACTTCATTTTTTTCTGGATCATCAACTTCACCTTTTTTACAAACTTCTTTCAATTTCTTTTTTTTATTTTCATAATATCGTTTCATTCTTTCATTAATTGTATCATCTTTTTTAATAATGATATTTGCTTCATTTTTTTTTGGATCATCAGCTTCATCTTTTTTACAAACTTCTTTCAATTTCTTTTTCTTATTTTCATAGTAACGTTTCATTCTTTTATTAATGGTATCATCTTTTTTAATAATGACATTTACATCATTTTTTTCTGGATCATCAACTTTATCTTTTTTACAAACTTCTTTCAAATTCTTTTTCTTATTTTCTCTATATCGTTTCATTCTTTCATTAATTGTATCATCTTTTTTAATAATGATATTTACTTCATTTTTTTCTGGATCATCAACTTCATCTTTTTTACAAACTTCTTTCAATTTCTTTTTCTTATTTTCATAATAACGTTTCATTCTTTCATTAATTGTATCATCTTTTTTAATAATGGTATTTACTTCATTTTTTTCTGGATCATCAACTTCACCTTTTTTACAAACTTCTTTCAATTTCTTTTTTTTATTTTCATAATATCGTTTCATTCTTTCATTAATTGTATCATCTTTTTTAATAATGATATTTGCTTCATTTTTTTTTGGATCATCAGCTTCATCTTTTTTACAAACTTCTTTCAATTTCTTTTTCTTATTTTCATAGTAACGTTTCATTCTTTTATTAATGGTATCATCTTTTTTAATAATGACATTTACATCATTTTTTTCTGGATCATCAACTTTATCTTTTTTACCACCTTCTTTCAATTGTTTACTTTCCCTATATTGTTTCATTCTTTCATTAACTGTATCATCTTTCTTAACAATGAAATTTTTTTCATTATTTCCTAGTTGTTGTTTCACCTTATCTTCAACTGTTTCATCAATTAAGTTACCTTTCTTAGAAATTTCACTGTGTTCATTTCTATTCTGATCATTACCTTTTTCTTCACTTACATTAGTTCTGTCAATTTTTAAATTTTCATTGTTAGGAATCATTTTTTTTAATCATCAAATACCTTATTTGACACAATGTAAATAACATCAACAATTTTTTTAAACATTCGTTTAATTCAATTTTGTGTGTAAATAACACAAAAAACAATTTTTTCATTCAGCTTTCAACTATTGAAACAACAATTTTTTCACAAGTTTTACGTGTTTAAACACGACCAACAATTTTTTCACAAGTTTTACGTGTTTCAACACGACCAACAATTTTTTCACAAGTTTTACGTGTTTCAACACGACCAACTGTTTTTTCACAAATTTTTATTTGTTTAAAAACAACTAATACGTTTTTTATAAAGTTTTATATGTGTAATAACAACACCTACACAAATATAAATTTATAAGCAATAAAACTCAGATTGTAAGACCTCGAAATCAGATATAAGAATGATTTTTTTCCTCGGCTACCTCTACCACCACCTTATAATTTCACTTTTGCTTAGTAAAAATATACAGTGTTGCCAAATACCAAATCTTTCACATCTCTTATTGACATTTTGATTTTAATATTACATTACTTGCATCACTACCTCTTTTACTAAGCAAAATAAAATTCACAAAACCTCAGCCACCATAAATAATCATGTCCCTATATCCGGTTCCTCTACTTCTACAGCACCAGGATGTTTGTCAATGTTTAACATATTCGACTTTTCTTGAAAAGTCTGGTAACTAAATTTGTTGGTGCAGTGAGATTTGTGGTCGTGGGTGAATTTTCATTCCATGATAACTATGGCCTTCTTTAGATGATGAATTCATTGTTTCTGCTTTCCATCAACTTTGGAAAAAAAAGAGGTCTTCAGGGTATCCAAAAACCTTACAATAGAAATGCATAGCAAAAATTCTCTAATCAACTTGATCGAATAATTTCTAGTCTGGCGTCATTCCTGGTCTATTACCATTCGAATGCACATGATGGTAGAAAGACATAACCTCCATTATAACTATGGCCTTCTTTAGATGATGAATTCATTGTTTCTGGTTTCCATCGAATTTGAAAAAAAAAAGAGGTCCTCAGGGTATCCAAAAACCTTACAATAAAAATGCATAGCAAAAATTATTTAACCAACATAATTGAAAATTTTTAAATCTGGCGTCTGTCGTGTTCTAATACCATTTGAATGCACATAATAGTAAGAAGGATACATTAGAGATGGGCTTATCAGGTTATAAATTTGTCATTTCTGGTTACCATCAACATTGAAAAAAAAGAGGTCTTCAGGGTGTCCGAAAAAAATTACAATCAAAATGCTTGGCAACAAATTTTAATCAACTTAATTGAAACATTTTAAATCTGGCGTCAGTCTTGATCTATTACTATTCGAATGTACATGATGGTGGAATAACAGGACCCCCACGATAATGATGGTCTTTTTTATGTGATGAATTCATTGTTTTTGGTTTCCATCAACGTTGGAAAAAAAGTGGTCTTCAGGGTATCCGAAAAAACTCACAATAAAAACGCATAACATAATGTCATTATGTCTTGATCCACTGTGATCATTACACATAACCCGTAGCTCATCCAAGTCTAACATGATATCAGCAAATTATTATGTTCAAATATAATATTTAATTTTATTTATAAGTTTTTTCAAGTCTAACATAATGTTATAATGTCTTGATCCACCCTAACAACATAATGTCATTATGTCTTGATCCACTGTGATCATTACACATAACCCGTAACCCGTCCAAGTCTAACATAATATCAGCAAATTATTATGTTAAAATATAATATTTAATTTTATTTATAAGTTTTTTTAAGTCTAACATAATGTCATAATGTCTTGATCCACCGTAACCGTAAGAATTTTCAAGCGTAAGAATTTTCAGGCGTAAGAATTTTCTAGCGTAACCATTTTCAGGCGTAAGAATTTTCTAGCGTAACAATTTCAAAATTTTACCCCCCAGGCCTAAAGACATATCCATGTCAAAATGTAAATCATTTAGAAAAATTCATTTTTTGTGTCTTAATGTACAATAAAATTGATATTCAAAATGCATGTCTCTGTCCATTGAATTATGAATTATCCAAAAAAAAATTCCCTCGCTTCGCTCGGGGTAATTTACACTCTTTCTTTCTACAGAATTTATTTTTAATCCTAAGTTTTTCGGAAACTTACTTTTTAATGAGCTGTGATGAGAAAGAAATGTCATGATGCCCTGGACCACGATGTTGAAAAAAAAGGAGGGAATGGAACAGAAATCGAAATTATTGGCCATGTTTTGAAAAACATGAATGAGAGAAAAGTGGCGAATTTTCATCTTTTGAAGATCTTTTTTCGCAAAAATTTTCACACATTTATACATTTTCATAAAATGATTTATATTTTACCTTCTCATTCACTTTTTTATTTATTGGTACAAACAAAAAAATTGCAAGGGATTGCGTGAATTTATAAATTTGAGACAAGTGTTTTTCATTTTGGAGGGGGAGGGGGGGAATGAAATGTGAAGAAAATTTTGAATTTTCAGCCCGGAAAAATCCGAATTTTTATTCGCTCAATTTGGTAGACACCCTGGCATAATTTCTTTCATTTTTCAAAACTTAATTTTGCGTTGGAATACTTGGTTTTTCCTTTTTATTTAATTTTTTTTCTGTAAGCAATAAATTCAATTTTCAAATTTTTGTGGGGAGGGGGAGTTGGATGGGCGGAAAAATTTTCAGAATTGAATGTCAGGGATAGAGGCTCAGAGAGAAATGCACACAGGAACGTGATCGTAGGTGACCCCTGGGTTTAGGTGGTTCTTGGACCTCGTTAGTCCCTACCACTGGCCAGTCGATGTGACTCCTGGCGCAGAATCGCCATGAACATAGTTCGCGGTTCAATTGTCAGTCGCGAGTACAAATTTACGCGGGTACCGATGTAGCAGGTCGACGATATAATTGAGCCCGTGGTAAATGTAGTTATAGATACGAGATCGATAAAACACCAATAACGAACTTCAAAGGGGGTTACGTATATAACGGAGCTTTATTACATACGAGGTTTTACGTTTAACTATCTTGATACATTGAACTAATTGATGATTACTTTACGTATTACACTACGGGACAAAAACGTGTTTCGTCAAATACTTTGAACTAGCTAGGTACATTCACCTAACAACACACATACGAATTCCCTACGTGAATAGAAAATACGTGATACGGGAGCTAGACCTCAAAAGTGAGCCAACCGAGAGACGAGATCAGGACCACGTACGCGAGAAGACTGATTTACCTGTACCTTCGCAGGTACTAGGATCGCGAATCTACCTAGACGATGACGTTCGACTCGGTACCGACCACACACGTAGGTGGTCGGTAGGGCCATACTGCCTATAACATGAATTTGAATATTTTTTTGACCCGAAGAGGGGCATCTAAAGATCTCGTAAAAAGTATCTAGTGATTTTGAAGAAAAAAATCGTTGACCCTATGCATTTTATATCATTTTTATACAAAATTTCGGGATGTAAGTACATCACGCGGAAAAATTACCCCCCCCCCCCTCCCTGGTTTTAAAATACCATATTTATAAGGTCTGGAAAAATTCGAAAAATTGGTTTGGGAAACCTGGAAAAGTCAGGGAAAATCATTTCTGAAATATAGTGGACACCCTGAAAGTACAATTTTTTCTCTTTTCAAGGTCAAAACAAAAGAATTCTAGGAAAAAAGTCATTTGTAATATTTTGTAAAAATGTTGTGAATAACTCCTGAATTTTCCAACAAAAAATTTGAATACTTAATGTATGAGAGGCAGAGTTGTCATGTAGAATGTAAAATGTAGAATAAAATGTAGAATAAGATGTAGAATAAGTAAAGTAGAATAAATTTTGGAAAAAATGTAAAATGTAGAATAAGTAGAATTTGTAAAATAAGCCGGAAAAAACGTAAATTTCATTGAATTATGTTCAAATTTCTCGACTGTAATATTTAATTCATGAGTTTTTTACCGATCAGAGACCTATTAATACGTTTTCAATCCTTTTTTGAAAAATTGTATTTAATTTCAGGACAGAAAATTTCATTAGCTAAAGAGTAAAGAATTGATAATGATGATATCATATCATGAAATTTTGGACTGAAAATTGGAAATCTTGTTTACTAAAGAAATTGAAAATCCAGATTAACGACTGATTAACGGAATAATAATAATGGCAAACATTTAGACAAAAAGTTGTTTAAATTTGAAAAAATGAAAAGTTCAAAAATTGAATTATTAAAAATAACAAGAGTACTTCAATCGAATCGAAAGATAGAAATTCAAAATCAAAAATTATAAAAGTAAAAATATTATTGAAACTTGAAATCAGAAATTATAAAAGTAAAAACATCAAGGTTGAAACTCGAAAGTCGAAATCAAACATTATAAAAGTAAATACATTTTAGTATTAGTACTTAGGTAATCGGTTTTTCGAGCCATCATTGTCTTATTAGCCAATCAGAAGAGCCCTACAGCTTATTTTACATTTTACACTTATTCTACATAAAAATTTAACTTATTCTACATTTTTACGTAAAATGTAGAATAAGATATTCTACATGTAAAATGACAACTCTGATGAGAGGACGTCTTTAATTGGATGAAATTTTCGAATTTACAACACAACTCTTCTTTTTCATGGTTTGAAGGGTTTTAGTAAAAAATTTTTAATTGAATTTGGTTTGGTAAATTTCAACATCAAAATTTTAACTTTTTCAAGTCCTATTTTAAATATAAAAATTACAACTGCTGGAACCAGTTCCAGTTTTTCAATTTTAATTCCAGTTCTAGTTCTAGTTCCAGTTCCAGTTTTCCATCACTGATCCTGCCTGTTGATTTCAAGAATTTAAGACACCTTGCATGTTTTTATTTTGCTCGCTTCGTAATATTTCTTACTTAAGAAAAATAACATCTCACCAGAATAAAACTGCTAGAAAAGTGCTTAAAGTTCCCTTTAAAACGAGTATACGTGATGAAGGGGGGGGGGGGGCTTTTGAGCAAATTTGGAGCGTGAAAAATTGTATAAAAATGGCATGCAAACCATGAAAATAGCATGAATTTTCATTTTTTAGATCCAGTAGATACCATGTTTCTGTAATTTTTTTCAAACGTGGTATCAACAGTCCTCAACTTTACAGACCTCGAATTTTTCCTCGCCACCGTTATAATTTTTTTGGATGAACTGGCCATCAATTTTTATAGGTACCTAAAATCATTCAATATGCTGCTATTTCGGTCCATTTTAATAAAAATTCAATTTGAGCGCGGAAACGTTCTTAAAGGTATCCCGTTTTTATTAAAATTCATTCGAACGAACGCGAAAAGTTTGGTTCAGTAGCCGGGCAATTCTGCTCGATCTACCTTCTGCCATTTGTCTTGTAATAATAAAAGCTTCATTTTTTATACTATTTCGTAAACTATTTTGATGTTTTTCTCGGGGCGTTTTCGATGGTCAAAGGAGGAATGGACATATTTGTAAAAAAAAACAACTCAAATACGATAACTATAGCATACGGTTTTCAGAGCAGAAAATAAAAGCCATTTCTTCTTCATCGATGAGAGATGATAATGGGTAGGGATTGATGAAATATTCGTATTTATACTCCCAATCCGAAGGAGTCGTTTGTGATACTATACTCTCCAAGGTACGGAAATTTATATTCTTGCTGCGGAGGATTGACATCTAGACAAGTACAGGGACGTCCCGAAGTCCGTATATTGAGGGGGCAAAATCCCAGAATTTCCGACTCGATTTTCGAGGGGAGGGGGGCAAATCTCAAAATTTCCGACTTAATTTTTAAATTATGGCGTAAAAAGTGGCGTCGGAAGCTTTTTTTGGGGGAGAGTACAAAGTGAATACCAAGGCTTAGAATACCAGAAGGATTTTCGGGGGAGGGGGAAAAAAGAAGCATTTTTTCGCTATGCTGCCTCAAATAAGTTATATAATTTTGATTTTATTTATGCCCGAGCGAAGCGAGGGCTAAGCTTTAGAAAAATTGAGTTTTCAATGCTCAAAAAAACATTTTTTCCATATTTTAATGCATTAAAAATAACTAGGTATCTGATGTGATTTGGGGAGGTACAAATGATACTTTGTACCCCCGTCAAGATGGGGGGGAGGGTACACCTTGTATCCCACCTTCCGACGTGACGCCACTGGGTGTAAAGATGAAAGAACCGCGGAATACCTTCACTATTACACACTTTACCGAAATAATACACAATAATAATAATACACAATGATTACACAGGTCGACATTTTTAAACTTTTGAAATGTTGTTTGAAGTTTGATGGGTGATATTTATAGTATTTTTCGCGCTGATCACGAAAAAAGCAGTGAAAAAATTCCATCATTCAAAGATTTTTCACAATTTGAATTTTTCGTTTAACGGGTTTTCTACTTTTTTTGATAACTTTTTAGTTTTGACTTTTCAAATCGATTTTCTGAGAAAAGGAAGGGTTCTACGATAAAAATTAATGGAACCTAACTTGTAGAGCGTCAAATTTCCTATCTGTGAGGTCTAATTAGTTTTCTCTTAAGAAGCTTAGCTTTCAAGATATTTCAGCTCATAGTTCGAAGTTACACTTTTTTTAAAATTGAAAATATTTCAAAAACTAAGCCTCTTAAGAAAAAACTAATTGGACTTTACAACTAGAAAATTTAACGCTTTACAATTTATGTTCTATTATTTTTTTTCGTAGAACCATTTCTTTCTCCAGAAAATCGACTTTACGGGTCAAAAGTTACATAGAAAAATGTAAAACAAATTTTCAACAAAAAATCGTCCAATTAACCTTATAAAAAATCCTGGCGTAATCGAGAAAAACTATAATTTTCAATGTTGTAAAATTAAAATTGTAATTTTTTTGTGAAGCGTTTAGTTAAAAATGAAATTAGGGAATATGTGTTCATTTTATGAAGAAAAAATTGTTTTTGCAATAAAAACTGGAGTGATGGAGAAAATTTAAAATCAGCGCTACATTTTAGACTAATACAGTGATTAAAACAAGAAAAAGAAAATACGGTTTTAAATTTATAATGGATAATTATTATATGTATTATTTTTCACGCTGATCACGGGAAAAATATTGAAAATTTCCAGGAGTCAAGATTTTTCATAATTAGAAGATTTTTCGTTGAAAATTTGTTTTACACTTTTTGATGTAATTTTTGACCCTTAAAGTCGATTTTCTGGGGAAAGAAAGGGTCGTACGAAAAAAATAAATGGAACATAAATTGTAGAGCGTCAAATTTCCTACCAGTAGAGTCCGATTAGTTTTTCCTTAAGAGGACTTTTTGAGATATTTTCAATTTTAAAAAAATCTAACTTTGAACTTTGAGCTAAAATATCTCGAAAGTTGAGCCTCTCAAGAAAAACTAATCGGACTTTACAGATAGAAAATTTGACGTTCTACAATTTATGTACTATTCATTTTTTTCGTATAACTCTTCCTTTTCACAGGAAATCGACGTGAAGTGTCAAAAGTCAAATTGTAAAAAACCCTTGGAGTGATGGAATTTTTTCACTATTTTTTTCGTGATCAGCGCAAAAAATACTCGACCTGTGTAATTGATATCGAATACGCATTTTCAAACTTGAAATTTTACCGACTTGAGTCGGCAAAATAATGATCTCAGTCGGAAAATTCAAGAATACCGATTTTTGTGATAAGTTGCAAATTTCCGACTAAAACCAAAATTTTCCGACTAAATTGGAATTTTCAAACATTGGGGGGCAGCTTGCCCCCCTGCCCCCCCTTTCGGTCCGGCCCTGGACAAGTATAGGTATCTATCGCGGTGGAATTGACGTTGTCGAATGGACGCGGCGCGGCGGCCCTGAACAGAGCGGCACTATACTCGAAAACAGAAAGCAAATTCGAGTTGTCGAATTAGAATATCTTCGTGTAAAACGATTGATGAACTGTATACGAATCTGAGCCTTCGTAACACGATATACGACTTAGTAAGAGCAGCTTATTGATTTTGAGAAAATTTTCCAAGCTGAGAAAAGTTACAGAGATGTTTTTTTTGACAAGCTATTCGCGTTACGACGGAATTATTTTTAAATTCGAAGGCGACCGATGCGTCGCGTTGCTCGAGTAGTGTTTTGCGGAAAATTAAAGTCCATTTTCGTCTCTTACTTCATTCCGTGGCCGTCGTATTGCGTCGCCTTCGTTGTTACATGCCTCGAAGGTATTATACTTTCGCGAAAGATGGATGGCGTAATTTTTTTCGGTCAAGTGAAATTAGATTTTTGGCTGGGATTCTGATACTCGACCGTCCGCCGCTCGAGATAACGAGATATTCCTCGAACTTACATCAGGCATGCAACAGATTCACTTTTTTTAGTGACTTGTCCCCTATTTTCAGGGTTGGTCACTAAAGGTCCCTGTTTTGGCTAAAAGGTCACTATTGGTCCCTATTTTCACTCTAAAGTCACTTTTTTCATTCAAACGGCCTTCCGCCCTTGCATAAAATTAAAAAAATACTAGTTTATTTTTTAGAACTCGTAATTTTTAGATGCAGAATATTACGATTTTTTTCAGTAAAAACTTACTTTAGACGGAAGTTATAATAATTATAAATGTATTAGTAAGTATAAAAAAAGTTTATTCTTTTTTTCAGTTATTTGAAGCATACGGTATTTTTGAACTCGTAGCTTCAAGTAAAGATTTATTAAGGGCAAATGCTCTAATCCCGATTTCGGCCGCTATGGACGCAATCTACCGGGGAAAATTATTTTCATGCTCCTTTTTCACAAATGAACAATTTGAGACCAAAGTGACAACCCTATCGGCAAAACTAGCCGAGAAAATTAAAAAAAGAAGAAATTGCATATAGTAGTACAGTCATTTTAGGTTTTGATCCCAAAAAAATTAGCAGAAAAAGGAAGTTTCGTATATAAGCTCAGTAGGGTATGTATTTTAAGATTCCCGAACTTCCCTAATAGTGTAGGCGAATAAGGAAATAAAAAAACATTTTTAGCTAGCCAAGATTTTATCGCCAAAAATTGTCGAGGGTGGTCCCCTGACTAACCTCCAAAAAGTCCGCACCCCCTAGACCCCGTGCTAAATTTTTTATGGAGGCTCCACCCCCTCAAAAATGGGTTTTCCCGAATAACTTCTCAGGATTTGGTTTTACGGCAAAAGTAGCTCAGTACTTTTTTGTTCTACACTCAATTTCCAACATTTTTTGTATGAAAAATTTTTTTGTACGACCAACAGCAGAGGAGATAGAGAGTCCGGAAGGAAGGGGGTTTTGGAAAATATGATATCATTTGAAAACGCGATAATAGGTATAAAATCGTACTAAACTGTATATTTTGGGTATAAAAATAGTAGTGTTATGTAAATTGATGGTATTAATACAACTTGACCCACCTTCCCCTCCCTATGTGCCTACCCCACCTTACCCACTTGTTTTTATTTAGCCTTAGTAATATGACTGAAGGGTGGGGAGGGGTGGACACATGGGAGGGGGAGAGGGTAAAAATGCTTCTTGATCATCTTTCCCCCTCCTATATGCCCACCCCTCCCCACTCTTCAGTCATATTACTAAGGCTAAATAAAAACAAGTGGGTAAGGTGGGGTAGGCACATAGGGAGGGGAAGGTGGGTCAAGTTGTATTAATACCATCAATTTACATAACACTACTATTTTTATACCCAAAATATACAGTTTAGTACGATTTTATACCTATTATCGCGTTTTCAAATGATATCATATTTTCCAAAACCCCCTTCCTTCCGGACTCTCTATCTCCTCTGCTGTTGGTCGTACAAAAAAATTTTTCATACAAAAAATGTTGGAAATTGAGTGTAGAACAAAAAAGTACTGAGCTACTTTTGCCGTAAAACCAAATCCTGAGAAGTTATTCGGGAAGACCCATTTTTGAGGGGGGTGGAGCCTCCATAAAAAATTTAGCACGGGGTCAAGGGGGTGCGGACTTTTTAGAGGTTAGTCAGGGGACCACCCTCGACAATTTTTGGCGATAAAATCTTGGCTAGCTAAAAATGTTTTTTTTTCTTAAAAATTGTGCTTATTCGCCTACACTATAAAATTGGTGCATAAAGTACTCTGGGGGGGGGGGGAAGGGGGTTCAAATTGTGATTTTTCGTCTATAACTTTCAAAATTACGCATTAACGAAAAAATAGTTGAGACAAAAGTTGTAGAGCATTAAAAAATGAACAATTTTGTCATTTACCATTTTCCCTCAGGATGTCATGGGGAGAAGCTAGCGCCTTCAGAAAAAAATCAATTTTGAAAATTTCCCATTAACACAAATAATTACCAATAATCGGGTTAATCGGCTTTTAGGAGCGGTTTTTTTGCATAATACATTTTATTACTAAGTAGAATAAGAAAAATGTACAACCGACCTCTCATCTCAAAGTAGGGGGTTGGACCCTCTGTAGGAAGAGTCGCCTTTTCCCCTAAGAATAGCTAGGCTACAGTGAACAATTCGAAAAATTGGTCCAAACAAACGTTGTAGAGCGTTAAGAGACGAAAATTCTACTTTTTTTGCATTGCTGAAAAAAAAATCGGCGCAGCTTTCGGAAATATTTCCCGAGTTTGGAACCCCCTCTTTTGGGATCCAATTTGGGTCCAGGGTTTAAATTATTATAAAAATCGAGTTCAGCGACAAAGAAAACCCCGGAAACCAACTTGTTGAGCAAGACCTACATTTATGTGTAATCTATTGAGTTGATGAAAAATCTTTGAACATCGCGATGCTTTTTTTCTTTTTGCAATAACTCGCCCCCAAGACCATGTAGAAAAAAGTAAAAAAAAGTAAAATTTTCGTCTTTTAATGCTCTACAACATTTGTTTGGACCAATTTTTCGAATTTTTCACTGTAGCTTAGCTATTCTTAGGGGAAAAGGCGGCTCTTCCTACAGAGGGTCCACCCCCTACTTTGAGATGAGGAGTCAGTTGTACATTTTTCTTATTCTACTTAGTAATAGGATGAATTATGCAAAAAAACCGCTCCTGAAAGTCGATTAACCCGATTATTGGTAATTATTTGTGTTAATGGGAAATTTTCAAAATTGATTTTTTTCTGAAGGCCCTAGCTCCTCCCCGTGACATCTTGGGGGAAAATGGTAAATGACAAAATTGTTCGTTTTTTAATGCTGTGCAAGTTTTGTTTCAACTATTTTTTCATTAGTATGGGTAATATCGAAAGTTATAGACGAAAAACCGAAATTTGAACCCCCTTACCCCTCCCTCCCCAAAAAGGGAACTGAATATGCACCAATTTTAGGGAAGTTCAGGAATCTTGAAATACATACCCTACTGAGCTTATATACGAAACTTCTCCTTCCTGCTAATTTTTTTGGGGTTAGGGCCATATTTTAGCTAAAATGACTGTACTATAGGTGAAAAAATTTTTATACGTATTCTTTGATCTGATATTGTGAATAATATTTGTAATAAATTCTACAATATAATTGTGAATTGCGATGGTGCATAGTGTCAGATTTCAATGAAATCATCGTTTTTGAAAACAATTGAAGGTACGTACCAAAAATTTTCACGAACGTTCGAATTGTTTGGGGTGCCCTACCATCACCTTTATATTACCTTATGTAATCTGTTGTTTTGAATGCGACTTTGTGTTTTCCAATTTTCTCCGCGATGTTTTAGCTGTAGGGTTGTCGTTCTGGTCTCATTTTGTTTATCTGTGAAAGAAGAATATGAAAAAAATTCTTTTCGGGTAGATTCCGTTCATTACGGACGAAATCAGCTGGTGGTCGAATTAGGAATCCAAAGTCCGAACCCATAAAAGAAAAAAAAGGAAAAAAAATTCGATAATCAATTTTTGAATTCCCTCAGAAAAAATATCACAAAAAATACAAAAAATGATCGTATCGGCCCAGAATTTTAGGGGGTGGTTGAGGAAGGATCAATGTATTTTTTAAGCCATTTCTAACGTTTCTACCTTAATAAGTCTTTGATTGGTAAAAGTTTGAAAAAAAGCGATCGAAATATGGCACCCTTACCCTTGATAGAAAAATGTTTCAATAAAAAAAGTATTTTCAGCACTATCGCAGAGAGAAATACAGTTTGTGTTATGATTTTTTTTGAAGGGGGGAATTTTTTTATAAAAAAAATGGAAAAATTGGTCACTTTTTTCGAAAAATAGGTCACTTTTGCCTCATAAAAAGTCACTTAAGTCACTATTTTCCCCCGAAATCTGTGTTTCATGCCTGTTATATCTACCTACTTGATTATTTCCTCGAGTTTGGCGGAATCAAAGTAATTATTTTGATTGTGTTTCAGTTACCGGAATGGGAGTGATATATGCAGTCTCTTTGGTGTATTGCGTTTGCATATTTTATTCGTCACAGGTACGTCGTTGCATTTTCGACCTTTGAACGTGTCCGAATGCAAATACCTTGTTTCCAGTGCGAATAATTACGACGAATAATCGGACCGAAAACCTTATAAATGTTTTAGCAATAATAACGCAAAGGGCGATAAAAGTTGACGATGTTGACGAAACGCGAGCCGAGTCGCTCCCCCATCCCCTAATTTTCTAATAGGCTGTATCGCCAAGTAACACGCGTTGTTTTTATCCTCGAATTTCCCATTTTTAGATTTTTGATTTTCTATAATAGTAGCGAGTATATCGAATTCGCGATGATTGGTTTTAGTTCTCGACGTATAATCGAAACTCGTTTTGCGAATGGAAATAATCGCAGTCGCGGGCGTTGAGTGTGTTTTTAATTTCTCGTTCAGATGTATCGGTTGACATCCCCTAGACATTCGAAACGTTGGCGAATGTTTGGATTTTCAAGACAAGACGATCGGTTGAAAATTACGCCGATAAGGAGACAGCAGAAGGGAATACGGTGAAACGTGACGGTTCGTCAGATCAAATTAAAAATTACTCATTCAATATTAAACTGTTCGTTATTATTTTTTGCTACTTCGTGTTGAAAACTCTGGCTACTGTATGAATTTCGAATGGAAGTGCAGAAAAATGAAATGTAATTTCAAACTAAACGAATACGTATGCGTACGATGCAGCGAGTTTCGTGAGCGGATTTCTAATATTTTTTTAAAATTGGGTTGAAATAAGTTTCAGCGAATGCGCTTGATAAACGATACGGATTTCGGAATCTTCGATGGAGTAAAAATAAGCGTAAAATTGTAGTATTAGTCAGGTCTCAATTGTACAAAAAAAAGGCTTCCGCGGGAGATTCTTGCTAAAATTGATTTTATGATTGATTCTTGTTCTAGACACTGAAACAAATAAATTTCACTTTTTTGCAGATTTTTCCTCTCCTCCTCCCCTTTTCACAGGGTCTACCTCCATTTGTAACCACTAAAAGTATTCAGAATTAAATTTCCTTTCCATTATGCTGTTTTACGACCATTTTCCTCAATTTATCCCGACAGAGCGACCGAGTGGACCTTTTCCCCTCCCCCTTATCTCGAAAGTTGGACCCTTGAAAAAAAACTTGAACGATTTTTGTTCTTCAATGTCTAGTGTACAATTTCACTTGGTATCGGAATTCATTCTGGAGCAAAATTTTTTGTGGGTCCAACTTTTGAATGGGAGGGGGGGGCAGAGGTCCATTCTGTCAGAAAAAGTTGAGGAAAATGATCGTAAAATAGCTTAATGGAAAGGAAATTTAATTCTGAATACTTTTAGTGGTTACAAGTTTTCCCGTATCTCCGAAACTTTTCGTTGAAAATGAAGAAAACGTGATTTTGAAGTTTTCTCAAAAAACTTTTCATTTCCAAATTTGGGTGACCAGAGTTGCTCCAAAATGGATTTTGATAAGGAATGAAAATGTACATTAAATGTTGAGGAACAACTTTTGTCTGAACATTTTTTCATTACGACCCTTAGTTTAGGCGGTACACACTTTTGAAATATGGGGGGGGGCAAGGAAAAGAGGGGGGAGGAAAAATGTGCATACAAGTAAAATTTATTTGTTTTAGTGTCTAGAACAAGAATCTATCATAAAATTAATTTTAACAGGTGTCCCGCGCGGATGTACAATTGAGACCTACCTATAAGAGGAAGACTATACACTTATACAGTATGACACAGAAGGTCAACAGTATAAACACTTCAATGTACATGAAGATCGATAAACAAACTTTTAGTCCTTCCTATAGGGTATCCACAAATTGAGAAACCGGTTCGGGTCAAAAAATGGGGGTCTGATTTTTTTTTTATTGAAATTAAGTTTACACATTGACGCAATTAAAATGTGATGTTTTTTTGAAACCGGTTCAGAAGTTTCGAACCAGTTGTCAATAATATCCAAAAAAGTGGAGGTATGAAAAAAAGTTTGAAACAAAAGTAGTAGAGAATTAAAAAACAATAATTTTTGTTGCATAATTTTAATGTTCAGTTTTTAATTCTCTACAACTTTTATTTCAATATTTTTTTGATATCTCCTTTTTTTGATAACTGCATGGTTATCGAATTGAAAAAAAAAACACCCAAGAAACTTGGAAAAATTAGATTTTCTTGCACCGGTTTAAAAAAAGTGGAGATATCAAAAAAAGTTTGAAATAAAAGTTGTATAGAGAATTTAAAACTAAACATTTTACGTTCTGTTATTTTTTTTACATTCAGCAATGGAGAAGAGTTATGGGTTAATAATGATGAAATTATACTCGAGTTCTTTGTACCATGACTTCTTTCCATTATAAGATGAAGAAAAAATTATAGAACAAAAAATGATTGTTTTTTAATTCTCTACAACTTTTGTTTGAAACTTTTTTTCATATCTCCACTTTTTTGGATATTATTGACAACTGATTCGGAACTGCTGATCCGGTTCCAAAAAAACATATCACATTTTAATCGCGTCAGTGTGTAGACTATTCACAGCATTTTTAACTGATTCTTAAATGAAGCCCTGAAAGCTTTCTTGTGTTGCAAATTTAGTTTTTTGCCGCAACGCTAACTTTGAGCGTTGGAAAATTTTCATAAGTGACTTTGAAACTCCTTTTAGTTTCATTTCTGATGGTGCAAACAGATTCATGCCCAAAAAGTATTTCCATCCGTGAGCTGTGAGCTCTCAAAGTTGGATAACTTCACCAAAAACTGACACTATGAAAAAAATAGTACTCTCTTTTCTAGCTCCCTAATGGGCTCGGAAAAAATAAGGATGGTTTTCCTATTAGGGGGATGACATGACCTTATAAATTTTTTGGGCGAAATCGAATGACCTCGGGTCAAAAACCTTTTGAATTGATACGGAAATGCCTCTGTTGTAGCCTACATATATTTTTTGGAATACAAAAATTAAAAAAATTTGAACTTTGGATTTAAATTTTTGAAAAAATTATAAAAATTTGAACATGCAAAATTTCAGAGTTGAAAAAGGTTCGAATTAGAAATACAGATAGAACAATTTCAGAAAAATTGTGAAAATTTGAACTTGCGGAATTTCGGAGTATGTAGAAAAAAAAGTACCTAATGAAATGAGTAACTTTAAAAAAATCAACTTTTAAAATTTTCGAGTAGAAAAAAATGAAAAATTATAATAATAGAGAATTTGTAATTTTTTAAATATTAACAAAGAAAAAATTCTTCCCCATTGCAAAAATTTGTAAAAGTGAACGATTCAGACGTTTCCAACATTTGAAGAGTTTAGCGCCTGATGCATTTTTGTGTTCCTTTTACGAAAAATTCATTTGCTTAGGATCAATTTGCTTAAAAAATAATTGAGACGTTTACGAACGATTCGTTCAACGAATGATTCATTCGTTCGCGATCGCGCGATCGACACGTTCAACAAATAGTTTATCTTTATTCATTCGGTTATGAACGATTTATTCAATTAGCGATTTATTCGTTCGTAAACGATTCGTTCAATACGCGTTTCATTCGTTAGTGAACGATTTTTCCCACAAATGATTCATTTATTTGTTCGCGAACGATTTGTTATTATTCATTCGATGATTCGTTCGTTCTTGAATGAGTTTTTTAATAAATGATTCGTTTATTCGTTCGCGAATGATTCATTTTATTAACGTTTCATTCAGTCGTGAACGATTTGTTCAGTAAATGGTTCATTCGTTCGTGAACGATTTTTACAACAAATGATTTATTTGATTTGTTCGCGAACTATTTGGTCAATAAATAATTCATTCGTTCGTGAACGTGTTTTATAGTGATTTGAAAAGGGCATACCTATCTATTAAAAATAATAATGAATTGATTTTCCGATTCCATTCTTCGTAGGGCGGCATGAAAGCGGTCATCATGACGGATACGTTTCAAGCGGCCATTCTTATGATCTCTTTACTTCTCATTATGATTCTGGGTCAAATGCTGGTCGGTTCGGTGTACGAAGTGTTCGATATAGTATCGCAATCTGGAAGAATTGAGTTGTTAAAGTGAGCTCAAAAACAATAATATTTTCCTAAAATGGTTAAAATATTTCCCAGTGAAAAATATTGTGCCTTTTTTATGAATAGTTTGAACCCTTCGCTTACGGAAAGACATTCGATATGGACTCAGGTTATCGGAGGTGTCGCATATTGGGTTCCGATGTTTTGCTCGAATCAAGCCTCCATTCAGAAATACCTTTCGGTGAAGACCACTAAACAAGTGCGTATGTAAGTGGGTGCCTATTTATTTTTTTATTTTATTTTTTGAAATTAGCTACCTACGCCTACACGGTATTGGCTTTTGCATACTTATACGGTAATACGTATTTAAAAAAATGAAATGCGTCGTGTTGCTGAATATAATGGAAACGTACGTCAATATTGACGTAAAATTCCATATACCTAATCGAAGTAATATTGTCTATCCTTGCAGAGCGTTATGGGTTAGCGCTATCAGCTTAGTGGTTATTTACACGATTAATTTTTATATGGGCATGATTGTGTTTGCCGAATACCATGAATGTGATCCATTGAACAAAATGTTTGGCAAATCGGTAAGTACGTCTATTTATAACGTCGATTTTTTTCTTTTGTGTCACTGGAAAGACGTCATTGCGTCGCTCAGTGCGTCAAGAGAATCTCAAAAATAACTTATTTATTTCAGTACCTAATCTAGAAACATTTGTGTAACACGTTATTCTACATGTGTTTACTGTTTAGTACGGATGATTTAGCTTAAAAAAAGCCAAAAGCCAAAAAAAATTCCCGGAAACGAGAAAGTTCGTATATAAGCTTTGTAGAGGGTGTATTTCAACATATCAGAGTTTCCCTAAAATCGGGGAATATTTTGTCCCCCTTTTGGAGAGGAGAGGGTGTGAGGGGGTTTAAATTTTGGTTTTTCAAATACATATAACTTTTGAAATTACGCGCTGACGAAAAAAAAGTTGAAACAAAAATTGTAGTGAATTCAAAAATAAACAATTTTTCTATCTGCCATTTTTTCACAAGACTTCATGGAGGGGAGCTAAGAGCATTCAGAAAAAAAATCAATTTTGAGGGTTAATCGACTTCTAGGAGCAGCTCTTTTGCATATAGTACACCCTATTACTATGTAGAATAAGAAAAATGTGCAACCGACTTCTCTTCTCAAAGTAGGGGGTAGACCCCCTGTAAAAAAAGTTGCATCCCCCCCCCGAGAATAGCTTAGCTACAGTGAAAAATTCGAAAAAATGGTTCAAACAAACGTTGTAGAGCGTTAAAAGACAAACATTTTCCTTTTTTTTTTACATTTTTTCTACGTGATCTTGAGGCTGAGCTACTCCAAAGAGGAAAAAAATTGACGCGACGTTCGAAAATTTTTCATTAACTCAGTAAATTACACATGTGTAGGGGTCGATATTTTTTCTTTTTGCAATAGCTCGGGCCCCAGACCACGTAGAAAAAAATGTAAAAAAGGGAAATGTTCGTCTTTTAACGCTCTACAACGTTTGTTTGAACCATTTTTTCGAATTTTTCACTGTAGCTGAGCTATTCTCGGGGGGAAATGCAACTTTTTCTATAGGGGGTCTACCCCCTACTCTGAGATGAGGAGTCGGTTGTACATTTTTCTTATTCTACATAGTAATAGGATGTACTATATGCAAAACAACCGCTCCTAAAAATCGATTAACCCGATTTTTGACCATTATTTGTGTTGATGGGAAATTTTCAAAATTGATTTTTTTCTGTCGGCGCTCAGCTCCCTTCCCCCCATAACGTCTTGTGAAAAAATGGTAAATAGAAAAATTGTTTGTTTTTGAATTTTCAGCAATCTTTGTTTCGACTATTTTTTCGTAAGGGCGTAGTTTCGAAAGTTATAGACGAAAAACCAAAATTTGAACCCTCTCATCTCCTCAAAAAGAGGACAATATATTTCCCGATTTTAGGGAAAGTCGGGTATGTTGAATTGAAATACACCTCCTACAAAGCTTATATGTGTACGTTAGGGTGGATCGAAAAAAAAAACCATGTCTTGGACTTTGACCAAATTTGGTGGGGTGGTTTACTTTGAGTTGGCGAATTCACAAAAAAAGTTTCAAGCCCCCGAGGGCAAGGGGAGGGCAGCAGGAGGTGCACTTTGAGCACCTCCTTTAGAAAAAAACGCTGTTTTTTGCGTTTTTTAGCCAATAAAAATTGTGTGAGAAGCCTTCGTAGGACTTAAAAGATGCGATTTGAGTTTCTATACCTTCCTAAACCATCGCCATCCCTCTCCGATCAAAACTCCGACTGGTACCAGGGGGTTGAAAAGTTGCAGATCGCAATATTTCAATAATATGAAATTATCACTAAGCTGGAATGATTTTTTTTTCATCGAGTAAGTGAACAAACATTTTTTTAAACCACTGAAAGTGAATTTTGAAAAAAAAAAACTTTGCAAATTTTGTACACCAGTGCAACCAACAGCAAATCATAAAATTCCAAAATACGGAATTTATATCGACTTTGAATTGATTATTTTTTCGCCTGAAAATATTATGTATTTTTTTTTCAATCACTGAAAGTATATTTCGAATTTTTTTTTCGAAAATTTTGTATGTCAGTGCAGCCAGTTACAAATCGTGACATGCTACACTATGGAGTTTACGTTGAACTTGAATTAATTCGAAGGGGCCCATTTGGCCGGTCACAAATTTCTGAGTTATAGCGATTTTTCGTAACTGCTGGAGTCGAAAAAATCAATTTTCAGATTTTTGGCGTTTTGTATATGTTACCGGCCAAACCCGAATTTCGGAAGAACCCGAATTTCCTAGGCCAAACTAGAACGTCCTGAAGCTCGTAGGACGTTCTGGTTTTGCCTAGTCCAAACTAGTATTTCCAAAAAGCATTTGGACAAACTAGTTTGGACTAGGCAAAACTAGAACGTCCTACAGGCCTCAGGACGTTCTAGTTTTTCCGATAGTACCTCAGGAAGAACTAGTATATCCTGAGACAGTTAGGTCAAACTAGTTTCTCCGAATGGTATTTGGACAAACCAGTACATCCGACATGTTTCTTAGGAGAAACTAGTACATACGATGAACTTTAGGCTGTACCAGTATGACCTGTATTAAAAATGAAGTGCTACGAAGTAATACCTTGTATTTTACTTTTAAAAAAATATTACAACGTAGTATTGCAGAGTAATTTTATGTCATAAACTCAGCGGCGTCGGAAGGTGGGGTACAAGGGGTGCACTGCACCCCCTAAAATTCTGGCGGAGGTGCAAAGTATCATTTGCACTCCCCTCCCAATTGCATGGGATTTCCGAAGCATTAAAACATGAAAGAAGACCTTTGTTGGGCATAAAATACTCAATTTTTTCAAAGCTTCGCCCTCGCTTTGCTTGGGCATGGACGAAATCACAATTAGGTATATGAATTATTTGAGTCATTAGTGCAAAAAAAGCTTCCTTTTTGCCCCTCCCCCGAAAATCTCCATGTTATTCCAAGTTTTTGCACTTACTTTGCACCCTCCCCCCAAAAAAAGCTTCCGATGCCACTGCATAAACTGATAATATTATTAAGCATTTTTTTTTAAATTCTCTTGCGAAAAACTTACCAACTAGAATAAAATCAGGGATATGTATTTTTCTTTTTAATATTCATTTCATTTTTAAAAGGAGCTGACTTGTCATTATGAATTCGATTAATTCATTCATATAGTTTTGCAGATGCTTAATTTTTTCAGGCTGATCTAGTTTCTCCTGCAACATTCCAACTCGGTCAAACCAGTATGTCCTATTCCACATCGGACAGACTAGTTTTTCCTAACAATGTTTGTTGGCCAAACTAGTTTGGACTAATTTTAGTTGGCCAAACTAGTTTTTTCTGTGTTGTCTGTAGGAAAAACTAGAACGTCCTGAGGCCTGTAGGACGTTCTAGTTTTGCCTAGTCCAAACTAGTTTGTCCAAATGCTTTTTGGAAATACTAGTTTGGACTAGGCAAAACCAGAACGTCCTACGAGCCTCAGGACGTTCTAGTTTGGCCTAGGAAATTCGGGTTCTTCCGAAATTCGGGTTTGACCGGTAACATATACATTGAACCTTTCTCTTTCACCTCCCCTTTGTCCCGAGTTGAGATCTCACTTGCTTTCAGCATTTCTAGAAAAGGGCCCATTCAGACGGTGGTACAGAAATTTCCTCTCTTGATCATTTCAGTCATTCTAAACTACGTGGCTAGATGGATATTGGTGGTTTACAATGATGTGTATCGAGTTTGTAACAATCGGAATGATATGTTTTCAATTTCATCCTTTTTATATGTACTTACAAAAACTTTAAACCCATTTTTTTCGAAATCACCGTTTTTAAACTTTTGATTTCAAAAATTCGTAAAAAATAGAGTTTTCAACAAAAAAAGCTCATTTATCGCTTATTTTGTTGAAAATGTTGTCTAGTTTACAGATCTGGTCTTGACTCAATATCGGCCATTTTGATTTGGACGTACTTAACTACTTACACATATACGAACTTTCTCGTTTCCGAGAAATTTTTTTGGGGTTTCGGCTTTTTTTAAGCTAAATCGTCCGAACTGGTAAAAAGTTTTGCTCAGGAGTAGAGAGATGGATGTGAGGGGCCAACGATTTTTCCTTCTATTTGTATAGAGGGATTAATTTTTGTCATTTTGAGACCTTGCGGAGCATCCTATATCTATCATTTGCAGAAAAATCGATTTTCGATAAAAAAAAACCTACTTTTTTACATGTTTAACGAAAGATCGAAAAGTTTATTTTCGACTGTAGGTCTGGGTATCGCTGGACACGTTACAGCAACGTATAATAAGTCTGAATATACGTTTTTGAGGTAGTAAAACACGGGATTTTTTTTTTTGTTTGAGCGGTAAGGGCTCTGAGAGAAGATAGAGTTGAAAGTTTTCCAGATCAATTTTTTCAAATTTTCCGAAATTTCAAAATTTAGAAGTAGGATTTTCACGCAATTTTTCCAGAATTTTTCTCTCAGAATTTTCAAATATTACACCCATGGGGAAGAAGGTATGGTCATTTGTCCTTCGAGAACTTTTACAAAAAAACGATTTCAATTTCAGAAATAGGTATTCCTTTCATCCCACTGAAGGGAGAGAGAGAGAGCCTCTCAAATGAAAAAATATTGCCAAATCCGTGTCTTACGAACTCAAAAACGTAGATTTATACGTATAACACGCCATATCATTTTCCACCCCCTCCCTCCACCTCTTCTCTTACCCTTTTCTCAAGGGCGCTAATGTGTGAAAAATTTGATTTCAGATTTGCGTTTTTCGACCTCAAAAACATGAGCTTTGACATTTTTCGCGGTGAAATGACAAAATTTCGATTTTTAACCTATTTTTACCTCTCCTTACTTCCACCTCTTGTCCCCTGAAACGAAAAAAATTGCCAAATTCGTGTTCTACGACCTCAAAAATGTAAATTCTGAGTCGGACATATTACACTCGATATAAAAAATTTTCACCTCCTCCTCACCCCTACCACAATCCTTTTTTCAGGGGCGCAGGTGGATGCAAAATCGTGACTTCAGATTCATGTTTAGCCCGTCAAAAAACGTATTTTATGTACAACGAAAACGTGGACGTCGCTTCGTCGACAAAGAGTCATTTTACTAAATCTTCAAAAAAAAAAAAAAAATGCCCCTCACGCCCACCTCTCCAACTCCAGGGAAAAATTGTTGCCAAATTTGGATTCTACGGTCCAAAATTCATGTAGAATGATAGGTTTCGCAAATGTTTCCAGATTGGTAATAAAATAGAATTATAGTCATTTTTGGCTGTCTCCGGCCCCACTGTGCGTCTTCTTGATGGATTGTAGTGATGGAAATTTTTCCTTCAAGGTACTGGAGTCGAAAGACGAAATTTTACCGTACTACGTCATGAACGTGCTAGGAAGATACGACGGCGTTCCTGGATTCTTCGTTGCTGGAATTTTCGCCGCGTCTTTAGGGTACGTGCGAAAATTTAGAGCTCTCGATTCGCAGAATTTCGGTATCTGGTTTTCTCGACGATTTTTTTCGTATTTTTAGAACAGTTGCTTCAGCGTTGAATTCGTTGGCGGCCATTACGATGAAGGATTTCTTAGACGCCGGACTCAATATGAGAGTGGCCGATAATAAAGGAGCTGTGTTATCCAAGTGGATATCGATCACATTCGGCGCTATCAGCTTCCTGCTTATATTTGTCGTTCGACAGATGGACAGTGTGCTGAAGGTAATAACGGCACTGATACGTGCGAGTTTTTCAAAATTGAGAAAGTTTCGAGGGCTGTTTGCAATTATTCGCTTATTATAAGTACTTGGTACTCATGAAATTTCAATATCAAATAAGGTAAATTTTCTTGTAGTCGCTTGTTTGGAATTTTTATTTTTCTTCGTTATCGAAATTCGTTTTCGGGTTGAATTTTTTGCTATGATTGGCTCGGTGGGAAGGGATGAGGTAAGCAGTGCTCGAGATTTATTAAAACGTTCTGAAAAGGAAATTACGTGTTCGTATTCGCGTCTCTTAATGTGATATTTTACGACCCTTGAAGCCGTAGTAAATATATCGAAAGTTTTTCGCCATCCGTGTTTTAGTTGATTGAATTCAATCTAAGTACGAAGTATTTATTCGAATTTCAACGACTTTTTTTTATTAACTTTCAAGAATCGTACGATATTTGGTTAGTTAGGTATTTCATTCTAAAAATGTATTAGATGAGTGGTCCGATGATATGGTAACGTGAACTGAATTTTGAAGATTTTTAAGAATTTCTCGATAATAGTTTTTTCATTGGTGGTACCTATTTTTGTATCGTGTGCGAGAAGTTGATGAAATGTCTTCGTTTCATAATCCTTGGTCTTTATTGACTAAACTTCATAGAAGAAGCTAAAAACTGATTGACTGATTTTTCTAAGTTGAGAAAATTACAGAAAAAGTGGGAAAGTTCTCTGGTCAGAAAATTGATTGTATTTGAATTCAAAATGAAGAAAAAAATAATTTCAAGTTTTTTTCTCTAAAATTTTTTCAAACTGCTAAATTTTTTTCTCGAATTGTTTTCAAATCAAATTTTTCCCCTAAAATATTTCTAAACCCAAAATTGTTTCTGAATTCTAAAACTTTTTCAACCTCGATTTCTTATCTTAACATTTTTTTAACTCCGATTTTTTTCTCAAAATTTTTTTAAACTAAAACGTTGAAGTAAATAAGCTTCTTTTCAACATTTTTTCCACTCAATTCTTGTATCCAATCCTAATATTTTTTCACACTCTGAATTCTGGAATTCAAAGTAATATGTAAAATAATGTCTCCTGTTGCACACCTATCTTAGTCACATCATGAAATTGTTTCTTATTTATTGAAATTTTTTTGGAGGATGAAAAAATGATAAGTATGTGAAGAAATTAGATTTATAAAAAATGTCAACAAATTGTAAACTGGAAAAAATTTTTAGTTGAAAAGCGATTGGAAAACAAGTTGATAAAATATCTAAGGAAATTTCAGATTGAAAAAATCTCAAGAATGTAGAAAAATGTTTCAAGAAGAATTTTAGGCCTGAAAGTAATTTTGAGTTCGAAAAAAATGTTTCATTTCAAGGTAAGAAAAAAATAAGAAAAAATTTTAATATTTGAAATAATTTCATGTTGGAACGAAATTGAGAAACCTTTTTTTAAGAAAAATTGATCAATAATTTAAATTTGAATAAATTTCAAGGTTAGGAAGAGATTAAAAAAGTTGATAGTTCGAAAAAAATTGAAAAAATTGAATGAAAATGGAAAGATGGAGCAAAAAATTTTAAGTTTCAAGTTCAAAAAAAAGTAAAACTTAAACTTAAAACTTGAAATTTTAAAAATAACGCTTAGGCTTATTTCTGAAAAAATCATCGGTTTGATGGCTTAAAGCTTGAAGATTAAGGCTGACTTACCAGTCCTGTTTTTTTGCGAGACGCTATTTTGTGCGACACGACGTTGACTTTTAAAAACTTATAAATTTTTATATTTTAAAAATTAACTTAATATCAGAAAGCCAGAAATAGCAATGAATTACTGGGGGGAAAAGTATTTTCAAGACCTAAAAGTCATAAAACATTTAGTCAAAAAAATAATGGATAGGTATTCGCTGTAAGGATTTGACAAAAAAAAAGGGGAAAAGTAAAAATATTTTTCCAACATTTTTTTAAATTTTCAATTTGCTTAGCCGTTTTATTTTAGGTGCAGGCAGCATAGCAGGTCACTTTTTTAGGGTGTTTGTCACTTTTTTCGACTTTGGTCACTAAAATCCACTTTTTTCATCCAAAGGTCACTAAAAGTCACTTTTTCCTCCCGAAGTAACTTTTTTTCGAAATTTCAAGCAAAAATTCAAATTTTCTCGTAGAAATTGCTATTTTTCATCTCATGTTATCCGGGTTGTTTCGCAACAATTTTCACTAGAGTCCAACAAATTCGAAAAAAAAACACGTTAACGACCCATTATTCTAGTACCCATTTTGCAAAGTTCAATTTTTTTCAGACGTTCATGCAATTTTTGGGCATGGTCGAAAACGAAAAACAAAAAAATCATTTTTAAATTAAAATTTCGGAAGTTAAAGCTTTTCGGGGCGGGGGAGGAGGAGGGCATTGACTGAAAATCGTTTTACGTAGGGAATCCAGTTTTGAGGTCAATTCTTCGATTTAGATGTCTTTGTTTCTTAATTGAGTATTGTCTGAGAATTTGACATAATGATTACAGGCCGCTTTGACATTTAACGGAATAGTTGGCGGGATTAATTTGGGATTGTTCTCGTTGGGTATGTTTTTACCATGGATTAATTCCAAGGTACGTATTGCCAATATGTAAGACTTGGCCAGCTGAAGAAAAAACAACGATTGTTTTTTATTTTGAATCTTGCAGGGTGCTTTGGCCGGATCCCTGATATCGCTGGCGTTCGTATCTTGGATCGGTATCAATTCGCAGATTGCCGAAACCGAGGGTTACAGTTCGGAATGCGATAAACCCACGTTTATTAACGTCTCCGATTCCGTGCATTTTCGTCCTATTCCTTGCGAGTCTGACTCTGAGTAGGTTGCTGAGGCGAGCCGAGCCAGCGAAATTGAGAAAACGAGTAACAAGTGGGCTTTTTGTTTTCGTATTTCAGCGTGTTCGTATTGTATAGAATTAGTTACATGTGGTATTCGGCTATTGGATTCTTGATAACAATTCTTGCCGGAGTTTTGGTAAGTTGGTGTACAGGATTCGATGATCCTTGTCGAATACACGCCGATTTGCTGTCACCGCCGTTCAGAAAGTTTTATTCCAAGTTCTCGAATCATACTAAAGAAAGATTGCATATACCGATCGAGGTAAGGCGATTGGTTTGTTGTGGAAAAAGTCCAGTGATGGAAAACGGAAATGATATTAGTTCCAGTTCCAGTTTCAGTTCTCAAAATTTTTTAGTTACAGTTTTCAGTTCCAGTTCCAGTTCCAGTTCCAAATACCAATTCCAAAATTTCAGTTTTTTAAATTTTGAAGGACAAAAAAATACAAAATTTTCTGCTAAATTTGAATTTTGTTGTTTTTCCTTTTCATTTTTCGACGTAAATTTTTAAGGTTTGGGGGTTTTTAGTAAAAAAATTTTAATTGAATGTAGTTTGGTAAATTTCAATATCAAAGTTTTGATTTTTTCAAGTCATATTTTAACTATAAAAATTGCAACTGCTGGAACTGGTATAAAACTGAAATTTATTTTAGTTCTAGTTCCAGTTCCAGTTCCAGTTTTTTTCAATTTCCAGTTCTAGTTTCAGTTCCAGTTTTCCATCACTGGGGAAAACGAACGAGGTGTCAGAGATGAGGCGATTCTTCGATTTTGAGAATTGGATTCAGTAAAATCCGATTCATCAATTTTTAAAAATCGGATTTTTTGGCGGTTCTTTTGCAATTCTTTTTTTTTTAATATGGTAAATGTTATTTTCACACGAATAGAGCACAGAAACACGAAATGAACGTGCAAAATCGTTCTTTTGGCACACGATGCTTTTATTATATTGAAATTATACGGGAGGGGCAAGGGGTTCTCCCGCACTCTAACTGCAGAATTAAAATAAATTTCGACTCGTACGAAGTTTGAGCGAGGCGGGAGGACACTAGGGATGAACCTCTCTCGCTTCGTTCGAGTGTCACGTTCAGTTCATTATGCAAATCCCATATTTTCAGTTCGTTTTTGTAAATGTTTGTTCGTTCATTTCGTTCAGTCTTTGAAAAAAACACGTTCAGTTCATTTTACATCTTTTCTGAACAGGCTTGGGTTATTCGTTTCAAAAATGAACGACTGCAGTTTTTAAAATGTATACTACGCGTGTTTTTTTAAACATTGCCCCTTCAATTTAAAAAAATGACAAACTAAATTTTTTGTGGTATTTTCTAGACTTTACTCAACCCTAATCCCTCCAGACTTCTGAGTAAGAGTTTCTCTAACTTCATTCTGAAAATTCGTCGCCAAGTCGTCCAATCGTCATCTACAAAAAACAGCAAAGTTCGTTTTCTAAAAAAAAAAGATTTCGAGAAGAGAAAGTAATTGAAACAAGAGTTTTCAATGCAATATGCAAGTACCTTGGAAAGTTTTAAAATTGAAAATGAACGAAAAATGAAAGTTGGGTGAGTTCAGCTCGTTCATATTCGTTTTTTGAACAATTCACGTTCAGTTCGTTGTTGAAAAAACCCTTCGTGGGTCGATCTGTTCTCACACGGAATGAACAACAAAATCGACCGAACTATGTGCGATCTCGTTCATTTTTTTCGTCATCTCTCGGCTGTTAACTGTACCTTTTTCTCAAAATTTTAATTTTTTTCAGCTTTCAAATTTTTTTTCCTAATATCAATTTTTCCAACTCCAATTAATTTTTTCCCCAACGAAACTTTCTTCCTCAACATTTTTTTTAGCTTCAAGATTTTTTTCAATTTCTTCGATTTTCATTTTTACTAAAATTTTCTCATTTTACTAATATTTATCTAAATTATCAACTGTGAAATTCTATTCTTTGATCTTACAATTTTTAAAAGCTTGACATTGTTTCGATTTTTTCTCATATTAAATTTCTTGAAATGTTTTTCAAACCAAATTAAAAAAAAATTATCCTAAAAATTTCCGAGGTGGAAAATGATTTGAGAAAAACATTTGAGCTACTTAAAAGAATAGAATTTTGAGAAAAAAATGTTAAAAGCTGTAAAAATTGAACATTGGGAAAAAATTTTGAGAGCAAAAAAATTTGAGAAAAGATTTAATGTTGAGAAAAAATTTCTCGAGTTGAAAAATATTTTTAGAGTTGAAAAATATCTGGAGAAAAGGAAATTAAGAATTGAAACTATTTTGAGAATTTAAAAAAAACCTGGGTTGAAAAACTGTTTATTTCGGTTTCAAATTTTCAAATCAAAAGCTAAAAATTTGATCGGCTTTTTAGCAAGCTCTTTATTCCTGCTATCTTACGAGACAGGTTGCAAAGTTGCGATTCGAGCGAACGATTTACATTTTGTTGTTCATTCCGTGTGAGAATAGACAGACCCGTTCGGGGGGAGTGGATTGAAAGAGCAGATTTTATGTCGTTGTAAATTCGTTCTTTTGAACGCTTCTTTCGGCTCTGTTCTTGAATACTTTGAAAGTCCAATTTTTTTTCAAGACTTTACTTTTTTCCCTACTCCAAAATTGTTTTCATCCCAATTCCCAATATCATTTCAATTTTTTTTAATTGCATACTTTTTTTCCTAAATTTTCTTGAACTTGGACATTTTTTTTCATCTGAAAATAATTTGTTCGAAACTTATCAATCTTGATTTTTATTTGATATGTATTTCAACCGCTGCTGGTTAATATCGTGATCAATTCAAAAAATTGGCTTTGAAAAATCTTGAACTTAAATCTTTGGTTTTCAAATGAAATGTCACTAAATGGCTTGTTACGTCAAGATTTAGGAGCCGAATTCCACAAACATGAAAATGTAACTTCAAAAATTCAAAGTAAACCTTTATACGATCGGTTTTGACTTTCGACTTTGGACTTGGACTGGTGATCCTGGCTTGATAGCCATTTGGTGACTTTTTAGGATAGAAAAATGTCCAAGTCCAAGAAAACTTGGAAAAATATGAAGTTGAAAAAAATTGAAATAATGTTGAGAGAAAAACAATTTCCGAGTTGAAAAAATCTTGAAAAAAAAATTAAATCGTTCAAAAGAACGAATTCACAACGACATAAAATTTGTTTTTTCGATTCACTCCTCGTTCGGGAAGTTGAACGTGTTTTCGTTCATTTTGAAACGAAACACCCAAGTCTGGTTTCAAAAGAATCGCTCAAAATTGCGATTCCTAAAATAAAGAAATCGAATTGAGAATCGAATTCAAAATTCTTCGCGATTCACATTGGTAATTCTGAATCGCCCCATCTCTGCATGGTGGCGACTTCGTTGGAAGTTTTATTGTGAAATTATTGTCGATGTGAGATGTGAACGTGTCTGTCTGAATCTTTCGTGAACGATTGAATCACTATTATCATCGAATCGTTTGCGACTCACGGAAACGTTTCAATACGAAGAATTCTTCAATCAATCTCAAGCGATTCGTTCAAAGTATCGATTCAATTAGCATTCGTTCGCAAACGATTCACTCTAGGAATTAATTTACTACGATTCGTTCACTATTACGCTTTTCAAGTCGACTGTCAGAAATTTTCAGAAATTTTTCTCAAAATGCCTGTTTATTTCCGACAAAACTTACTTTCTTGACAAGTTCGCCACCACCTTGTATGTACTTTTTGCATTAGTACTGCTGAAACGATTCATTACTCGTTATTTTGTTTGTAGACTAAAGAAGAAATTCAAATTAATCAAATTAGCGGAAGTGAAAAACTTCATTTCGAAAGAGTGTCATCGGAGACGTGAGATTTCGCTTGATGTCGAGCGCGAATGCTCTCGTACTTTTTTGCGTGTATAATAATGACCCAGATTCCTATTCCAGTACCTAACTTTAGGCAAATTTCAAGATTAAAAATGTATTTTGTAACTGGTCGTCTTTTTTGAAAACAGTCTCCTACTTATAGTCAGGTTTCAATCGTACATCCGCGCGCTATTCCTGTTAAAATTGATTTTATGATTGATTCTTGTTCTGAACACAAAAACAAAGAAATTAAGCTCGTATGCCCTTTTTATCCCCTTCCCCTTTCCCCAGGGTTCACCATCCCCTCCCACATTTCAAACGTGTGTATCGCCTTATCTATGGGTCGTAATAAAAAAATTCTCAAACAAAAGGTGATTTCTCATTAAAATCCATTTTGGAGCAACTCCTGACCCCCAAATTTGGAAACAAAACATGTTTTTGAGAAAACCTCAAAATCACGTTTTCTTCATTTTAAACGAATTGTTTCGGAGATGCGACAAAATTTGTAATTACAAAAAGTATTCAGAATTGAATTTCCTTTCCAATGAGCTCTATCATGACAATTTTCACCAACTTTTTCCGACAGAGTGGACCTCTCCTCTTCCTCGTTTTCACAAAAGTTGGACCCACGAACAAAATTTGCTCCAAAATGAATTCCAATAATAAATGAAATTATGCATTAGATATCGAAAAACAAAAATCGTTCAGTTTTTTTTCGTGGGTTCAACTTTTGAGATAAGGGGGAGGGGGAGAGATCCGCCCTGTCGGGAAAAGTTGGTGAAAATGGTAGTGATAAAGCTCATTGGAAAGGAAATTTAATTCTGAATACTTTTCGTGGTTACAAATTATGCCGTATCTGAAATGAAGGAAACGTGATTTTGAAGTTTTCTGAAAACTGTTTTATTTTCAAATTTGGGGGGCAGGAGTTGCTCCAAAATGGATTTTTATGAGAAATGAAAATGTACATTAGGTGCTGAGGAACAACTTTTGTTTCAGAATTTTTTTTATTGTGACCCATAGATAAGGCAATACATGCGTTTGAAATGTTGAGGGGTGGACTCTTGGAAAGGGAGAGGGGAAAAAAGGGACATGCGAGCTTAATTAGAACAAGAATCAATCATAAAATCAATTTTAACAGGAATTTCGTGCGGAAGCCTTTTTTTGTACGATTGAGACCTGACTATTACTCGTTGAATAGGTGTAATTTTATTGTAACGACGGTTGATCTTAAAATAGAATTAATCTCGTTGAAATGAACGCGTGCTCGTCGAAATTTTTACCGTTTTGATCGGTGTAGAATTTACAATTTCCAACGAGATGAATTCAATTAATCACGATTGCCTCTCAGTGGAGAATTTTTCGCAAACTCGTTCGAAACGGAGTTCGCCGCGTGTTTTGGCAGGTTATCGAATGTCTTATCGTGATTATACAGATTTATGATAACGAAACAAGGTATCGAGAGTCGGGTTTCATTGATACAATGTGTATCGAAGTTTCAATGAAGGATGTGTAACGTATTTTTCTACGCCAGCGCCACGAGAAAAAAAAGGGAGATTGTACTCGTACAAGGGGCATCTCATAAATAAGTTCCTTTCCTCTAGCGTTTTTACACTAATTGGGAGAGAGGGGATTTTTTGAAACTTGAAAATTATTTTTTTTTCGGGAAAATTGTCTCTCAAAAATATGGATTTGAACTCAACGGTGAGAGTTTTGGAAAATTCTGCTTTAATCGATCAAATAGGTCAACAATATTGATAATCCGCAATTATAGGTGCTGAACTGCTGATGTTCATATGGACCATTTTCATGCGTTTTTCTCCAAAAAATTCGAAAATTTTCTGGACGCTACGAAACGTTTTGAAACTGCTTCCAATCGATTCGGGAGATCAAAAATAGGGTAAGTATACCAAATTTTAACTTTTTTCGTTGATTAGATAAAATTTTCATATTTTTCAGAGCGATGAGGTAATTTCGAAATTTCAAAAATTCGAGAAATGAAATTAAGCACTTGGAATTTTGGGTATGGGTTCTTTTATGATGTATTTTCGATTTATTTTTGTTTGGGCTCAAAATTTTACTTTAGAGTTGAGATTCCTCCCTTTTGGGCAAATTTTTTGATCAAAAGGATCTATTTTGGAAGTTTCGATATCACTTTTTTTCGATACGAGTATCTATACTTACATGTAATCTTTTGAGTAATGGCTTCTTGAACGCACTGAAAGGCAATATTGAGTTTAAAATGCTGCGAAATTTACCCAAAAAAGTTTTAAAAAATATCGCAAGATTATGCCAGGTTTTATTCAAAGCAGTACCTACATAAACTTTTTTTCTCTCGTAAAAATTGACTCACCTGTGTGGAATTTGTTTCAATGATTTTATGAGATGAAAATCAACGAGACTGCACGAAAATCAGAACAGCGCGTGCGAAATTTATTGAAAGACTGATTGAAAGTTTGTTGAAATTACAAATTCTCTTCAAAATTATATCGTTTCAGCTACAAAATTGTTCGAAATTATGTTGAATAAAATCATTGTTAAAATAATTGAACATGTTAAAGCACGGTATTGAGAACATCGTCAAAATCTTTTGAAAATTTGTTTGTAAATATGTTAAAAATTACCAATGGATAGGTATAAAAATTATTTACAATATCTAAAAATTGTTTGCCTAGTTGAAATGTTTGAAAAAATACATATCTAGTGTACTTAAATGAATTTTGCCTATTTTGGATGAAATTTCTGTGAAAAATATATTTAAACTAATTCATGCTGTGTTGTTATAGGGCTGGGCTAATGGACCATGTAGTCCGAACCCATTATAAAAAAAAAAAAAAAAAAAAAAAATCGAGACAGTGTGATTTCTCTTGCAGTTTCAATGATTAGGTATTAACGATTCACGGTCATTTTCCCGAAGCAAATTTCTCGAACGAACATTTTCCCGAATGACCGATTTCTCAAAAAAATTTCCCAAATCCGTTTTCCCGAATGGAGAAATCTCGAATAGAATCCCCGAATAACCTACTCCCGAATAGGTTTTTTCTCAAAATTTTTTGTGGAAGTGTGAAGTTTTGAATTTCATAATTTCCATGGAATGCTCAACTGAGTGATCTCACGTCTGCGGCCGTTGTTCTACATTATAAATGACAGCGACTAAGGTGGACAAAAATAAGTTGATCATAGACGGGTATATTGACCCTTTACCTGGCCAAGAAATTGTTGTGGTAAAAGGTTTGGCAGAATCAAAGCACCAGCATCCGCCAAGCCAAGATCAATATCGAGCCTTGCAACTAACTCAAGGCATTAAGCGTAAAGCTGCGGCGCGGCGCACCCTCAAAAAGTCTTCGGCGGGTTTCAAGTCTTCTACCCAAACAAGAATCATTGATAAAGGTGTTTAGAAGAACATGTCGACGATATATGCCACCGAATCCAAAAACATTGGAAGAATTGGCAGAAGTGCCAATTTCTCAAAAATCATGAAATTTCGGACCCCCTCCTTGTGAAATTTCTGGCTACGCCACTGAAAGGGGGTGCATTTTCACTCATATCTTACATGCGAGAAATAGAGAAATTGTAACACCTCGGGGTGAATTTTCATTCATAATGTATATATAAGTACCTACTTACATTATAGGTGAGAAAGATATTGTTTTGATACCTACGTCAGGAAACACTTTCTACAAAACTACTACAAAAAAAACTCCAGATGGCCAATGACAAGGTTAGTTCGTGCTGAAAAATTTGAATTTTTGTAATTTTTCGGTGTATTAGGCGATTTTTTGAAATTCAAACCCCCATAACTCTCCCCCTGTCAACTTTAAGGGGCTGAAATTTTGGCTGTGGAAGTTTCTTGTGATACTCTACAAGCCTGTAAATTTTTTATTTGACGTGTCAGACCTCGTGTAGCTGAAAAATTGATACGTCCAGAGCACAATGAAAGTCATTCATTCGGATATTTCCATTGACTGATTTTGTTTCATCAGCCATATTTTCAATCTTTTATCCTAATGACTCAATGATCATCGAATTATTACACTTCTTCGGTTTCCCTTAAATAAGGTGTCTGTATCTGACACTGACGAAAAATCCAAAAATAGAATGAGTTAGCATATAAAATATTTCCACCTTCATAAAACTTTACCTTCTGCTTGGTCGACTGTAAAAAAAAAGGAAAAACTTTTCCACCCGATGAATGATAATTCAATCAGTTGGAATAATAATCATGCCCAAGGCCGGATCCAGTGGGCGAGCTACCGAGCAAAGCTCGGTGGACCGCTAGATGTGTGGGCCGGTAAGGTAAAAATAGGGTCGGTTCGATTTTTAAAATTTTGACAAAAAAACAAAAGAAATTCTACTTGAGAGAAAGTTGAACACAAAAAGATACCATACATATTTTATGTTGACTGAAATCAATCATAATCATTGTACTACAGGCATTTTAGCTAAAATAATTACCTGACCCCAAAAAAATTAGCAGGAAGGGGAAGTTTCGTATATAAGCTCAGAAAGATATGTATTTTAATATTCCCGAACTTCCCTAAGATCGGTGAATATTTTGACCCCCTTTTGGGGGTTGAGGGGTTCGTTTTTCGACTAAAAACGTCAAATGGTCGAAAAAACGTGAAAGAGTGCACCAAAATTGTTGAAAAAATTATCATAAATACACCTCTACAAAATGTAACTTTGGGCCACTGAACAGAAAATTTCCTTCACTTCTGTTGAAATTAAAAATTCTTCAAAATGATGCAATAAAATGGTCATAGCTCCGAAAGAGATGGGGGTAGAGGTTCAAAATTTTGTGAAAAATTATTTCTATTCAATAAGTATTCAATAAGGGAAGGTGGGGCAGGATGCACAAACCTAGGCCAAATGTTCCGCCGATTCACTGAAAAAAATCAATTTTGATGTATACCTCAACCCTACAGAATTTTTTGAATTTTTTTTCACCTTTTTTGCATCCTGCCCCATCCATGAGGCAGGATGAAAAGTGCCATGGGGCAAGATGCAACAGCAGGGTGTCTACGGCCGCGAAAGTCGCAAAGTTGACACAAAACTCATCGAAAGTTGCGAATTTTTCCGAAATTACTTGAATTTTTTTTCACCTTGAACAAAACAGAAAAAGTAGAGAAATTTCACTTTTTTGAACATTTTTTCTAAAAATTTTCACTCTCGCTTCGCTCGGGCTCATAAATTTTTTAAACCCATTCTTAAAAATTATAAACCTTCTTCCTGTCTATTTCAGACAATTGAATATTTTGAAGCGGAAAAACTATGTTCTTGTGGAAGACTTGGTAGCGATCGCGATTGGGAATTCTAAAGGAAGTATCCTGTCCATCCTCGGGAAAATCTAAAAAATGAAGTAAAGTTTCCTCTGAAAGGAAATGTTGTTAACATGGATATGTTTTTTTCTGTCAACATTGGTGGAGGAAACTTTATGATTGGTATTTCTGACCCTTATCCATCTAACTTTTAAAAACATAAATTTTTATATTTCCGAAATTAACTTATTATCAGAAATCAAGATGAAAAATGAGTTTTAATTTTTTCTCAGGATTGACTCAACCGGTTTTCTTCAAACTTGATTATAAGTGTTGGTATATGTAAGGGCTTTTCACAAAAAAATTTCAGCTCCCCCTCCACCCCCTCGCCCTTAAAAACGTTGAGTTAATATTTTGAGGGCCTCCTTACTTATGAGGAACTCGTGGCAAAAATTTTAAAAAGTCGTTTTTAGATACCTTATTAGTCCTAGAATATCATAGGTATAATTTTTCCAGAATTTTATCTAGAGTACGTCATGGTCAAAACTGACCAAAACCAGAGCCACCTATGCTGTATTGGGAGAAAGTTTTTATTTTATTTTCACTAATTCAAGGGATATAAAAATTTATCTTTCAAAAAAATATTATTTTTACGATTTCTCCCAATACAGCATAAGTGGCTCTGGTTTTGGTCAGTTTTGACTATGGCGTACCCTAGATAAAATTCTTGGAAAAATAATATGATATTCTTGGACTAATAAGGTATCTGAAAACTATTTTTTTTTAATTTTGCCACGAGTTCCTCATAGGTAAGGAGACCCTCAAAATATTGACTCGTGAGAGGGTGGAGGGGGAGCTGAATTTTTTTTGTGAATAGCTCTTACATATACCAACACTTATAATCAAGTTTGAAGAAACTCGGTTGAGTCAATCCTGAGAAAAAGTAAAACTCATTTTTCACCTTTTGAGTCATTTCTCATGAACCACTCACGTTTGGGGTCTGAAACTCGGGGAAATGATGTATCCATAGGGTATCTACATATCCTGTAAGTATCGTTCCAAATCGCTTGGGGGCCGATTTTCTATGTAAACCGCCAATGCCCTTTGATTTTGAAAAATGGGTAGACACCCTAAACAGCGAAGAAATGATGAAAAATTGCAAATTTTTTTGTAAAATTTACTCAAGTACATTCGAGGGAGATATTACAGATTTAAATACAGGGTGTCTAATAGGCCATGTTGGTCCTTTTTGTCCTGTTTTGGGCTGAATGATCCTGTTAGTCCTGTTTTGGTCCTGTTTTGAGGCATTTTTAGAGAAATGTCCTGTTTTGTAACAATTTTGAGATTCGGTCACCAAAATAAATAGCTAATATTTGAAATGCCGCCGTGTTAAATCGAGAGGTAGATACTAGATACCTTAAAAAAAGGTCGCGAAAAAGTTGCGAAATTTGATTTTTAAAAATTGGTAGACATTCTGGTTTTTTGTTTTTTATATAAGTACTGGGTAAGATTTGTTTGTATTCTACCTTCCTTATTCTTGAATTTTAAAAATTATTTTTATAATAGGTTTAATTTTTTGGGGGGAAGGAGGGGGGGGGGTGTTTACAAAATTTATCAGTACCTATTTTCAAAAGGTACTGTTGAAGGTCCTGTTTTTGTCCTGTTTTGGAGCTTGGCATGTTTGTTAGACACTCTGAAATAGAAGTGTAATTTTTTAAAAGAGGAGTTCTAAAACCTTTGTATTCATAATTTTATGCTGTCTTAGTTGATTTTCTGATGTTTTAGGTCAACTTTTGATATTTTTGACATTTTATCCTTAAAATTAAAGCAAAAATGTTATATCCTGGAAAAAATATCACAAAAATATCAATTGGACCATGTTTAGTACCACAATGTGACTTTTTCAAAAAATTCGTATTTACAAACAATAATTGCATGCTGCCCCATTTTCAATTTGCGTCTTGCTCCACTGGCACTATTTTTCTTTAGCGCAATGTACTGGGAAGAAAATATCGGGGAAAATGCCAACCAAATACATCATTCGATAGGTAATTGAATGTAAATTACAAAAAAAATTACCTGATTTTTTTTTCAAAACTTGAAAACATGATATTTCACAAAAATCAAATTTCAAGAATTTTAGGAAACTCACGTAAAATCCTATTATTGATAATAACTCATAGACAAGCAATCCGTCAGGTCTGTAATTTTTTTCTGTTTTGTATCAAATGGATACCCATCCACCAATCGCACAAAAAAAATTTGTCAATCACATTACTTACGACAATAAACCAATTTGCATCTTGCCCCCTGGTGCATCCTGCCCTACCTTCCCTTATACATTACTTGAGGTGTTTAGGAGCCCAAAAACGCCTTGGGCCAAAATCACCCCTTATCCGGCCATACCCTTTGGATAGATTTTGGCTATTTTTGATCATTAATTGTGAGAACAATAGAACAATAGCAGGTTTGGTTTTCGGTTACGCCCGCCCCCAGTCTCGTAAATAAGTTTCAGTAGATACCTAACCTACCTATAATTATAAATGCTACGGTACGAGGAAAAAATTCTGTGAATTTCTCGACTACTCATTCATCATACGAGAATTCTTCTGATGTCTCGGATGATGGTTAAATATTATTGATGAAGTTATAGGTATTACAAAACACATACTCTTACCTCTGGCTAAAGTTGGAACTAGGCCGCGACGAGATGAATTATGTTTATTTTGCGACGTTTTAAATCTCGAGTGTCGTTTGCAACATTCAAGTATAGAAATAGTATCATTAATTGTTTTTTTTCCCTTCGAATTTCACTTTCGTGTTTACGATGACCACTCCGTAAAGATTTAGAAGTAAAGTAATCCAAAAATGCTTTTATTTTGATGTAGGTAGGATTTCTTGACTTTTTCATGACTTTTCGAGTTATTTTACTATATTTTTCCTTATCGTATCGATCTTTTGCGTAGTCGAGTTAGAAGCCCTGTTGAGTGTTGAGCTATTTAAAGATCCCTTTATTTTTCGTAAAAAAAAAAAAAAAATGATATTTTTGTACAAAATACATGGCAAATATCTTTATTTTTATTCAGTTAGAACAAATAATCATAATCATTGAGAAAGTATTAGTAAGTATAGGTATACATCGTTGATATAATCAATTGCACTCGGGCATGAAGAACAAGGAAGCTCGTTCTCATGTTCTCGTTCTTTTGTTCCCATGGTGAAATGTTTGATCCCCGTTCTTTGTTCTTCTGTTCCCAAAATCAAAATGCGTTCATTCTCGTTCCTGTTCTTTCGTTCCCGTTCTTGGTTCCCATTTTTTTTTTTTTTTTTTATAAAGCGTTCACTTGAAATACAAAACTTAGAAAAGCCCCCCACCCCCATCACATTTCTGAAATATTTTCCACAATTTTTCTCGTTGTACGTTATAATAAGTATTTTAAAAAAATAAGAAAAATGAAATGCTGAAAAAACCCAACTTTAATTAACTGTATTAAAAATTTCAACTCAAAATCTTATAAAATAGATTAACACTTCAGCCTTCAAACCAAGTATTGTATTGAAAATTACAATACAATTTAAAATCAAATAAAATCGTAGCAAACTACGACAGTAAATGAAAGAACGAAGAACAATCAAAAAATGAGTGAGAACGGTTTTCGGTTCTTTCGTTCTTTGAGATGATTTGAAAAATTTGTTATTTGTTTCCAAATTCTTTTTTTAAACGTTTGTTTGTTTGTTCTTTGTACCCAAGTTATTTTTTTAAACGTTTGTTCGTTTGTTCTTTTGTTCTCTATAAAAAAAACCTATCTTTCTTTTGTTCTTTGTTCCCGTTCCCGTTCTGTTCTTCATGCCCTGTGCACTTATTTAATAGGTAGGTATTCAATTTATAAAATTACCAAAGAAACTAACTAATTTAAAAAAAATCACAATAATAGGTTACACTTAATAACATCAAAAAAGTAAAAAACAAACAAACAACCACATATAATATGATAAAATATTGAATAACACATTAATTAGGTAATGGTTTTTTGTCTCAGTTGGGAATTATCTTTTCTCACTTACACACATAATGTACATAGTAATTAACAATTGGAAATTGACGAGTATGGCGTAAATACAATCAAAACATATGATAAGTAATGAAAATTGATGTACCTAGCACCAATCTAATCTAATAAAATGAGTCTTATTAGAGAGTTTTCACTCGATAACGACTAGGAATGTGGGTGACATCGAAATGCATAATGAAAAAAAAAGTGAAAAATAGTAGTAACGAGACGCAAAAAGCCTTATCGAGTCTCCATTTCACCCGCCCCGCCCATTTTAGGGGGAGGGGTGGGAGTGGGATCAATCGTTTGTGCTTGGTTTGTGCTCTTTTGTGCTGACATTAATTGTTTCGTTTGTGCTCATTCCCTTTCCCTGATAATGAATATAGGTCAGGGTGAGGCACCTGAAATGGTGCCCGCCCATTCAAGATTGGAGGGTGGGAGTGGGGTTAATCGATTGTGCTAGGTTTGTGCTCTTTTGTGCTGATATTATTTTCGTTTGTGCTCCCTCCCTTGTGTGGGCGGGGCGTCTGAAATGCTTTCTGAAAAACCTTGAAAATAAATCTTGATGAAAATGGTAACAGTACCAATCGTTTATGCTACTCACGGAGAGGTTTGTGCTGCTTTTATATTTTGAAAAAAATTACATTTTGACCTTTTTTTTATTTTCACAGATGTTCTATACCCTGGGCGGGGCGCCTGAAATGGTGCCCCGCCTATTCAAGATTGGAGAGTTAGTGTGGTACCAATCGATTGTGCCATGTTTGTGCTCTTTTGTGCTGATATTATTTTTGTTTGTTCTTTTCCCTAAAAATAGGTATAGGTCATGATGGGTGGGGCGCCTGAAATATGTAGTGCTCTGTCAATTCAAGATTGAAGAGTGAGTGTGGGGTCAATCGATTGTGCTAGGTTTGTTCTCGTTTATGCTGACATTAATTTTGTTTGTGCTGCCACCCTCCACACTTTTTTAAAAAAAGTTTTGGTCAAGGCCGGTAAAATGGTTGCCCTGCTCATGGGATGGAGGGGGTGAAACTCATATCGGAGGATTGTGCTACGTTTGTGCTAGTTTGTGCTGTTCTTTGACTATAGAAGTATATGGACCGAGCTAGCTGAGTAAATGTTGTCGTCAGACATCCTACCGAGAAAGAACGCTTCTGATTGGTTGTTTTATTATCATGCAAAATGTGAAAAATCAGATCTCAGCGAGTTATTATTGTAGAAAATTGTTCATCGCTCATATTGAAGTACTTCAAAAATAAACAACTTTTCAATTCTTGTGCTTTTTCTTTTAAACGAGTAATTTTCAAGCGATTTGCATCAGCGCCATACACTACTACAACAAACGAGTGAGTGAGTCTAGCGTTCGTCTCCCTGTTGTGGTTTATGCGCGTGGGGGTTGAGGGGAAGAGGACGGTATGATTACCCAATCAGAAGTGTTATTTCTCCATAAGATGTCTGACGACGCTGTTCTTACAGTTTGTATACAACTAGCTCGGTCCATATACTCTATAGTCAATGCTGCTGTATAGACCAGTTCGCATGTAGGTGTTGTATGAATATAGTGGTTGCTCTTGTCAGAGATTCACACGTTTGCTCCGCCTCCTTCCGCGTTTGTTTACATTCCCAAAAAACCATAAAACTTGTACGATTTTTTTCACAAAAGTATGTGATGAAATTAATTTATACTAAAGAAGTGTTGAATAATAAGTCAATTTATTATACATCAATAGAAAGAGGAAGAATCGATCTTTAAAATGAGGTAGGTAACATGTTAATATCTCTAATATTATGTAGATTAATATTTAGTTGAAAATGGCGTATTTTGATGCGAGAGGTGAGTTACTAAAAACTGGGATAATTCAAAAATTAAGCAAAAATAAGGTACGAGAGCTTCATTTCTGAAAAGTAGAGGGTCGTTACTTTAGAGAAACGAAGCTTTCGTACCTTATTTTTGCTTCACTGAGAAAAATTGAGAATGAAAAATGAATAGAAAGTGTTGCAAAAAATTATAAATTTTATTCAAAAAAAATAAATTTTATCCAAAAATAATAAATTTTATCCAAAAATAATAAATTTTATCAAAAAAATAAAGTTTATCCAAAAAAAATAATAACGGGGCACCATTCGCAAAATTAGCAATTTTTAATAAAAAAAAATGATAAAATTTATCACAAAATTTGGTAAAGTTTATTGCATAGAAAATAAAGTTTGTCAAATATTACTATTTTTTGAATAAATTTTACTAGTTTTGTGAATGGTGCCTTTTTATTATTACGTTTAATAAAATTTATACACCTCTCGCATCAAAATACACCATTTTCAACTAAATATTTATCTACATAATATTAAAGATATTAACATGTTACCTACCTCATTTTAAAGATCGATTCTTCCTCTTTCTATTGATGTATAATAATTGACTTATTATTCAACACTTCTTTAGTACAAATTAATTTCATCACATACTTTTGTGAAAAAAATTGTACAAGTTTTATGGTTCTTCGGGAACGTAAACAAACGGTGATCATCACCAAGACTTCGCTAAATTCACACCACACCTGTATGAAAATCTGAACCGAATAACTCACCATGAACTGGTCTATTCTCAAGGTTTGTGTTGCCCTCTTCACCCCTCCACCCACCTTTTTAAAAAACCTATAATTAAGAATTTTGAAGTACCCGCAATAGGGGCGATATGGGTATTGAAATGTAGATTTTGAATGACACTGATTCCAATTCTGGTACTCGTTTGACCTCAAAACCAAAATTAGGCTCCCTAGAGGGGGGAGGGGCCCCTAAATTTTAATAAATACGAAATATAGGTTTTCGAGGACGCTTGATCTCATTTCAGCATTCATTTAACCCAAATACCAAAGTTGAGCCCCTTAGAGGGAGGGTCTAATTTTTTTTCTTTCTTTTAATGGGTTCGGACTACATGGTCCATTAGCCCAGCCCTATAAATTTTTTTTTAAATGCAATATGGGTGTCACACTCACTCTCCAATCTTGAATGGGCGGGCATCATTCCAGGCGCCCCGGCCAGGGTATAGAACATCTGTGAAAATGAAAAAAATGTCAGAATGTAATTTTTTCAAAATATACAAGCAACACAAACCTCTCCGTGAGTAGCACAAACGATTGGTACTGTTACCATTTTCATCAAGATTTATTTTCAAGGATTTTCAGAAAGCATTTCAGACGCCCCGCCCACACAAGGGAGGGAGCACAAACGAAAATAATATCAGCACAAAAGAGCACAAACCTAGCACAATCGATTAACCCCACTCCCACCCTCCAATCTTGAATGGGCGGGGCACCATTTCAGGTGCCTCACACTGACCTATATTCATTTTCAGGGAAAGGGAATGAGCGCAAAAGAGCACAAACCAAGCACAAACGATTGACCCCCACTCCCACCCTCTCCCTAAAATGGGAGGGCCGGGTGAAATGGAGCTAAATACGGGACGTAATATCTAATTCGAGTTGGTATAAATTATCAAATATGCATCGAAAAAAGGTATCTTGAAAAATCTATTGTGCAGTAGAAGTTGTCAAGGTAAGACTCCATTTTCGAGAGAGTGCATAATACAATCATGTCCACGATTTGGGTTCTGTTGTTGATTCGGGCTGTTGGTTCCGGAATTCAAGCTGAACATAATTCTATTCAAAACTGTTTCTTTGACCTGTGAAAATATGATTTAAGGATGTGTATTAGCATGTTTTTTTTGGAGTCGATCGTTTTGCTTTTTTTTCAAATGTACTTTAGTAGTTATTAGTAAAATATAAAAAGAAAATTCTTTGATAAAAAAAAATTACTCTATAAAAACAGGTATCGTATTAGTATTTTCCCCATCAAAAGTCACTTTTGGTCACTTTATTCACTTTCCCCCAAGTTACTTTTTTGTTTTTTTCTTAAATTGAAAAAAAATCACAATCGATATTTTTCCGTGAAAAAAAAACAAGTGTATCTACATCGTGCCACTTTCGTATTACGCTACCCGAGTGATGTAACCTGTTGTATGGAGGGATCTCGTGAAACAAAAAATATTAATAGAGCCACTCAGTTGTTCACTTTCTGAAAACCTTAAAGAGTCTAGGAATTTTGGAATTTTCTCTGGATGTGAAATTATTTAAAAATTGAAAAAAAAGACGATAAATCATCTAGAAAAGTGTTGTTTTGCTCTTTAAATTATAAATTTTTCAAGAAATTTCACCCTCGATCCTAGGGTCAGATTATTATTTCTCTTCACTAATTTTTTTATTTGTCATTTTTGTTCCTGTGATGTACAAAATAATTGATCTGAATGCATGTCTTTGTCCATTAAATTATGAATTTTTCAAAAAATAATTCCCTCGCTACACACGAAGGTAACTTACACACTTTTCTCTCTACAAAATTCGTTTAAAATATTATTATTTTTTTGAAAACGTGCCATGCTTTTTAATGAGCGTGATGAAAAAAGAATACCACGATGCCTTTGACCACGATGTGATGTTGAAGAAAAAGCGGAGGGAATGAAAGAGAATTCGAAATTATTGGCTCCGTTCTGAAAAACCTCACTGAGGGTAAAGTGATGAATTTTCAACTTTTAAAGGGGGTTTTCGTAAAAGGTTCCACGACATATTCAACCTAACAAAATAATTGATATTTTACCTTATCAATTTTTCATTTATTAGGGCCAGTCAAAAAATTGCAAGGGCTTTTGTAGAATTCATAAAATAAATTTGAAGCACGTATTTTTTTTGGTGTGGGGAGGAAGAGCAATTAATTGTAAATAAATAACAAATTTTCAAATTTTAATTCCGGAATATCCGAATTTTTATTCGCATGATTTGGAAGATAACCTGACATCATTCATGAATTTCATTTTTCAAAACTTTATAATTTTTCTTTAAAATAAAGTTTTTCCTTTTTATTTTAGATTTTTTTTTGTAATAAATTCAAATCCTCAAGTTTTCATGTGGGGGGGGGGGGAGAGGGGGCAAACATTTTAGAGTTGAATTTGAGTCATTTTTGTGGCTGGAAAATGAGCATATAAAAATCTCGTAAAAAATGAGCGGTGGTTTAAAAAAATTGTTGAACACCACACATTTGAAATCATGCTTCTGCACAATTTCAGGTTGCAGGTAAGTACTTCACGTGAAAAAATACCCCCTCCCCAGTGCTTCATGAATATAAAAGTGGTCTCTTTTTGGTCACTTTTTTCTCTGCCAACAGTCACTAGTCCTTTTTTTTTTGGAAAATTTGGAGTACGATGCCTGTGGTCAAGATTTTCATTTTTTTGGGCGTACGGGGAGAGGGTCGGGTAATGTCAAAATTAATGGTTAAATCCAAGAAAGAAAAACAGAAAATAGGTGAAATAATTATTGTTTGGATTGGGATTGAGAAGCCAACACCCAATACTGAAAAAAATTGAATTTAATTGGATTGGCTTCTGCTTTGATCATATTAATCACAAAAATATGAAAATTATTTGGGTGAATGGTTACGGTTACGGTTATGGTCTTTGAAATTTGTGGCTACAGAACAAAACCTCCTATACACAAGGCATCCGTGCTGAAATTGTGACGTCGCAAACGTGGTAATATTTTGATGATTTCAATTGGCTACTTATTCAGAACTAACTCATTTATAAATCAGTGAAAATGATCGAAAATCACTGAGAAACAGACAGAATTGCTGCACAAGAGAAAATCAGTGAGAAAAATTACTGGAAAATCAGTGAAAATTCACTGCAAAATGTCAGTAAAACTTATGAAATTGGCAGAAAAATCAGTAAAAATTTTTGAAAAATCAACGAAAATTCGCTGATTTTTTTCTTATGCTGCAATTCTGACTGTTTATCAGTGTTCAGTGATTTCTCACTGATTCAGAATGAGAGAGAAGTTTTCTCTCAATTCACATAGATTCTGTACGTTTTCAGTTCTGTTTACATTTTTCTGCATGCAATAACTGAAAACGTACAGAATCTATGCGAATTGAGTGAAAACCAGAAAAAAATTACCACGTTTGTAACGTCACAATTTCAGCACTCAGCCCTTGAACAGATTATGGTTAAGGATACAACTTTGAACCAAATTTTCTGGTTAAATATTGGTTAGTGGTTACGGTTACGGTTAATACCCCTGGGAATATGAAATCACCCGATTCAATTTCTTGAATTATTGTTAATCATTTAACCTGAACACTTGTAATAAAACAACCGTGTTTTCTCGCGTAGCTGTAAATAAAATAGGAAAACCAAAATATACTTACTTCTTTATTCAAAATGCAGTAAAGTAATCCAATGAACATTCCTTGGAAGGAATTCAGGAAGTATGCTGATAGGACGTGAGTTGCGAAGAACCAAGCCGAATTGTCCAATTTCGGTTCAACGTGAGAAAGATAATTGGTAATTCCTAATAAAGGCATCAGTACTAATGTAGCTTTTGTGGTTTTTCTGTGTTGCCAAAAATAAGAAGCATCATGAATTTAGTGGGATAATTGTTATAGAAAGATGAACTCAAATGAATTTTTGTACGATCAAAGTACCTGATTTTATCCAATTCGTTGGAAACATCGCGTCGTAACTTGACGAACACCACTTTGATAATTATCATCAAATAGATGGTATTTATCTGTAAATTTACATTGGTGGGTAAAAAATCATTTACGGTATGTGCTGCTAGTATTCAAATCGGCATTTACTTACCAACAAAATGAATATCTTTGGCCCTTCCAAAATCCAGTATAATGGGTTGTAATTGTAACCCCACCAACAGTGACTTCGAGGTTTTGAGGCCATCGCCGACGCCCATATTAAAACGAATATCCCCGAAACGCACCAACCGAGAAATAAATAGTATTTCTTGAATGCCATCCTGGTGGAGGTTACTGAAATTGAAGTCGAATTTTTGTTTTATTTGTTTGCAGAAATTATCGATGAACACGTCGGTCGCGTTGTCGAGGGAAGATCAGTTCAAGAGTGGTAAGTTTCATTTCTTGTGTATTACATGTATTTATAATATTCTGGGATGTCTTAAAAAAATTATGAAACTTTTTAACCTGATATTATGTTATGGTGCTAGGAGTTAAATTATGAAATGAGCTAACAAATTTGACTTCAATTTTTTAACATCAAATTTGACCCACCAAATTTTACACCCCACTGACAAAATGGCATTAAGTTAGACTTGAAGGAACTTGGGAAAATGTTGGACGATCACCGACGTGCATATATCAATATCAATATCAATATCAATATCATCAATATCAATATCAATATCTATTATATAAAGAGAAGTGGTGTTTTCGTTGTTACGGGTAAACTCCGAAGATCCAGCGAGGTCGGCGTCGAGACGTGTACCATTGGATAGCCCTTGACGAGGAGAAGGTTTAGCGCGCATAAAGTTTCCAAAAAGTCGCCTCTAAATTAGAGAAAAGTCGCGCCAAAGTTTGGTAAATTTCGGCTTCCGTTTGGCCAATCAGAAGGCGGATAGCCGAAAATGCGGAGTCGCGCCAAAGTTTGGTAAATTTCGGCTTCCGTTTGGCCAATCAGAAGGCGGATAGCCGAAAATGCGGTTTTTCGCGAATATCTCGAAACGGGTGCGTCGAATCGAAAATCTAATGACACATTGACGATAGCAAATTTTACGGGCTACAATTTTGGTTCTCTTCGATTTTTGCTGAAACGGCTTCGTTTTCGAGATATTCCTCCGAGAAAGCTGAAGTGAAGTTTTGAAAATTTCAACCAGTGAGAGACCTGTAATGACTAATGTGCGGAATTTTGTAGACATTATCAACAACAGCAACGTAGCTGAGTTGACTACATCATGGATTCTCACCCCGGAGGATAGGGGTTCGAGTCCTACAGGGAGCAAATACTTTTTATAATTTTTTTTTCAAGAAAATTAATTTTTAAAAAAACTTGAAAAATTTTTCAACAATTTTTTAAACATCCCAGGCGGATTTGAATAATTATTTTTTTCAATGCAAAAAACAGTCAACTTTTCAATATTTTTTAAAACAGATGGTGAATCAATTATTTTTCCAGACGAATTCAAATCTTTTTTCAATATTTTTCTTCATCAATTTGAATCCCAGGTCGAATTCTAAAAAAGAATGCATTCGACCCGTATGATTTGAAAAAAATATTAATAAATCCAATTTTTAATTAATGTGAGTCGAATTTGGGGTTCAAACTGAATACAATAGAATTTTTAGTCAATTCAAAGAAATTGTTTCAACCTGAGTTATGTTTTAAAAAAATGGGGTCGACCTCAGTAGTTAATTTTTTTTAGAATTATGATTGATTGATGAAATTGTTGATTAACAGGAAAGGTATTAAAAAATAATAACTGTACCCCAAAGGTCTGGGGTTCGAATCCGTCTGGCAGAAAAAAATTTTTACAATTTTTATCAACTTAGAAATTTTTTTACATTTTTTTCAAATTTTTTCTATGCTAAATCGTGGACAATTGATCTGACCTATGTAACATATTAATTAATGATGCGAGAGGATACCACAGAAAAAATTATTCATCCTTGGGGTATTTTAAAGAAAAATTGATTTTTTAATTTGTACTCAATTTGAATCCCAGGTCAATTGAAAAAATTAATTAATGGCAAGGGTTATTAAAATAAAATTTAAATTTAATACAACTGATCGAATTTTCAATTAATGGGAGATGCATTCAAAAATATTGATTCGACCCTTATGATAAAAATTGGTGTGAAGTGAATGTACCTCTATGACGATTTTTGAAAATTGTGAGGGTATCGGAGCTCTATGGGGATTTTCGAAAATTATCAGGTGATTGTGATGGTACCTCTATGATGATTTAGGTATTGATGGAGTTGTTGATTAATGGGTGAGGACAGTTTCAATTAAGTTTTCAAGATTTGACCTCTGTAATTCAAAAAAAAAAACCAAAATTTATCATTGATGGAGTTGTTAATTAATGGGAGGGGACATTCAGAAAAAAATTGACCTGAGATACAAATTGAACTGATACAAAGTTTAAAAAATTGATTCGGCCTTCGAAATTGATTTTTTTAAATTTATTAATCAATTGAAATGTTCATAAATGGGTGGAAGTATTCAAAAAAAAGAAATTGAATCCACCTTGGGCATTTTTCAAAAAAATAATTACATTAGTGTAATTTGAAAACTTTAAAAAAATCTGGGATATTTTTGGAAAAAAGTGATTCAGATTGTTCATTAATGGAAGGCGATATTCAAAAAAGTAATTTGACCTGGAGTTAAATTGAATACAAATTTCAAATGAAAAAAAAAATTTTAATCATTACTGATCAAATTTTTAATCAATGGAAGAAGGTATTCAAAGAAAAATTGAAAAAATATTCCCTGTTGAATCGTTTTTTTGAATACGCCGCCCATTATTCAACAGTTCGATCAATTAATCATTTTTCAAATTATAGAATTCGAATTAATTTAATTTAATTTTTGTAATCAATTTGAACCCCAGATCATTTTTTTTTTTGAATTTTCAACCCATTACTTAACAAACAAAATTAGTGGAAGGGAGGTACCTATTTTAAAAAATTAATTCGACTGGTGTAAATAATTGAAAAAAAAAAATGATTTGTCCTGTTTATGTGAGTTTGAAAAAATTTGAAGTAGTGCAATTCAAAGAATACATTTAATCTACTTTTTAATTATTGAGAGGGGACATTGAAAAAATTTATACGGGTCAAATCAATTAATCGACTTTTCAAATAATGGGAGGGGATATAAAAAAGTTGGTTTGACCTGATTCATCGAATTTTTAATTTATGATAAGGGGTGTTCAAAAAAATAATTGAATTCATCTGACGTATTTTTGAAAAAAGTGATCCGCCTGTAATTATTAATATTAAAAAAATGAATAATCGATCGACTTTTCAATTATTGGGAGAAGATTATTAAAAAAGATTCAATTTTGGGTTCAAACTGAATAGATACAATTATTAAAATTTTTATAAATTAAGGAAGGGGACACCCAAAAAAATTGATTCAGGGTTATTGAAAATAAAACTGATTTGACCTCTATAATTTGCATTTTTTGAGAATTATTAATTGAACAAATCGTTAAGTAATGGGTGGAGGTATTCAAAAAAATATGGTGATGAGACGAGTTACTAAAAAAAAAAATTGACCTGTGTAATTCTAAAACAAATTGATTTGACCTTTGTAAGTTGAAAAAATTTGAAATGTTTGTAATTTTTTACAATCACAATTTAACTAATGATCCTTCTTGGAGTATTACCACCCGTCCGAAGGACGGGTAGAAAGTCTAGTATATTATAAAATAGAAGACGTTTTTTTCCTAACGCGATCAATTCAAAACTAAAGCACGTATCCAAAAAGTAAATACACCATCGGAAAGAGCTCGAAGAGTAGATGGTTTATGGCGCAAAAGTTTCGAAAAAGCTGGCTCCAAAGCTGAGAAAAATTGAGTTAAAGTTCCATCCCCTCCTTCCCCTCCCGCCCATCAAGGCAAAAACCAGTTTTTCGTAAATATCTCGAAAAGTACTGTTCAAATCAAAAATCTGACGACACTCTACCGAAAGAAAATTTTACGGGCTACAATTTCAGTTCTCTTCAATTTTTGCCAAAACCGCTTCGTTTTTGAGATATTCCTCAAAATGTGATATCATCAAGGCCCCTCCCATCCATGACATAGACAAGAGTTGTGATGACTCACTCGCGAAATACCACCTCATAAGTCAGGGTTCAAACCCCCGCCCGGAGAGAATTTTTTTCATTTTTTTTGGTCTTTAATCATTTTTTAAAGATAAAATTACATCAGCTAAATCGATTTTTTTCAATCTACCACCTTCCATTAGTTAAAATTAAAAATGTCATGTTTAAAACTCCAGGTCGAATCATTTTTTTTAAATATCCCCTCCCATGAATTAAAAATCCGATCAATTAATTTTTTTTAAATTTCATGGGTCAAATCAATTATTTTTGAATACTCCCTTCTAAAAAACTTGATCAATTGTACTCAATTTCACATTTTCAACTGCATTCAGCTTAAATTATGAATTACATAGGTACTTTTGTAACATTTTCTTAGTTCAAATCATTTTTAATTTTTTCAAAAAATGGTAAGTACTTAGTTACTCAAGTCAAATCATTTCTTCAGTTTTTTTCAATATCCCCTATCCCCTCCCATCAATTAAAAATTTGATCAAATTAACTATTTTTATTTTTTTTTAATTACAGAAGTCGAATCATTTTTTTCTCTCCCATCAGTTGCATTCAATTTTAATTGCATGGGTCAAATCAAATTTAAAAAAAATTCCTCTCCCATTAAGTAAAAACTCAATTTTAGTTAAATATATCCAACTTATTTTTTTTTAGCTGTGAGTATTCAACTTGAATTATGTGGGTCGAATTTTTCCAGGCTAAATTATTTAAAAAAATTGTCTACTGAAATTACATCTGTCGAATTTTTTTATGCTAAATAATTTTTTTAACAATTACACAAGTCGAATCATTTTTTAAATATCCCTTCCTATTTAAAAACTTGATCAATTATGTTCCACATAAACATAAATTACATTTTCAACTACATATATTCAAAAATTAACAACCTGGGACGAATCTTTTTTTTAACACCATTCCCATTAATTAAAAATTAGGTAAACTGTACTAAATTTGTACATCGAATTTTTTGAGAAAAATTAATTTTTTTTATCATTTTTCAACAATTACACAAGTCGAATCATTTTTTAAATACCCCTCCCCAATTAAAAGCTTGGTTCCTCATAAACATAAATTACATTATCAACTATTCAAAAATTAACAACCTGGGGCGAATCTTTTTTCTAACACCCCTCCCATTAATTAAAAATTAGGTAAACTGTACTACATTTGTACATAGAAATTTTTGAGAAAAGTGAATGTTTCTATCATTTTTCAACAATTACACAAGTCAAATCATTTTTTAAATACCCCTTTCCACTTAAAAACTTGAAGGGTTCAAACCCCGGATAGAGAGAATTTTTTTCAATTTTTTTGTGTTTATTTATTTTTTAAAGATAAAATCACATTTTTTTCTACTTTTTTATGTTTAATTATTTTTTAAAGATAAAATTACATCAGCTGAATCAATTTTTTCTAATCTGCCACCTTCCATTAATTAAAAATGTCAAGTTTAAAACTCCAGGTCAAATCATTTTTTAAAAATATCCCCTAACATAAATTAAAAATCCGATCAATTAATTTTTTTTAAATTACATGGTTCAAATCAATTATTTTTGATTACCTCCTTCCAAAAAACTTGATCAATCATACTCATACTCAATTTGAATTTTTTTTTAAATATCCCAGATTTTAAAATTATTTTCTACTTAAATAGCATCAGTTAAATTTTTCTATGCCAAATCATTTTCAATTTTTTCATTTTTTAAATTACATAGGAAGACAGGTCGAATTATTTTTAAAAAATCCCTTCCATTAATTAAAAACTTTATTGGTCATATACAACTTGAATTAAATAAGTAGTACATCAAATTTTTTGAGAAAAATTAATTTTTTTATCATTTTTCAACAATTACACAAGTCGAATTATTTTTTAAATACCCCTTCCCATTTAAAAACTTGATCAATTGTGTTTCACATTAACATGTAGGTAATTATTACATTTTCAACTACATATATTCAAAAATTAACAACCTGGGACGAATCTTTTTTTTAACACCCCTCCCATTAATTAAAAATTAGATAAACTGTGCTAAATTTGAATTTTATTAGTTACCAAGAAAATTTTCTGCCAAAAAATATGGATTTGAACTCAAAGCTACGAATTTCAGCAAATTGTGCTTCAATAGATCAAATAGATCATCAACACTAAGATATTTTAAAATTATTTTCTACTTAAATAAGATCAGTTAAATTTTTCTATGCCAAATTATTTTCAATTTTTTTTCCTTTTTAAATTATACAGGGACACAGGTCCAATCATTCAAAAAAAATTCTCTCACATTAATTAAAAACTTCATGGATTGCATTCAACTTGAATTGAATAAGTAGTACATCAAATTTTTTTAGAAAAATTAATTTTTTATCATTTTTCAACTATTACACAAGTCGAATCATTTTTTAAATACCCCTTCCCATTTAAAAACTTTATCAATTGTGTTCCACATAAACATAAATTACATTTTCAACTATATTCAAAAATTAACAACCTGGGACGAATCTTTCTTTTTAACATCCCTCTCATTAATTAAAAATTAGATAAACTGTACTAAATTTGAATTTTATTAGTGACCAAGAAAATTTTCTGCCAAAAAATATGAATTTGAACTCAAAGCTACGAATTTCAGCAAATTCTGCTTCAATAGATCAAATAGATCATCAATGTGAGCAATCTGAGTTTGTAGGTGATATAGTTCATAAGAACTATTTTTATTGCTTTTTCTCCGGATCTGGGCAATTTCAAAATTTTTTGAAGGCTCCAAAGTAATTCGTTACCTACTGTTAATTAAGGAGAGGATTATTCAAAATATAATAATCCGACCTAGGGTTCAAATTGAGTAAGTACAACTTTTGAAAAAATTGGTCAACTTTTTTATCAATAGGAAGAGATATTAAAAAAACTGATTTTACGGGGCTCAAATTCAATACAATTGATCAAATTTTAAATCATTTAATGGGAAAGGCATTTTAAGAATTGATTCGACCTATGTAATTCAAAAAATCTTGAAATTAATTATTAATTGAGTTGTGAAATAATGGAAGGGGACATTCAAAACAAAATAATTTTACCTGGGATTCGAATCGAATACAAATTTCAAAAAATTTATTGACCTCCAAAATTAATTTTTTTCAAATTATTAATTAATCGAAATGTTCTCAAATGAAAAGAATCAATTTTTCAATAAAAAAAATAATAAAAATTTCAAATTTTTTCAACTTACAAGGATCGAATCATTTTTTCTCAAATATCCACTCCCATTAATTAAAAATCCAATCAATTGTATTCAATTTGTTAACCCCAGGTCGAATCAATTTTTTTTAAATATCTCCCTCCCCCACTCATATATCAAAATTCGATAAATAGTACATATTCAATTTCAACTCCAGTATCCACATCAGTATAAAACGTATATACGTCGATTTCCGTCCGAAGGACGGGTTAAAAGCTAGTTATATAATAACATTCTATTGAACTTGAAAGATTTTTGTGGCAATTTAACCGTAATCAATTCGATGACTTTTTGTAGACTTTTAAATTCCTATTTTTTTCTCTTTTTTTAAAATTATCAAAATTGTTAGGCAATTTTAATGAAGGAAAAATGATGATAGAAGTTGACGGTTTTGTAACTTTAGTGTAGGCAAATTAGCAAAAAATAAAAATGAAGTAGGTAAAGTTTCCTCTGAAAGGAAATGTTAACATGGATATATATGTTTTTCCTGTCAAAATTCTTGGAGGAAACTCTATGATTAGTATTTCTGACCTTTATCCATTTTTTTGTGGCTAGCAATTTTATTTCAAGTGTTTGGAGACTTTCTGGCATTTTGTTGAACTTTTAAACACTTGGAAAAATTAGAAAATGTTTTGTGACTTTTAGGTCTTAAAAATAGTTATTTTTGCATATTTTTGACTTTCTGATATTAAGTTATTTTCGAAAATATAAAAATTTATGTTTTTAAAAGTCAGCGTCGCGCAAAATAGCATCGATCAAAATAATAATGGTCTTGCCGGGTTTTGGAATTACCCTTAGCGGAAAAAAACATATCCATGTTTAAAACAACATGGCTGGCCAGCAAAGCTTTTATTGCGGAAAACTGTCAAGATAGGTCCCCTGAGTAACTCCTAAGAGTTATTACCCCCTAGACCGCTTGCAAATTTTTTTATGGGGTTCCACCCCCTAAAAACGGGGGTTCACTTCCATCTCCTTTGGATTTGATTTTGCGATAAAAATAGTTCAGTACTTTTTTGTTCTACATAAGTCAATTTCGAATATTTGTTGTATGCATTTTTTTTGTGGAAATAGTACAGGGTGACCGAAAAGTAGTCCCCCCCCCCAAAAAAAAATGCTTAGCAAAAATTCCCTATTGTCCGTCCAAAATAGCTTGAGCCAAATTGTGTCAGTTTCATTATTCGAAAGCCAAAAATAAAATTGCTGTAGTTAAATGGGAAAAAATCAAAATTTTGTTTGCTTTTTGATCAGGAAACTGACACAATTTGGCTCAAGCTATTTTGGACGAACACTAATTAACCTATCCAAAAAATTTCAACTCTGGCAGCATCCTTGGTCCATTACTATTCGAACACAGGCCTCTTCTAAAATTCTCAATCAATTTTTTAATTTTTTGTGAAGAATAATTCGATTTTCGCTGACAATGCTATAGCTAAACCTAGTCGAACGAAATTTAAAAATTGCGTGGAATAAAATCTAGGAATTTCTGTGGATAGGTGACGAGTTCCTCAAAATCTTGAATTGAACCCTGTTAATCTGAAAACCGTGCGTTCAATTTTGAAATAAGGAGGATTGCATTTCAGTGCTTCACAAATTGGAGTCAGGTGATTTAATTCAGCATTATTGAATTAATGCTCTGGTTTAAGGGAAAAATTGCTTAATATTGAATTTTTTCGGGGTAATAAATTATACAGAGATTAGAAGACGATCTATATTAGTAGAATATGACCAAAAAAAATTTACCCTATCAATAATAATTTTTTACCAAAATTTTAAATTTTTTTGGGGAAGTAATTTTCAGTCACCCTGTAGTACTATGTAAATTGGCGGTATTAATACTAATGATTCCCTCTCCGCTTCGTATGTGCCCGCCCCACCTTACCGAAGTTATGACGTCGCAACGTGGTAATTTTTTAAAGTTTTTCAATTTTCATTGGTTATTTACAAGTTTTTATAAATTCACAACGTCATACGCGTTTGCTTCTTTCTGCGCATGCTCAAAAATTGCAAATACAAATGAAAACGTTTCGATTTCTCCCCTCCCCCCATTAAACACCGAGAAAAAAAAGGTGTGGCGATATTGACCACAAAATGTGTCAGAACTGCAACAGTCTGACCATATGACGCTTTTCACCACAACTGTGGTACTTTTTACCGCAGTTGTGGCAAAAAAAGTACCACAACTGTGGTAAAAAGCATCATAAACTCGGACTGGATAAGTTTTTCCACAATTTGTAGTCAATATTACCACAAATTTTTCTCTGTGTGTCCCTTGATGCGAAAAAATTCTGGACAAATTTTTGAACCTTTCCTCATCTTTCCCTTTTTCTATAAGGACAGGGTGTCCATTCTCATGGAAACCCGGGATTACCGGGAAAAAACAGGGAATTTTGGTGGTCTGGAAAAGTCGGGGAATTTTGGAAATTTTCTCTGGAATTTTTCGAAAATCCAAAAGAAGGATAAATCATTTAAAAAAGTGTTTCTTTGCTTATTTTATTATCAAAAAATTTCACCCTCACTCCGCTCGGACCCAATTATTCTATCTTTTATCTGATTTTTTTATTCATCATTTATTCAAAATGCATATCTTTTGTCCATTAAATTATGAATTATTCAAAAAAAAATTTCCCTCGCTACACTCGAGGTACCTAATTTTTACTCTGTCTTTTTACAGAATTTATCTAAAATCCCAAGTTTTTTGGAAACTTACTTTTTAATGAGTTGTGGTGAGAAAGGAATGCCATAATGCCCTTGACCACGATGTTGAAAAGAAAGAGGAGGGAATGGAACAAAATTCAAAATTAAGGGTCATGTTTTGGAAAACATGTGTGAAGGAAAAGTGCTGAATTTTCATCTTTTTAAGATATTTTTTTTGCAAAAATTTTCGCCCTCACTTCGTTTGGGAGGAAACTGTAGAAAGTAATAAAATATGAATTAAAAAACAAAAAAAAAAAACTCACAAGTTGGATAGATTTTGAGAAAATTTTCATTAAAAAAATTTATTAATGAAAAATTTTAAAAATTGGATACAGCTTTTTTTTGAAAAATAGAGAAATTAAAAAAATTTAAGAGCTTGAAATATACTTAATGATTTGAACTTAGGTTAGCTTAAATTAATAATAACGCTTATTCCTCCAATCATACAAAAATATTTAGGGCCTATACCACAAAAAGTGCTGTTTTAGCCGGCGCCGGCGTGAGCCGCCGCCATGTATTTTAGCAGTCGCTGCTGATGATATCGGCTGCGATCGGCGCGCCGCCAGCCATCGGTAGCCACTTTGGCCGCCGCCGAAGGAGCTGTCATTGGCGCATGCCTCTACATACTGCCACTGCTAAATAAAAACAAATGGGAAAGGTGGGGTGGGCACACATGAGGGGGAGGGGATCAAGTAGTATTAATACCATCAATTTACATGATACTAATATTTTCATGCCCAAAACATACAGTTTAGTACGATTTTATATCTATTATCATCACGTTTTCTATATTTTCCAAACTCTCTTCCTTCAGGACTCTCTACCTCATCTGCTAATGATCGCTCAAAAAATTTTCATACAAAAAACATTCGAAATTGACTGTAAAACAAAAAAGTTCTGAACTATTTTTATCGCAAAATCAAATTCAAAGGAGATAGAAGCGAAACACCGGTTTTTTAGGAGGCTGGAACCCCCATAAAAAAATTAGCAAGGAGTCTGGGGAGGGGGTGATTACTTCTAAGGGTTTCTCAGGGGACCTCTCTCGACCGTTTTTCGCAATAGAAGCTTTACTGGCCAGATATGTTTTTTGCCAATTTGCCTACACTACTTCACAACATTTTTCCTGAAACTTTTATACCTAAATTAAATATCTGCTAATTTAACAAAACGTGGTCAACTGAAAAAATGTAAGCAGATATCAGACATTTTAATAAAAAGTTATTTTTAAAACATGTCTAATTAAAAGCTCTTGCTCTGAAGCGAAACTTTTTTTTTCTTCTTATATTTGAATTATTGATGAATGGCATAATGAGGCAGTTCTTGAAGCCATTCATCTTTGAAATTGATTTAAATCCCGTTCCATGAGTTTAATTAAAAAAATCATACAAAATTGCTACATACCTGCCACGGCCTTATGCAAATGCAACGCTTCGATATACATCCACATGTATGTGGAAAATTTACAATACTCCAGTATGACGTAGCTGATAACGCACATAGAATACTGCAAAAAAAAAAAGTAAAATGAAATACTTGAAGAATTTGTGTGTCGTCGTGAGATCGCACTTAGAATGGGGGGGGGGGGGAGAAATTTAATCGTTAAATTAAGTTCATTTCTATTGAAGCGAAATTCGTCCTAGCTTGCTCCAATTTTATTTCAAACCCTTCTCAGGTAGCGTACCTTGATAGTAAAAAAATATGACATTTTGGATGCCCGATCACATTTTCTCCACGATTTAACCTTCTTTGAGCGCATTACTTCGAAGTGTAATAATTTAAAAAATGCACAGTGAAAGTAGTGAATTCGATAAAAATTTCAATAAAAAGCAGTGAAAATATAAAAAAATAAAAATAAAACGCAACAATTTTATTGCGAACATGTTCTCGATAATTTTCTATTTAGTGGAGCAAGCCGGAAAAATTGCAGAAGCTTTTGTTGATTTTATCAGTTCAAAAAATGTATTTTTTATTATTCTTTAAGAGGGTGCAGTGAATTGTAAGACAAACTTGAAAGTCTCTGTCCGAAAAAAGTATAAATTTTCATTCTCGTAATTCAGTAGACCCCTTGAGATAATATCTGTTTCATTCTTCCAACTTTTTTTGGTAATTTTGCTTTAAAATAAAGTTTTTTCTTTTATTTAATTTTTTTCTGTTATAAATTTGGTATCGAGTTTTTGTCCGTGGAGAGGGGGGATGGGGAGCGGAAATTTCCAAATGAATTCGAATTGGTTTCTGAAAATTTTGTCTAAAGTGGCAAAAAAGTGGTGATTTTCGAAAAAAAATCCGTTAGACACTATGGTTAAAAAATATTTTGTTCTGGTAAAATGGAATAAAAAATCGATTTATTTCAATAATATTAATTTGGAGTTGAATTTATGAAAATAGCAAGCTAAGATCCGTAATTTCAGTTTTCTGGGGACACTCTTTGCAAGGGAGGTATCTCAACTCAGAGTAAAATTTTGACCCGAAGCTAAAATTAATCGAAAGTACATCATAAAAGAACCCCATAATTGAAACTCCAAGTACATATTTCGGTTCATTTGTCGAATTCTGTCGAATCTTTGAGATTTCAAAATTACCTCGTTGTCCTGCAAAATATGAAAATTTTATCTAATCAACGAAAAAAGCTAAAATTGGATATATACCTTATTTTCGACCTCCTGAATCGATTGAAAGCGGTCTCGAGAGGTTTTGGATTTTCTATAAAATTTTGGTATTTTTTAGTCGGTAAGGGTAAGGTGCCCCATTATCGCCTAGTGCCCAATGTCGACCACCTCGTCTATCTCCGGCGCTATGGGCGACAGCGAGCCGAAAAAAATTATTTCATATTCTTCATCGAAAATCCGGAAAAATAAGACCACTCCGACATCCTGAAAGCCAAAACTCGCGGAGAAAAATAGAAAAGAAGAAGTTGGAAGGCCAAAAACTTTTTTTAGCAATTGCTTGCACGCCTTGGAATTTTTTCTTAAAATTATCGAATTAAATGTTTCTAGTGTTTTTGTGATTGAGAAAGTTCAAAGTTTCTGATGTAATCATCACATTTTAATAATTACAACTTTAAGTAAAAAAGAAATTCACTCAAAGTTCATTTTTATGGTGTGTCCCTTTATCGACCACCTATAATCTAATGTAATTTGTTGTTTTTAAGTGATTTCGTTTTTTTCAATTTTCTCGAATTTTGGTTGTAGGGTTGTCATTTTGGTCTCAAATTGTTCATCTGTGAAAGAGAAACACAAAAAAAATATTTTCCGGTAGATTCCGTTCATAGCGGACAAAATCAGTCGGTAGTCGATATTGGGAACCCAAAATTTCGACCTTGCGTTTTGACATGTTTCAGAAAAAAATTCCTAAAAAATACTAAATTTTAACGGATGGCCCCGGGGCTTTCCACAATTGTAGGGGAAGGATGTGGGTATCCATTAAGCCATCAATGACATTTCCAGCCCTTAAACTTTTGAAATGGTGAGACTTCAAAAAAAAGTGGACGATAATGGGGCACCTTACCCTTACTAGAGAAAAACTCATAAAAATGGTCCATATAATTATAAACTATACAGCACTTATATTCACCGATTACCCGTATTGTTGACATATTTGATCGATTACAGCACAATTTTCCAAAATTCGTAACTTCAAGTTGAAATCCATTTTTTTTGACAGAAAATTTTCCTGGAAAACCCTTAAAAAGACGCCGATAGTGTATGCATCGAGGTACACTGAGAGAACAGTGTGGTGATATTGACTACAAATTGTGGAAAAACTTATCCAGTCCGAGTTTGTGATGCTTTTTACCACAGTTGTGGTACTTTTTTTGCCATAACTGTGGTACTTTTCACCACAAATGTGGTAGGTACTTCCTTTTTACCACAGTTGTGGCAAAAAAAGTACCACAACTGTGGTAAAAAGCATCATAAACTCGGACTGGATAAGTTTTTCCACAATTTGTAGTCAATATCGCCACAATTTTTTCTCTCAGTGTACAAAGTTTAAAGTTGGTACCCTAACACCAAAACGATATCGTTTCATTACTTATACAAAGCTATAGTCCAGTCAAATTAGGATTTCACTTGGAACAAATTGGTGGAAATTTTTTTTTGCGTCAAAGTGCTCAGGAAGGGACCCTAATCAACATACAAAAACCCCACCAAAATCTACTCGGAGCACTTCCCCCTAGGTCCACATTTTTGCCCCCAAATTCAGTTTTTTACGTTTTTCTCGTTTCCTTTTGTTTTTTTTGAAAATGTTGTTCTATACAATTTTAAAGAGCGTAAAATTTTACATAAAATTGATTCTATGAAAATTTTTGTTCGACTCTCCCAACGCGAAATACGCCCCTCCCCATTATACCATTGGTTCTTCATTATCTAAAAATTGCTGTTTTAGCGATGTTTTTTGAAAAAACTTTATAAAATAATCTCATTTCTTCAGTGTGGTTGTGTGGTATATGATGCTAGAAGCATTATTGTTTTTACAAGGGGCATGAGTTCATTTATTAACCCCTCACCCCTATATGAACAGTAATGCCTACCACAGATATGTAGTATAGTCGCAAACTGTAAATTTTTCAAGGAAGTGACTTTTGATAAAAGAACCGTGAAAGTTGGTATGATGAACAACAAGACCAGAACAAAATTTCAGAAAACGGGAACCACTCGAAATTTACAGTAGGGGAATGTGAGTGGGTGGTATTTTAAGGCTCCATCCCCCCTTGTGGTAACGTTGAGCGAAATCGGCATTCTTAGAGTCGATTTCATATATTTCTACCTTCTACAAACCGAATATGCCATTGCCATTACTTTTGAAATCCGATAACTAGAAGTGCCTCAAACTTAAAACTACCCCTCCCCCCTATTTACCAATATTTATAAAAAATATCCGAAAAACACAGTTTTTGTCGCTACCTCAAACACCTTGCGCAACGGTCAGGAACGAATTTTCAATACTGTATTCGGATATAATAGTCGAAGTCAAACACATTCTACAGACTCACATTCGAGCTTCACACGTCTTAATGGGGCGGAGTGGGAGGTGTCATAATATTGTTAATAATTTCTAGTTTTTTACAATTATTTTTTTTTATATTATTTTGATCTCTGTACATTGCATAAAGAATTTTGAATCATTTAGAATTGCAGAAGTGACAAGTCTACGCCTTCGCTAATGAGTAGGTATGTGTGAGTGCACCCAGAATCGTGGTTGAGGAGATAGGTGGTTCGAAATCGCTGACATAAACATTTTGAAATGCTAGATACCCTCGACCAAGATCCTGGGCGTACTCACAAATACCTAAATTTATTAGCCAATGTGTCGACTTGTCATGTAGGGGCTAAAAACTGTGATTTTCGGATATTTTTCATAAATATTGGTGAATAGGGGGGAGGGGGTAGTTTTAAGTTTGAGGCACTTCTATATATCGGATTTCAAAAGTAATGGTATATTCGGTTTGTGGAAGGTAGAAATATATGAAATCGACTCTATTAAGAATGCCGATTTCGCTCAACATTACCACATGGGGGGGGGGGGGGGGTGGAGCCTCAAAATACCATCCATCACCTTCCCCTACGGTAAATTTTGAGTGGCTCCCGTTTTCTAAAATTTTGTTCTGGTCTTGTTGTTCATCATACCAACTTTCACGGTTCTTTTATCAAAAGTCACTTCTAGTCACTTCCTTGAAAAATTTACAGTTTGCGACTATACTACATATCTGTGGTAAGCATTACTGTTCATATGGGGGTGAGGGGTTAATAAATGAACTCATGCCCCTTGTAAAAACAATAATGCTTCTAACATCATATACCACACAACCACACTGAAGAAATGAGGTTATTTTATAAAGTTTTTTCTAAAAACATCGCTAAAACAGCAATTTTTAGATAATGAAGAACCAATGGTATAATGGGGAGGGGCGTATTTCGCGTTGGAAGAGTCGTACAAAAATTTTCATAGAATCAATTTTATGTAAAATTTTACGCTCTTTAAAATTGTATAGAACAACATTTTCAAAAAAAACAAAAGGAAACGAGAAAAACGTAGAAAACTGAATTGGGGGCAAAAATGTGGACCTAGGGGGAAATGCTCCGAGTAGATTTTGGTGGGGTTTTTGTATGTTGATTAGGGTCCCTTCCTGAGCACTTTGACGCAAAAAAAATTTCCACCAATTTGTTCCAAGTTCGGTTCTCATATGAGCTAATTTGACTGGACTACTATGCCATATCGTGCCTATATCTATAGCATAGCCAAAATGTCCGCCTATATCGCTAATTTTTCAACAAACTGGGCGATATCTGTACTATATCCCCCAATTTCGGTAGATATTATATAAATCGGAGTAGGATATATTATTGATATAATTATATTTAATATCGATCTATACAAGTATGGATGTTCAATGTATATCTGTTATATATCTCACTCAGATATTGCATTTTTTTGGTATTTCTGGAAATAATTAAAAATAAAACATATACATGTTGGTAAAAGTACAAAAAACTATGCGTTCATTTACCTACTTACATTTTTCATTTTTAATTATTTCCAGAAATACAAAAAAAAAAAAAAATACAATATCGTTTGAAAGTTACATTTCCAAACAGCACTAATTCCCTTTTTATGATTTTTGAGTTAGGAACGTTATCTACTTATTGTAGAATTTTTGCTCAAACAGTACAACAACGCTTCATTTTTAATGAAAAATAAATATTTCCCTTCCAAACAATGCAATAAAAATGACGATGTTCCCTATTTCTGTGTTTTCATGGCGCATCAAAATTCAACAAAAAATTGATAGATTTAATGCCAACTGGAAACGTAACCTTCATGTATATCTATGCAATATCTGAAGAAAAGAAGTGTAAATATAAGACTAGACTATGGTTTCTGAAAAAATTATAAAAAATTGAGGAATTGAAAAAACTGAAAAATTAAATTAAAAATGATGATAACCTTACTCAAAAATGACTTGCCAGATTGAAGTTACACAATTTGCTAAGTAGTTTCAATTTCTGTTATTAACATACCTAATCTGAGCACCGCACATTTTTTTTATTACTTATTGGTTTAAAAAAACAATTACTGGTAATAGTATATTATGCAACGAGGGAGATAAGTGATTTTCGACGAATTTTGAGGTTTATTGCCCGAGCGAAGCGAGGGAAATAACTCAAAATCGTCGAAAATCATTTATCTCCCGAGTTGCATACAATATTTTTCATTGTAGTGGGAGTAAAAGTCGAGTTTGAGCACTCGAGCGACTCGCGAGAGGGAGTAAAAGTAGACTTTTACTCCCTCTACAATGAAAAAATAGTTTATTACAACAGCACAGTACTTAGACACATCAACTTCTTTTTGGCCATATTGAAATTAAAAACACCACTCAAGCACATGTTTACATCGACAGATACCATATACCCCATCATCTTTAACTAGGAAAATTATGAAGTCTCATATAAATCCGTTCTCTAATTGATGCGGTTGTAATGGTTGAAAATTCATTAATGTTTCGTTGCGCTGACATGAGTTACTACGATGCACTTTTGTTGAGAATCATCTGAGAAAAATAATTTCGATTTTTTCAGGTATTTTCTTATTTCGTACATTCGTGTACAAAAGGATTATTGTTGCTTCGTGATTCGCAATACCGCCAGTGACGTACCGATAGGGGGGAGGGGGGAGCTTCCCCCCCCCTGAGGAAATTTTTTACTTGTGAGTTGGGAAAATTGAACATTTCAACACATCAGTTGGGAAAATTGGACAGTTGGGATTAATTTTTTTGATGAAAAATAATAAATAAAATAGTTATTTCAAAAGTTGGAAATCAACAAAATTTTCACTTGTTCCAACTCAAAATTGGTAATTTTCCCAACTCGAAAATGGTAAATTTCCCAACTCGAAAATGGTAAATTTCCCAACTCAATATTGGTAATTTTCACAACTCAAAATTGGTTATTTTCACAACTCAAAATTGGTTATTTTTCCAACTCAAAATTGGTCGTTCCCCCAAGTGATGAGTAAAAATGTCAGTTGGGACGATTAGTATTTATTTTTTTAATGAAAAATGAATAAATAAAATGGTTACCTATTTTAACAGTCGGAAATCAACAAAATTTTTACTTTTTAGTTGGGAAAATTAGTCATTTTCCCAACCTTTTCCAACTGAAAATTGATCATTTTCTCAGCGAAGAATTATTAAACCTTTGTAATAAATGCTTTTTTGAAAAAAAAATTATTAATTACCTTGCAATTTAAAAATTTTCACTCGTCAACCAAAATGATTTTATAGTTGTACTTGTAATTTAAAAGAGATTTTTTCGCACTTTTCTTCAAAATTATTCCAATTAATTTCATTGTTCTTATTCTCCTTAAAACTTATTTTTGATATTTGAAAATCCAATTTTTCAAAAGCTTCGGCCTCGCTACGCTCCGCCATGATATATTTCTGCTTTAATCATTTCAAAGTAGGAACAGTCGATTTTTCATTAAAGTTTATTTTTCCAAAACATTATTTTATTGCACATTCAATTTGAGGTTTTCTAAAATTTTCGCCCTCGCTTCGCTCGGGCCAAATCCATCTCCCTATTCTTTACATTGAAATTACAAAATTTTATTGATGTAAAATTATAATTTTTCTTCGAAACTCCAATAAACTATTTCGTATGTTTTTTCAACTACAATGACATTGCTTGTAGGTTTAAAAAAAAATTGTTTGGAGCACCTAACCAATGAAAAATTTATTCAGATTTCTTATCTCAAAAAGGGTCTTATAGTAATGGGTTGTAAAAACTTCAAAAGTTCGCAAAAATGATGAAAACGAGTGAAAAAAAATCAAAATACCTCGTGACTTGGGGAAAAATCAGTACCTACATGTAAATTTTAAGAAATCAGTCGGGAAAGTTTGAAAAAAATTGGATTGGTTCGCAAGTTTGAATTTTACACCCCCCCCCTCCGGAATTCTGATATCGGCTATATGTAGTTGGGAATTTTGAGAATTTGAGTTGGGATTTTCACCTCTTCCCCCCCCCCCCCCCTGGAAAATGCCTTCGGTACGTCACTGAATACCGCGTAATTCGTGTATCTGCGAACCAACTCGAGTCACGTGAAAGGAAATTTACCGTAACGCATGAATCGAACGGCGTATTCAGTCTCAAGAGTTTAAAAGGGGAATTTGTAATTAGATTTGAAAAGTTTTATTGAGGCGCCGATGCTACGATATGCTGTAAATTTTTATAAATCTCTGTATCAAAGTAAGGAGGCATAACATACTATGTTTAAACCTTTTTATTCGCCAAAAGGAATCAGTTTATTCTTTTAATTATGTGATGCGGCGTTCAGGTTGTGGAAGTGGAAATTTATCGAATGTCCGTTTAATTGAGGCGGTTTTAAAAGCCTCGAAATCTATACCGAAGCAAACGCTCGAATTTATACATGAGATATTTTTTATCGCGTTTGGAAATTGTTCGAATGATTCGAAACGGTTTTCTCATTGATGAAATATCAACTCGTAATGCGGGTATTTTTTCTATTGAAACGCGATTATGTGGAAATTGGGGTTCAGTTTTCGTTTAAATTTTTAATCACTGAGCTCGCGGTCTCGTGCCATTAATTTGAATATAAGGGTAAGGTTGCCATATTTCGACCACTTTTTTTAAAACTTCCACCAATCGAAGACTTATTGCGGTAGAAACGTCGAAAATGGCTTAAAAAATACCTTGATCCTTCCCCTATCACTCCCTAAAATTTTGAGCCTATATAATCATTTTTGTATTTTTTGCGATTTTTTTTCGAAGGAAACTCAAAAATTGATTTTGAAATTTTGGGTTCCTAATTTCGACCACCAGCTGATTTCGCCCGCATAGAGCGGAATCCACCCGAAAAGAATATTTTCATGTTCTTCTTTCACAGATAAACAAAATGAGACCAAAACGACAACCCTACAGCCAAAACTCGCGGAGAAAATCAGAAAAAACAAAATCGCATTCAAAAAACAGATTACATAAGATAGTATAGCTGGTCGAGATTAGGGCACCCCAAACAATTTGAACTTTGGTGAAAATTTTTGTTGCGTACCGCCAGTTGTTTTCAAAAAAGATGATTTTATCGAAATCTGACACCATGCTCCATCACAATTCACAATTATTTGGTAGAATTTATTTAAAAAATTATTCATAATTAGAAATCAAAGAATACGTAAAAAAAAATTTTCACCTATGCGATTTTGTTTTTTTCAATTTTCTCCGCTAATTTTGCCTGTAGGGTTGTGATTTTGGTCTCAAATTGTTCATCAATGAAAAAGGAACACGAAAAAAATTTTTTCGTGTAGATTGCGTCCATAGCGGCCGAAATCGGCCGGTGGTCGAAATTAGGAAGCGGTCGAAGATAGGGCACTTTACCCTTATATCGTAGAATAATGTATCAGTTTGATTAAGTTATTTATCCACATCCAGTGAAAACATACACTTCATATTTTGTGGCCGTAAGACTTATGGAATTCAAATGGCAATTTTTCCCGCCCCCTCCTCCGCCTTACAGCGCAAATTTTTCACAGTGTTGTAGGACTATTCCATATCAACTCGAACCAAAAATAGAGTCGGGTCTTCCAATTTCACTAAAAAAATTTTACGAGTTCCCTTGATTGTCTATTCACATGACCACAATCATTTCCCATCTAATCCCCAAGAAGGTTGGGGTTGGGCCTCGTAATTTTTATGCGATTGCGATTTTATGTCGAATTACCCAACTTTGAAGGCTCATATCTCGAGAATGGTTGTACTTGGCGGTAAACTGTTTGCAGGGTTTGAAAGAGAATTGATTGGAGATTCAAAAACAATAATCACATTTTGAAAAGCTCAAAGTTGAACTTTGGTGGTGAGAGTTCAACTATCATGATGAGTACAAAATATGAAAGTTGCCATCTAAAAATCAGAAAAAAATACAGTAAGTTTCCCTTTTTACCCTTCTTTCCACCAACAAATTTTCCAAATTGGATCTCTACACCCCGGTTGGTACAGGGGTCCATAATTTTTACCAAAATTAAAAAAAAAATCGGAAAAGTAACACATTGATTTCTATGTACTAATTCGAAGGCGTTAAGTTTGAATATGTACTCGGGGTTTTTATTCGATCCCGCTGAACCCCCCTCCCCCTCATTAGCCTCCTTGATAAAATATGAAAATACAGAAAAATGAAAAATAACGTGTGACCTGTCGTTTGCTAGATTTTTTATGGCTTTATATTTGCTTATTTTTTATATTTGACTCTTCACTACCTCCTCCCCCATGCTCCGACTGACCCCCTCCACCAAAATTCTTATTCTTCTACTCATTTGCTTTTAAGTAGGTACTGTTGCATGGAGGATGTCGTGTAGATCACTCAAGATTTGTTCTCATTACTTGCATGGATCAGTACTTGCAAGCGAATGAGTGGAAAAATGCGATTTTTGGAGGAGGGGTCGGTTAGAGTATGGGGGAGGGGGTTTAGGATCAAAAAGTAAGTCGATATTAGAATTCTACGTTTTCAAATTAGTGAGAATCGATATGCCACACACTATTTTCATTTCTTAAAATACTTTTACCCAAAATGGGAGGAAGGGATCTAGTGGGCACTGAAGATCAAATCCAAAAAATAAGGAAATATTCGAACTCAGTGTCCTCAAAAGCCTACCAAACGACAGGTCACACATTATTTTCAATTTTTTTGAATTTTGAACTTATCAAGGAGCCGCAACATGCGCACTGAAATGTGTAAATTTAATCTGATGTTAGATTGTGAAAAAATAAATTTGTTTTGATTGATTGATTGATTGATTGATTGATTGATTGATTGATTGATTGATTGATTGATTGATTGATTGATTGATTGATTGATTGATAATAGAGGGGTTCAGCGGGATCGAATGAAAACTCTTGAGTACATATTTGAACTCAGCGCCTTCGAATTAGTAGAAATCGATGTGTTAGGTACTTTATTTTTTCGTTTATTTTTTGAATTTTGCTCAAAATTGTGAACCCTTGTACCCCCAGGAGAGTAGAGATCCAATCTTGAACATTTTTTGGTTGAAAAAAGGGTAAAGTTTTTTTAAAGGGATCGGCTCCTAAAATGTAAAAAAACATTGCCAAATGTGGAGATTAACAGAACTACGTTTGTGAGTAAGTAAGGTCTTTGGCATTGAAAAAAATTAATTCTTATTCGAATTGGACCAGGTCTATTCTATCACTCGAATATTGTAGGTATGATATTTTCGTACTATGAAAAAAATTGAAAAATTTGCTGTACTTACGATCCCATCGATTCCGGCATTCGTCGGTATAAGTGTAGCGCCGTTGATTATTTGGTCTATGCAGAGAATCAGTTTTACCAATTCGGATCCGATCACAGCGAAAAATAGGTGTATATGAATACGCGTTCTTTCGTTCCTCAACGATCTTCGTTACGAGAATGAAATGGAATGTTGAAAAAGGAACACAATTTGAAATGCATACCATAATTAAGAACATGATTATAAATAATTATACTGCAGGGTGTCCATTTTCTGGAAAATTTGGGAAAGTCAGGGAATTTCAAACATCTGAAAAAGTCGGGGAATTTACCGGAATTTTCTTTGGAATTTTTCAAGAATCCAAAGGTGTCCAGAATAGTGTTTCTTCGCTTACTTAATTATAAATTTAAAAAAAAAATGTCACCCTTGCTCCGTCCGGGTCAAATTGTTACATCACTTTAATTACATATTTATTCATCAATTTGAATTGATATGTAAATACGGGAAATAAGTATACATCTATATGTATAGTACAGATATTTTAGGTTTTGACCCAAAAAAAATTAGCAGGAAGGGGAAGTTTCGTATATAAGCTCAGTAAGGTATGTATTTTAATATTCCCGAACTTCCCTAAGATCGGTGAATATTTTGATCCCCTTTTGGGGAGTGAGGGAGTTCAAATTTTCGTTTTTCGGCTATAACTTTCAAAATTACGTATTTACGAAAAAATAATTCAAACAAAAATTATAGAGCATAAAAAAACGAACAATTTTTTTATTTACAATTTCTTCCTAGGACGCCATGGGAGGGAGCTAGGGTCCTCGAAAAAAATCAATTTAAAAAATTTCCCATTACCAGAAAAATCACTAAAAATCGGGGTAATCGACTTTTAGGATCGGTTCTTTTGTATAGTACATCCTATTACTAAGTAGAATAAGAAAAATGTATAACCGACCCCTAATCTCAAAGTGGGGGGGGGGGTGGACCCTCCGAAGAAAAAGTCGCATTTTCCCCCAAGCGTAGCTCAGCTGCAGTGCAAAATTTGAAAAATTGGTTCAAACAAACGTTGTAGAGCATTAAAAGAGGAACATTTTACTTTTTTTACTTTTTTTCTACGTGGTCTTGGAGGCGAGCTATTGCAAAAAGAAAAAAAGCAGCGTGGCGTTGGAAAATTTTTCATCAACTCAATAAACTCTCCTTTTGGGCTCCTAGTACAGTCGCATTATGTAAAAAAAGGAGTTCCACTCGATCGGAATGTTAAAAGCAATTTGATGATTGATCCTTAATCTAGACTGTATAATGAACAAATTTAGCTTGGGTGCCATTTTTTGTAACTCTCTCCCCCCTCCCGAGGATCCACCCCCTATTCTTAAAATCATTCTAACTCCGAATGATTTCATCCGATTTCGATTTTTTTCGACTCTAATGATAGTTAAAAGGGTTCTGCACATTTTTTGTTATTACAAAAATTTCGAAAAACCCATAACCGGATCGTCAAATTTCCAAAAACAGTCATAAATTATGTTCAAATTTTCCTTTTTTTGCCATTTACATCAAAAATAAACGAAATACAATGAAACTTGTTATAATAAAAGTTGTTTAGAATGGTAAAATGAGTGAGTATGTGTAAGGTGTTTTTTCAAAAACTGCTCTCCTCCCCTCAGAGTCCACCCTCCTTTTCAAAAATCCTTGTAACTCTGGCACATCTTATCTGATTCCAATTCTTTAAATTCCAAATTGTGGCCGAAAGGGGTTCGCGCATTTTTTGTCATTATGTGTTCTGTAGCCTTGAGAAAACTCACCTTTTTTCCAAATTGAAATTTCCTCGTTTAAAAGTTTCTATCCTGAAAAGTTTTTTTTTTCATTTTTTGTCCCATTTTTTTCAATACTACCTTGTCGATTTTCCATTGCTTCATTTTATTATGTTCAGAAAAAGCTTTTTTTGTCATTTAACCGATGGATTTTTGGACGTTTCAATTTCTCACGCTTTTGCGTTGAATTGATTTACTGTACTGATTTTGAATGGATCGACGAAATTTTTGGGACAAAGTTGGAATTTCCCTAAAGCTCTCCATTCAATTACAAAGAAAACTATCTCAAAAGTTCAACTTTTCAAGGCCAAATAATCACATTTTCATCACTTATCTCATATTTCACCATTCTTTTTGTTTCTTTACTCAAAAAAGAAGAGTGTACTGTATAGATTCCAAGAACGTGGAAACTTTGTTTTTGGGAAGTGCCTGATTTTACTGTAGTAGGTAGGGTTGAAATTTCAACTTTTTTTTATCGTTACCAAAAATAAAATAATAAATGCTCAGAGTTGGGTAGAATTATGATCCATAGGTAATATTACAAAAAAAAAATCTCGTCGGTCGTAATTTTTTTAGGAAGTACTTTTGTCGAGAAATCATTTGAAATAATTTATTTTCTAGAATCTTTAATTTTTTGGGCGATAAAGGCTGACTGAAATTGAGATTTTACATTCAAGCTATACATGACGGATTCTCTGTGCACTCTCTAAAAAATCGATTTGATCATCTCCCACCCCCTCCCCCCACAACTATAATGAAAATTGCGAAAAACGTGTTTGACCGTTATTTGAAAGTTGACAACTCGGAAGATCAGTTTTCGAAATTTTAATAATAACAAAAAATGTGCGAACCACTTTCGGCCACAATTTGGAATTCAAAGAATTGGAATCAGACAAGATGTGCCAGAGTTACAAGGATTTTTGAAAAGGGGGTGGACTCTGAGGGGAGGGGAGCAGTTTTTGAAAAAACACCTTACATATACTCACTCGTTTTTAACCTCCATTTCACCCTCCCCGCCCATTTGAGATAGGGGGGTGGGAGTGGGGTCAATCGTTTGTGCTAGGTTTGTGCTGGTTTGTGCTGGCATTAGTTTCGTTTGTGCTCATTCCCTTTCCCTGAAAATGAATATAGGTCAGGGTGGGGCGCCTGAAATGGTGCCCCGCCCATTCGAGATAGAGGAGTGGGAGTGGGGTCAATCGTTTGTGCTAGGTTTGTGCTGGTTTGTGCTGATCTTATTTTCGTTTGTGCTCTCTCCCTTCTGTGGGCGGGGCGTCTGAAATGCTTTCTGAAAAACCTTGAAAATAAAACTTGAAAAAATTTAACAGTACCAATCGTTTGTGCTACTCACGGAGAGGTTTGTGCTGCTTTTACATTTTGAAAAAATTTACATTCTGACCCTTTTTTTGATTTTCACAGATGTTCTATACCCTGGGCGGGGCGCTTGAAATGGTGCCCCGCCCATTCGTGATTAAGGGACGAGTGTGGGGTCAATCGATTGTGCTAGGTTTGTGCTCGTTTGTGCTGGCATTATTTTCGTTTGTGCTCGCTTCCTTTCTCTAAAAATAAATATAGGTCAAGGGCGGGGCGCCTGAAATGGTGCTACGTCAATTCAAGATTAAGGGGTGATTGTGAGCTCAATCGATTGTGCTAGGTTTGTGCTCGTTTGTGCTGACATTATTTTCGTTTGTGCTCCCGCCCTTCCAAGGTGGAGCGTCAGAAATGCTTCCTGAGAACCCTGGGAAATGAATCTTGATGAAAATGGTTTGCAGTGAGTGGCGAGCATTTTTTTTTCAAAGTCCACTTGATTTTGCGCTCTGAATTATTTTCAAACCGGTTTTTTCCATTTTTTAAACTTCAAAATTATTGTAAATAACAAAATTGTTTGTTTTTTTATTCTCTACAATTTTTGTTTGAATTATATAAATGAAAGATCATTGATGGGGTCACAGAAAACGACTCTTCTAGATTTTGGTCAATTTTGAGAAAACCGCAAATTTCGAAAATTCGCTGTTCGGCCAACGAATTTTTTTTCAATAATACGCCAGAAGAACAAATGGAGTCGTACTTATAGACCTAGCTCTATAAATTACCTGCTATATCAAAATTATTTGAAAAGTTGCTACTCAAATCAAAAATTCCCTCCACGCTTCACGAACATCATAAGCAAAAGGTCTAGAAAACTTCGAAAAATTGGTCTGGAAAACCTAGAGAAGTCGGAGAAAATCATTTATGAATTATTGTGGACACCCTGCACTGGAATATATTTGCAAAACTTACCGAAATAGGTAATAAATCATGAAGCTCAAACTTAACACTACACAGGAGGCAGTCAGGCCGACAATCTCTAGTGTTCTGGTCATTTTGACAATTTCCATTTTCATCTGGGAAAATTTTCCATACACGTTTGAAAAAAAAAATTCGACAAATTAACACTCAAATATTGTGTAGAAAAATTAACAGACGGTATAGTTCTACCTGGAATTCTTCGGCCGAAATGTTGTTAACCTGTTCAACTAACATCCTTATTTCATTAGTTAGGCAACCCGAGTAATCAGTCCAATTCGTGTATCCCTCCCAGTTGCCATCTTCATTGCAATATTTGCTCACTTTTTCTGCAGCATAGACAAATTTTGAAAAACCTTAGAACGAAGCATTGATAAATACTTTCATTAGGAGAAATTCTTACTTGTAGGATCACTTCCCTTCATCTCGGGGCATTGTATTACTACTAAAGTATCAGCTTTGGTCGGCGGCCAGCACTGAACGTTGTCCCAAGCCCAGCCGCAAAATGTGTCTGGAAAAGTGACAAAGTAGGAGGGTAAATTAGAACGTGAGACATGCAAAGATAATTGAACGAGTGTAAAAATAAGGTAACTTACCATTTGGCATGAGCGAATGCGCAGTATTACATTGATCCATATCGCGTCGGATACGAACTTCTTCGGAGGTTTTTTGTTATTCCTGTAAACAAGTTGTACCTAACAAGGGAGCTACCCGAAGTCGGACACGCGGATTGAAAAAATTTTTTCACAGGCTTGTAGAGCATCACCAAATACTTCCACAACCAAAATTTCAGGCCCTAAAGTTGATATGGGGGGGAGCTATGAGGGTTTGAATTTCGAGAAATCGCCTAATACACCGAAAAATAACAAAAATCTAAATAACTCGCGTTCTTATGGCATTTAGGACATGGATTTTATACCACGAACTGCCCTCTGTATAGGCCATCTGAAGACGGGATAGTCGCCTAGGTTCGCGTGTAACATCAGGGGGTGGGGGGATTTTCACCCATACATTGGTCGTTATTACAATTTTTCTACATCACGCATAAAAAAGGTATGAGTGAAAATCCCCCCCCCCCCATGTTAAACTCGACTATCCCATCTTCAGATGGCCTTCCTGGTATAAAATCCATCTCCTAAACGCCAAAAGAACGCGAGTTACATATTTCAATTTTTGTAATTTTTCGGTGTATTAGGCGATTTTTCGAAATTCAAACCCCCCATAGCTCCCCCCTATATCAACTTTAGGGGCTGAAATTTTGGTTATGGAAGTATTTGGTGATGCTCTACAAGCCTGTGAACAATTTTTTTCATTCCGCGTGACCGACTTCGGGTAGCTCCCTTGTAAGTATGCTCGAATTGATAAAGTGCAGATGAAATAATGCGTCGGTGCATTTGTATTAATTTTAACGTTGTAGGAAGATAAGTTCTAACACGATTTGTTAATACACGGATTTGTCTTGTTTTCTGAAGAGTTATGCGTGTTTATATTCTAAAATAAGGATTTCGACTGTGCTAACATACTTAATTACTTATTAGTATGGTCTCAATTTCACGAGAAAACGTGCCCGCTCGACTGAGCCGTAAAAAGCAATTTAATGATTGATTCGTGTTCTAGACGTTACATCGAACAAATTTAACCCAGATGTCTTTTTTTACCCCTCCCCTCTTTTCGAGGGTCCACCACCCTTTCTTAAAAACGCGTGTAGCGCCCTGTCCTATAGGTTAAAGAAAAAAAATTTTCTCACAAAAGTTGTTCCCCAACATCTCAGCTACAAATTACTTTCTATGAAAAATCGAATTCGGGGCCACCGGTGGTGCCCCTCAAATTTGAAAAAGGAGTTTCAAAAATTCATCTAAATCATGTTTTTTTCATTTTTACAGAAAAATTTCAGGGATGAGTGAGTGTTCGTAAATAACCAAAAGTATTCAGAATTGAATTTCCTATTCGGTGAGTTATATCACGACTATTTCCACCCTACTCCCCTTTACAAACGGACCCACCCCCTTCCTCGCGTCAGAAATTTTGATTTTCAAGAAAAATTTACAAGCAAAAATTATTCTTTACCATCTAATCTACAGTTTCAGTCATGATGAAAATTGATTTTTGAGCAACTCCTATCCCTCGAATTTGAAAAACATCCCTTAAAAATGTATAAAAATACGTTTTTTACACTTCCAATGAAAAGCTTCAAAGATATAGATAGAAATTAGGTAGCTATATTCATTGCTTCTGCATACAAAATTGGGAAATAAAAAAAAAATATACGATTTTTAGATACTTTCTCGTCTACCATACTAATTTCATCTGCTGAAATTAAATATTCGTTAGGCATGCGAATATATGTATTAAAATCTTCTTTTATTGTGACAACAGCAAGTTGGCATTCCTATCCAGGATCGTAGTGGTGGGAGGAGGGGGTTGGGGGTGACTCACTCCCCAGACACAATGTTGGAAAATTCGTCTCAAATGAGAAAAGTTGACAAATTCGTCTCTGATAAAGTGTGGGTAAATTACCTTGTAGAATAAAGATGAAATCACGAACGAATGTAGAATAATAACGAATAATATATTAACGAAAGTTCTAAAGTTCAAAGTACACAAATATGTGAGCCTGGATATAGAAACCACCCTTAGGTGTAAAAAATTGGTTTTTGAGTGGAGGTTCTCCTATGATTCTATACCTTCTGAAACGCCCAAAATCAGTGTCAACTCAGAAATCAATTTTTTACACCTAAGGGTGGTTTCCATATCCAGGCTCACATATAGGAAAGTAAAGCTTAACGCTGCAGACGAAGTCTGTTCGGTAAGTCGGTTAGAAAAGGAAGTGACGCGATGCACGGGATTGGTCGGCGAGTGTGTGTAAAGATATACGAGTCAGTACCTGGATGGTGCGACTTGGTCTCGTAACTGGTAGGTAGTTAGGTTTAGGTAGGTATCCTGATACTTTAACACTTTGATTATTATATACTTCGTAGTATATATAATCAAAGTTTAACAGTCTCAAATAAAAAAAGTATGCAAATTTGATTTAAAAAAAATAAAATTTTGAGAGAAAATGGTCCTTTTCAGAAATCACAATCCAACTCTGAAATAGCCTCTCAAATCTAAATTTTTCAAACAGTTTTGCCTTGCTGCGTTTGGCTTTATTGTATTCTAACTTACCCCTTACAAAAGTAATTTTTTAATGTTTTCCTTCAAAATTATTTCATCTAATTCTATTAGATATTTTTTGTTCTCAAAACTTATTTTTGATGGTTCAAAATCAAATTTTTAAAAAGCTTTTGCTTCACTGCGCCCAGCCTCATTGTATTTCTCCTTCAATAATTTGAAACTAAAATCGATCAATATTTTTTCAAGTTTATTAATCTAAAACATTGTTTTTTGCGTCTTGGATTTGAGGGGGCCAAATTAATTTTTTTCGTATTCGCATTGAAATTAATCAAGTTATGATTTTTCTTTCCACCCTAGATAATTTTAAGGGATTTTCAACAAGAATGAAATTACTCAGGGAAAGGCAATAAATAGAACGAGAGAGAGAAGTGGTCAAAAAGTTTAATTCGGTCGGTAAATTTGTACCATCATCACAATCTCCAAAAAATTCAGTCTGTTACGTCAATTTCAGCAGCTGAAATTGATATGGTAGACGGGAAAGTATCTAAAAATCGTATATTTTTTATTTCCTAATTTTTCATGAAGAAGCAATTAATGAGTATACCTATTACCTACCTAATTTCTAGCTATATCTTTGAAGCTTTTCATTGGAAGTGTAAAAAAGCGTATTTTTATGTATTTTTAAGGGATATTTTTCAAATTCGAGGGATAGGAGTTGCTCAAAAATCAATTTTAATCATGACCGAAACTGTAGATTAGATGGTAAAGAATCATTTTTACTTGAAAATTTTTCTAGAAAACCAAAATTTCTGACGCGAGGGGTGGGTCCGTTTGTAAGGAGGAACCGCGCGGAAATAGTCGTGATATAACTCACCGAATATGAAATTTAATTCTGAATACTTTTGGTTATTTACGAACACTCATCCCTGAAATTTTTCTGTAAAAATGAAAAAAACATGATTTAGATGAATTTTTGAAATTCCTTTTTCAAATTTGAGGGGCACCACCGGTGGCCCCGAATTCGATTTTTCATAGAATGTAATTTGTAGCTGAGATGTTGGGGAACAACTCTTGTCAGAAATTTTTTATTATAACCTATAGGAGGGACGATACACGCTTTTTTAAGAAAGGGGGGTGGACCCTCGAAAAGAGGGAAGGGATAAAAAAAGGCATCTGGGCTAAATTTGTTTGATGTAACGTCTAGAACACGAATCAATCATAAAATTGCTTTTTACAGCTCAGTCGAGCGGATACGAAATTGAGACCTGACTATATGCGCTCGACGCAGATTAAAAATAACTCGACTCGAGGTAGACGTGAAAAATTCGCATCAATTGTTTTACAGGTATGGTGCCAGTAAGATAATATTACGAAGGTATCGTTAGATACGTAGGATTTTGCACTTTGTTACTCATACTAAAATACATGATGCATATCGATTCGTAATCGTTGGAACAGCTAATTCTGATTTGATTCATTCGCTAATTTTTTACGAGTTCTGTTATTCACAAACCAGATCGACAACACGGCATATTGTTTTCGAAAATTTTCGTTGGGTTGGAAAGGATTGGCTATTGATTTTAATGCTACAATTCATAAAGAAAAATGATTTTAAATAAATTTAATTAAATATTTCTAGAAATATACATAGATTTAAATTTTGACTCTTTTTACATACATCGATTTTTCAAGAGTATTTAGTACCTGGAACAAAAGAAGTGAGGTGTTCCGATTTCGCTCAATTTTTTTTACGAGTTCCTCCTGGTGGTCTATTCACAAAACCACGATCATTTCTTTTGTAACCATCGAGGGGACGGGGAGGCGGATCTAGCAATTTTTATGCAATTGCGATTTTTAGTCAAATTACCCAACTTTAAAGGCTAATATCTCGAGATAAGTTGTACTTGGACGAAAACTGTTTGCGGGGTCTGAAAGAGAATTAATAGGAGATTCAAAAACGGTAATCACACTTTGAAAAGCTCAAAATTGAATCTTGGTGGTGAAAACTCAACTTTCATGATAAGAACAAAAGATGAAAGCTAACCATTTAAAAATCTGAAAAAATTACAGTGAGGCGCCCTTTTCACATTTTCACTTTTTTTTCAACCAATAAATTTTCAAGATGGGATGTCTAGACCCCTGGGGAGGGGGTAAAGGGGTCCACAATTTTAGCCAAAATTCAAAAAAATTGGAAAAAGTAAAGTAACACATCGATTACTACTAATTCGTAAGCGCTGATTTCGAATATGTACTCAGCTTTTTCATTCGACCTCTCTGAACTCTCCTATTAGCCTCCTTGATGGGGTCAAAATTCAAAAAAATTAAAAATAACTTGTGATCTGTCGTTTGTGGTTCTATCGTGTTCAGGAGGTCCGAAAACGTGAAGAAAAATCGGTCCCGACGTTCATTTCAACTATGATAAACGGTAAAAGTGAATTTTGAAACTTTTAGCAAAAATATCGTGAAAAAGGTGTTTATCGGGGTATTTTGACCTACTGAACACGAATATGGGATTGGTTTTTTGTTTAGTCATTTATTTCTGCATAAAACGCTCAAAATTTGAAAAATCTGCTAAAATGACAACATTTCTGTATGGTTTTTCGCAATTTTCGGCCCCTAGTTCAGAGAAATTATCAAAACCAAATACACAGCAAAATTCTACATGAAAAACCGTATATTTTAGTAATTTTTCCAGGGTAGTCGTTCTTCCCTTATGTGGTGGTTTGTTACGATTAAAAACTTCAAATAGCCGAAAAAACGCGAAGGAGCGCACCAAAATTATTGAAAAAATTACCATAAATACACCTCTACGAGATGTAGCTTTGTGCCAAGGAACAAAAATTTTTGTTCACTTCCGTTGAAATTAAAAATTCTTGGAAATAATGTAATAAAATGGCAATAACTCCGATAGGGAGGAGGTAGGGGTCCAAAATTTTATGAAAATTTTTTTCTAGCCAATATCCACTTGAGGTATTTAGGAGCCCAAACGGGCCTGGGGCCAAATTCACCCCTTATCCAGCCATATCCTTTTCAAACTTTTGTGATGATGGGGAGTTGCGTGGGTTAAAAATTTTTTAGAATTAAATTTTAATCTTTTTATGGCCTGAAAAGGAACATTTAAAAATCTCGTAAAAAGTACCAAGCGATTTTGAAAAAAAAATCGTTAAACCCCATGCATTTTATGCATATCATTCTTATGCAAAATTTTGGGATGCAAGTTCATCACGCGAAAACTCCTCCTCCTCCCCCCCTGGGTTACGAATATCATATTTAAAATGTCTAGAAAATTTCGCAAAATAGGTCTGGAAAACCTGGAAAAGTCAGGGAAAATCATTGTGTCAAAAATGAGGGTTGTTGTTTTAGGGACACAATTTTTAAGATGAAATAATTTTTTCATATATTTTTATATAGAATAAAAATTGATGAAATTTTGCATTTCTTAGTTGAAAAAAAAATTGTTTTATGATGATTTGTTCCGAAGTTATAGCGATTTGTAATGTGTCAGGTTCTCGTGGCGCACCCTGTACAGGGTCTATAAATGAACCGGGCAACGTCTGCGCGAAAATCCCTGCCTGAAAAAATGAAATTTCAGATTTTTGTTTTTTCGTGTCTATTACCCCTGAAAGAAAGTTTATTAAGTGTCAAAAATCGTAATTTTGATAAATTAAATTTTTAATGATAAATTCATCCCTTATTTGTCAATAATTGTAATTAATAAAAAAATTTAGTTTCAAAGAATTGATAATTTTACGTTCGAGATTATGGCATTCTGATGTTGAAAAAAAAGATTCATGTAATGTTATCGTGTGGGCATTTCAACTCTGTGAAGCGTATTTCACACTTTTACCTGCTAATTTTATAAGATGACTCATCCCTTACATTAAACTTCGTCACTTTTTTTAATCTTGCTTTCGTTTCGTTGCGTACTACAACAATAATATCAGTGATGCATCGCAACGAAACGGGAAAAAAGGAAAGAAAAGAATAGGAATTTTTACGCAGACGTTGCCCGGTTCATTTATAGACCCCGTATAGTGAACACCCTAAAAATGGTAATAAAGTTTTTTTCAAGTGGGGGATCTTTCAAAAAAAATTTAAGCTTCAGTCCGAAAGAGTATGTAACTAGGGTATCCTAAAGTGGCTTTTTGGTCACTTTTAGGTAGTGTCCACTGTCTACCGATCAAAGCGCGATTAAATTTTTACTTTTTAGTTTCTACACCTCCTTGAACTATTTATTACGAAATTGGATACTACTTTTCGCTCTCTAGTGTAAGTAAATTACGGAGAACCAATATTTCTGTTCAGAAAAGCTTTTATTGCGGAAAATTGTCGAGGATGGTCCTCTGAGTAACCCCTAAGAGTTACCACTTCCAGATCCCTTGCTAATTTTTTTTTGGCCCCCTATCCCCGAAATGTATTTTCTCCTTTATCTTATTTTGGGTTTGATTTTAGGGTGAAAATAGCTCAAAACTTTTTGTTCTACCACTCAGATATAATTTGTTTCATTTTTCAAAACTATAATTTTGATTCAAAATAGAGGTTTTCTTTTTGATTTCGAATTTTTTCTGTAATAAAATTAAGTTCTCGAGTTTTTGTGCGGGGAGAGGGAGGTTCAGATTTTTGATTTTTAAATTAAAAAAATTGTTGGACATCATGCGAAATATAATCTGTAAAAGGTCTTTAAAAATTGATCTGGATAATTTGGAAAAGTGAGGGAAAATCGTTTCTGAAATTTTGTGGACACCCTGACCAATTTATACAATAATACTTACTATGTACTATTTTCATGCCCATAACATGCACTTTTGTAGTTGATAATTGTGGAAGTTCAAATCTCCCTTTTGTTGGGGGAAGTGAGCTTCAGAGGTAAGAAATTTCAAATAACTAATTTTTTCAAAATGGCTCTTCAAGGCTGTGTGAGAGGGCTGAAAATTTGTAAGTATGGGAAGGTTTCAATTAAATGTATAATTGTATACCTTAAACATTCTGCGTATTTAAAAAATGACAAAATTGAGTAATGTAATATGTAATTTCCCAGAAATATGCTTTTTTTGTTCTCTCGAAAGTATGAATAAAAAGTGCAAAGAAAAACCACCTTGTTTTCATTAGAATTTCAATTTTAATTTTCTCTCCATAAATGTCTTTCTGCCATCAATCGAAGTTATTTTTACCCACCAGCTGTTTTATTTTCGAATAGGTAATGATGTTTTGAGTATTTTAATATAGGTATATAGAATATAATTAGTTTTCTCGAAGATTATCTTTTTCATCGCTAAGAAACCCGTAAAATTTTACTCATTTCAAAATCATAACGTTGGTAATTAAAGTAACAAAAGACGAGCTCGAAGCCAACAATTTACGATTGGAGCGGGAACGAAAGAGAATCTTGTCACCAGGTTTTCTACCCATGCTGTGGAAACGTGCGGGGTTTAGATAGTAATTTTTGGGAAACGTATTGGATACCATATAGTGTAGGTGAATTAGCATCATTTCGAGGGGGAAAAAAAAAACATTTTTGCCTAGCAAAGCTGTTATTGCGGAAAATTGTCGAGAGTGGTCTCCTGAATAACCCCAAAGAGTTACCACCCCACAGACCTCCGGCTAAATTTTTTAGGGTGGTTGAACCCCCCAAAAAACGGGGTTTTCGCATTATCTCCCGGGGGTTTGATTTTAGGGTAAAAATAGCTTAGTATTTTTTTGTTCTGCGTTCAATTTCCAACATTTTTTGTACGAAAATTTTTTTTGTACGACCATTAGCGGAGGAAATAGAGACTCTTGCAGGAAAGGAGTTTTGGGGAAAGTATGAGTATTATTGAAAACGCGATAGTAGGTATAAAATCATTACCAAAGTGCATGTTGTGGGCATGAAAATAGTAGTATTATCATGTGAATTGGTGGTATTATTAATTTTTTACCCCTCCCCCTCATGTGTGCCTACCCCCACCTTACCTCTCATTCATAAGGTACCTGGTCCAAATACCTTCATCCATAACTTTTTACGCTCCTGCGCCCTCGCCATTTGATTTTGTGAAACTAACAAAACGTGATCGGGGTACCTGAAACCTTTGGCCATAACCCCCAGCGATTAAATTTTTATGAATTTTCTCCAGCTTTTCATCATTTATTCAGCCTCAGGCCAAAAACCAAAAGTCGTCATTTTTTGATCTAGAGAAAATGTGAGCCAAATTTCGTCTCCTATTTCTATAAGAACGTCGAAAAATAATGGAAAATTTGAAATAACGGATATATTATTTATGAAAAGTTGTAAAAGCAAAACGTCGATTATTCATTTATTAAGGCAATAGCCATAAGGAAATTTTCTGTAATTTACATTCAAAACAGTCAGTGCACTTCAACACCTGAAAGTATAAATATACTGTTGAGTATGGCTCAAAATTACATTACCTAATAAGTTTTTGTTTAGAAAACGATTTATTTTTGATTTTGAAATTTTGCAGCGATCATTGTGAGTAGGTATTCAAAACAAGTAATTTTTAATCAAGAATTTACCATTTTGTAGCTCAGAATATGTTGGTACTTTCGGGTATCTATTTCATTCTTCAATTTTACCCATATTTACGAAACTGTAAGCGAAATGTAAAAATATGAGGAAGTTTCTAATTTCGCCCCCTCCCCTAAAATCTGTTGAAAATCGCTCTAAAATGAATCATCGACGTTTTGGTTTAGCAACTTTTCATAAATATAACTCGTTATTCCAAATTTTCCATCATTTTTCGACGCTCTTATAGAAAATTAGAGTAGGAGACGAAATTTGGCTTACATTTTCTCTAGATCAAAAAATGACGACTTTTGGTTTTTGGCCTGAGGCTGAATATGATGAATAGTTGGAGAAAATTCTTAATTGCGACATTCGACTTACAGTGGGGGTTAAACGTTTCCAACTTTGAAAAAATTGGTCATTTTAGGCGTAATTTTAAATTAGAATGGGCTCAAAAGTATTCTGTCTCGACTCACAAGCACTTGGATGTAACTTTCGACAGAATTTGTTTGAGCCCCTCCTAGCATTAAAAAGTTTAACTCCCACTGTAGGGGAAAAATCACAATTTTGAAGAAAAATGAACTGCATATAGTCCTGTTTATGGGAAATTCAACGTAGAACATTTTTTATTTAACCACTTTTCCCTCTCCGACTCGTCCTTTCGCCGCTACAGTCAGAAAACGTATATCCGAAGCGGCTATTCACCTCATTAGTACAGTCGCATTATGTAAAAAAAGGAGTTCCGCTCGATCGGAATGTTAAAAGCAATTTGATGATTGATCCTTAATCTAGACTGTATAATGAACAAATTTAGCTTGGGTGCCATTTTTTTAACCCCCTCCCCTCCCCAGGATCCACCCCCCTATTCTTAAAATCGTTCTAACTCCGAATGATTTCATCCGATTTCGATTTTTTTCGACTCTAATGATAGTTAAAAGGGTTCTGCACATTTTTTGTTATTACAAAAATTTTGAAAAATCCATAACCGGATCGTCAAATTTCCAAAAACAGTCATAAATTATGTTCAAATTTTCATTTTTTGCCATTTTCATCAAAAATAAACGAAATACAATGAAACTTGTTATAATAAAAGTTGTTTAGAATGGTAAAATGAGTGCGTATATGTAAGGTGTTTTTTCAAAAACTGCTCCCCTCCCCTCAGGGTCCACCCCCCTTTTCGAAAATCCTTGTAACTCTGGCACATCTTATCTGATTCCAATTCTTTAAATTCCAAATTGTGGCCGAAAGGGGTTCACGCATTTTTTGTTATTATTAAAATTTCGAAAACTGATCTTTCGAGTTGTCAACTTTCAAATAACGGTCAAAAACCTTTTTCGCAATTTTCATTATGGGAGGGGGGGGGAGGAGGTTTTGGGAGATGATGAAATTGATTTTTTAGAGAGTGCACAGAGAATCCGTCTTCTACAGCTGAATATGAAATCTCAATTTCAGTCAGCCTTTATCGCCTAAAAAAATTGGAGATTCTAGAAAATAAATTATTTCAAATGATTTCTCGACAAAAGTACTTCCTAAAAAAGTTCTGACTGACGAAATTTTTTTTTCGTTTCAAGAGCTGACAAATACAGGCAACAAATGCGCACAACCCCCTGTAAGGGGACGCGACCCCGACGACGACAACGATTTACTTTTAGGTTAAATTCTACTCAAATCTGAGCATTTATTTTTTGATTTCTGGGAACAATAGAAGAAGTTTGAATTTCAACTTCACTGAGTACCTAGCTACCTGTACCTACTACCTACAGTATATTAGATACTGCCCAAAAACGAAGTTTTCTCGGAACCTAAACACTTATCATTGAGATGCAGTAAAACAAAATATGGGAAAAGTGATAAAAATGTCTTTTTTCCAAATTGAAATTTCCTCATTTAAAAGTTTGTATCCTGAATAGTATATTATGCAACAAGGGAGATAAAGTGATTTTCGACGAATTTTGAGGTTTATTGCCCGAGCGAAGCGAGGGAAATAATTCAAAATCGTCGAAAATCATTTATCTCCCGAGTTGCATACGATATTTTTTGTTATAGAGGGAGAAAAAAGCGAGTTTAAGCACTCGAGCGATTCGCGAGAGGGAGAAAAAGTGGACTTTTTCTCCCTCTATAACGAAAAAGTTTTTTTTTTCATTTTTTGTCCCATTTTTTTCAATACTACCTTGTCAATTTTCTATTTTTTCATTTTATTATGTTCAGAAAAGCTTTCTTTGTAATTTAACCGATGGACTTTTGGACGTTTCAATTTCTCATGCTTTTGCGTTGAATTGATTTACTGTACTGATTTTGAATGGATCGACGAAATTTTTTGGATAAAGTTGGAATTTCCCTAAAGCTCTCCATTCAATTACAAAGAAAACTATCTCAAAAGTTCAACTTTTCAAAGCCAAATAACACATTTTCATCACTTTTCTCATATTTTACCATTCTTTTTGTTTCTTTACTCAAAAAAGAAGTGTACTGTATAGATTCCAAGAACGTGGAAACTTCATTTTTGGGAAGTGCCTGATTTTACTGTAGCAGGGTGGAGAACAGGTAATGTAGGTAATGTAAGTAATTGTAAAAGTAATGCATTGAAATTCTTGGTAATGTAAGTAATGTAAAGTAATGCATTTTTGCTGAAAAAGTAATGTATTTTTTCTCTCAAATCATATTACATTATATTTATATTTTAATCAATTTACTACAGTATACCTAATTTCATATTGCTTGTGCCTCTTTTCTCTTTTTTATTTTTGATATAAATAAATTGGATCAATTGAGAATACATACATGAGTATCTAGATTTTTCATTTTGTTGAATTTTCATTTTTTTGGTTGAAATTTATAAAATTCCAACTGTTTTAAAAATATAGTTTTTTTTTGTTAGGAGAAAGGAGATTTTTGTTGGGGGGGGGGGGGGTTGTAAGTTAAATAGAAATATTGATATGGTAATGCAAAAAGTAATGTAAAAGTAATGCATTTCTTTGAAGAAAGTTTGTTCTCCACCCTGTGTAGTAGGTAGTACGGTTGAAATTTGAACTTTTTTTATCGTTACCAAAAATCAAAAAATAAATGCTCAGAGTTGGGTAGAATTATGATCCATAGTTAAATAAATATTACAAAAAAAAATCTCGTCGGTCGTAATTTTTTTAGGAAGTACCTACTTTTGTCGAGAAATCATTTGAAATAATTTATTTTCTGGAATCTCCAATTTTTTTGGGCGATAAAGGCTGACTGAAATTGAGATTTCATATTCAGCTATACAAGACGGATTCTCTGTGCACTCTCTAAAAAATCAATTTCATCATCTCCCAAAACCTCCTCCTCCCCCCCCCCCACTATAATGAAAATTGCGAAAAAGGTTTTTGACCGTTATTTGAAAGTTGACAACTCGGAAGATCAGTTTCCGAAATTTTAATAATAACAAAAAATGCGTGAACCCCTTTCGGCCACAATTTGGAATTTAAAGAATTGGAATCAAATAAGATGTACCAGGGTTACAAGGATTTTCGAAAAGGGGGGTGGACCCTGAGGGGAGGGGAGCAGTTTTTGAAAAAACACCTTACATATACGCACTCATTTTACCATTCTAAACAACTTTTATTATAACAAGTTTCATTGTATTTCGTTTATTTTTGATGAAAATGGCAAAAAATGAAAATTTGAACATAATTTATGACTGTTTTTGGAAATTTGACGATCCGGTTATGGATTTTTCAAAATTTTTGTGTAATAAAACAAAAAATGTGCAGAACCCTTTTAACTATCATTAGAGTCGAAAAAAAATCGAAATCGGATGAAATCATTCGGAGTTAGAACGATTTTAAGAATAGGGGGGTGGATCCTGGGGAGGGGAGGGGGTTAAAAAAATGGCACCCAAGCTAAATTTGTTCATTATACAGTCTAGATTAAGGATCAATCATCAAATTGCTTTTAACATTCCGATCGAGCGGAATTCACTATGCGACTGTACTACATACGGGGGTGGCTCACAAGTTGCCGGGTGCAACTTTTGACAGCATATTTTTGAGCCCATCCTAACTTTAAATTACACTTAAAATTACCATTTTAAAAAAATTCTAAGTTGAAAAAGTGTATCCTTTAGTGTAGGTAAGTCGAATGTCGCAATTTTGAGAACAACTGAACCGGTCAAATTTGTAGGAAATTTCACGAAGAAAATTTTTTATTTCATCACTTTTCCCTCTCCGGCCCTTCCTTTCGGCGCTACAGTAAAAAACGTAGATCCGCAAAGGTTATTGGCCTCTTAGGGTGAAAATGATAAAATGATCATGGAATTGACAAAATGGTACTGTGTATGAAAAATAGATCTGCAAAAGCCTAGCTTTAGGTTAAAAGTTTGATAAAAATTTGTCAAGAATCTGTGTAGGACTGCAAAATATCAAGATGATTTTAATTTTTGAGAAAGGGTAGAAATCCCTTGTCGTAGACACTAGACAGTACGAAAATTGTTTCAAACAGTCCCGAAAATGTTCTGTAGGTATTTTCAATTGGGTCTCTCTCTCTCTCTCTGATTCAAAAACTAAATTTTTCGTTCTTCATTGCGTTGATAATGAATGCATTTTAAACGAAGTCGAACGTCTTGAAAATACTCACACTGCTAATTCCCTCCACGCGACTGGAATTCTGATGATCCTATTATACTAAAATCCAAGGCGAATTTTGCCCATTTTCGGGAGATGTAAAGTTTGGTTGTAAAATTTAGCCGGCATTGAAATAAATATCGCTGGCTGCTAAAATTTAAAGTCTGAATTCCAGTTAGGTAGGTACTTTAATAGGATACAAAATGGACAATTTTTTTTTTTTTAATTTGTTTCTAATCCGCTATCCAAAAAACGTACAACTTGTTGGTTAGCAAATTGGGCAATTCTACGACGTTTGTTTACATTCGTTTTGAGAGTCATTTTCTTATCACGTCAATAATTTACAAACTCTGGATTTTTCCTGTAAAATTTTCAAACTCTAAATTTTTTCAACGTAAATGTTCAAGTTCTGAATTTTTTTCCTGTGTTAAAAATGTGATTTTTCAAAAACAATACACACGGATTTGAGAAAAATTGAAATTTTTTTTTTTGATTCTATCTTATAGAAAATTTTACGCTGAATCGAATGCCGCAAACCGCAGACCTCTATCTCTTTTAGAAACAAAGTTACAGCGAAAACTTTCTTAAATTATGTGAAAAAAATCACATTTTTTTCGCTTTGCTCGCGAAAAGTGAGATTTCTGAGAAATCTAGGCGTTCTACGCAGGGGTGCCGAGAAGCCTGAGTTCTTGAGGACAATTCTTCAAAAATATTTTTGGGGTGAAAGTGTCCCTTTTCAGAAATCACAATTCAACTCTAAATTTACCCTCCAAAACCACAAGAAACCGCCCCCAAAACCACCTAAAATTTCCCTCCTCCCTCAAAAAAAACACAAAAATTTCCTCCCAAATCAAAATTGTTCAAAAATGTTGGCCTCGCTACGCTCGTCCTTATTGTATTTCTATTTTCATAATTTTAAAATAATCCAAATCCTACAAAAATGATTTTTTCCCTTATTTTTCCTCAAAATTATTTTAATTAATTTTGTTTGTATTTTTTCTCCTTAGAAATTATTTTTAATGTTTTTAAGAACTTTGGCCTCGCTGAGCTCTGTCTTATCGTAGGTGTTTCTCCTTTAATGATTTTAAATTAGCAGTGGTCGATTTTTTATTCAGGTTTATTAATCCAAAACATTGTTTCATTGCACCTGGAATTTGAGGTTTTCAAAAATTTTCGCCCTCGCTCCACTTGGAACAAAATCGTTTTCTCACATACGCACATTGAAAGCATAAAAGTTATTTTATAAAAATTATTATTATTCTTGAAATTTTCCTACCTCACCCTCGCTTCGCTCGGGACAAATAGACATGTTTTATAATTTTTTTCAATTACATATAAAGAACATGGTGGAAATCTCTAATAAGTACCGAGGTATGTTTTTAAATGTTTTTAAAAAATGACAAAATAGGAAAAAAGCAATAAAAGTGAATGAGAGAGACAAGGGGGTGGAAAAAATTACTTAGGTCACCAAATTTGTGCCATCAAATCTCCGTCCCCAAAAGCAAATGTTTCGTGCCTTAATTTGAATAAATTGGTTTTAAAAATTTTCAATCATGTTTTCTGCAGCCAATAGCATCGAAAAGTAGGACACAAGGAGTGTATTGTATTCCTCCCTATATCCGTGGCCGGGATTCAATGTATAATGCACCCCCCCCCTTTCCAAATTACCCTAGATAGATATTTTCAAAGCATTAAAACCCCTTTTTTGGGTATTAAAAATTCAAAAGTTTCAAAGTTTCACCTTCGCTTCGCTCAGGCATAACCACAATCACAATTCTTGAAGCCATTTCAGGTAGTAGTGTGAAAAAAGCTCCCCTTTACACCTAAAAACCCTCTGGTATTCAAAGTCTCTATACCCACTTCGTACCCTCCCAAAAAAGAAGCTCCTGATGCCACTGGCTACAGCTACCTTTGAAGTCCAGGGTAGTAGGTACTAGGTTCGTAATAAAAAATGAGCATTGTGGGAGGGTAAAGAAAGTCATTGATCTAGGTATCATATTGTTGGGAAAATTTGAAATCTGAGTAGAGATTTTTACCGATTTCATCCCCTCCCTCCTGAAAAAATGTCTTCGAAACTTCACCTCACTGGTTGGGTTTAAAAGATTGCATTTTTATGATGATTTAGGGCTTAAGAACAGAAGTAAAGTGGAGGTAGAAAGAATGATTTTTTATATGTACTTATTGTACTTGGTTAGTAAAAAAAATTAGAGGTGTGAAAAATGGGGGAGAGGTACGCGAGAAACTGGAGGGGGGGGGGGGGGTAATTCCTCAAAATCTTAAGTGGATCTCGGCACCCGTGGTTCTACGTCCATAATAACCATGACAAAAGTTGTAGAAAATTAAATTTCCTATCGGATTGGTGCATTCAGGTTTTCCGGGAGACGTAGTTTTCGAGATATTCTCGAGTAAAGTTGAACATTAGTTGAGGCAATTGAGAGAAAAAGAGAAATGAAGCAATTTTTGGCTGTAAAACTTTTTACAGCCAAAAATTGCTTCATTTCGTTATGTAAAAAAGTATTCCTGACAAACTGACAGAGCTATTTATTTTTTTGATTTTCAAAACAAAATAATAATGAAAATATTTTTCATGATTTGGAAAAAAATGAAAAAAACTTCATTACCGTGTGTTTCAAATTTCAATGAAAAATTATTGACTTAAAAATCGTAAGTTCAACTGCAGCGAGCAGCCCGAGCGAAGCGAGGGCGCGAGCTAGGGGTTGGGGCCGCATAGCGGCCCAGGGGGCGAGCCCCCTAGTACAATAATAGAATAAACAAAAGCAAGGAAAGAAGACGAAAATTAAGAGCTTATCCAATCTCTGGATATTTTCGCCGGAATTGTCGCTCGCATTATTAATTCCCGCATGAAAAAAGACATTTCTGCGGCGACTTTGTTGAAAAATAATGAGTTCAGCTCGAACAACGTTGAAGTTGATTTACCTAAGAACAGTAGAACCTTGATTATTCGACTTAATTGGGACAGAGAAATGTCGAATACGTAAAAAAGTCGGATAATCAAAAATTCCAATTTTTTCTGGAAAAATGTAATAAATGAGTGCTTGAAAATTAAAAACAATTTTGGTATGCATATAATACATATTTTTTTTTAAAAAAAAGTATTAAAACCTGGATTGAAAATTCCAATATTGTGAAATTTACGTTGGCCCTGAATTAATAATTTTTGCGCCGGGTAATTTTAACTTTTTTTTTCAATTTTTGGAGAAAATTTTGAGAATTATTTCCATAGACCGCGCTACGGTCCATAAGACGTATGTTGTTACGGTGTTCCAACATTAAACTGGGTCCAGGGCGGAAAACGCGGAAAATGATCTAAAAACGAACTCGCGTCATTTGATTTCGCTCTAATTGTTTCTATGAGTCTCCATTGATAGTACAAATTGTTTGACTACCGATTTTCCAAATTTCGTTTGCAGCAATGGTCCCAATTCACGCGAATAAATACTGGGTCCAGGGCGGAAAATACGATCAAAGCACCGAACTCGAACCAAAAATGAAGTCGTACCTATCCTCTCATTTCGCTCCAATTTTTTTTATGATTGATGCAAATTGTCTGACTGCTGATGTGGTATAATTTCTCTTGATTTTTCCCGTAGAAATGGGCCCAATTTATGCAAAATAATTTAAAAAATATTGTTGGAACTCGCCGCTTATCAGTAGCGCGGTCTATGGTCTAAGATTATTTCCTCTATCAGTGTAGCCAACTGCAAATTGTGATATTCAAATTTATAGAATCCGCGTTGATCTGATAATGTATAGTAGTTAACTATCTCTTATCGTTGGAAAACTCCACATTTTTTTTTTCAATGATCAGAAACAAATTATGAAAAAAAAATTTCGTAGCAGTGCAGCCAATTGTGAACCATGATATACCAATGTGTGGAATTTACGTTAATCTTGAACCAATTTTTTTCCATGACTAAAAATCAGTGTTGTAAGAACCGAATTATTTGGTTTCCGTTCGGTTCTGTTCTGAAAGAAAATTTTGTTCTCTGTTTCAGTTCTTGGGTTTCGTTCTTGGCATTTTGTTCCTGGGGGGGGGGGGGGGGGGGGGGGGGGGGGGGGGGGGGGGGGGGGGGGGGGGGGGGGGGGGGGGGGAAAAAAAAAAAAAAAAAAAAAAAAAAAAAAAAAAAAAAAAAAAAAAAAAAAAAAAAAAAAAAAAAAAAAAAAAAAAAAAAAAAAAAAAAAAAAAAAAAAAAAAAAAAAAAAAGAAAAAATTTTAACGCATTAACCTGTAACCATTTTGTTTCGGGTTCTGAAAGAAATGGTTTCTGTTGTCTTGGCATTGTTTGGTTCCTGTTTTTTTTTGGTTTCGGTTCTGTTCTTTTGTTTTTTGGATCTTTGTTTTGGTTCTGTTTCGGTTCTCCATTTTTTTTGGTTCTTGGTTTCCGTTCCCGAACCGTTCTTTTCTGTTCTGTTCTTTTCGTTTTTCAATTTTTTTTTTCCTCATTCAATTTACCATTTTTTGGTTAGGTAGAATTTTCCATTATAGTCCAGGCAAATAAGAGAAAAAAATAAATATACCAAACTCCAAAAAAATTCATGTCTGATTTTTTTTTGTGAAAACTGTTCATAATGGTCCATTAAACAACATACTAAAATTCCCCCAACGTCGTCCGCAGTCCCCAGGAGAGGGGTAAATGCTTGCTGAAAACCGGGTTTTTGTGAATATCTCCTCAAATAACAATAAGCTTCAAAATTGAAAAATGGTTATGATTATGAATAATTATGTTCTACATGTCATTTACTATAAGATAACAAGATAAGTCTTTTTTTTTCCAAAAACCCTCACTTTGGAGGCTAAAAATCAATGGTCGCCTATTTTTCAAGTATTTCCAGTTTTTTTCGAAATAATCGAAAATACAAAGTAATTTTTTACAATGAAAATATTTCGATGTCAGCTACTAAGGGGTGGAATAGTCGCCGAGTTCCACGAATAGTCGTGGTGGAGGGGAGGGATTTACCTACTCGAAAAAAACGTCTAAGTAATCGAGCTTATGGAAAGAATAGATGATTGAAACGAAGTGTTAATAATTATGGGTGATACAGAACATTTTTTCGCATCATACGGATTCAAAATTGTGTAGGTAATCAGTCGTAATTTCGATTATTTCAAAAAATACTGGAAATATTTGAAAAATAGGCGTTTTTTCACCCTCATTGCATTTTTTTTGGGCTTCAGTATTTCTTCACTTCATAATTTGAAAAGAACTGAAAAGAACAGAAAAGAACAGAACTTAATTTGGTTCCCGTTCTGTTCCCAGTGTTCTCACACTATGGTTTTTTGTTCCCGTTCAGAACCTAAAGAACAGAATTTTTGGTTCCGAGTTTTCGGTTCTGATTTCGTTCTTTCATTTTTAGGTTTCGGTTTTTGTTCGGATTTCGTTCATCCTAAAAATAGCGTTAATTTCGTTTTTTGGTTTCCGTTTCCGTTTCCGTTCTTTTCGTTTTAACAACACTGCTAAAAATCGTAATTTTGAAAAATTCCTAAAAAAAATTTTCACACCAGTTAGACAACCACAAATTATGCTAAAAAAACATCCCTAGAATTTCAATTTTTCTTTGCTCAAATCTGTATAATTAAATTAATTATGTATATCTGCCTCCTAAAGTACCACTAAAAAAATTATGTTTTTAGATTACCTAATTTTTTCATTGAATTTTTACGCCCTCCCCTCATTTTTTCTTAATTCTCAGCCCTCTTTTAACTGTAAAAAAATTCCCCCGAAAAAATCGAATTTTTGGTTACTTTTTGGTAATTTTTTGGTCACTTTTTTCTCAAAAGAGGTCACTAAAAGTCACTTTTTTTCTTCGGAATTTCGCTATGATGCCTGTAAAATTTATCTGTGCTTTCAAACGTTGTACCAAAAATGTATTAAATCGTATTGTAATTTTGAAAATTGCTATCAATAGCTAAGAAATCGAAGAATCGAACGCGATTATTGTTTCAAAAGTCATTTTTGTGAATTTTCAGGGAAGGTTGATATTAGGAACCCATTTTTTCAATTTTTAATTTTGCATTTTTTGGAAAAAAATTCGCCAAAAATCGAAAAAAATTGAGGGCTGGGGCTTTGGGATATAAAACTAGACCATATACCCGACTTTTTAAGCCATGGTGAACATTTCCAGCTGAATTACAGGTTGAGTTGTGATGGTAGGGGGAAAGAAGCGCGGTTCCCCCGTCACATTAAGGGTAGAAATAAGACAAATGTCAGTAAATAGTAACATAAATACTGTATTTCTCAAATCTCAAAATTAACATGGACTGCTATTGATTAACCGGTGAACACTGTCAGTTGCAAGCTCGGAGCTCCTCCGTGAGTACGAGTATCTCCTACGTAGGCTATTCAAGTATACTGGTCTTGCTATATTTCGCTACCTACGTCTATGGCGCTAGGTAGGATTGTTAACCTGATCACCACTCTTCTCTCTGTCATACTCGTCACACTCCTTAGCGGATAGACGAGTGGGCCAAGTCCCCACGTTACAGAGTAATTCGAAAAACAAAGATGGGGTAGATATTAGGTGACCTTACCCTTATTGTCGGATAATTGAGGTTCTACTGTATAATGTAGGTATTTATGTACACGTAAAATACCTGCAGACTGCGCGTATAATATTTGTAGAAATAATACCCATAATAACGACGATAACTCAGTAAGTAAATTTGTTTAAGAAAACTCGCAATGCCAGGTCAACGAAATGAGCGGAATTGAAATTTGAAATTTGCTTTCTATTATAGCTCTAGGTAGCCAATTTTTTCGTTGTAGTCTGCATAGTGCTGACTCGAATTCAGATGTTAATTGTTTAGAATGCTTGCTCGGTTATGGTAGGTATATTTACCAAAAAATGCCAAATAGGGTTTCTCGGCTCAAGTACCTGCGGTAATTTTAAATTTCGAGGTTAATTTTTTGGTAAACTAAAAATTGAGATAACGAGTCGTACAAATTGAAATATTTCGGTTCAGCGAACGAGTGTAGAAGAATTGACTTATATCTGTAAAGGTTATATCTCTATTTCGAGTCGTAAAATATTTCAAGAAGTTTCCTATTTATCGAGCTAAGTACGAGTATTTGAAAAAAAAATCTGGATACGAAGAAAACGAGTAAGGCATGACGAGAAAAATGTGGAAAAAACAAATGATTCGAGTCGCGAATCATTTGAAATTTTACTCGAGTGAAAAAAATTATATCGTCAATAAGGGGTGAAAATACTTAAAAATAACGACAAAAAATGTCGAGACGAGAATGTATAAGTTGAACCTGTTGATCTACGCTGGTGGTATTTTAATAAGGGCGCGAAATGTGATAGTGATACCGTTGAGCGTGTAGATTTTCTTTCGATTTTCCTCCCTTTTTTGTGTCATGTAAGTAGCTTGAGATTGTGTGATATTTATAATATTGTTGTTTTTTTTTTATTTTTTATTCAACAGGTCGATATTTTTTTTAGACTCGTTATTAATGGTTAAGAATTTTTTTTCCATCAACTCGGTATTTTTAAAATTAATATCAAAAGGGTTAGGTAGGTACTTACCTTTATTTTTTCAGTTTGTTTGAAACGATGAAAAATGTATGGAATGAATCGTGGTTTATCGCTTTCGGTTGAAAGATAATAAAATCAATTTAAATTGAGTGTAAAAAAAATGTACTATAGGTAAATATCAATTTTGACGGTGTAACTGAATTGGCATTCTTATGTATTTGATATTCAGTATTGAAATTGTAGATGTTTTAATTTAGTATTACGTGTAACCTAATCTATCTGTATTCATTACAATTTGAAAATTAATTTGAATTATGTACTTCGAAGAGAGCAGAATATCCACTGTCCCCTCCTTTTTTCGTTTTAGCATTACTTAATAAATTGATAATTATCAGCTATTGTACGTAGTTTAGTCTGGAGTTCTTATTTTCCAGCATGATTTGCAAGAGTCGCAAGTCATTCTTATTTCGTTCTTTCGATTCTTGGTTTTGGAAAAATTTTTCCACCCCGGTCTTTCAACTGTTGAACTTCAAAATTTTTCATTTTTCTACTAGCTTCTAATTATTTTTGCTGCAAACGGGATTTCAAGGATGCAAGTCCTATATTCTGATTTCCAAGTTCAAGTTTTTTCAATTTCTTTTAAATTGTGTCCAATTTAACAATTTTTTGAGCGGTAAGAATAATTCACTTCATCGAATCGATTGATTTTTATTACTGCTTATAATTTTGAAAACTTGAAATTTTTTATAATTTTATGAGAATGGCACATTTTTTATTTAGAGAGAAAGGAGGATTCATCATTCATTTTGAAAAAAATCCTGCTTTTCGGTATTGAAATTTGATATAACATACACCAATTCATGAGACGTTTATGTTTCTTTCTTTAAAAAAAGGCATCATTCATGGAACATCCATATATCAAGTAAATGTGTATAAATGGATATTTCAAAGAACCTGTAACCTATACTTATGATTAGAATTCGTGCTATTTTGATGTTCTATTTTTCAGCACATACTCCAGCGATTTGTGCATTATTTACATGCAAAATTATGATCAATTAGTCAAGTATTTAAAATTTATTGCATACTGATTTAAATCACATAAATCTAATATTTCTAACATTTTATTTACGTGCTATTAAAATGTAACCTAAATGACATCTTTAATATAGTATGCCAATTATCAAACATTTTTATGTCACATAAATGTGACGCGTCATGAGAAACCGTCCTTAGGGTGAAAAAAATATTTTCGAGAAAAACGCCGAAATAGGTCGAAAAGTTTATTTTTATCAGAAATGACTTTTTTCCGGAAATGTATTCTCTGATGTCTTTTAAGCACCCCACCTAGTGATGGCACAGAGAATATTCGCGCATATTCTCGAGCCATAAAATGAGAAATTCCCTCCATCAAAAAAGTCGTGTGATATCTCTAAACCAGAGGCGTCGCGTCGTCAAGGGGGGGCCAGACCCCCGAAAAAAATTCTGGCCCCCGCTTGGCCCCCCAAAACTTAAGTTGTATTTATAAATTTACATTACACTTGCATCAGATAGGATTTTCAAAGCATTAAAACATGAAAGAATATCTTTTTAGGGCATTAAAAATCCAATTTTTTCAAAGCTTCGCCCTCGCTTCGCTCGGGCATGAACAAAATTACAACTCTATGATCTGTCTGAAACGAAAGGGCAGAATAAGGCTCCCGTTTTACCCCCTCTCCATTTTTAGCAGGTGAAAAAAGTCAGCCCCCACTCCCCCTCCCCTCCATCTTTTCCATTTCGAAAAAGCAAAAAAAAGTTGTCCAACACACGGCCCCTTTTGTGCCCCCCCCCAATTTTCGGTTCTGACGACGCCACTGCTCTAAACACGCGTCTGGTAACGCTGATCTTTAGAAAAAATGTTTTTTTCAATGTAGAATGCCATAGCATTACATGAAATTAATCACATCAGAACCCCTCTCTTTGCTCAAATGTATGTAGTTTCAGCCTCCCTTGACAGGAAATTTGACGTAGATAAAGTTTTATAGACCCCAATTTTTGTACTAGGATCAATAATTGAGCAGATATAAGCCAAAAATCATATTTTTGGAGAAAATTCCCTCTGTTTTATCAACCATAGTTCCAGTCCCCTTGAATTTGTTAATACCAAAAAATTGTCGTGGAATAAGTTTTAGAGACCAAATTTTTGCTGTAGCACCAATATTTGACTGTAGGCGAGTTAATTCTCAATGAATCTTGTGGAAAGATATAGGTACGAATTGATTCCCATTTTTTCGTGGTATACACGAATTATTTTCAATTTTTTTCAGGATACGTACGACTTAATCCCCTTTTTTCTAAAAAATTTCTTTCAACTCCGGATTTTTGGCGCAATTTTTTTTTCAAATTTCAACTCCAATTTTTTTGAATTATTTGCCATTTTGAATTTGTTTTTCAATCATTTTAAACTTTGAAATTTTTCTCGAATTTCTGTCTACTAGGTACATATAAATTTGTTTGCATTTTTTTTCAAACTCCCAGCGTTTTTTCCAATTTTTTCAACTCTAAAATTATTTTCATGGAATTTGAAAACAGCTTTTTAGAATTTAAAGTTGAAAAATCCAATTTTCCAATGCAATACATATTTTGACAGATTTGAGTCAAAAACTGATTTGGTGGCAGAGATTCACAATTTCGGGGGATGCTGGGTCCGCATAATGAGCCAGCATCTACACCAAATTTTACCAATTTTAGCTTGCCTTCTCAGTAGGTGTGAATTATGCTAGACTAATAAAGGTAGTTCATATTTCACTTGAATGTTTGAAAAAAATGACGTAAAATTTATCGATTTTGTTGCACTTTTTCATGAAAAACATTTTTTTTTTTTTGATAAAAAATTAAGATAGTCAGAATATGCGCTCGTATTTATTAAAATTATGGGTCCACTGTACGTATTTCACTTTCTCCGTAGGATGCCTGACAACGCTGTTCATACCATTTGTATACAACTGAGCTAGTTGTATACAAACCGTATGAACGGCGTCGTCAGACATCCTACGGAGAAAGAACGCTTCTGATTGGGTAATCATACCGTCCTCTTCCCCTCAACCTGCCAGCGCATAAACCACAACGACGAGACAAACGTTAGACTCACTTACTCGTTCGTTGTAGTAGTGTATGCCGCTGATGCATATTGCTTGAAAATTACTCGTTTAAATGAAAAAGCTCAAGAATTGAAAAGTTGTTTATTTTTGAAGTACTTTAATTTGAGCTATGAATGAATTTTCTACGATAAAAACTCACTAAGATCTGATTTTTTACATTTTGCATGATAATAAAACAACCAATCAGAAGCGTTCTTTCTCCGTAGGATGTCTGACGACGACATATGTTAACTCGTCCCTCAAAGCCCATTTTGAAAAATTGATGGAGCGCGCCCGAGCTGAAAATATTCCACTACGGCCACGCGGAAACGAAACGCTAAAAATACCCCTGGTGACCCGGCGACTTAAAATTCACGTCAAAGGCATGGAAATGAAGATAGAATGTTCTGGTTTACGGCATTCGATTCCTTATAAAATTTGGAATCGGAAAAGCTAATTTTCAATTTTTTTGCGCCCCCGGGAGGAAAAGCGCTAGGGGTTTACAAAGTGCGACTGAACAGAAAAAATCAAATTATTTGATTTAAATTTTTTAAACACATTTTTTGAGGGGAAAGAATGAAAATTTAATTCTAGGGGTTATTCAGAGCATCCGAACCCAGTTTTGGGGTCATTTTGACTTCGAACTACCACTAGTACCCAAAGTGAGGGAAGGGGGGGGGATGAAAAAATATTTCGAAAAATTGAGTGTGGTATCAAAATCCGCATTTTTTACTCGCGAAATCCGCTTCCGATTTTACTTTATCAAAACCCCCAAAATGGGCCCATGGGGGGGCGCAGGGAAACACTAAAATAAAACCTTTTTCGAGTGTGGTATCAAAATTCACGTTTTTTTACCCAGTGAGTTAGTTTCCGATATTTCTTTATCAGAACCCCCAAAATGGGCATTGGGCCCATTAGGGAGGTGTCAGGGAAAGGCCAAATCGAAAACTTTTCATAAGAATCGAGTGTGGTATCAAAATTCATTTTTTATTTCGACACCCCACTTCATATTTATGTAAAATTTTCAATTTGGGTCCTCCTCAACACCTCCCCAATGGGCCTGTTTTGGGGATTTTGATGAAAGTAAAATCGGAAACGGATTCTCTGAGTAAAAACGTGAATTTTGTTACCACACTCGATTCTTATGAAAAGTTTTTGATTTGGCCTTTCTCTGACACCTCCCCAATGGGCCCATTTTGGGGCATTTGATAAAGTAACATCAGAAACTAACTCTCTGGGTAGAAAAAAAAACGTGAATTTTGATACCACACTCGATTCTTATGAAAAGTTTTTATTTTGGTGTTTCCCTGCGCCCCGCCATGGGCCCATTTTGGGGGTTTTGATAAAGTAAATCGGAAGCGGATATCGCGAGTAAAAAATGCGGATTTTGATACCACACTCAATTTTTCGAAATATTTTTTCATCTCCCCCCCCCTCCCTCACTTTGGGTACTAGTGGTAGTTCGAAGTCAAAATGACCCCAAAACTGGGTTCGGATGCTCTGAATAACCCCTAGAATTAAATTTTCATTCTTTCCCCTCAAAAAATGTGTTTGAAAAATTTTTATCAAATAATTTGATTTTTTCTGTTCAGTCGCACTTTGTAAACCCCTAGCGCTTTTCCTCCCGGGGGCGCAAAAAAATTGAAAATTAGCTTTTCCGATTCCAAATTTTATAAGGAATCGAATGCCGCAAACCAGAACATTCTATCTTCATTTCCATGCCTTTGGCGTGAATTTTAAGTCGCCGGGTCACTAGGGGTATTTTTAGCGTTTCGTTTCCGCGTGGCCGTAGTGGAATATTTTCAGCTCGGGCGCGCTCCATCAATTTTTCAAAATGGGCTTTGAGGGACGGGTTAACATGCATCGATTGGGCTGAAATTTTTTGTACGTCATTTTCTCATGTAGTGGCACCAAACTAGGGGGGGGGGGGGTCCCGAAAACAATTCCAACATTTTTTTTCCACCAAGTATAAATAAGGGCCACCCTAATGGCACATTAATGATAATTTTTACGTAGAATTGGTACGCTCGGGTATTATATTTTTTCAAACTATTTATTCTCAAAATGAGAAGTCGTATCTTTTTATTTTGAGCTAAACGAATTTCTTATAGATAATTTTGATAAAATTTTAACTTATAAAGTCCCTTTTCTTGTATATGTTACACCTAATCCATGTAATTGCCGAATGCATGAAATAGGCAAAATGTTTGCCTATTTAATGAGTTAGGCAATCTCTTGCCCAATTTATGAAATTTCTAAATTCAAAACTTCCTACCACTTTTTTATTCCACAGATAAAAAATTCAAGATATTTTGGTATAGAGAACAAACATTCAGCTACATTTCAAAAAAAAATTCATCCAGCTACTTCAATTGGAAATTTTTTTACACTGAATGAAAAATGTAATGAATGAAAAATCTTCTTTCCAACATAAAAAATTTTCTAATTGGAGTTGCTGGTTGAATTTTTTTTTGAAAATGTAGTTGAATGTTTGTTCTCTATGCCAAAATGTCTTGAATTTTTATTTTTGAAATAAGAAAAATGGTAGAAAGTTTTGAATTTATAAATTTCATAAATTAGGCAAGCGATTGCCTAATTCATGCATTTGGCAAAATATTTGCCTATTTCATGAATTCGGCAATTACTCGGATTAGGCGTAACTTATACACGGTTTTTGAACTTTATTGATTAGTGTCCTAACATTAATTGATCTTTAGGTACTTACTTCATTCATTTCAAATTTTTTCCAAGTCCAAAATTTTTCCCAAGTTTTTAAATTTCAACAATTCTCTTGAAATATTTTCAGTTTACAAAATCGGTTTTCTTGAACGTTTTGACAATATTTGAAAAGTCTGTTTACCCAATTTTTGAAGTTGTCAAATTTTTACAATTCGCTCAACAATATTCTGAGTTCAAATTTTCGTCACTTTTTTTGTGAGTTCATTTTGTCAGAATCCAATTTTTTTCAAAATTATACTTACATACGCATTTTTTCCAAGTTTTTTCAACTCAAATTGAAAAGACATCATGACGTATTTTCATTTCGAGCTAAAAGAATTGGAAAAAATTATGTATGGATGAATGTACCTAAGTATAGGAAATTTGAAAAAAATTCAAACTTGTCAAAAGTTTAAAGAAAATTTTCACTTGGTTTCTTAAATGAATTTAGGAAATCAGAGAACTTGGACAAAAATTAAAGAAAATTTATTTATTTATTTATTTTGATTACCTTTACTGACTTCAATCTTTTCCTTTTTAGATTATTTCGTTATTTTCTTTAGTAAATTTGAACTTTGAAAAAACAAGTGCCTCACACGAAACGAAATTATCTTTCCTTTGAGCATAAATATTCGCGTCTTCCAAGTTCTAAGTTCTAATCTAAACTACTTATTCCGGGAACCCTCTTATCAGGTCCTCTGGACCTCGCTTGTTTTTTTTTAAATTGGATTAATTTTTTTTTGTAAATTATGATATTAAATTATTGATTGCTTATTCTTCACTAATTTACGAGTATGTAAATATTATTAATTTAATATTTATATCTTAGAATAAATTGATGTGTAATTTTTTACTTTAATTTTCCATTGCTTTAAAGCGTACTTGTAACAAAAGAGAGAGAGAAAAATACATTTTATAAATTAATTTTCCGCCAATTTCGGCACCGAGATGTTAGACTGAAATGTTGACGCGGGACAATTTAGCCGGCAAAATGAAAAAAGTAAATAAGAAGGAAACGTGTAAGGAGATGAAATCAATCTCAATGCCATTCATCATTCTTAAAATAAAACAAAGGTCGAGGTCGCATTATTCTCGAAAGAGTGAACTCGGGATTTCAACCTGACAATCTAATATTTCAATTTTAAATGAGACTTGTTTCGTCGACGCAAAAAAATGGCAAACAAAAATCAGCTATTAGATTTAAAGCTTGAGGATTCTGAAACCGCTGTGGAATAATTTTAATTGTATAGGTATCGCGTAAAACTGTAATATTTCGCATAGATAATTGGTCACTGAGAAGGGAAGCTTTCGAGCATACAATTCTACCTTTTAATTGCAAAACTATTAATTTTACGTACTGTGAGCCGGCGATTTCTTCACTTGTGCTTGTCCAGTTTCGAGTCACGTGGCGATACGATATTCATCATGTACTCGTAAGAGGAAAATATTGAAATTCCGCTGAGGATTATTTATTAGCGTTAATGACTGGGATTATCGAATCCAGCGTATTGAAAATTTCGTCGCAAACTCTGAAAAGTAAAAAATTCCGTGACGAGAATGTTACAAGCGATAAATTCGACCGGTTACGAAATCATTTCGGCGAATAGATATCGAATTGCAAAAGCCATCGTGTTCGCTATCTTGAGAAACTTGTACTGAAGACGAGAAAAATCGCGTTCCAAAGAAAGTGTATCAGCGTGATTTTTCCCGACGGACTATGCGTAGTTTGTATTACAGTATCTGTGTGAAAGGGTGAGGAAGTGGAACAAAGGGATGTGAGTAAAGATTCGTACAATATTGCGTTGAGGTTGATTCGAGTGCGTCGTCGTGTACTCAAGACACTATTCATCGGGCGTTCTTAAACGAATGTCGAAGTTGGGGTTTTTTTGCGAGACGGTATGGCGATGGGAAATGTGGTGTGGGGCAGACACGGCGGTCGTATTATGGTGATGTCTATTTCAAGGCGCGACGGATGTGTAAAAAGTAGGTATATTTATGTGGGCCTCCGGTTTAACGTACTGGAATCTGGTAAAAAATATGCTAGAATATAGAGATAAATGAAGATCGTGACGTATTACGAATTTGTCGCTTGGGTACTCGTCACCGCCGACTATGAATTTATTTTTTCAAAAAATAATTTACGTTTATTTTGTGGAATTATTGGAAAATGAGGAGAGTTTTTTCCAAAACACACGAAGTTCAGGATTGGAATTTTTACAGAAATGGCTAAAAAAAATTACACGAATTTGTTTCAGATTAAATGCTTTTAAATCACGGATAAAGGGTGCCGGCGGTTAAGTTCTGCCCCCCGAGCTAAAATTCGAAACTAACCGATGGAAGTTGGTTCTTATGGTTTGAAAACCTTGTGGAAAAATTTTTGTCCCCCAAGCCCTCTCCTATTCTTAGTTATGGGCCAAAACGTTATTTTTTTCAGCCTTTTTATCAAGTATTTTTATTTTCGCGGGTTTTCAATCAAATTTTTTCAAACTTGCGGTGGGTGGTACACTGTACTGAGGGGTATTAGTTGATGGTTTGAAAAAAATTTTCGATTATTTTTTCTAGCTGAAACTCGTGTTTGAAAACTTCAAATCGAGTTTTCTACATAATGGTTCAGAGGTGCAATTCTGAAAAAAATATATTTCATGTACCTAGTCCCTATGTATAACGTGATATTTTTTTCAGAATTTTCCACGTGGTAGAACATCTTGAAAAATGCGAAAAATCATTTTTCCACAACGTTTTTCACTCATGAAGTGGTAATTTTTGGTCGACATTTTTTGTAATGTAATTATATGTACCCTAGGGTGGCCCTTATTTATACTTGGTGGAAAAAAAATGTTGGAATTGTTTTCGGGACCCCCCCCTAGTTTGGTGCCACTACATGAGAAAATGACTTACAAAAAATTTCAGCCCAATCGATGCATGTTAACCCGTCCCTCAAAGCCCATTTTGAAAAATTGATGGAGCGCGCCCGAGCTGAAAATATTCCACTACGGCCACGCGGAAACGAAACGCTAAAAATACCCCTAGTGACCCGGCGACTTAAAATTCACGCCAAAGGCATGGAAATGAAGATAGAATGTTCTGGTTTGCGGCATTCGATTCGTTATAAAATTTGGAATCGGAAAAGCTAATTTTCAATTTTTTGCGCCCCCGGGAGGAAAAGCGCTAGGGGTTTACAAAGTGCGACTGAACAGAAAAAATCAAATTATTTGATAAAAATTTTTCAAACACATTTTTCGAGGGGAAAGAATGAAAATTTAATTCTAGGGGTTATTCAGAGCATCCGAACCCAGTTTTGGGGTCATTTTGACTTCGAACTACCACTAGTACCCAAAGTGAGGGGGGGGGGGGGAGATGAAAAAATATTTCGAAAAATTGAGTGTGGTATCAAAATCCATATTTTTTACTCGCGAAATCCGCCTCCGATTTTACTTTATCAAAACCCCAAAAATGGGCTCATTGGGGGGGGGGGGGCGCAGGGAAACACCAAAATAAAAACTTTTCATAAGAATCGAGCGTGGTATCAAAATTCACGTTTTTTTTTCTACCCAGAGAGTTAGTTTCTGATGTTACTTTATCAAATGCCCCAAAATGGGCCCATTGGGGAGGTGTCAGAGAAAGGCCAAATCAAAAACTTTTCATAAGAATCGAGTGTGGTATCAAAATTCACGTTTTTACTCAGAGAATCCGTTTCCGATTTTACTTTCATCAAAATCCCCAAAACAGGCCCATTGGGGAGGTGTTGAGGAGGACCCAAATTGAAAATTTTACATAAATATGAAGTGGGGTGTCGAAATAAAAGGTGAATTTTGATACCACACTCGATTCTTATGAAAAGTTTTCAATTTGGCCTTTCCCTGACACCTCCCCAATGGGCCTGTTTTGGGGATTTTGATGAAAGTAAAATCGGAAACGGATTCTCTGAGTAAAAACGTGATTTTTGATACCACACTCGATTCTTATGAAAAGTTTTTGATTTGGCCTTTCTCTGACACCTCCCCAATGGGCCCATTTTGGGGCATTTGATAAAGTAACATCAGATACTAACTCTCTGGGTAGAAAAAAAAACGTGAATTTTGATACCACACTCGATTCATATGAAAAGTTTTCGACTTGGCCTTTCCCTGACACCTCCCCAATGGGCCCAATGCCCATTTTGGGGGTTCTGATGAAGAAATATCGGAAACTAACTCACTGGGTAAAAACAACGTGAAGTTTGATACTACACTCGAAAAAGTTTTTATTTTAGTGTTTCCCTGTCCCCCCCCCCCCAATGAGCCCATTTTTGGGGTTTTGATAAAGTAAAATCGGAGGCGGATTTCGCGAGTAAAAAATATGGATTTTGATACCACACTCAATTTTTCGAAATATTTTTTCATCTCCCCCCCCCCTCACTTTGGGTACTAGTGGTAGTTCGAAGTCAAAATGACCCCAAAACTGGGTTCGGATGCTCTGAATAACCCCTAGAATTAAATTTTCATTCTTTCCTCTCGAAAAATGTGTTTGAAAAATTTTTATCAAATAATTTGATTTTTTCTGTTCAGTCGCACTTTGTAAACCCCTAGCGCTTTTCCTCCCGGGTGCGCAAAAAAATTGAAAATTAGCTTTTCCGATTCCAAATTTTATAACGAATCGAATGCCGCAAACCAGAACATTCTATCTTCATTTCCATGCCTTTGGCGTGAATTTTAAGTCGCCGGGTCACTAGGGGTATTTTTAGCGTTTCGTTTCCGCGTGGCCGTAGTGGAATATTTTCAGCTCGGGCGCGCTCCATCAATTTTTCAAAATGGGCTTTGAGGGACGGGTTAACATGCATCGATTGTTCTGAAATTTTTTGTACGTCATTTTCTCATGTAGTGGCACCAAACTAGGGGGGGTCCCGAAAACAATTCCAACTTTTTTTTTAAGGGCCACCCTAATGTACCCTGAAATACGTATTTATACACCACGTTTCCGATTTCCACTTCATTTCATTCCTTTTTTGCGATTTTTGTAATTTCAAATTCGTGTTCAGCAGCTCAAACTACTTGCATATACCCTATTTATACGATCAAATCACCCAAATTATGTAAATTGGTGGTGTTATTACCCACTTGACCCCCCCACCCCTCCCTTTCTATGTGCCCACCCCATCATACCCATTTTTTTTTATTTACTATTTAGCAGTGGCAATATGATTGAGGGGTGAGGTAGGATGGTCTCGAACGAGGGGGAGAGGGTCAAGATACCTTTTTGAACCTATTCCCCCTCCTACGAGTTCATACTACCTCACCCCTCAATCATATTGCCACTGCTAAATAAAAACAAAAATGGGTGTGGTGGGGGAAGAGGGGGGGGGGTCAAGTGGGTATAATACGACCAATTTACATAATACTATATTTTCATATCCAAAACATACACTTTAGTCCGATTTTATACCTATTATCACGTATTTAAATGATGATATTTTTCCCATAACCCCCTTTTTCAGGACTCTCTATCTCCTCTGCTCATCGTTGTACAAAAAAATTTTCCCACAAAAAATGTTGGAAATTGACTGTAGAACAAAAAAGTACTGAACTATTTTTGCCACAAAATTAATTCCAAAGGAGATAGATGCGAAACCCCGTTTTTTAGGAGGGTGGAACCCCATAAAAAATTGAAATTAGCAAGATGTGTGGGGGGGGGGGTAACTTTTAGGGGTTACTCAGGGGACCTCTCTCGACAGTTTTCCGCAATAAAAGCTTTGCTGGCCAGAAATGTTGTTTTTTGTCTAATTTGCTTACACTAATTAAAATGTGATGTAAATCCGCTACAAATCCATAACTTTAAACCAAAAGAAAAGTTTTTTGTCCATTAAAAAATTCAAATTGATTTTTTCGAAAAATTTTTGCAGCGATGTTGTCATCTGAAGTTTTTTGAAAATTGTGTGGTCAAAATGCAGTTGGCAGCTTGCTATAAGAATTTTTTGAAAGATTTCGTCAAGAATTGTTCAATGTGATCAAACAAAAATTTTTGCCTAATTTTGAGTTTTTTTTGAGTGAGTAATTAAAGTTTGATAAAAATCAAAAATGTTATAAAATTCGCGATTTTCCGCTTTTCAACCCTCTTTGGAGAGCAACGAGTGGTATCCAGTTTCGAGGTTAATGGGTTAGCAGGGTGTCTACCAGTTGCAAAAGTTACGAAAGTCGCGAAAGTGTCGCAAAATTGACCCAAAATTCATCAAAAGTCGCGAATTTTTCCGAAATTACTTGAATTTTTTTCGCCTTGTACAAAACAGAAAAAGTAGAGAAGTTTTACCTTTTTGAACATTTTTTCCAAAAATTTTTACAACCCATTCTTAAATTATAAACCTTCTTCCCTTCTATTTCAATATTTTGAAGCGGAAAAAATATGTTCTTGTGGGAGACTTGGTAACGATCTCGATTAGGATTTTCAAAGAGAGTATCGTGTCAATTCTCGGAAAAATCTAAAAAAATCGGAGAATTTTGAATTTTCAGTGGGATGTTTTAAAAATTCAGAGGGAGAAATCATTTGAAAATATGTGTCTTTTTTGTTTTTTAAAATAAATTCTTCAAAATAAAAATTTCGCCCTCGCTTCGCTCGGGTCAAATAATCACATCATTGTATTGGTAATCTGCTAATGTTGCAGACTGCACGTGAATTTATTTCTCAATTTTAGGGTCAAAAATCCGCGAAATTTGTATCAGCCCGTGTCATGCCAGTTTTTCACTGTGTTAAAAATAACTTATTAGGTAAACTCTCAATAAACATATAAAAATTTTATCCTTTCTAACATGATTTTTCGTAAAAATTTTCACCCTCACTTCGCTTGGTCAGTAACTATTCATCTTCTTTAACATAACATGACTCACTTTTGGGTCATTCCACGTCAGTTCGTACGCAAAATGGGGAGGGGGGTCGGCGATTTCTTTTCCTTTTTTTATGTGGGTAGACCTCGATGAGAGATGACGAATGCCGCAAACCGCAGCTCTTAAAGTCTCTTTGAAAGGCTGTCACGAGCATTCAAAGTTTTGAGGTAAAGTTGGATATGGTAAATTTGGGGCGTGGATAACTCGAAAACCATGATGGGTTGAAAGTTGAAACTTTTCCTAATATAAGGGTAAGGTGCCCCATTATCGCCTAGTGCCCAATGTCGACCACCTCGTCTATCTCCGGCGCTATGGGCGACAGAGAGCCGAATTTTTTTTTTTCATATTCTTCATCGAAAATCCGGAAAAATAAGACCACTCCGACATCCTGAAAGCCAAAACTCGCGGAGAAAAATAGAAAAGAAGAAGTTGGAAGGCCAAAAACTTTTTTTAGCAATTGCTTCCACGCCTTGGAATTTTTTCTTAAAATTATCGAATTAAATATTTCTAGTGTTTTTGTGATTGAGAAAGTTCAAAGTTTCTGATGTAATCATCGCATTTTAATAATTGAGGGGCTTGGTTCCAAAACTCACTTTTGCCATCAAGGTACATTTTGAGAAAACCACGAAAAACGATTACGCAGTGCGCGTTTTATGTTTCGATGCCAGTTATGGTCTAGATTGATGAAGTTGGTGTATATGAAGAGGCTTATGTAAAAAAAAAACAAAAGTAGTCCGCCATTGTGCTTTAAAGTTACAATTACCTATGGCAAAAGTGAGTTTTGATTCCAACTCATGATTTTTGCAAATTTTCATTACATTACGACGTTGAAAATTGATTTTAATGACCTAAGAACAACGTTTGACCCTAGATGGATAGTGATGGGTTCTGTAGAAAGGGACCTAGGGGGATTTTTTTTGTACTACAACACAGTCCAGTACCAAAACCGCAAAAATAAAAATTGAAAAAAAATCCCCTAGGTCCCTTTCTACAGAACCATCACTAAATCTTTGAATCTAAACGCAAACTCAACATATTACGCGCTTCTAAAATGGCTTTTCCTCTTTGTTGGCATCAAAACTCACTTTTGCCAATGGCAAAAGTGAGTTTTGGAACTGAAGTCGCTTTTCGTTCGCGGATTCTCGCGGAATCGAGACACTAACGTGAAAACGGAGATCGTAGGGTTGTAGAGCATGAAAAACTGAATCAGAATCCGCAAAAAAAACGAAATCGATTTTTTTGGCAAAAGTGAGTTTTGGAACCAAGCCCCTCAATTACAACTTTAAGTAAAAAAGAAATTCACTCAAAGTTCATTTTTAGGGTGTGTCCCTTTATCGACCACCTATAATCTAATGTAATTTGTTGTTTTTAAGTGATTTCGTTTTTTTCAATTTTCTCGAATTTTGGTTGTAGGGTTGTCATTTTGGTCTCAAATTGTTCATCTGTGAAAGAGAAACACAAAAAAAATATTTTCCGGTAGATTCCGTTCATAGCGGACAAAATCAGTGGGTGGTCGATATTGGGAACCCAAAATTTCGACCTTGCGTTTTGACATGTTTCAGAAAAAAATTCCTAAAAAATACTAAATTTTAACGGATGGCCCCGGGGCTTTCCACAATTGTAGGGGAAGGATGTAGGTATCCATTAAGCCATCAATGACATTTCCAGCCCTTAAACTTTTGAAATAGTGAGACTTCAAAAAAAAGTGGGCGATAATGGGGCACCTTACCCTTATAAGGCATTTGAAAAGCTTTTTGACGATTTTTTGAAAATCAGTGTTGCCACTTTTTTTAACACGAAAAATGGGCTGTAAAAGTTGAAAAATGGTGTTTCCCTATGATGTCAATCGCCAAAAATTCTGAAAAAAATCTGTAAAGTACAACTTTACATGCAGATTAATATATTAAAAAATTGAGGTGACGTTATTTCGTATTTTCGAGAAGAAAATTCCAAAGATTAGAAGAAAATACAATTTTTTTTTCGAAGGTCAAAATTGTGTCAATTGATTTTTTTTTTTTTTGTTAATTTTACACCATATTCAAAAAAAGTCTGTAAACGGATTTTAACTCCATTCAACACGTATAATTTCAGTGATTTTCAGAAAAATTCAAGTTATGATATATCACGAAAAAGCTGAAGAAATTCTCTTCAAAGTGAGACAGAAAACGATTAAAGGAGAAATTTTAAAGATTTTTTCAAAAAATGTAGAAACTAAAATCACACCTTTTTATGTGGGTGACTGAGTTTGTTAGCTGGTAGCATTACCGAAAAGTGCTAAAAAAAAACAGGTTTTTTTTTTCGAAAATGATCCCTCTTTTAGACCGCCTAGCTCCGTCCTTTTTTGAGCTACGGCAGGAACTCAAATTTTTTCGAAAGTTTCCCATTCAAAGTAAACTACCTCGCCAATTTTCGTCAAATTTCAGGATGTTTTTTTTCTATATCCACCCTAATACTTTAACCAGGTTAATTTTTACTTTTTTGTACTTAGGAATACCTACCATTTTTTATTTTGAAATAACGTGAAAATATGACTTGAAAAATGTGAGTAAATTATTGTGCGTGAGCGCGCGGGAAAGATAGAGTTGAAAATCAACGTTTTAAATTTTTTAAAAATGAAATTCGATTTTTTTATGCTAGAAAAAAGCTAGAATAATGACTACAGAGACCAAAAAAAACGTCGACTGCCTACAAATACGAGTATGTAGATGTCGAAATGGTTGCTCTCGAACGAAAGATGACAAAGGTTCTTTTGGGTTTTTTTTATTCATTTTAATTATGGTTCGTTGAAGCGTGGATCGGAGAAATTGACTTTGTAATTATGTTTTTGTTGAGTACTTTTGTCGCGGTATATTGTTGTAAAAAATGCAAATGAAACGGTATCGATTGAATTCCCTACGTATATTTTTATACCGAACGCCTACGAACCAGTTGGGTCTTTGTAAATGGCTTGAAAACGAAAGGCGAAAAAATCGACGTTTCTTGCTAATTTTAAAGTATTATTTTTAGTATCGTCTGATCGAGTGAAAATTTACGATCAAAAAAATTGTACATGGGTTTACAATGAGCTTTATTACGAATACATAATTAAATGAACATTTCGTCTGGTCTGGCCTATCGATAAACTGGACGAAAACGTTATCCACATGTAAACAAATCATATTTTCAATTCCAATATATTCGCATTGTATTTTAAAATAAATTCACACGTACGAATAATACAAAGATGAAGCAACTGGCTGATTCGATATTATTATAAACGTATTTCGTGTACAAGTTTTCAGCGCATATGTGCGTAGAATATCTCAAAGATATAAATCATGGGGGGGGGAGGGCTATGCGGTAGCAGATTACATGAATAACCATGGGGTATTTGCGGGAACAAAAATTTAATAAAAAAGGTTCGATAATACAGAGATACCGAAAAGTATTTTTTCGCCAGCGACGTATTATCTTGAACAAGAATGTGTCACAAGTGATTGGACTCTGGAGTTGATTTTTTCCCTTTCGAAGTTTTTATTTATTTAACGATATGAAAAATATCGTTCATTGGAGGGCGGTACGGAATTTGATTCGATGGAAACTCCGCGAATTTGAAAGTTTTATCGTCGAGTGTTTGCTTACTCATGGATGTTTTTTCATTTTTATTTTCATCAAGCGGTGAAATTTTTCGAAATTGATGGTACATTTTGCCATAATTATATTTGCATGTGGCGGAAGACTTGAACTTTGCTGTTGACAGAACATACTTCAGAAATCGTTCAACTGAATTTTTTTATTTTTTCAAAAAAAAAAAAATGAATCAGTCATTTGAACGAATTCTAAGAATATCGTTCCTAACGAATCGTTGGTCAACAATTCACCCGCAATGATTATTTCGATCGTTTGCGAAACAATTAATTTGCTAAACATGATCTTCTGTTTGATTTGTTCTCGACGTATAATAAGTTGAGATCTGGAGTCGTTCGCGAACGATTTGATAATTTCACACTTTTGTGAGGTCAGGTTATAATTCCAAGTTCGTGAATGATTCATACCGAATGGCTGGAAGAAGAGTTTTGAAAATATGATTTATTTGAATTTTAGGGAAGATTCAATTGTCCGGTGTCTACTGGCAAGAAAACCAAGAAAAACTAGAAAATAAAAATTTTACCTCTCGGTTCACTCGGGCAGTAACTATATCTCTTTTTTACCATAAAATAACTCACTTTTAGAAAATTTTTGTGAAAAATTGTATTTTTTTAAAATTAAAGACGTATTATCTTCCGTGTATACAAGTTTTTCTGTAATAAATTTGATCTCGTTGTGGGGGGGAGGGGTAAATTGAGAGGTAGATACTAGATGCCTTAGAAAAATTCGCGAAAGGCTCTCTGGTGCAATAGGGGGGGGGGGCATTTGGCTTGAAGTGGAACTTTGTAAAAATTCTTATGCCATTCGATTGGTATTGGTAGAAGATGATTTTAGAGCGCATGAGCGAATTTTTATCTCACCCCTGGGGGGCTGGGGCCCAAAATACGCGATTTTAAAGCTAAAAACTTCTAAAAATCCTCTCTCCGCGAGTTTTCAACCGATTTTTTTCAAACTTGGCGCATAGGTAGAGGTACTATAGGGGAGTGCTCTGAAATTTTTTCAGATTTTTTCGACCACTTTAATGACCTTGAATTTGACTTTGAAAATTTCAAATCGCCCTGGGGAGCACAGCTTTGGTGCTGTCTCAAAAAATTTTTCAAATTAAAATTTCCCAATGTATTTTACGCTCCTGAGAATTTTTTCAGATTTTTTCAAGTGGTGGAAAGTGGTCAAACATTCAAAAAACTGGTGTAATTCATCATTTTTGTTACTTAAAATAATTGTTTTTCATCAATTTTTCATTTTTTATAGTTTCCTGCTAAAAATATTATTATTTACTCGCCGTGTCCCATTTCGACCTTTATTCATTAATTTCTTACGACTATGATGTTTTGAGCGAATTTAATGCTTACACCATTGCAGTAGTCCAATGTAGTTCCTGCGGTTAGCTCAGGCATACTGCACTATTTGAACCCGAGTTGAAACGTGATTTTTATATTAGTGTGTGACCCATAAGGAAATTTTTAAGAAGAAAAGTCATTAAAAATTTATCTTATGGAGTGAGCGTGGGGGAGTAGCTCTATGCGACGCAGCTGCAGGAGTTGAGTTAATTTCTTCTTGAGGAACTTTCTACTTTAAGAAACCTTGGTCGGCTTTCGATGAAAATCGCAATTTCGTGTAGTTTTGAAAAAATCAATGGTTCCAGGTATTTGATTGAGAAAATGAGAAATTGCGAATTCGAGTCGATTTTAACGAAAATCTGCTGTTTTTCGCCACCAAAATTCGACAATCAAGAAGGTATTTCACTTGATTTCACTTTCTATTTGGAAACCAATAACAAATTCAAATTCAGAAGATTTGGATTCTATTACGAACTGGTTTCAAATTCTAATGAAAACAATCGCAATTTTACCTGTTTTTTCGCAAAATCGGCCATTTTTCGCGACACAAATTGTACGATTAAGCCAGTTCTACGCTTTTGATCGGAAAACTAATCGCAGATTGGAGTACAAGAGGGTCGAATTGTATGAAAATGTCACCAAACTTATCCCGACCCTTTTTTGTGGAAAAATCGGGGTTAACCCTCTCCTATAACTCCCCCACGCTCACCCCATAAGAGAAATTTTTAATGACTTTACTTCTTAAAAATTTCCTTATGGGTCACACACTAATATAAAAATCACGTTTCAACTCGGGTTCAAATAGTGCAGTATGCCTGAGCTAGGGCGATTTGAAATTTTCAAAGTCAAATTCAAGGTCATTAAAGTGGTCGAAAAAATCTGAAAAAATTTCAGAGCACTCCCCTATAGTACCTCTACCTATGCACCAAGTTTGAAAAAAATCGGTTGAAAACTCGCGGAGAGAGAATTTTTAGAAGTTTTTAGCTTCAAAATCGCGTATTTTGGGCCCCAGCCCCCCCAGGGGTGAGATAAAAATTCGCTCATGCGCTCTAAAATCATCTTCTACCAATACCAATCGAATGGCATAAGAATTTTTACAAAGTTCCACTTGAGGCCAAATGGCCTCCTATTGCACCAGAGCCTTCGATTCTGAAAAATCGGTAGACTCCCTGTTTACTGAGATATTTTAGAGGTTGGAGGAGGTTCCAATCCAAACATGAGAGGTTCTCATAGGATGTTAATTTTCTTTTTTAGCACCTTATACTTTAAATTATATAAATATGGATACATATTGTTCAGTTTTTTACTTGTCGTAGCATACAAATTATTCCTTTTCCTTGATGATGTTTTTATTGAAAAAACTCCCCCTCCCCTGAGCGAAATCGAAAGACACAACTTGATTTTTGGTTCGAGTAGATGTCGAATGGACGGTTAGCGTACACGGTATTCTCAGTTGAAACCCAAGACCCAACACGTTCTTAAAACACAGCACGCGGGAGCACTGTACTTTCCCCCTGAGTACCGTGGGAAATTGACATGAACGTTCGGGCTCTGCACGACGGGTGGTCAGTTTTTATTTTTTTTGACTATGTTGCACCAACTCAAACTCATTGAAACTTACCTATGTACCTAGTATAATCAACACTAAATAACACATTTTCTTTTTAAAAAATGGCGACTATACCTCTGAAACTTCTTTTTTTCAAAGTTTTTAAAACGTCAACTCGACGAAAAGTGGATTAGGTTACGTAAGCGTAACACTTCTCATATTTTTACCTCTCCTCCCCCTCCACCCCGATCGTAAGACTTATCCATGTCAGGAAAGCGGGATATGTTTTAAAAAAACTGAAATATATTTAAAAAAGAGAGAAAATTGGAAAAACGATTTCAAAAATTTGAAAAAAAAATGTATTCAAGCTATATTTTATTTAATAAAAAAGATGAATTATTAAAATTATTTGAAGTGTAGTGACATTTTGAAAAAAAGTTGATAACGTTTTTTCGAGTTCATTGTTTCATTTAGTATGTAATAAATTGAAACGATAATGAATACTTAGATCGAGCGTTACTTAAGCATAATTCCATCCTGTAGGCAGAGATTCCCAAAATTCGAATCGATCTTTGAGTAATTTGTTTTCCATAACCACCGAATCGTTTTTAATGTGTAAATACTCTATATCATTGGTTTCCACTGGGTTCCATATTTTTTCTCCGGAAATTCCATTAGGATCACTGAAATGAAAATTAATTACCGTAGGTACTCGTTAACTCGTTGATGAGATGGTTAATTTATTGCTGCATCCAAAGTAATATCTGAAGCCTTGAATTTTTTGCTCATTTGCATATCAACAAAAATCAATGATCTTGATAGTCAATTTTATCAAATCAATTGTTCATTAGGTCAAACAGACCATTTGTATATTAATCGATTCAAGCATCGCAAACCAGTTTACTGTGGTTTTGTGAAAAATAAAAATGATCTCTTTTCGGAAGAATAAACTACCCATCGGTGCCGAACAGGAAAAAAAAAGAAACAAAAAAGAATTGATTTTCAATTCTCTGCCATTTTTTGGAACTTTTTCTCATTTCGTTAATTCGGTCTATTTACGTACACTTTGAAAAAAAAACTTCAACACAATAATGATAGAATATTAAAAATCGTTCATTTTTTCGAAACAAGGAAAATTATTTTTAAATACTTAGGTACCTATACCTAACTACCTATTATGTATTTTACATGAATTAAAAATCACTGAACCAATTTCAAAAATGAATGTTTCATCAGGGTGTCCATTTTCTGGAAAACTGGAAAAGTCAGGAAATTTTGGAATTTTCTCTGGAATTTTTTTAAAATTCAAAAAGAGATACTTTAATCATCTAGAAAAACGTTTCTTTGCTTATTTCATTTCAAATTTTTCGAAAAATTTCGCCCTCGCTCCGCTCGGGCCAAATTATTACATCTTTTATCTAATTTTTTTATTCATCATTTTTTGTTGACCGTAATGTTCAGTAAAATTGATATTTAAATGCATGTAGGTATGAATTAGATGTTCTTGACCACGATGTTGTTAATAAATGGAGGGAATGGAACAGAATTCGAAATTATTGGCCATGTTTTGGAAAATCCGAATGAGAAAAAAGTGGCGAATTTTCATCTTTTGAAGATTTTTTTTTAGCAAAAATTTTCGCCCTTGCTTCGCTCGGGCTCAACACGTTTATAGGCGAATTTATAAATTTGAGGCATGTGTTTTTCTTTTTTGGAAGAGGGAAGAGCGGTAGGCAATAAAATGTGAAGAAATGTTTGAATTTTTAGCCTGGAGAAATTCGAATTTTCATTTGTTTTATTTGGTAGACAGTTTAGACACCCTGGCATAATTTGTTTCATTTTTCAAAATTTTATAATTTTGCCTTGAATGTTTAGTTTTTCCTTTTTATTTGAAATTTTTTCTGTCATACATTCAAATTTTCAAATTCTTGTGTTGAGGGGGAGTTGGGTGGGTTCAAAAATTTTTAGAATTGAATTTGAATCTTTTTTTAGCGCGAAGAAAAACATTCAAAACCCACGTAAAAGTACCTATCTGATAGAAATCAGAACCATTTTAATCTGCGATTTTGCAGGCCAAATTGAAACTTCCTCGATATTTAAAAAGAAAATATTTTGCGATTAATTTCAAATTTTATAAAAGGGAGCAGAAAGTTTTGCGCTTCCTTCCAGGACTCTTAACCACTGAAACTCTATCGCGCTATCCTCCATTCAGCAAAAATTAGGAAATTCCCAGACGTATTATATTGGTTAAAAATATGAAACCGAGTATACTTAATCCAGAGATGGGGCGATTCGAATCGCCAAAAAGAATCGCGAAAGTCGTGAAGAATCCGATTCGAATCCGATTTCCGAGTTAGATTCTCTATCTCAAGCGATTCGCAGTTTTGGGAATCGGATTCGCAGAATCGTTAAGTCGAGATTCACTGCGATTCCGATTCTTTAGTCTACTTTCTTTTTTGAATTTATTGTTCTCCTTTCCCTTGGAAACTTTTTTCCATGACTTGTATGAGCAGTGAACGATAATTTTGCGAACGATGAAGGATACTGATCCTCTATACAAATCTTCGCCTTCACTCCAAAAATTCCAATTTATGGTTACATTTCTATTTCTCAAATATTTTCATCGTTAAAATTTTATTTTTTATTCCAATTTCTTAACTTTATAGATTTCACTGATTCGAGTTAAAAAGAAAATATGAAAAATATGAAGTTGAAAACTTCTTAGAAAAATTCAAAGTAATTTTATAGTTTGAAAGAAATTGTAAAAAATGTGAATTTGAAACAAATTTTAAGAAATCCACTTAGTATAGTAGGTGGGTAGAGGTATTTAACTATTTACTGAAATTTTTCCAACTGTAAAATTTTATTAATCCAAATTTTCTCAAAATTTTTCCAACTTGGGATTTATTAAACGTTTTTTCAAATTCATATTTAAAAAAAATTATTCTAATTCGAAATTATTTTCGAATATTTTAAAATTTTTTCAATTTTTTTCAAGTTTGAAGTTTTTAAAATAGTTTTCAACTTCATTTTTTCTAAATTTTCTTCTGACTAAATAATTAGCCAGAAGTTTAAAAAATGTTGAATTAAAAATTAATTAATAAAATCAGAATTGGAAAAAGGGTACCGGTGCCGCAGTCAAGATTGGCGAACCGTCCCCAAACTGAAATTCGAAATTAATCGGCGGAATTTTGTTCTTAGGGTCTGAAAACCACGTGGTGCAAATTTTGGCACCCTACCCCTCTCCTAGCCCTAGTTATAGTGCAAAACGTTACTTTTTTCAGCCTTTCCAGTTTTCAAACGCGATTTTCGGCAAGAAAAAATCATCAAAATTTTTTTTTCAAACCACCCATTAACACCCCTCAATATAGTGTACAACTCGCGAAAATTTGAAAAAATTTGGTTGAAAACTCGTGCGGAAATGAAAAATTTTAATGGAAAGGCTGAAAAAAGTAACGTTTTGCATCATAACTAGGGCCAGGAGAGGGGTAGGGGGCCAAAATTTTCACCACGTGGTTTTCAGACCCTAAAAACTAAATTCCACTGATTATAGATTCGAATTTCAGCTCGAGGGCAGATTCGCCTATCTTAACCGCCGGTACCCTTTCGTGAAAACTGAAATTTAAAGAAACCACACTCACCCAACACTGGCAAAATTAATCCAAAATTTCAACATAGCTTCCGAAATTTTCTTATCTTCGGGTCTCCATTGAGCCTCATGATATTCACTACGGAACAAAAACAGCAGCTCTTCAGCGTGGCAAATACCTGATTGAAAAAAAAATCGTTACAATTTCTCAGCTTTTAAAATCGGACCAGATTTTTAATTTTATTTTTTTATGTTGGTGATTACCGAGATCTATTGTTATATTCGCCAACATCGTTAACAATGAGTCATACGGTGCTTTGTGATCATATAAATATACATATTGCTGTGCATGATTCAATTGGACGGTTTTCATTGCGGGATACAAAAAAGTCGAATCTGTCATCATCTGCGAAAATAAAGACGTAGATAATGCCTTATATACCTATTCGTGATGATTTATTAGTGATAAAAATCAAATATGAAAATATCATAGTATTACGTTGACAAACTCCATTGCTGTACTTTTCCCTATATCATTTTGGGCAAAATAATAATTAATGATTGCCTGTGTGATGTTATCCATTTTATCGGGTTCGGCTGTGTAAATGTATTCGTTTATCAATGGTAGGAAACGGTATCTATCTGTATTTGCGATTTTTGCCAACGATTCTCCGTTCCTTAAATACTCTATGAATAAAGAAAAATGTCATCGGTGTTATTGTTGAAAATATACAGGGTGTCCCGTCTCAATATGGACACCCTTCAACCAGTAGTAGTGCAACACATACTGAGTCGATGTAAGTAGGTTTGCCTACCATTGGGATTGAAGGGGCAGAGTTATGCACATCGAAAATTTTTTCTTTTTGAATTTTGCTTGGCATTTTCAACGGTGCGCTATTCAACAACCAAGATAGGTAGGAGGTTGCGCTTTGCGGCAACGTGTAGCTCACTTTCTCTAGAATTTTTCTATGCGATTGATAATTTTTGTAGGTGAACTAGGGTGGGTGTACCGCACCAAATATTTAAAAAAATCGTGTCAAAAAGTTGATGATTTTTTAAAAATTTGGTAATTACTAAAAAAGTTTCCCTCTTCTACTACCATTATTATTAGTGTTTCTGGAAGAAAAAACTTCGATCTTTCCAATGGCGCTAACCCCACTCTTCTATCATGCTCCAATCAAAAGTTACGAGCGTCTAATTTGAATAAAAACACAAGAAAAACTTCATTTTTTTGATTTTTCAAATTTCAAAAATCTATATCTTTGTGGCAAAATGAGATAGGCTGATGGGGTTTGCAGCATTGAACTAACCAAGCTTCATACTACACATTGTAGGAATGATATTTTTCAATTTTACAAATAAAAAAATTTTTGCCAAAATTTTTTCCAATTTTTTTCTGATAAAAATTTTTTTTAATGTAAAATTTGAAAATCCTATCAATATTTTGTGCGGTGTAATACTTGGTTAGTTTAATGCTGCAAACCCCATCAGCCCATCTCATTTTGCCACAAAGATATAGATTTTTGAAATTTGAAAAATCAAAAAAATGAAGTTTTTCTTGTGTTTTTATTCAAATTAGACGCTCGTAACTTTTGATTGGAGCATGATAGAAGAGTGGGGTTAGCGCCATTGGAAAGATCGAAGTTTTTTCTTCCAGAAACACTAATAATAATGGTAGTAGAAGAGGGAAACTTTTTTAGTAATTACCAAATTTTTAAAAAATCATCAACTTTTTGACACGATTTTTTCAAATATTTGGTGCGGTACACCCACCCTAGTTCACCTACAAAAATTATCAATCGCATAGAAAAATTCTAGAGAAAGTGGGCTACACGTTGCCGCAAAGCGCAACCTCCTACCTATCTTGGTTGTTGAATAGCGCACCGTTGAAAATGCCAAGCAAAATTCAAAAAGAAAAAATTTTCGATGTGCATAACTCTACCCCTTCAATCCCAATGGTAGGCAAACCTACTTACATCGACTCAGTATGTGTTGCACTACTACTGGTTGAAGGGTGTCCATATTGAGACGGGACACCCTGTATAATGTCTTCAAATCTTCTATAGGGCTGTTGAAAGTACGTCATCCAAGGTCATATTTTATCAAAAAGTAATGAACCGGTGGTGGGGGAAAAACATACATTTTGTACGTTTATACGGAATTTTCATGAATTTATCAACTTTATTGCTAAAAAAATGAAGTTTTGTGACAATTGTGAAAATAATAAGATTTGTAGCTATAAAAAAAATACTTTGAAAATTTAAAATTTTCCCACAAGTTCAATTGTGACGTCAGTTTCAACAGCCTTATTGAAGTTGGATTTTTGGAAAGGACAAATTATCCGGTTTTTTTTGTTTTTTTTTTGGATTAATTTTTTAAACTGAATTCCTACTTTTTCCAAACGAATCGATCTCTGTTCCAAACTTCTCTGGAATTTCAATACATATATTTTGAAATTACTGGAAGTAAACTCGAGCAGCTGAAAATTTTATCGCTGTTGATTGAGTTGGGGGGGGGGGGGTTCTAAATATCCAACTTTCTCTATGGAACACGGACGAAGAATTGAAGACATTGATGTATTTGTATTTTTTTATTCCATAATTTTCAAATATCAAACGTACTTATTACTTTGAGGCAACCTTCGCCAGAATTTATTCCAATAATCCACGGAACGTTGGACACATATGCATGTTTGGTGGGTTTTCGTACTAAAAACGGCTCGTTCTTGACTTTTGATTCGATCATAGGTTTAAACAGTATGCTAGGTTCATTATGCCAAACCTAAAAATAGGTCAAGTACACATTTGAATCCAAGGTATTAGTGGAGTAATTTCTCAAAAACATGTTTTACAACCTCTGGAATTTTTTTTTAGGAATTTTGGGGACTAAAGGGTATGTTGGTCAGAAAGATAAGAGAGAGAAGAGGAAAGGAAATCGATAAAAAAAATACAGATATCGAAACTACATATGTTTTTGGATCTCAATTCACAGAATTGGCTAAAAAATGTCTCGAAGAGGTAAAATTTCATTAAAAATTTTGTAAAATTTTTCATCAACGATGTGCATCTTTTTCGAATACTGAAATTTGTTTATGTAGTAACTTCGATTGTCATTGTGGATTGTATAACCCCTCCCTCGAAACTCATAAAAAAAATTATTTTCTCTATTTCTTTTCGTATTCATGTATTTATTTCCGTTTAATATTTACTTTCTGAAGATGACAATGTAATTTGTCGAAACGTCGATCGTTTTCAATTGTTTTTTATACTGTTTTTTAATAAATGAGCAAATTTGTTCGTAGAACTTTTTCTATTTATTTTTGGTTTTCCAATCTTTACCCCTTCTTTTCCGCCTTTCGAGAACCTTTCTGGCTCAAAATTACTTCAGAAATTGATTCCAGTGGTGAAAAAAGTACATTTTGGTGTCAACATCCTCCAAAAAAGTAACGAAAAAAAAATCGATAAAATAGTTAAAAAATTTTAAGTACATATTACTGGAATTACGATTCAATAATTTTGATTTTTAAAGATGAACTTTGGACTCGTGGGATCATTTGAGGGGGAGGGGGCAAGAAGTCTACAAATTAGCTGGAAATGCTTAAATGCGGGGGCCAAATAAAAATTAAACGTCCGCTATTTTGAGGAGTTTTAATCATCCAGATTAAGTACATTGAAAACCAATGAACCTTCAAATTTTGGTTCATGATTTCAGTGACAAAATTTTGAAATACGTAATACATATAAACCGAAAAATTTGGGTTGCGAGATTACAAAAATTGAGGGAGAAGAGATGGAACTTCCAAATTTTTAAAATTTGCTATTAGTCAATTTTTTTCATGATTGAATATAGAAATTTCAAAATTTGATTCGAGTCATTTCTTCCTTTTTGGGTCCAGTTTTAGTTTTCTCGACGAAACGATATCAGAAACCGACTCGAAAAAGAAAACCATTATATTATGTGACCTTGACTAACAAAAGGTTCCTATAGTTCGGAAAAAAAAGATTTTTATTTTTGTTTTTCGATCGATATTATAGAAAAAAGTGGACTCTTTTCAATGACGCAAACCGGAGACTACAGACTTGGTTATTTTTGCTGTAAAATACATTTAAGTTTTTACTAGGAAGTATAATTTTCGAGACATTTTTAAGTTGAACTTTGAACTTTTGACTGAAATATCTCAAAAACTTAGCTTATCTAGAACAGAACTAGGAAGGAAATGTCATGCTCTGCAATTTATGTTCTATGCAGGTTTTTTTCGTAGAATTGTTGCTTTGCTCAGAAAATTGACTTAAAGTGTTAAAAGTTATCAAAAAAAGGAATACAATTCAAATTGTGAAAAATTCTGGATTCAGTCCACACGTATTTCGGATTTTTATCCTTGCACAATAGAGGGCTGGAGCTTAAAAACTCCCGTTTTTCTCCATTTTTAAGTTTTGCCGGGGACGAAAAATTTTTTCCTGCGGGACAAAAAAACCACCCCAACACATACATGGATTCATTCCATACCCATTGAGTCAAAGTTTATGGAAAACGGTCGGCACAATAGGTTGTGGTGAATTTTTGAAGTTGAGAAAACGCATCATTTTCGTTCCCTTTTGTTAAAACTGAATTACTAAAAAAAATTCGGAAACGGGTTACGACCTATCAGAATAGGTTCAAATTTCACGAGCAGTACAAAGATATTAATAGAAATGTAATTTGAGAATTTTTGAATAATTTTGAGCCCAATATTGGGTCAGTTTTTAAGTATTTTCCAAAAATTGACGTATGATCTATGAAAGTGGGATAAAATTTCACCAAAAACTTGAAAATGTTGACCAAAATTTTTTTAAGTATTTTTTGAAAATTTTGAGCACTGACCAATTTTAAACCTTCAGGAATGGTGAAGAATTTCGTCAAAAATCCAAAAATTTTAACCAAAATTTTTGTTTAACAACTTTTGTAGATTTTGAACACATGACCGTTCGTAAATATTTTTAGGAAATTGTATCTCATGAAAGAGATAGAAATCGCCCAAAATCCAAAAATATACGCAATTTTTTTGAGCATTTTTGAGAATAAAACATGTAATTAGAACAGAATAAACAGAAATAAACAACCAAAAAAAACCCGGGAAATTCAATCATTTTCGTAAACAAAGTTTTTGGTAAAATTCTACTCTATTTTTATAGGTTACATGTCAATTTTTGAAAAATACATTTAAATTGACCTAATTTTGAGCTCAGAATCGCTCAAAAACGTGAAAATTAAATTTTCATTCATATTTTTGTGCTGTTTGTGTAATTTTAACCCATTTTGATAGGTCACACGTCAATTATTTGAAAATACTCAAAAATTGGCCAGTGCTCAAAATTTTTAGAACTGAAATTGCCCAGATTTTGGGCTCAAAATAGCTTTAAAATGTTCAAATTACATTTTAACTAATATCTTTGTGCTGCTCGTAAAATTTTACCCCATTTTGATATGTCTCACATGTCAATTATTCAAAAATACTCAAAAATTGGCAAGTGCTCAAGAAATATCATATTATGATATTTCTTTGAAAGGAAAAATAGAATTTTCAAAAAAAAAAAAAAACATCGTAAAAACAAAAAACAAGTTTTTTTTAGTTGAGATATTTAAGCTCTCATTATTTCGGATGTATAATATCAATATATCGATAAATCCACTCACGTATAATTTGTTTACGAAATGGTAAAAATCTAAGGGAGGGATTCGCTGTAGGCATTTCAAAACTTTCGTCGGCTCTCGACGAAAACATCCGGTCACCACTAAAAATGCTGTGGTCATCGCTTCGCCATATCCTTTGTCGTGATGTGACCATGGAGAGAAAGCACTGCCACTTTGCATAATCGCTTTGTGAAATAGTCCTGAAAATAGAGACCGCGATAAGATTAAAAAATTCAATTCTATTTGTAATTTACAGTACTTTTATTCGTTTTATCCGATTTACTACCTTTGCTGAGCGGAGAAAACATGTGTAAATGAACACAAGCTGCTCCGGAGCTTTCTCCTAGCAACGTCACATTATTAGGATCTCCGCCAAACTTCTGTATGTTTTCTTTAACCCACTGCAATGCTAGGGTTTGATCTTTCATACCGAAATTTCCACTGATTACGTCGTTATTCATTCCCAAGAAACCTACAGAAGCATTATAAAATGGTTATTTTGCGACGCAACGTGACATACATACAGGGACGTATCTAATTATACGAGAAAATTACAAGGGTCACCCCCCCGCTCCCCTGAAGGATTAGGATCGGAATGACGGCAATTCCTTCATTAGACCATCGAGGGGAACTCGTAAAAAAATGTTGAGCGAAATCGGAAGACCCAAGGTCAAAACCTGGTCGAGTTGACATGGAATGAGCCAATATCCAAATGTGGCGATCTTGAATGAAATTTTCAAAATTTTCCCCATTTTTTAGAAGAGAAGGGGTCGTTAAGGAATATAGTTTTTTGGGGGTGGGATTTAAAAAAAGTAGCACGAAAAATATGATTCGACTGAATTTTGGGTTTCCTTCCCCTCTCCTCCCCCTCTTCCCGAGATTTCCGCCCAAGTTTCGTCCCTGAACTCTGCAGTCAATGCTACAAAACAAAATTACAAAAATTATAAAAATTTTCAAGAAGTCGATTTTTACCCCTGGAATTTAAAACTTCGGCAAACATTCTTCCTCTTTTTCAATACAAGCTGTCTTTAGGTATTCGCAGGCATAATAGCGGGTCACTTTTTTAGTGTTTGTCACTATTTTCGACTTCAGTCACTTTTCCTTTGCACTCCCAGAAAAATTCAAATTTTCACGTAGAAATTGCTATTTTTCGAAATACTTTAAGAAAAAAAAAAGATTTTTGCTAGTTTGTTTTTTGTTTTGACGAAGAAATTTAATAAATGAAATTATTCACGTCTGTTCAGTTGATTTATCTTTGAAAAGTTTGCAGAAAACTACAAAAAAATCCCCCCCTCCCCGAAAACTGTAAAAAAATTGTCCCCTGACAAAAATTGAATTTTTGGTTACTTTTGGTCACATTTTTCTCAAAAAAAGTTACTGAAAGTTACTTTTTACTTCGAAAATTTCGCTACGATGTTTGTATTCGGGAAAATGGGATTCGAGATTTACGCATTCGGGAAAATGGTAGGGAATCTATTTTCATACCTAGTACTCCCAATCGATAATTCATTGTAACGAAAATCACATCCGAATCCATTAGATAGCCAGGATTGTAACCAGTTCCATCGCCGTACTTGAATCCTCCTCCATGAATGCCAACTATCACCGGAGCTTTACCAGTAGGTTTAAATATATCCTGAAAAAAAATAATTAAAATCGACTATCGTTCAACTCCGTAGAAATGAGTAAATATAAGAGTTCGCTTACGTTTGGCACGAAAACATTCAAATAAAGACAATCCTCTTGCCCGATGACATGCATTTCCACGCTGGAGGCTAGTAGAGGTTGGACACATTGCGGTGGAGAGCCGCCTCTGACATCAGACCAAGACTTAGCGGGGATTGGTGGCTAAAGAAAAATCCAAAATTAATACTCGACACGTAAAAATTTTTTTCTGTCGTACCTTGAATCGTAACTTTCCTACTGGTGGCTCTGCATAAGGTATCCCTTGGAATTGGTGGAACTCGCGACCATTTTTCGATTTCGCAATAGTGCTGTTGATAAATCCATTCTTCAGCTGTAATATGTCGCCATTTATGCTGGCAATGAGCAGTAATAAAAATACACACGAGCTCGAAGTCGTGTACATTTTTCAACCGACTGGAAATTTTTGTAAAAAATTATCACACGAGGAGATTTGAAGCCAATCGATCGGTAAACTGGTTCAAGAAATAGTATTTGAATACATATTATCGAAAACTGAATTTATAAATGTACCTATCACCGGTGTCTATAAGGCATTTTAAAGGTTATTGCAATTAATTAGATACGTTTCAAATTTAATACCGTATTTTCTGGTCTAAAAACCGATAGCTAATATAACTATAAAATTTAACGAACCGCACTTATAAAATTAGGTAATTAGGACGTTTGTATTGAAATAAGGGTAAGCAGAAACACATACAAACATTTATTCTCATTAGGTATTACATAGAACAACTATAGTTATCATGATTGGAAAAATAAATTCCATTAATTATGGTTCTTACAGACACGAGTTTGCTGATATTAAAACTCGTATTTATCAAAACAAGCGATAAAATAAATTGGCACGATTTCAAAATTAATCTAGAATTAATCGTATGCTAAATTTTTATTCGTAAATCCAGCCACTGGGTAAAGATTCCCAGAAATCGTATTTCTTTTGGAGTAATTTTTTTCCCCATAACTATAAGATACTGCTCTTGATGTGTAAATATTCGATATCTCGGTTGCGACAGGTCTCCCTATTTTTTCTTCGGAAACAGTGACGTTGGAAGCTTTTTTTTTGGGAGGGTACAAAATGAGTACCAAGACTTGAAATACCAGATTTTCGGGGGAGGGGGCAAGAAGAAGAATTTTTTTGCTATGTTGCTTTAAATAATTCATATAATTGTGATTTAATTTATGTCCGAGCGAAGCGAGAGTGAAGTTTTGAAAAAATTGAGTTTTCAATGCCCTTGCCTGGGTTATTCCATAATAAAACAGACCAACAATGAAGTCGAGTCTTTCGATTTCGCTCAAATTTTTTTTACAAGTTCTCTTTGGTGGTCTATTCACAAAACCGCGATCATTTCTTTTCTAACCCTCAAGGGAGCGGGGAGGCGGGCCTCGAAATTTTTATGCAATTGCGATTTTCAGCCAAATTACCCAACTTTGAAGGCTCATCTTTCGAGATAGGTTGTACTTGCGGAAAAGTGTTTGCGAGATCTGAAATATGATTAATAGGAAATTCAAAAACGGTAATCACATTTTGAAAAGCACAAAGTTGAACACTTTCATGATAAGAACAAAAGATGAAAACAAAAATCTGAAAAAATTACCGCGAGTAGCTCTTTTTATCCTTTTTTCAACCTACAAATTTTCAAAATGGGATCTATAGACCCCTGGGGGGTACAGGGGTCCACAATTTTGACCAAAATTCAAAAAAATCGAAAAAATGAAGTAACACGTCGATTACTACTAATTCAAAGGCGCTGATTTCGAATATGTACTCAGTTTTTTCATTCGTCCCCTGTGAACCCTCCTATTAGCCTCCTTAATAGGGTCAAAATTCAAAAAAATGATGAATAACGTGTGATCTGTCGTTTGTTAGGTTTTTGAGAGCACTGAGTTTAAAATGTACTTATTTTTTGGATTCGACTCTTTAGTGTCCCTCTAGCTCTCCAATTTTTGGGAAAAACCAGGTTGAGAAACGAAAATATCGTGTGGCATATCGATTCTAACTAATTCGAGGGCGTAGAATTCGAATATAGATTTACTTTTTGATCCGACCTTCTACGGGGAGGGGGTTGGATCAAAAAGTAAGTCGATATTCGAATTTTACGCCCTCAAATAAGTTAGAATCGATATGCCACACGATATTTTCGTTTCTCAACAAGGTTTCCCCAAAATTGGGAGGCTAGAGGGACACTAAAGGGTGAAATCCTAAAAATAAGCAAATTTTCGAAATCAGCACCCTCAAAAACCTAACAAATGACAGGTCGCATGTTATTTTTAATTTGTTTGAATTTTGACCCTATTAAGGCGACTAATAGGAGGGTTCAGAGGGGCCGAATCAAAAAACTGAGTACATATTCGAAATCAGCGCCTTCGCATCAGTAGCAAGCAAATTAGCAATCGATGTATTGCTTCACTCTTTCGATTTTTTTGAATATTCGAGACAATAGAAGTGCATTACCAAAAAAATGTATAATTTGTTGTTTTGAAAAATAATTTTTTTGAAGACGTTAATTACTGAACTTATTAGTTATAAACATACTCTTCTTGATGGCAATGTTACATTTTTAATGCATTTATTACGTAGTTTTCAACAGTGACGTATCGAAGGCATTTTCCAGGAGGGGGGGGGGGTGAAAATCCGAACTCGAATTCTCAAAATTCTCAACTACATATAACCGATATCAAAATTCCGGGGGAGGGAGGATTCAAATTTGCGAACCAATCCAATTTTTTTCAAACTTTTCCGACTGATTTCTTAAAATTTACGTGTATTAGGTACTGATTTTTCCCCAAGTCGCGAGATTTTTTGATTTTTCTTACTCGTTTTCATCATTTTTGCGAATTTTTGAAGTTTTTACAACCCATTACTATAAGGGATAAATATAATGGTACGCCTTAAAAATTAATTGCACGCCTAAAAAAAAGGGGGATTCCACGCCTACAAACGCCCGACGAAAGAATGAAAATTCACGCCAAAAAAAAGAAAAATTCACGCCAAATTATGAATGACGAATTAATATGAACGAACGATAATTTTAAATTCATTCAACGCCAGAATAATGTTATCACATCAAAATAAAGTATGAAACGCCAAGATAGTCCAGGCATTTTAGGAGTTGACCCCCCAAAAATTAAAGCCTGATTTTTTTTTCGCGTTTTACGTTCGTAATGGTCCACTACTTAACATACTAAAATGGACACCTCCACAACCCTCCGCTACCCCCAGGGGAGGGGTAAACGTCCGCTGAAAACCGGGTTTTCGTGAATATCTCCTCAAATAAGCCTCAAAATTGAAAAGTAGTTATGAACAATCTTGTTCTACGCGTAATTTCCTATCGGAAGGGTTTTTTTCTTTTTCAAAAACACTCACTTCCTTGACCAAAAATTAAGGGTAAAAAACACCTATTTTTCAACAATTTACAGCATTTTTGGAAAAAATCGAAACTTTTGAGAATATTTTCTCAAAAAAGCCTCAAAATGGAAAAATGGTTATGAACAACCATGTTCTACGTGTAATTTCCTATCAGACAGGTTCGTTTTTTTTCGAAAACACCCCGTTCTTTGCCCAAAAATTGAGGGTGAAAAACACCTATTTTTCCTATATTCACAGTATTTTTGGAAATGATGGAAATACGAAGCTGAAAATATCCTTTTTGAATCTTTACGACGCAAAGAAATGTTTCGTATCACCAATAATCAGCAATAACATCGCGTTTATAGTACTTTTTCTTTCCACAACTTCGATTTTTATTTTAAATGCAGTATTCAATTTCAATAACCTCCCTTATAGTTAACGTTAGGGGTTGAAATTTTTGCGGTGACTTTTTTAGAATACCCCACCAGCATGTATAAAAAAATACTCGTTTTGGGTACATTTAGCTTCGTATTTCCATAATTTCCAAATTGGCATCCTAATTCGATTGAAGTTGGTCAGCGTTCCTTCCGAAGCGAAGCTGATTCCTCTAGGACAGAAAAGAAAACGTGGTCGTCCAGCAAAGTCGAAAAAAGCTTTAATTGTTCAGTAACCCCATCGTAAACCGTTAGTTTTTTTTTCTTGTATGTGTATATTAGTTTTTTTGTGGCGTTGGAAATAATTTTATTCGTCGTGATCGAGATAGTCGTTAAAAAAAAAATTTATCCGTTTCTTTGATTAATTAGTCGTGATTATTTTATTTGACTGCTAAAATACATTTTATTGGCGTGCATTCTTATTTTTGTCGTTAAATATATAATTTTGGAGTGGAGGTTTTTTTTGGGCGTGCAATGTATATATTCGTTGTGTATACGCCTTTTTCCTTGGCGTGCAAACATTTATTCTTGGCGTGCCGATAAATGGCACCCTTACTATAATACCCTTTTTGAGATAAGAAATCTGAATAAATTTTTCATTGGTTAGGTGCTCCAAATTATTTTTTTTTAAATCTACAAGCAATGTCATTGTAGTTGAAAAAACATACGAAATAGTTTATTTGCCTTGAGGAGTTTCGAAGAAAAATTATAATTTTACATCAATAACATTTTGTAATTGCAATGTAAAAAATAGGGAGATGGATTTGGGCCGAGCGAAGCGAGGGCGAAAATTTTAGAAAACCTCAAATTGAATGTGCAATTAAATAATATTTCGGAAAAATAAACTTTAATGAAAAATCGACTGTTTCTACTTTGAAATGATTAAAGCAGAAATGTAGCGAGGCCGAAGCTTTTGAAAAATTGAATTTTCAAATATCAAAAATAAATTTTAAGGAGAATAAGAACAATGAAATTAATTGGAATAATTTTGAAGAAAAGTGCGAAAAAATCTCTTTTAAATTACAAGTACAACTTTTTTTTGGTTGACGAGTAAAAATTTTTAAATTGCAAGGTGATTATTAATTTTTTTTCTAAAAAATCATTTATTACAACGGTTTAATAATTCTTCGCTGGGAAAATGATCAATTTTCAGTTGGAAATGGTTGGGAAAATGACTAATTTTCTCAACTAAAAAGTGAAAATTTTGTTGATTTCCCACTGTTAAAATAGGTAACCATTTTATTTATTCATTTGTCATTAAAAAAATAAATACTAATCGTCCCAACTGACATTTTTACTCATCACGTGGGAGAACGACCAATTTTGAGTTGGAAAAATAACCAATTTTGAGTTGTGAAAATTACCAATTTTGAATTGGGAAAATTACCAATTTTGAGTTGGAAAATTTACCAATTTTGAGTTGGAACAAGTGAAAATTTTGTTGATTTCCAACTTTTGAAATAACTATTTTATTTATTATTTTTCATCAAAAAAATTAATCCCAACTGTCCAATTTTTCCAACTGATGTGTTGAAATGTTCAATTTTTCCAACTCACAAATAAAAAATTTCCTCAGGGGGGAGCTCCCCCCTCCTCCCTATTGGTACGTCACTGGTTTTCAATAAATTGACTCCAGAAGTTGATGTACACTATAAAGGGTGACCCTAAAGTTCCGGAACGCAACGTTTTTTTTTTCGTAATTTAGAGAGAAATCGCTCCACATCCACATTGCCTTGCGTTGATCTGAACGAAGGGTTGCCTACGTGTAGGTCGGCAAGGGACAACTTCAACAGGGTTGAGTGAGGGAGACAGTGTTGTCAATTTCACAAAAACTTGATTTTTTGTAAATTTTTGCCCCTTCAAATTTTTGATTAGGCATTTGCATGCAATGATTTTTGATCCTTATCCAAAACTCTATCATAAGCAACTGTTAGTTTTTAAATACCTATCCCAATTTTTAAAATTTTCGAAATTTTGGGTTTTGAGATTTTTTTTTTGAAAAGTACATACAAAAATCGAAAAGAGTCGAAAATTTTTGCAAAGATTCGTAATCAATGAGAGATGAGTTCATATTTTTTAAAGGGAATGAAGCTTCAGCTGTGTCGTGAATGGGTTTTCATCATTCGTTGGACCTTATCGAAGCAATTTTCGCGTTCCGGAAATTTTGAGTCTCCCTGTACGTATTGTACGTCATGTTGTGAATGGCCAGCAACTATGTATGTTGTTAGACTGGAATGACCGCTACAGTGTACGTTGCGAAGATCAGGTTCTTGTTTTCGAGGGTGTTTATTTACACACTTATACAGCACGCGTGACTAATTGAATAACACGTGTGAAACAATGTTTGCAGTTGTTTTTTTTTTCAAATAAATTCCTATACATGGGAAATCGTTATTCTACTTATAGATTGCTTTTAAAATGTGTATTGATTTACCAAGTGCTCGTACAAATATGTACCTTTTACGAATTTTATTTTGAACACTTCTATCAGATATTTTTAGAATTTTTTAATAAATTCGAATATCTTGTCTCAATTTGGACAAAATATCAAAAAATCACACAGAAATGTCTCATTTATACCACAAAAATATTCGAATTTAAAAAAAAAGAGACTGATGATAGTATGTACCTATTCTTAATGGATGAAAAGTAAAAGAAAAACTTACTATGAAACAAAATTAGAAAACGATTAGGGGGGAGGGGAGTGAAATTTTTTAAATATCGAAATGTGCTTGAGCTACAAATTCAAAAAATTGCGTTTGAAAAGTTGTTTTCTTTATAGTTTTGTTTTTAAATGATTAATTTTCTTCGCTTGCTCTGAAATTGATGATTTTTTTGTTCCTGAAAATGTTTTTGTTTGATTTTTTTTTAGAATAATAATAAAATATTTCAGTTTTTCTTCCGAAAATGGTTGTTTTTTGATTTGTAAAAAAAAGTAATTATTGAGAAAGGTTTCTGATAAAAAGGCTGTAATCGAGATTTAACGGTAATTTACCCTCCCCCCCCAAAAAAATCATTCTTATGTCTAGTTGATATCTACCACGGTTGGTAATATTTTTCCAAATTATTATGTATCATTAATGATTGTTTTGTTGTTATCGTTTCAGATTAAACTGGAGAGTCGTCATGGTGCGAGTAAGTTTTATCTGATTTTGATGTATAATGTAGAATAGATAAACATACCTAAGTACGGTCTATTCAGTTTTCTTTGCTGAGCGGAGAGAACTTATGTAAATGAACAAAAGCTGTCCTGAAACCAGGGGCGCCCACCGACGTGTGGAGGTGTGGCGGCTGCCACACCTCTCCCAATTTTTACTTTGGAATACGTAAAAATATGAACAAAATTTCCATTCAAAATAATATATGTGACCTTCCAGGAAGAAACCGACCTTCGGTCCGAAAAAAAATTAAAAAAAAAAGTTTCTCAATCAATCCAAAACAAATGATAATCATTGTTTTGGATTGATTGAGAAACTTTTATTTTAAATTTTTTTCGGACCGAAGGTCGGTTTCTTCCTGGAAGGTCACATATACCTAAGTATGTATAGCAGAGATGGATCTAATAATAACCAGAATATGCAGTCGAATTGAGAAGACACCGAATATGTTCCTTCTCACAACCAAAAATTCTATTTTCTTTCTGAAAATCATAAATTTTTCAAATCTTAGCCCTCGCATTGCTCGGGTGTATAAAGTTTTAAAAATATATATCAGGAATAGGAGTTGAGGATTTCGCATCCTTTTCAATGCTAAAATATTGATTAAAAAATGAAAAAATTTCAACTTTTGGATGCATTTTTCTTGAAAAATTTTCGCCCTCGCTTCGCTCGGGCTCAGTAAATTTACACAATTCGTCTTCAAAATTATGGTATGAACCTTCTTCCCTTGCAGTCCTGACAACTGAATATTTTTAAATGAAAAAAATTTATATGTACTTTTTATTTATCATGGGATTTGGTGATAATCTCAAATCGAATTTCCAAAATTTTTAAATTTTTTTGAAATCAGAGGAGCGCAATAAAGAAATCGTGTTTTTTGGAAATGAAAAAAATAACACGAAAAAAGCACGAATTATGAATAAAAAATGTTAATTTCTGGATTCTTTTTTCTTCAAAAATTTTCGCCCTCACTTCGCTCGGGCTCGATACATTTACACAATTTATTTTCTAATGAAGGGTCTTCGTGGCAATATCCAAAGGAATTTTCAAAAATTCGTCGATTTTTAAAAATTTCATTTTTTAAAAAACTAGGATTCGGCAAATTTCTTCTTTTTAAATAATATTGGCCGGCAAATTTTCAATTTTTATCCCCCCCACAGGATTTTACCCAAATTTGGTCCCTGGTAGGTACTTCATCGTTTCTAGTTTTTCTCAAAATTGATTTTCAAATATATTTTAATTTGATTTTTTTATTTTGTTCAGTGAAATCATTGTTAAAAGTCAAAATATTGCAAATATTTAACTCCGCAAAAAATCAAGGATTTTGATACCCATATTGCATCATATCAAACTGTTGTTTTTTGAATGAAAATTGAAATTGAAATTTCTGATGACAAATTTATAAAAAGCCAGACCAGGAGGTTGAAAAAAAAGTCCGTAAAAAATTGGAGGGGGGGAGCTTTGACCAAAATTTGGGGCCCTTAATAAGTGTTGCCACACCACTTTTCAAACTCCTGGGCGCGCCTGCCTGAAACAATGTTATTTTTTTCTCTCTCACTCGGGAAACTGCTTTGAAGTCTATTTTGAATTTGAACAAAAGTGGGATTTTCGAAAACAACAATTTTGAAACAATTTCAAATGTCAGAATTGATTTCTCGATTTTTGGAAGTTGAAAAATTGTATACTTTTGAGAAAAAATAGATAGGTACTTATTATATTTTTTGAAATCAAGTATCTCTCCAGAAGAATTGTTGAAAATTTAGTCTCCATGCAAAACCAACCTCTTAAAATCGAATTACACCATTTCCACCCATTCTGGAACCACCAACAAAATTTTTATTTTCTCCAGGGTAATAATTCATATTGGCGTATCGATTTTAAAACGAATCAAAAATTAATCGTTTACTAAATTTTTATTCTTATTTCTAGCTATTGGGCAACGCTTCCCAAAAATCGTATTTCTCTTTGAGTAATTTTTTTTCCATAACCAAGGCATTGCTCTTGATGTGTAAATATTCGATATCTTCGGTTGCAACAGGTGTCCATATTTTTTTCTCAGAAAGCCCGTTCGGATCTCTGAAATATGGAAATTATTACGTATAAAATTTTTAAATCTTGATCATTATTTGCTCGATTGAACCAATGCGTTCGTTATTTTTTACGAAATATTACGAGTACAGAATGAACTCACCCAAATGTGGCGAAATTCACACAAAATCGTACCAAAGTTTCGGATACTCTTTTATCCTCCGGTGTCCATTCAGGTTCCAGGTTTTCATCGCGAAATAATAAAGGTAGTTCGTCAGCATGACTAGGACCTTTGAAAAATTATGCATAATTTTTACCCAGGTATTCGTATCACTTCAAATTAAGGACAGACTGAACATGGAGACAAAGGAAATTGATCGTTTCTTCCCCTCAATGGCCAAATTGCATTTTGTATTAGGTTAATTAGTTGCGGTCAAAATTTTTTCGAAAATTTCTGTTTTGAGTTGAAAAAAAATTGTAATCCCGTACTTTTTATTGGAAAAATCCGAAAAAATTCTCATTTCAGTCGGAATTTCGAAAAATATAACAGACGACAAGTCACACTTTTTTATGACTTTTTTGAATTTTGACCCAATTTATACATTCGGTGACCCCACTTCAGGTTCAGATGTCCCAAAATGTCAATCATTGGTCGTAATTCACTGTATTATTATAGATTCTTTCAATGACGTCTTGTTTAAAACTTTTTGAAATGATGGAATGGCGGTTGAAGCAATTTCAACGGTTTTTCGATAATTCGGTGTAATTTTTGGTTACCCTTGAAAATTTTTGTGTAGAAATTCCATCAGTTTTTGTGAACCCTCCCCCCCTCCGGGTTCCGAAAAGCCAAGAAAAGAAGCGATTACAGGGTATCTAACGGTCCTGATAAATCAATATTTTTTCAAAAAGGTCATGCGAGTCCTGAAAAGTCAAGATTTTTGACTATTTACTCTAAATTACTAAAAAAGTCAAGTTTTTTTTCAACATAAAAAAAAACTTCCATTTAGGTACTTACCCTTGATAAAAAGTTTTTTTTTAAGTGAAAAAAACACAATTTTTTCAATTAATATTTGTTTGGGGTCTGTTTTTTTTTTTTGAAAATCACCAATTTTTCTAATCTTGCTTCCCTTTTAATACTAAAAAATTGATTAAATAATGAAGAAATGTTAGCTTTTGAATGTCTTTTTCTTCAAAAATTTTCGTCCTCGCTTCGCTCGGGCTCAGTAAATTTACGTAATTTTATTTCAAAGTGATAGTATGGTATAGGAACTTTCTTCCTTTCCAGCCTAGACAATTATCATTTTCAAATGAAAAAAAAATTGTCCTTCTGATTTATCAAAGGGCTCGATAACGATTTTGATTGGAATTTTCAAAAACGTTCCGATTTTTTTGGAAGGAGATCAGGAGATGAGTCCACAAATATAGTTTTTTTGTAAATCAAAACATCACGAAAAAAGCACGAATTTTACCTAATGAAGAAATTTCAAATTCTGGGTGCCCTTTTCTTAACATTTTCGCCCTCGCTTCGCTCGACCTCAGTGCATTTACAGGATTCTTCTTCAAAATTATGGTATGAACTCTTCTTTTCTTCTCTTCCACCTCAGACAATTAAATATTTGAATCGGGAAAGAAATTTATCCTTCCAATTTATTAGAGGATTTGAAGGCGACCACGAATGAAATTTTCATTTTTTTTTGCAAACTGGTACTATGATGCAAACCGGTACCGCAACCCCTAATAATTATTATAAATGTATTATTATGAAAAAAGTTTATTCTTTTTTTCAGTTATTTGAAGCATATTCTTAAACTCGTCGCTTCAAGTAAAGATTTATTAAGGTTGATAAAGGGGAAGTTTCGTAGGAGAGTATGTATTTTAAGATTCCTGAACTTCCCTAAAATTAGTGCATAATTTAGTCCTCCTTTTGAGGAGTAAGGGAGTTCAAATTTTGTTTTTTCGTCGATAACTTTCGAAATTACGCACTAATGAAAAAATAGTAGAAACAAAAGTTATAGAGCATTAAAAAACGAACAATTTTGTCAGTTGCCATTTTCTCTCAGAATGTCATGGGGAGGAGCTAGGGCCTTCAGAAAAAAATCAAATTTAAAAATTTTCCATTACCTCAAATAATTACCAATAATCGGGTTAATCGAGTTTTAGGAGCGGTTTTTTTTTACATCCCATTACTAAGTAGAATAAGAAAAATGTACAACCGACCCCTCATCTCAATATGGGGGGGGGGGGCTGGTGGTCGAAATTAGTAACCCAAAATTTCGATAATCAATTTTTGAATTCCCTCAGAAAAAAAATCACAAAAAATGATCATATCGGCTCAGAATTTTATGGGGTGGTGGAGGAAGGATCAATGTATTTTTTTAAGCCATTTCTGACGTTTTTACCTCCATAAGTCTTTGATTGGTGGAAGTTTGAAAAAAAGTGGTTAAAATATGGCACCCTTACCCTTGATGAAAAAATGTTTCAGAAAAAAAAGTATTTTCAGCACTATTGCAGAGAGAAATACAGTTTGAGTTATAATTTTTTTTGGGGGGGAGGGGTGTATTTATTTATGAAAAAAAAATGAAAAATTGGTCACTTTTTTCGAAAAATAGGTCACTAAAGTCACTATTTTTTCCCAAAATCTGCGTGGCATGCCTGTATGTGTCGCATATGGTTTGTGATTTTTTTATGCGTCGAGTTTGAGTATTGACTTATTTTTTGGGGTTTGATAAGTAATCCTCTTCACAAGAACTCGAAATTTGCCCAAAAAATGATAAAATAAAAAATTATATAGTGGAACCTATGTCCTTTGTCACGTTTTCAATGATACTGAATTGAGTTTGTTTTTGATTCCGATTCTCTACCACCCTTTAAGAAAATATTTCCAACATGAGAATCACCAAAAACGTAAAAGCGACATGTCACTAGATTTTTTTTGGTCAATTTTGGATCTTCATGAAAGGGGACGCACGCACGATTTGGGCAATCAAATCCAAAAACTAAATTAATATTAGAGCGCTTAGCCTCTCGAAAAATATAACAAACGACAAGTCACACTTTTTTATGACTTTTTTGAATTTTGACCCAATTTATACATTCGGTGACCCCACTTCAGGTTCAGATGTCCTAAAATGTCAATCATTGGTCGTAATTCACTGTATTATTATAGATTCTTTCAATGACGTCTTGTTTAAAACTTTTTGAAATGATGGAATGGCGGTTGAAGCAATTTCAACGGTTTTTCGATAATTCGGTGTAATTTTTGGTTACCCTGGAAAATTTTTGTGTAAAAATTCCATCCGTTTTTGTGACCCCCCCCCCTCCGGTTCCGAAAAGTCCACGAAAAGAAGCGATTACAGGGTATCTAACAGTCCTGATAAATCAATATTTTTTCAAAAAGGTCATGCGAGTCCTGAAAAGTCAAGATTTTTGACTATTTACTCTAAATTACTAAAAAAGTCAAGTTTTTTTTCAAACATAAAAAAACTTCCATTTAGGTACTTACCCTGGATAAAAAGTTTTTTTTAAAGTGAAAAAAACACAATTTTTTCAATTAATATTTGTTTGGGGTCTGTTTTTTTTTTTGAAAATCACCAATTTTTCTAATCTTGCTTCCCTTTTAATACTAAAAAATTGATTAAATAATGAAGAAATGTTAGCTTTTGAATGTCTTTTTCTTCAAAAATTTTCGTCCTCGCATCGCTCGGGCTCAGTAAATTTACGTAATTTTATTTCAAAGTGATAGTATGGTATAGGAACTTTCTTCCTTTCCAGCCTAGACAATTATCATTTTCAAATGAAAAAAAAATTGTCCTTCTGATTTATCAAAGGGCTCGATAACGATTTTGATTGGAATTTTCAAAAACGTTCCGATTTTTTTGGAAGGAGATCAGGAGATGAGTCCACAAATATAGTTTTTTTGTAAATCAAAACATCACGAAAAAAGCACGAATTTTACCTAATGAAGAAATTTCAAATTCTGGGTGCCCTTTTTCTTAACATTTTCGCCCTCGCTTCGCTCGGCCTCAGTACATTTACAGGATTCTTCTTCAAAATTATGGTATGAACTCTTCTTTTCTCTTCTCTTCCACCTCAGACAATTAAATATTTTGAATCGGAAAGAAATTTATCCTTCCAATTTATTAGAGGATTTGAAGGCGACCACGAATGAAATTTTCATTTTTTTTTTACGGGAGGAGGTTATTAAAGAAATTTATTATAGTTTTTTTTAAGTCATGAAAGTAGCACAAAAAGCAAGAATTTTTGTCTTCTGGTTTCAATAGTATATGGTCGGCAAAGTTCCACCTTTTAAAAAAAAAAATACTAGTCGGAAAATTTCTCTTTTTTCAATAAATATGATTCAGCAAATTTTTAATTTTCCCCTGGCACCCACCAAGATTTTTTCCCAAGTTTCGTCTCTGATTATTGTTATTTTCATTATCTTTTATCGTTTTCTTGAAAACGTAACTACTGTTTTGTTTGTAATCAATGACGACGTTCCTTGAAGATATAAAATAGCTACAGGAATTCCGACGTATTGGGGGGTAGGGGTGTCGCAGCTCCAGGCACACAGACACATCGAATTTTTTTGTTGGGGGCCCTCAAAAAAGTCATGTAAACGGTCAAGCTAAGTTAAGCTTTTTGTTTAACAAATTTCGTTAGATATCCTGGATTAGGAGTGATCATTAAAATTTTTGAATCTACTGCAAAAAACTAAAAGAAATCAATTGATAATTACGTAGGTATTGGTTATTTTCATTCAAGCAAAATTATGTGGTATGATTTATGAATTTTCAAACTTTTTTCGGCTCTGGAAAAAGTCTTTCAATTTTTGAATGTTTCAAAAGTTCAAAACTGTCATTTCGGAATCTTTCCGTCGAGCTCCGGTGACGTCCTAAAAGTTATTTTAAAAACCCACCATCTTTTTTCGCTATCAGTATTGTGGAAAATACGACTCGAGTTGAAATAAGATTTTTCTACTTTTCCTATCCCTTATTCCTCACAGTAGGTCAAATTACGTATCTACTTATAATTTTAGCATAATTACCGATTTTTGTGCTTTTTCATAAGAAATGATTCGGGAATTATGAACTTGCAAAAATAAATCTCTGTCCTGGGTGTTTACTGCATGGATACGAAAATTCCAAACATCCGAAAAAGGTACGATTTTCGTTAATCGGGCCATGAAGTACGAAAAAGGTACGACTTTCGGTTAAAATTTTGAAAAAGGGCAAACATTTTTAAATTTGGTTTTTTTAACTTTTTCATGCGGGTAAAAATAAGTTAAAATCGTTTGTTTTTCTATTTTTTACATTTTTTTGGTCGTAAATTTTGAAAACAAAAAGTGGAATTCAATCTATTTTTTTTTTGGGGGGGGGGGGGCAGTGAATTATATAAAAATTTGGAAGTTCATATCCGAAAAAGTAGGAATTCTCATTCTCGTGGTTTAGTAAACGTTTAGACGCCTTGTCTGTCTGTTTCTTTTCTTTATCATTCGTTTTCTTTTTTGAGTCCAGATCACGGGAAAATTTCTTGAAAAAAGTACGTACCTATTTTGTTTTTTAAACAATCTGTATGCAAAACCAAAATTTTTTACGCTCTCATCAATATGTACTGAATTACGTTCGCAAAGCCCATTAAAATACTTAGGTTGGAATGAGCTCACCATTTTCATCCAATACGAAATTACCAACAATAGTGAAAACTTGATCAACACTTTACTTTATACATTTGTATACTCACATATCAGAGTCATGGAACCTTCGGCGGAATTTATGCCAGTTATCCACGGTACGATGTTTTGATACGTATCTTTCGAAGGTTTCTGTGTCAAGAACGGTTGATTCTTTACGTTTGATTCGATGATAGATTTGAAAATCATAGGATCTTTCGCCTATCACCCGATTTATTTTAAAACGAAACATTAAGAAACCTAATACACGATGCGTATAAATAATAAAATAAAATTCAAAAACGAAACTATACTTGTAGTCTATTTCCCATCTTGACTGCATCTTCGGTAGATAAACGTTGCAGGCATTTCAATATTTTGGTATAATCTTGGCGGAAACAGCCGGAGATGAAGAGAAATGCCGCAGCCGCAGCTTCCCCAGAACCCTCATCGAAATGTGACCATGAAGAGAGAGCACTACCACTCTGCATAATTGCTCGGTGAAAAAGTCCTGATGGAAAATACGATTCGAATAATATAATATTCAATTTTACCATTATCCAAATCGTTTTGGTCTAATTTTTTTTTATCACAAATGGGATTTCGCAGGCCCAAGTTCAAGTTTTGTTAACTTTGAATTTTTTCAATTCTTCTAATTCTATTTCTTTTCAAAGCTGTATCCAATTGTAAAATTTTTTCAATTATTTCCCAACTTTGATTTTTTTTCCTATTTTTTATTTTTAAAAATTCTTCCAATTGAATAATTTTTTCTAATAAATAATTTTAAAATTTTTCCTCAATTTTTTTCAACTTTGATTTTTAAAAAAATACAACTTCATATTTTTCAAAATTTCTTCGAACTCAGTATTTAATTGAAAAAAAGTTGAAATGTGAAATTGAAAACAAATTTTGAAAATAAATATTGGACAAATTTTGAGAAAATATAAGTTGAAAAAAATGTTACATTTGGAAAAATTTTGAAATTGAATACAAAATTTTGAAAAGAGTTGGAATGAAAGAAATTGAAAAAATTCAGAGTTCAAAAAAATTGAACTTAAACATTAGAATTAATCAATTGGGCTTACATCGTTGATACCCCTTTTGCGGCAAAGTAATGTGAGCTAGTGATTTTTACCTTTACTGAGGGGAGAAAACATATGTAAATGAACAGAAGCTGCTCCAGCACTTTCTCCTAGCAAAGTTACGTTTTCAGGATCACCGCCAAATTTCGCGATATTTTCTTTAACCCATCGCAATGCTAATGATTGATCTTTCAAAGCGAAATTACCGCTCAGGTGGTCGTTATTCATGCCGAGGAATCCTAATGACAAATAAAGTTGCTCTGATTTCAAACTAGTTATAAATTTAAATATCTGATCACGTCATTTTTACACACCGAAGATTCCCAAACGATAGTTCAACGTCACAAATACCACGTCGTGATCCATGAAATAATCTGGAGTGTATTCCATTCCAGTGCCGAATTGAAATCCTCCTCCGTGAATGCCCACAATAACGGGAGCCTTACCGGAAGGCTTAAATATATCCTGAAAAATAGAAAGATTACGATCCATTTAATTTTAGGCTTTTTTTTTTGAAGAGATTCCACTCGCTTACGTTAGGTACGAAAACGTTCAAGTAAAGGCAATCTTCTTGTCCAATGATGGGAGAATTGAAATCGAAGAATTTCTCGTGTTGAACGCATTTTGGAGGAAGTTTGGAAGCATCTTTTACTCCTGTCCATGAAGCCATCGCTACAGGTTCCTTGAAAGTGGAGAGAAAATCGTCAATTGAAAAATTTAACACCCCTGCTCTCTTCATTTTCAAAATCAGAAATGTATTTATTCCAAACGAGTTATTTTTTTCGATATTTTCTCGAAACCCATTTCGATAGGTTTCCAGTATTCGTGGAAATTCATGGAATCAAAATAGTATATTAGATTACCTTGAATCGTAACTTTCCAATTGGAGGTTCTGCATAAGGAATGCTGTAGAACTGCTGGAATAAACGTCCATTTTTCGTCTTGCCAACGGTGCCGTTGATTGATCCATTTTGCAATATCAGTACATCGGCGTGGATTCCTGCAATAAGGATCGATAAAAATAAACACGAAGGCATGTACATTTTTGAAACTGGTACTCTTGTCGAACAAAAAGGCTGATGGGCGTTGGTCGAACAACCGGGTAACTGATAAAATATTGTAGCGAATTATCTACATAATATGTAATTATAAATGTACATATACCTATTATAGGTAATCTCAATGTTACGTCATCGCTCGACATTACATTCTATTAATAATGTTATCAAAGCTTATATTTCATGGTTCAGTCATAGAGGAGAACTGAAAATGAGTGTGAGCCAAAAAATTTGAACTTTCGTCCTTTCGCTATGCTTAAAAGCAACAGCTGCGGATTGGCGGACTGGTGGTTTTTCGAAATAGGTGTTTATACACTAATTTTTGGGACAAGTCCTAGGTTTCAGTTTTATAGTCAAGTCTCAATTGCACAAAAAAAGGCTTCCTCGCGGGATTCCTGTTAAAATTGATTTTATGATTGATTTGTATTCTAGACACTGAAACCAATTAATTTTTCTTCGATACCTATTTTTCCTCCCCCTCCCCCTTTACTCATTGACCATCCCCATCATTTCAATCATGTGTGCCGCCTAATCTATGGGTCGTAATGAAAAAATGTTCAAACAAAGGTTGTTCTTCAACACCTAATGTACATTTTAATTTCTCATCAAAATCCATTTTGGAGGAACTCCTGCCGCCCAAATTTGGAAATGCAAAGTTTTTGAGAAAACTTCAGAATCACGTTTTCTGCATTTTCAACAAAAAGTTTTGGAGATAAGAGAGTGGACTTCTCCCTCTCCCCCTTATCTCAAAAATTGAACCCTTGAAAAAAAACTTGAACGATTTTTGTTTTTTAATATTTTCGTTGAAAGTGAAAAAAACGTGATTTTGAAGTTTTCTCAAAAAAATTTTCATTTCCAATTTTGGGCGACAGGAGTTGCTCCAAAATGGATTTTTATGAGGAATGAAAATGTACATTAGGTAATGAGGAACAACTTTTGTTTGGAAATTTTTTCATTACGATCCATAGATTAGGCGGTACATACGTTTGAAAGGTTGTGGGGTGGACCCTGGGAAAAGGGGGAAGAAGAAAATAGGCATCCAAGCGAAATTTATTTGTTTTAGTGTCTAGAATAAAAATCAATCCTAAAATCAATTTCAACAGGTATCCTGCGCGGATGTACAATTGAGACCTGACTACAATTTCAAATGCCAGAATTGATTTTTCGATTTTTGGAAATGAAAAGTTGTATATTTTTGAGAAAAAATGGGTATTTTATATTTTTTGAAATCAAGTATCTTCCCAGAAGAATTGTTGAAAATTTAGTCTCCATCCAAATTCAACCTCTTAAAATCGAATTACACCATTTCCACGCATTCTGGAACCACCAACAAAATTTTTATTTTCTCCAGTGTAATAATTCATATTGGCATATTGATTTTAAAACGAATCAAAAATTAATCGTTCACTAAATTTTTATTCTTATTTCTAGCTCTTGGGCAAAGCTTCCCAAAAATCGTATTTCTCTTTGAGTAATTTTTTTTTCATAACTAAGGCATTGCTCTTAATGTGTAAATATTCTATATCTTCGGTTGCAACAGGTGTCCATATTTTTTCCTCAGAAAGCCCGTTCGGATCTCTGAAATATGAAAATTATTACGTATAAAATTTTAAAATCTTGATCATTATTTGCTCGATTGAACCAATGCGTTTGTTCTTTTTTACGAAAGATTGCGATTGCAGAATGAACTCACCCAAATGTGGCGAAATTCACCCAAAATCGTACCAAAGTTTCGGATACTTTTTTATCCTCCGGTGTCCATTTAGGTTCCAGGTTTTCATCGCGAAATAATAACGGTAATTCGTCAGCATGACTAGGACCTTTGAAAAATTATGCATAATTTTTACCCAGGTATTCGTATCACTTCAAATTAAGGACAAACTGGACATTAGAGTGAAGCGGAAAAAAAAAACCATGCATCGGATTTTGACCAAATTCGGCGGGGTTGTGGAGTCACTATCGGAGACTACTCAAAAAAAATTTGAGTCCCCCTAGGTGGAGGGGAAGGGGAGCGGGGGGGTTCCCAAAGTCCACCTCCTTATGAAAAAAACTTGTTTTTTTGTTTTTTTAAGCTAGTAAAAATGGCGTGAGATTCATGGAACAGCACTAAAAAGGTGCGATTTGAGTTTCTACATCGCTCTGAACCATCGCCATGCTTCTCTAGTTCCCTATCCTTCTCCAATCAAAACTCATTCTGCTGCCAGGGGGTCGAAAAGTTGCAGATCGCGAAATTCCAATATTGTGAAATTTTCGCTGGCCCTGAATTAATTATTTTTGCGCCGGCTAATTTTACCTCTTTTTTTTTTTTAAATTGATTATGAAGAAAATTTTGAGAATTTTCTCGATTCAGTGTAGGCCAACTGCAAATTGTGATATTTAAAATTTATGGAATTCGCGTTGATCTGATAATGTCGGTTGTAGTTTACATATATCTTATCGTTGGAAAACTTCAACTTTTTTTTTTTCAATAATGAGAGAAATAGATTATGAAGAAAATTTAAAAAAAATTTTTAGAAATCATATTTTTTTAAAATTCTCACACTAGTGAGACAACTGCTAATTATGTTTTAAAAAATACCGGGAATAAACATTGCTTCCGAACACAATGATTTCTCAGTAATTTTAGGGATTTTAGGCGGGATTTAGAATTTTTCATAGGTTTGTACCTAGAAAATTGATTGTTTATTTTTTAGTCAAACTTTCTAAGTATGTAGTCAAAATTTTTAATTATTCAGCCAAGAATGTCAAAAAATGCGATTTTGTAATGCGTTTGTGTCATTTGTGGAATGTTGAATTGTTGAGTAGAGTAAGATAATTTGTGAGTTAAAAATTGAGCGAAAAATGTGGAGCATTTTTTTTCCAGAATCAAATTCAGGAAGTAAAAATGATTAAAAAATGGCCATAATTTTTTTCTTAGGGACTTCAAGGGTTTTTGTTATTTTTGAAGGTGAGGTGAAAACAATTATTTGCTTTGCCTTCAACGGCTTTTTTAGGCATTCTAAGGATTCTAGGGATTTTTTTAGCATAATTTGTGGTCGTCTCATTGGCGTGAGATTTTTTTTTAAATTATGATTTCTAGTCATGGAAAAAAAATGGTTCAAAATAAACGTAAATTCCATACATTGATGTATCATGGTTCACAATTGGCTGCACTGGTACGAAAATTTTTCTAAAATTTTCTTCATAATTTATTTCTGATTATTGAAAAAAAATTTCATCGGGGGGGGGGGCTGGCGAAATGCACCTGAAAAAATTCCCATTTCAGTCGGAAATTTTTGATTTTTTTGCTCCTTCAAGTAACAATTGTAATGCGTACTTACCGAAATTTATGGATAAATTCCCTGAATCGATCCACGAAAACGATCCCCTATGATCATATAGATACACGTATTGTCGATCACGACTCGACAGCGCGGTTTTTATTAGATAATACGTAAAATCCGAATCTGTCTTTATCTGTAGAACATATATAACAACACAATGTATAGATTACCTATCAAGATTTTCATTCACAACAAATCCAGACATTTTCCAATTACTTACATCAACGAGCTTCTTCATTGCTGGATCTAATCTCGTATCGTTGGAATTGAAGTAAAAATCTATAATTTTTTTGGTAATATTGCCGTTGTCGTCGGATTGGTCGGCGTGAAATTGTAGTTTATTCACCCAAGAAGAAATCCTATCTGTATCGGTTTTAGTGATTTTTGTCAACGATTCTTCTTTTTTTATAAGCCCTAAAACACAAGAAATTTCGCTAGTGGTATAACGACCGTCGAGTATTTTTATTCTTAAATCGGTTTATTCGTAAAAACTGGTCCTTTTAAACCTCCAAACTGGATTTTTTAATGAATAAAGATGCCGGTCGAAAAATCATTAAAATTTGTCAATTTTTTTCGAGATTTTGAGTAGAAGTGCTGATAACAACTAAATCATGACCTTATGTACTTACAGCATGCTATAAAAAATTTCCATTGAAGAATTAATCGAAATTAATTTTTATGACTATATAAATTTGATATTTTTGAAATCACTGAATGCACAATTTGAAATGTGGAACCTCTTTCTAAAGGGCCATTTGTCATTTCATCACACTTCGGTCGGATTGGTCACCCCTGTACCAACTAATAGAGTCAAGGAGGGGATATCTCATAACTTGTGATATTTAAAATTAATGAGTTTACGATTCGTCGTTACGAAATACAAAAAATATTCACCAGCGTTCACAAAAATTTTCAAAGCTCTGAACCCTCTCGGGGAAGGGGGCATAGTTTTACAATTTGAGTGTAAATTCGAAAAGTTGGAAAATATGTGTCGCATGTGGTTTGTAATTTTTCAGGCGTCGAGTTTGAGTATTGACTTATTTTTGGGGGTTTGATAAGTAATCCCCTTCACGGAAACTTGAAATTGGCCCAAAAAATGAAAAAAAATTCCAGTGGAATGTCCTTTGTTACGTTTTCGATAATGCTGAATTGAGTTGTTGTTGTTTTTTTTTGATTCCGATACTCTACCACCCTCTAAGAATCACCAAAAACGTAAATGCGACGTGTCACTAGATTTTTTTTTGTTCAACAAACGACAAGCCACACTTTTTTATGACTTTTTTGAATTTTGACTCAATTTATACATTCCGTGGCCCCAATTCAGGTTCAGATATCTCAAAATGTCAATTCTTGGTCGTAATTCACTGCATTATTATAGATTCTTTTAATGACGTCTTGCTTAAAAGTTAAAACTTGGAATGACGGTCTAAGCAATTTCAACCGTTTTTCGATAATTCTGTGTAATTTTTGCTTACCCTTGAAAATTTTCGTATAAAAATCCCATCAGTTTTTGTGATCCATCCCCCCTCCCCGGCTCCCCCACCTGTTTCTGAAAAATCCACGAAGGGAAGCGATTAGGACTAGGAGTGATCATTGAAATTCTTGAATCCATTGCAAAAAACTAAAAAAAATCAATTAATAATTACGTAGGTATTGGTTATCATCATTCAAGCAAAGTTATGTAGTATGATTTATGGATTTTCAAACTTTTTTTGTGGTCTGGAAAAAGTCTTTCAATTTGCGAATGTTTCAAAAGTTCAAAACTGCCATTTCGGAATCTTTTAGTTGAGCTCCGGTGACGCCTATGAAATTATTTTGAAAACCCAGTATTTGGATCTTAGACTTTTTTCACTATCAGTATTTTGGGAAATACGACTCGAGTTGAAAAAATACGATTTTTCTACTTTTCCTACTTTCTAAATCTGAATCAGTCAAAATATCACTTCAATTTTAACTGAATGATTCAGTAAAATATCACCGATTAATTTCATACATTATAAAATCTACTACTGGATCAGTAAAATTTACTGAAGTTTTGGTAGTTTTTCAACTGATTCAAACGTTTGTTTTAAAAAATGGACGAATCAGTGAAAAATTACTGAAGTTTTGGTAGCTATTCTACTGATTCCGCAGTAACTCAATTTTGTAGATTTCAATCAGTTATTTTTAACTGCAAACCAGTGAAAATTCCAGTTGAATCCGTTGAATGAAACAAAATTACTACCTACTGAATCAGTGAAAAATACTGAAATTTTGGTAGTTTTTTAACCGATTCGAAAGTTTTTTTTTTTTAATGGATGAATCACTGAAATTATATTTTTTGGAGTGAATTTGGCATTATTAATATGATTTTGATAATTTCATTCAGTCATTTTCACTCAATTTTGACTTTAAACCAGTGAAAATTACCTGATTCAAATTAAGAGAGTATTCCTTATTCCTCACAGTCAGTCAAATTACGTATCTAATTACAATTTTAGCATAATTACTGATTTTTGAACATTTTCATAAGAAATGATTCGTGAATTATGAACTTGCAAAAATAAATGCTCTGTTCTGGGTGTCTACTGCATGGATATGAAAATTCCAAACATCCGGAAAATGTACGAATTTCGTTGATCGGGCCCAAAATTACGAAAAAGTTATTACGACTTTCGGTTAAAATTTAGAAAAAAGACCAAAAATTTTACATTTGGTTTTCTTAACATTTTCATACGGGTAAAAATGAGTTAAAATCGTTAGTTTTTCAATTTTTTACATTTTTTTGAACGTACGCTTTGAAAACAAAAAAGTTAAATTCAATCTCATTTTTATGTTTTTGGGGTGTGGGGGTGAGAGCAGTGAATTATGTAAAATTTTGAAGTTCATATCCGAAAAAGTAGGAATCGGGAATCCTCATTCTCGTGGTTTAGTAGACGGCTAGACGCCTTGTCTGCCTGTTTCTTTTCATCATTATTCGTTTTCTTTTCTGAGTCAAGAGCACGGGTACATTTCTTGAAAAAAGTACGTACCTATTTTGTTTTTTAAAGTCCATTAAAATACTTAGGTTGGAATGAGCTCGCCATCTTTATCCAATACGAAATTACCAACAATAGTATAAAACTTGATCAACACCTTACTTTATAATATGTACATAATGTATACTCACATATCAGAGTCATGACACTTTCGGCGGAATTCATGCCGGTAATCCACGGTACGATGTTTTGATAGGTATTTTTCGAAGGTTTCTGTGTCAAGAACGGTTGATTCTTTACGTTTGATTCGATGATAGATTTGAATATCATAGTATTATTCGCCTATCACCCGATTTGTTTTAAAACAAAACATTAAAAAACCTAATACACGATGCGTATAAATAATAAAATAAAATTCAAAAACGAAACTACTTGTAGTCTATTTCCTATCTTGACTGCATCTTCGGTAGATAAACGTTGCAGGCATTTCAATATTTTGGTATAATCTTGGCGGAAACAGCCGGAGATGAAGAGAAATGCCGCAGCCGCAGTTTCCCCAAAACCCTCTTCGAAATGTGACCATGAAGAGAGAGCATTACCACTCTGCATAATCGCTCGGTGAAAAAGTCCTGATGGAAAATACGATTCGAACAATATAATATTCAATTTCACGACTATCCAAATCGTTTTGTTCTAATTTTTTTACCACAAATGGGATTTCGCAGGCTCAAGTTCAAATTTTGTCAACTTTGAATTTTTTCAATTCCTTTAATTCTATTTCTTTTCAAAGCTGTATCCAATTGTAAAATTTTTTCAATTATTTCCCAACTTTGATTTTTTTTCCTATTTTTTATTTTTAAAAATTCTTCCAATTGAATAATTTTTTCTAATAAATAATTTTAAAATTTTTCCAAAATTTTTTTCAACTTTATTGATTTTTAAAAAAATACAACTTCTATTTTTCAAAAGTTCTTCCAACTCAGTATTTAATTGAAAAAAAAAGAAATGTTAAAATGTAAAATTGAAAAAAAAAATTGGGTATTGGACAAATTTGAGAAAATTTAAGTTAAAAAAAATGTTACATTTGGAAAAATTTTGAAATTGGATGCAAAATTTTGAAAAGAATTAGAATGAAAGAAATTGAAAAAATTCAGAGTTGAAAAAATTCGAACTTGAAAATTAGAATTAATTAATTGGGCTTACATCGTTGAAATTCCATTTGCGGCAAATTATTGAACTACTTAGTGATTTTTACCTTTACTGAGGGGAGAAAACATATGTAAATGAACAGAACCTGCTCCAGCAATTTCTCCTAGTAAAGTTACGTTTTCAGGATCACCGCCAAATTTCGCGATATTTTCTTTAACCCATCGCAATGCTAATGATTGATCTTTCAAAGCGAAATTACCGCTCAGGTGGTCGTTATTCATGCCGAGGAATCCTAATGACAAATAAAGTCGCCCTGATTTCAAACTAGCTATAAATTAAAATATCTGAGCACGTCATTTTTACACACCGAAGATTCCCAAACGATAGTTAAACGTCACAAATACCACGTCGTGATCCATGAAATAATCTGGAGTGTAATCCATTCCAGTGCCGAATTGAAATCCTCCTCCGTGAATGCCCACAATAACAGGAGCCTTACCGGAAGGCTTAAATATATCCTGAAAAATAAAATGATTACGAACCATAGGTTTTTTTTTTGAAGAGATTCCATTCGCTTACGTTGGGTACGAAAACGTTCAAGTAAAGGCAATCTTCTTGTCCAATGATGGGAGAATTGAAATCGAAGAATTTCTCATGTTGAACGCATTTTGGAGGAAGTTTGGAAGCATCTTTTACTCCTTTCCATGAAGCAATCGCTACAGGTTCCTTGAAAGTGGAGAGAAAATCGTCAGTTAAAAAAATTAAAAACCCCTGCTCTCTTCATTTTCAAAATCAGAAATGTTTTTATTCCAAACTAGTTTTTTTTCGATATTTTCTCGAAACCCATTTCGATAGGTTTCCAGTATTCGTGGAAATTCACGGAATCAAAATAGTATTTTAGGTTACCTTGAATCGTAACTTTCCAATTGGAGGTTCTGCATAAGGAATGGTGTAGAACTGCTGGAATAAACGTCCATTTTTCGTCTTGCCAACGGTGCCGTTGATTGATCCATTTTGCAATATCAGTACATCGGCGTGGATTCCTGCAATAAGGATCGATAAAAATAAACACGAAGGCATGTACATTTTTGAAACTGGTACTCTTGTCGAACAAAAAGGCTAATGGGCGTTGGTCGAACAACCGAGTAACTGATAAAATATTGTAGCGAATTATCTACATAATAATTATAAATGTACCTACGTATACCTATTATAGATCATCTCAATGTTACGTCATCGCTCGCCAGTTCATTCTCGTAATAATGTTATCAAAGCTTATATTTAATGATTCAGTCATAGAAGAGAACTAGAAATGAGTGTGAGCCAAAAGTTTTGAACTTTCGACCTTTCGCTGTGCTTGAAAGCAACAGCTGCGGATCGACAGACAGGTGGTTTTTCGGAAGAGGCGTTTAAACACTAATTTTTGGGACAGGTCCTAGGTTTCAATTAGGTATTTCGGCCCATTTTCGATAGGTTTGGCTCTCCGACTTTGTCATATCGTTTTAATTAATTCAAAAATGGTTTTATAAATAAGAGGAGAGGGGTGAGACCTACACGAAAGTCACAAGGAGCACTGGTACTATGAATAAATATCATAAAATAGTTTTCCTTCACTATTCGCGATGATTTTAGGTGAATTATTTCGTGTTAAGGCATATTTTCCAAAATTACCCATCTTCTAGGCTCCCCACCCCAACGAAATAATCATATGATCGCAATAAAACTTTCTTTACTCGGTAAAAATTTCGCTAATTTGCCTACACTAGGTACATACATTGGTAACCGTACGAAAAGTCTCAAGATATGTATAATTAACATTTAGGAGGTAGATACTTTTTTCTTGTCATTTTCAAAATCATGGGCGAATACCTTGTATGTATTTATTTTTTGTTATAATTGCTTCTTGATGAGTCTTTTTCTAATAATTATTTGTTTTCTTGTACCTACTTTTTTTTTTTTTTTATTCTGAAATCAATTTTTTTTAATTTTTGTCCAGTCATTTTAGGATTTAACCCCCCAAAAATTTAATCTTGATTTTTTTCGTGTTTTACGTTCGTAATGGTCCACTAAACAATATATCAAAATGAACACCCCAGGAACCCTCCGCAACTTCCAGGGAAGGGGTAAATGCCTGCTGAAAACCGAGTTTTCGTGAATATCTCCTCAAATAAGCCTCAAAATTGAAAAATAGTAATGAGCAATTTTGTTCTACGTGTAATTTTCTATCAGAAAGGGTTGTTTTTTTTCAAGAACACACCCAGTTCCTTAGCCAAAAATTAAAGGTAAACAACATATATTTTTCAACAAATTACAGTATTTTTTTAAATAATCGAAACTTTCGTGAATATCTTCTCAAATAGGCCTCAAAATTGAAAAATGGTTATGAACAATCTTGTTCTACATATAATTTCCTATCAGAAATGTTTTTTTTTTTTCCAAAAACGTCCACTTCTCTTCTTTGCCCAAAAATCAACGGTAAAAACGCATATTTTTCCAATATTTACAGTAGTTTTTGAAATAATCGAAATTACGGAGTTGAAGGTAGCCAAAATTATACCAATGAAGATTAATTATACACGCTAGTAGAGCATTCCAAAGAAAGTCACCGCAAAATTTTTTAACCGCTACGGTTAATAATGAGGGAGTTTACTGAATATTACATTTATAAAATTGAGGTTATGGAAAGATAAAGTTCTTTAAACGTGATGTTAATAATTAATTATCATTGGTGATGAAGAAACATTTTTTTGTGTCATGTCGTAGGGATTCAAAACCGATTTGTCAGTCAGAGGGGTTGGGAGAGGCAAAATTCATAGTTTTGAAAATTTTCATGTTTGGTGTCAAAAATAAAGTTTTTTGGCTTGCCAAATACGATTTTGAGGTTGTTTTCTTAGGAAAATCAAAAGCAGCTCCGGAAGGACATCAAAGGCAAAATTCAAAATTTCGATTTGCATAATTTTGATTCAAAATTTTGTAATATTTAGTAACCTTTCTCATAATTAACCTTAGGGGCTGAAGGGCTGAAAAAAACAACCCTCTCTGATGGGAAATTACATGTAGAACAAGACTGCTCATGACCATTTTTCAATTTTGAGGCTTATTTGAAAAGATATTCACGAAAGTTTCGATTATTTCAAAAAATACTGTAAAATGTTGAAAAATAGGTGTTTTCACCCTTAATTTTTGGCCAAGGAAATGAATATTTTTGAGAAAAAATGAACCTTACTGATAGGAAATTACACGTAGAGCAAGATTGTTCATTACTATTTTTCAATTTTGAGGCTTATTTGAGGAGATATTCACGAAAAACCGGTTTTCAGCAGGCATTTACCTCTTCCCTGGGGGATGTGGAGGGTTCCTGGGGTGTCCATTTTGATATGTTGTTTAGTGGACCATTACAAACGTAAAACACGAAAAAAAATCAGGATTGAATTTTTGTGGGGTTTGATAGATTTTTTCTCTTATTTGTCTGGACTATTTTATTCTGAAAATTATCAGTTTTTTTGTTTTATTATGTTATTTGGTGTCCAAGGTTTTATTCTGAAATCCGTTTAATTTTTTTTGTTCCGTTTTGCTGGAAATAATTTTTTGAAAATTCTTGATTTATTTATTTATTTTTTTTTGTAACTGATTGGTTTCTAGTTGGTTCTGAAAATGATTTAAAAAAAATATTTTTATTGGTTTTTTTGGAGCGCGTTTTTGAAACATTGTATAGAAAACTTTTATTCGCGCTAAAATGAAAATTACATCGAACCAACGTTTCGAACACTCTCGAGTGCCTTCTTCAGGGTAAATAATTGACAAATAAGAAATAATCTCGTTATGATAATGATAAACAAAACGATAAAAACAATTTAAAAAGAAGCAATTAATATATGAGGTTGAACATTTCGTTGAAATTTGAAAGGTCCGTTTTGAAGTTAATAGAATTTTTGTTTTTATTTATTTAGATACATTCCAAAATTTTTCTCCTGAGGGAATTTTTTTCAAAATTTAAAATTTAGGTTTCGTCAAAAAGAAATTGGTGTCCTTATGTTTTTTGTGTGTTGAGAGAGTGCCGTTGATGAACGTTTATTTTTTCGTTCAAACATAATTTTTGTTGTTTATTATCATTATTTTATTCTTAACTTTGCTTTGTTTTTTTGTTTCGTTTTTCTAAAAATAGTTTTGTTCATTTTTTCTAAATCGGGTTGTTTTTAAATTTTTGATTTGTTCTGAAATTGTTTTCGTATTTTTAATTTCTTTTTGAGTAGTCAGAAAATATTTTTGTTTTTATCTCCAAAAATTGAAATTTTTTTTGGTACAGAGTTCCAATATGAACGGGGTAGTTACCTACTTGACTTTTTGTTAAAGTAGGTGCTCTTAAGTTTATTAACAATTTTCAATGTATAATTGGTAAAAATTCAAAACAAACTTCCGTTTTTGATATTTATTTTAAAAATTGCAAAAATGAATGATTATTATTCGATACCATACTATCAATGAATTGAGAGCGAGCTCTAGCTTATTACCTACTTATTAGATCTTAATTATAATTATGTGAGTACTACGATTTCAAATTTTGAATTCTAATATTACTTATTTTGCAAGGAACCAGTCAGACTTTATCGACTCTGAAAACACTAATTTTAAGTAGTTTTCCACTCCAATGGTAAAGATTCCCAAAAATCTAATCTTTCTTTGAGGATATTTTTCTTCATTGATACTGAATTGCTTTTAATGTGCAAATATTCTATATCTTCCGTTTCCACCGGCTTCCATACTTTTTTGTCTGAATTTCCGTTAGGATCACTGCAATAATTTAATGTAGTATTAATAAGTGTATTTATAAGTGTATTTAAGAAGATCCTGGCTCCATTTCGGACTCGGTTTTTTGATAAAAGATAGTCAGTTACCGAAGATACCTAACGTAATATCAACATGCATCGTACTCACCCGGTGATAATGAAATTGATCCAAAATTCCAACAGCGTTTTCGATACTTTTTTATCCTGGGGTGTCCAAAAAACTTCTAGAAGTAGGTTTCGGAATAACAAAGGGAGCTCGTCTGCGTGACCAACACCTGAGAAAAATTCGACAAATATTTTGCTCATTAAATGAACAGATTACCTACTTATCTAGTTTTTATTGATGAAAAATTCATATGGTACCTAAATTTTTCTTCCAGTATACGAGATTCTGCAGCGAAAATGAACCTTTGTGATCGTACAAATAAACGAATTGTCGGTCGGGACTCGATTTAACTGTTTTTACGAAAGGATATGCGAAGGCAGAATCTGTCATCATCTGTAAATTAATTTCACGATTAAAATGTTGAAATGTGAGTGGCTGAATTGGAAAATAATCGTATTAGGTACGTCGACGAATTCCAATGCTGTATCTTCTCCTATATCCTTGGTGCCGAAATAAAAGTCGATAATTTTCTGCGTCGTATTATCCATATTTTCTGGCTCGATCGTATATGAATACTCATTCAGGAATGGTATCATACGTTTTCTATCCGAGTTGACGAGTTTCGCCAGTTCTTCTCCGTTTCTCAGATAACCTGTGCAAATGAAATTTCAATTTAGTAACTATCTATTCAATCATACAGGTATTTGCATAGGCGTGACTGGACCTTTTGAGTATAGGGTGTGCCAAAACTTTGGGCCCTCCAATAAAATCAAAAATAATATCTATGTCCAAAAAATTTTATCAAGAAATCGGAAGTTTTCTTCGTGTCGCAAAAACAAAGTTTCAAATTTGATTAGCTAGGTACCTACTTCAAAATGTGTGAAAGTGCTAAAGTATATGGCTCATTTTTATGGGCTTTTCTCCAGTGCTGGAAAATTCTAAAATTTTCTGGAGGCTCCGAAACGTCTTTAAACCGCTCCCAATCGATCCGAGAGGCCGAAAATAGGGCATATATACCTACCAAATTTTAAGATCAAATTTTTATCTTCTGCAGGGCGATGGGGTAATTTTGAAATTTCAAAAATTATCCAAAATTCAAGAAATGAACTTCAGGTCCAGAAATTTTAGATATTCCAATTCTTGAGTAAAATTTTGAGCCCAAACAAAAATAAATCGAAAATAGGTATTTCTTAAAAGAGCCCCATATGAAAAATTTCAGATGCTGAAATTCATCTTTCAGCAAGTGACTTTTCATCGAAAAAGGTAAATTTGAGGGTTTTTTTCACAACATGACAAAAAATATCCCATTAGAAGAATGTAAATTAGTGCATTCAGCGTTTTTTAAATTCTCAGAGATTTTGTACTCGATTTTGAATGATTTTTCCTTTTTCCATAACTTACGATGACTTTGCAAAAACTGGGAAATCATTCAATACTTCGCATAATTTTCCAAAAGTAGAGCAACTTTTTTCCACTACCTGAACGATTTTCCAAAAATTGAGGAATCTCCCAAACCTTGGACCATTTTCAAAAAAAGGAAATTTTATGAAATTTCTATATGTATCATAAAAATTGTAAGGTTTCCCCAAAAAAAAAATTCTCAAGAAATTGGGCTGTGTAGTTGAGTTTATTCTTGACGAAATACCCATGTGAAAGAATGGGCGAATAGATTCCCATTTTTTTCGGGGTATGTACTATGTACGAGTTAAATCCCACTTTTTCTCAAAAATTTCTTTCCATTCTGAATTTTTTTCAAATTTTAACTCCTATTTTCTTAAAACGATTTTCCACTCTTAATTTTTTTCACGATTATTTCCAACACCAGAATTTTTTCAGCCTAAACTTTTCTCACATTTTTCCATGTTTAATTTAAATGTATTTTTCTGAATTTTTTCTCAAAATAGTTTTCAGTACCTATTGAAAATTTTCATGAAAAAATAATATTGCTACCAGGACACATTTGGGAATTTTATCAAAAAAATTGAATAATCTGGGAAAAGTAGGGTGTGCCAAGGCACACCCGGCACACCTGGCAGTCACGCCTATGGGTATTCGTTTAATACGTACCCATAACGATTAGGGCACCTTCCCCGGAATTTATACCAGTTATCCAAGGTACCTTGGTTTGATATGTCTCGTTAGTTGGCTTTTGAGGTAAAAATGGTTGATTTTTGACTTTCGATTCGATCATGGGCTTGAATATGGCAAAAGGTTCATCATGCCAGACCTATAAGATACATATTAATTACTTTCAAAAATGAAGGGATTTATAGTCCCTGCGGTTAGCTCGGGCATACTGCACTTTTTGAACATGGGTTGAAATTGAAATGTAGTTTTTATTTTAGTATGACCCAAGAATAAATTTCCGAGAAGTGGAGACGTTAAAAATTTCCTTTAGGAGTGGAAGGAGGGGAAGTTTTGGGGGTGTTTCCCATCTTCTCAACCCAATACCTCGAACCAATCCTGGTATGAAACAAGTTTTAATTCGAACCTCCTAAACACGAATTTATGATTAGTTTCCCGATTGGAAGTACAGAATTGCCTCAATCGTGAAATTAGTGTAGTGTAAAACGCCCTGTTTTCGCCAAAACTGACATGAAATTGCGATTTTCAATTTTTCCAAACACTACACGTCCTCCCAATTGTGATATAAAATAATTTTTTTGTCCAATTCAAACTTTTTGGACCCAGAGAAGGCACCAACAAAATTTTTAGCTTCTTGGGACACCAGGGAGCTGAGCCATGGCTTCTCAAAGTAGGGACTTCTTTTAAAAAAATTTATTCAGCCCCTTCAAGTCGCATGGAGCTAAAAAAATGTTTGGAACATTCTCAACTAATCAGTTACAACTTTCTTTAGTTTTAACGAAAGTGGAGCTTTTTTTCGTATTTTCTATGTGTAAAATCTATTGGCCCGTGAACGCTGTACTTTCCACAAGAGCGCCGTGGAAAATTTGACGCATCTGCATGGGTGTAATACGACGAGTGGTCAGTTTTAATTTTTTCCAACAATTCGGGAAACAAATAAAAAAATTGTGTTCAGGAGGTTCGAATTACGTCTAAAAATGGTTTCATATCATGATTGGTTCGAGGTATTGGGTTAAAATCCCCCTAAAACTCTTCCTCCCCCCACCATTCCTAAAGAAAACTTTTAACGTCTCCACTTCTCGAAAATTTTCTTTTGGGTCATACTAAAATAAAAACCACGTTTCAACTCGTGTTAAAAAAGTGCAGTATGCCCCCGTTTTTTCATGCTAACCGCAGGGACTATTAGGGGAGTGGTTTATCAGTAATATGGACCAGAGTAAGTAGGTCTTGAATCGAATTTTCGAATTTCGTAGGTCTCACTGCCTGGGGTGTTTCATTTTCTTCTAAAAATAAAATTTCTGAAATTTTAACCCCCTAAAAAAAATGGAGGTCATTTGTTAAAACCTCCTTTTTCTTATGGAAGTCATTTGTAACATAGGATAACATGCTAAAAACGAAAAAAAAAATTGAGAAAAAAAATGCAAAATAGTATCCAAATATTTCTGAAAAATCTGAAAATATCACCCTAATTAAGATTTTTTGGGATTAACTTTAGACCCTAGAAATCATGCGAGAAGAATTTCTTGGGGTTCTCGAACTGGGTAAAAATGGTTAAAATATACTATTTTAGGCTCCCGAAAATTCTTCTCGGATGATTCCTTCCTCGGATTTAAAGTTTATCCCAAAAAATCAAAATTGAGTCAAATTTTCAGATTTATAAAAAATTTTCAAAATCGAACCATATTTTCAAATTTTTCATCAATATTTGAAAATTTCTCATTTTTTTCTAAAAAAAAATCGTTTTTAATGATGTTATCCTCTTTTAATTCTCATAAAAAAAAAGGAGGCCTCAACGAATGGCTCCTAATTGGAGTAAGGAGCTGAAATTTTGGAAATTACATTTTAAAAAAAGAATGGACTGCAGGAGGTGAGACGTTCAAAATTTGAAAAAAAATGTAAAAAAAAACCACCCTAATAGGCTCACAAAGTGACATTTATGTGCACATAAAAGCGGTGCATTACAATCATTGATGAAAATAAACCAACTTTTAATCTGGATTCCAACTCGTGAAAATCTTCAGCCGGTATACGTTGCAGGCATTTCAAAATGTTCTTCGCATTTGTACGGAAGCATCCGGTAATCACCAAAAAAGCTGTAGCTGCAGCTTCCCCAAATCCTACATCGTGATAGGCCCATTGAGCAAAAGCGCTACCGCTTTGCATAATCGCTTTTTGAAATAGTCCTGAAGATGAAAAAAAAAAAAAAAAAACAGAACTCGATTAGGTAATGTCTTGTAATTCATTTGGTATTATTCTACTAGATTTATTCTCTCGGATGTTTGAATACCTTTGCTGAGCGGAGAGAACATATGAAAATGAACAGAAGATGCCCCAGCACTTTCTCCTAGTAAAGTTACGTTTTCAGGATCACCACCAAATCTCGCGATGTTTTCCTTGACCCATTGCAACGCCAATGATTGATCTTTCAATCCGAAATTACCGCTTATTTCGTCGTTGTTCATTCCAAAAAAGCCTACAAAACCATACATCTTTATGGAAGACTGTGGATGTAGATAATTCAAGTTTGAATTGATTTCTAATTTACCTACCCAGAGTTCCCAATCGGTAATTTATGGTTACCAGGATTACGTCCCTGTCCATTAAATAACCTGGAGTGTAATCAGTTCCAGAGCCCATTTGAAAACCTCCTCCGTGGATACCGACTATGACTGGCGTTTTACTTGTATTTTTAAGTAAGTCCTAAAACAATTTTATTTTTTTGCTTCTCACTCGGAAATCGTTCGAGGTCTGCTTTGGATTTGAACGAAAGTGGGATTTTTGAAAAGAACAGTCTTGAAACAGTTTCAAGTGATAGAATTAATTTTTCGATTTCCGGAAGTTAAAAATTTGTATATTTTTAATCGAAAATATTTGAAATTGAGCATTTTTCCTGAGTAATTGGTAAAAATTTAGCCTACATCCAATATCAACCTCCTAAAATCGATTTACACCATTTCCACCCATTCTGGAACCACCAACAAAATTTTTATTTTTTGCTGTGTTTTTGAATTTTTTCTGAGATATTGGAAATTAATTGGGCAGCTGAGAATTAGGTTTCCCCCCTTTTTCAAGTAATTTAACAAGGAAATTTTACCTTTCTTGTGATTTTCAGGTGCACACCTCGAGTTTTTTTTACAAGCTTTCAAATTTTCTGGAGTCAAACTGAAATTAGTGGTTGGGATGGAGTTTCGAAGTTGAATTATTTAAAAGAAAGCAGGAGCTGAAGTTTTTGGTGCTGTAAATAATTTCAATGACTACGTTTTCCCCTCTCATATTTAAAAAAAAATGTTAAAAAAAAATTTCTAATTGGCCGCTTGGAAGTTTGGAAGTTTTGTCCAAAAATGGATTTTCTTGTTGAATTGCTTGAAAGAAGCCGAGGACTCGATTTTTAGCTAATCAAGTCAATTTCGATGCTTTTAGGAGAAATTCATAAATTGTAATGAAAAGAATAATCACGCAGGAGGTTTCGGATAATAGACGGAAATAGTGAAATTCGAGTTATTATGTTAGGTTTGGAGGGAAATAAAATTTTGCTAGAGACTAGAGCATATTTTAAGAAATTTTTTTCTGCGCAATGTTATACAGATTGAGTATCATAACTCACAGATACCTGAAATTTACTTCTTAATGTATCTAAAATGCCTGAAGTAACATCAACGTAGTTTAAAACTGAAAGAAAAATTTAAGAAATTGCTAAAAAAAACACTCCAAAAGATATAAAATTTGATGAAGTATCAAAATCACAAATACTGTTAAAATTGTGTTTAAAGAAGGTCAAACGTTGATAAAAATTATGTCAGAAAAATTCAACATTTGACCGTTACTTGAAATATTGAGATTTTCAAATCTTATACCTATTCATAGCCAATTTTTACGAAAAATTTAACAATTTGTCTTGCATTTTTATATCTTTGGTATCTGTCCAGTTTGCAAAAATTTTCACATTTTAAATTGAATTTTATCGATTTTTGCATTATTTTTTCACGATTTCTATTTCAATGCAATAATTTTTTTCGCATGCTGAACAATTTTCATTTAATTTTCTAAAAATATCGAAATAATAATTATATGTATATATTTAGCAATTTAACTCATGTTTTATCGACTTTTGTCTTTAGTGTACTTTTCAACAGATTTTATGAGCATTTCAACATTTTCGTTTGCAAAACTTGAAAATTTTTTACTACTTTTTTTCAAAACAATTTTAGTGCTTCTCTGGACGATTTATTACTATTTTATCCATTTTTACTTTAACTAAAGAAATTTTCAAATATTTTGAATAAATTTTATTGTATTTTGAACGATTTTCATCCCATTTTTTAAAAAATTTGCGACGTTTCAAGCTATTTTATTCGGTACTTATAGTTAGTGATTTTTAAAATAATTTTAACGTGATTTTAAATTTTTTTGTTGTAATTTTTCAACGTTTGAAAAATGTTGTGACATTTTCAAACTATTTTACCCCGCTGTACCAAATTTTATCAACTTTTTAACGATTTTGTAAAAGTTTAAGCAATATTTTCAAGATTTTCCCAGATTATTGTTAAACAGTTTGTTTTATAATAATTCAAATCGTTTCTATTCAATTTGCACAGTAATTCGTCAAAAATCAAATAAATGAACTGGATTACTAAAATTTTGGTGGCTGAGGTTTTGTAACGTGCTTTTTCCGAAAATCTCACTATCGTTCCAATCAGAGTCGAAATCCTTCGAATGGTTCCTTCGTTAGAAAGATGAAAATCTACAAGTGACCGTTCACGAAAAAAAAGGGACAAGGGGTTATTTTATCGAAAAGCCACTTTTTTCGGATTTGGGATCGCAAAACCCTAAAAAAATCGGTTAAAAGCTTCCGAGGTTCCTAAGATGTAAAACGAGCTCTGAAATCTACATTTCGTACAAGAACTTCATCAAATTTTATTGCAAAAAAAAATTGGAAAAGAGTTCGTTTATTTTAAAACCGGTTTTACCGCTAAATACCTTTCTTCTTGGACGGTTTAAAAATTGATTAAAACCCGCAAAACGAACTCTTAAATCACATTTTGTTCAAGAACTTCTTCAAGTTTTGTTGCAAAAAAGTTCGTATATTTCAAAAACCATGTTTTTACCCCCAAGGTCCCTTTTTTCGTGAACAGTCACAAATGTATATTTGCTTACGTTGGGCACAAACACGTTCAAATAAAGGCAATCTTCTTGACCGGTGAGATTTTTGCTTAATGGGAGAAAGGACCGTTGGATACATTTCGGCGGATGTTTAGATCCATCTCTGATGCCGGACCAAGGTTTAGGCCTAACAGCTACAGGAGGCTTCAAACAGAATGAAAATTTCGTTAGTTAAGTATATTCAGATCAGATTATTTGAGTTTTTATTTTTGTAAAGTCGATATTATTTCCAATTTTAGCCATTTTCATAATTTTAGCACTCTAAAAAATGTCACATCTTCACCTTCCGGGTTATATTTCAATAAATATACTTACCTAGAGATCTTCTTATCGCGTCCATATCTATTTGGAAATTTCACTAACCTTGAATCGTAACTCTCCTACGGGAGGCTCTGCATAAGGAATTCCGTGGAATCTCTGGAATAAACGTCCATCTTTGGACTTTCCAATCTCACCCTCAATAACTCCATCTCGTAACTGGATCAAATCGCAATTCACATAAATCACAAACGTTGACAAAAATATGCACCAGCTCGTTTTCATTTTCAACTGATCCGATACGTTTCCAAAATCAAAATAGTTTCGCTAAATTTTCTAATTGCACTTTTGATTACCAGCATAAATACATAATGACTGTATTTTATCTTATTCAAACGAATGCCATCGATATCGAAAGGTTATATCACAACAATATGGCTAATATGCCAACATAATAGAAGTCTATACGGTATCTATGGTTTTCCCAATCATGAAATTATCAAATCTCGTGAACCGTGCAATAACATTATAATTGGGTGCGAGATTACAACTTCGTTTGTTCACTACGTATGATAAATTGTAGCTAACTAAATATACGAAAAAACTTGGGCAATATGGCGAGTACATATTTTATTCTTGATTCCATCCTAGTGATAAAGATTCCCAAAAGTCGAATCTTTCTTTGAGAAGTTTCTTCTCCATAACTACCGAGTCACTTTTGATGTGTAAATATTCGACATCTTCGGTTTGCACTGGGTTCCATATTTTTTCATCGGCGTTTCCATTAGGATCGCTGGAATTTTGAAATCATGATTGAATAAAATGGAATACAGATACTTAGACGATAAAACACCATATCTACTGGTCACGAAAGGAATGAAAAATGTTAATTTTTTCATAAAAAATCAAAGAATTTTTAATAATTTTCTCCTTTATTTTCGGAGAGTTGTTCAATTTTTTTTGCCCTTCTTGAAAAAATTTCAACTTTTGCTACGATTTTTTTTTTGGAAAAATAGGAATCACGAAAAAAAAGGTTATGAAAAAAATCCAATCTGAATCAGTGAAATCTTAGGAAATTGTGCCTTTCTAATTGAGTGTTTTACACAATTTTTCAGCCCATTCTTCAATTGGTCAGAAAATTAGTAATTTTTGATTGAAAAATAGTAATTTTGGACTGAAAAATTAGTAAAAAAAATTTGCAAATTAGTAATTTTGTTGGTTTTTTCAAATTCTATGAAATTATAATAATAAATTTGAAAAAAATAACGAACTTGGAATAAGCAATGGAGGGAATGAAAAAGGGAGGAGATGAAATCGTTTAAAATTATTTTTTTTTTTGAAATTTTATTATACTGGGCGCGTATTATTACCAAGATTTTCACGCCCAGTGTCGGAAAAGGGTGGTAGGGAGGGGGTTTAGATTTGGTGTCGGAGATTAAGTTTTTTTCATCTGTACTTAGTAGGATTTTTTGCATTTCTATTTTTGAATCTGGAATAATTTTGGTATTTTCCGAGATATTAAAGGGTTTTCTTTCTTGTTTTGAATTGATTTTCAAAATTTTCAATTATGTTTGCTGCAGCTACCTTCCTCGTAAAATGTAGTTGGTTTGAAGTCCAGGCAAGTAGGTACTAAAAAACGGCATTATCAGGGAGTAGGTAAAAAAAAGTCTCATTAATGTAGGCATTATGTATACTTAGTTATGAAAATTGAAAATCTAAGGAAATTTTCATCCCTCCCCCAGAATTCCCTTCTCGAAAAGTTCCCCTCGCAGTAAAAATTACACTGAAAAAACACTCCAAAAAATGATAAGTAGAACGTGTTGCAAAAAATGATAAATTTTATCCAAAAAAATAATAATGGGGCACCATTTACAAAAAGGGTAAGTATGGCCGGATAAGGGGTGAATTTAGCCCCAGGTGCGTTTGGGCTTCTAAACACCTCAAGTGGTGTATATTGACAAGAAAAAAAATTTCACAAAATTTTGGGTCTCAACTCCTCCCTCCCCCCCCCTCGCAGTTATGACCATTTTATTGCATTATTTTCAAGAATTTTTAATTTCAACAAAAGTGAAGGACATTTTTTATTCTTTGACACAAAATGTATTTATGATTTAAAAAAAAAAAAAAAAAAAAAAAATATTTCAATAATTTTTGTGCACTCCTTCACGTTTTTCGGTTATTTGAAGTTTTTAATCGTAAAAAACACCACATAAGCAAAGAGCGACCACCCTGGAAAAATTACTACAATATACGTTTTTTTTATGGAGAATTTTGCTGTGTACTTGGTTTTGGCCATTTTTTCAAACTAAAGGTCGAAAATTGCGAAAAATCGTACTGAAACGGTGTCATTTTAGCTCAGTTTTCAAATTTTGAGCGTTTATGCAGAAAGAAATGACTAAATGAAAAAACGAATCCCGTATTTGTGTTCAGCAGGTCAAAATACCCTGATAAACACAATTTTCGCGATAGTTTTGCTTGAAGCCGCGAAATTCACTTTTTTCACTGATTTTTCGTGGCGAAAAAAGTGAATTTCGAGGCTTCAAGCAAAACTATCGCGAAAAGGGTGTTTATCAGGGTATTTTGACCTGCTGAACACAAATATGGGATTGGTTTTTTTATTTAGTCATTTCTTTCTGCATAAAACGCTCAAAATATGAAAAATCTGCTAAAATGACCACATTTCTGCACGGTTTTTTGCAATTTTCGGCCTCCAGTTCAAAGAAATGGCCAAAATCAAGTACACAGAAAAATTCTATATAAAAAAACGCATATTTTAGTAATTTTTCCAGGGTGGTCGCTCTTCACTTATGTGGTGTTTTTTACGATTAAAAACTTCAAATAGCCGAAAAAACGTGAAGAATTGCACCAAAATTGTTGAAAAAATTATCATAAATACACCTCCTTTAAGATGTAACTTTGTACCAAAGAACAAAAAATTTCCTTCACTTCTGTTGAAATTAAAGATTCTGGAAAATGATGCAATAAAATGGCCATAACTCTGATAGAGAGGGAGATAAGGATCCAAAATTTTGTGAAATTTTTTTTCTAGTCAATAGGTATACAATATTTGAGGTGTTGAGGAGCCCAAACGCGCCTGGGGCAAATTCACCCCGTAAATGTACATTTTATTAAATATGCACTCACGCTGAGATAGCGAAGTTAATCCAAAATTTCAGCAACGTTTCTGATACTTTTTTATCTTGAGGTGTCCATCTGGCTTCAAGAATTTCTTTACGGAATAATAACGGAAGTTCGTCAGCATGACCGACACCTGAATAAAATCATATCAATTATTGATTTACAGTTTTCTATTTAGCTAACTGCTCTACGCATACGATTGACATGAAAATGAAAAACGATACCTAGGTTTAATTTGGTGCTTCCTACAAAATTTTGAAAAGAAAACGATCCTCTATGATCGTACAAATACACGTATTGCTGCTGATCATGGCTCGATTGTATGGTTTTCATCAAAGGGTAGAAAAAAGTCGAATCTGTGATCATCTGAACAATGAGAATTCATTTTCCAATAAGTTTTCATCAATTAATGTCGCGAATTTTTCCATAATTTTTTTTTCCTTACGTCGACCATTTTTAAAGCTGTATCTTCTCCTATATCCTTGGTGCCGAAATAAAAATCGATGATTTTCTGTGTCGTGTTATCAACGTTTTCTGGCTCGGTCGCATAATAGTAGTTATTAATCAATGGTAAAGTTCGTTTTCTATCCGTGTTTACGATTTTCATCAACGATGCTCCGTTCTTGAGAAGTTCTAAATTATGAGAATTTATTTAGCTTTACTGCAGATTGAAGTTTTGGATTCATTATCCAATGAATTCACATACTCATTACTTTGAGAGCTCCTTCGCCCGAATTTATGCCAGTAATCCATGGTACTTTTGTTTGATATGTGTCGTTGGCCAATTTCTGTGGCAGGAATGGTTCAGTTTTTACATTCGATTCGATCATTGGCTTGAATGGGATGCCAGTTTCGCCGTCCCAAATCTACAGCATTAAAATGAAGAATTACTCGTGAATGTTAATTAAAAATCAGCTAGAATGGAGGTAAAGCTATGAACCCACGTATAATCTGTTTCCCAACGCGTGGAAATCTTCGGCCGGAATATGTTGCAAGCATTTCAAAATTTTTGTTGCGTCTTTGCGGTAACACCCTGTTATGACAAGAAGGCCCATAGCCTTTGCTTCACCATATCCATCGTAATTATGAGACCAAGGTGCGAATGCGCTACCACTTTGCATAATTGCTTTTTGAAACAATCCTGCGAATATTTTGATCGATTTAGTTAGTTCACTCGAATAATTATTATATGTGATATTCGAGTTACCTTTGCTCAATGGAGAGAACATGTGTAAATGTACAGAAGCTGATCCGGCACTTTCTCCCAGCAACGTTACGTTCCCAGGATCACCGCCGAATTGGGCGATGTTTTCCTTGACCCATCGTAATGCCAAGGACTGATCTTTCATGCCGAAATTACCGCTTATTACGTCGTTGTTCATTCCAAAAAAGCCTGCGAAATCATTAATTGTCGTATCAGTCAATTCGAAAGTATTAGGTGGAGTGGATCGTTTCCATTTATTCGTATTAGTTGATAGGGATGGGAGGGGAGGGGATCGCAAGATTACCCTTGTTCTTGTCAAATTTCTGTTACAGCCTATCTACAGTATGACACAAAAGTCTTGGTAAGTTGAAACATTTCTCAATATCTCAGAAGTGAAAAGATATATCAAGATGGTTCAAACGGCAATGTGTTCCTGGCGTCGAGGACATTGAAGATTGATAATCAAACTCTCAACCCGACCTATAGGATGCTCACGAATTGAGAAACCGGTTTGGGTCAAAAAATGGGGGTCCGGTTTTTTTATTGAAATAAAGTCTACGCACTGGCGCGATTAAAATGTGATATGTTTTTTTGAAACTGGTTCAGCGGTTTTGAACCAGTTGTCAATAGTATCCAAAAAAGTGGAGATATGAAAAAAAGTTTGAAACAAAAGTTGTAGAGAAGTGAAAAATGAACATTTTTTGTTTCATAATTTTTTTTCCATCTTGAAATGGAAAGAAGTTGTCGTAGAAAAGGTTTGAGTATAATTTTTTGTTTTCCACTTCATAACTCTTCTCCATCGCCAGATGGAAAAAAAATTATGGAACGTAAAACATTCAGTTTCCAATTCTCTACAACTTTTATTTCACACTTTTTTGATATCTCCAATTTTTTGAAACCGGTAGTTTCTTTGGATGATTTTTTTTCCAAGTTGATAACCGGTTATCAAAAAGTGGAGATATCGAAAAAAGTTTGAAACAAGAGTTGTAGCGAATTAAAGACTGAACATTTTACGTTCTGTAATTTTTTCTTCATCTTGCAATGGAAAGAAGTTATGGTATAAAGAACTAGAGTACAATTTTTTCTTTTTATGCCATAACTCTTCCTCATTGCTAAATGAAAAAAAAAATGCAGAACGTAAAATGTTCAGTCCTTAATTCGCTACAATTCTTGTTTCAAACTTTTTTCGATATCTCCACTTTTTGATAACCGGTTATCAACTTGGAAAAAAAATCATCCAAAGAATACCGGTTTCAAAAAATTGGAGATATCAAAAAAAGTGTGAAATAAAAGTTGTAGAGAATTGGAAACTGAATGTTTTACGTTCCATAATTTTTTTTCCATTTGGCGATGAAGAAGAGTTATGACTTGGAAAACAAAAAATTATACTCAAACCTTTTCTACGACATCTTCTTTCCATTTCAAGATGGAAAAAAAATTATGAAACAAAAAATGTTCATTTTTTACTTCTCTACAACTTTTGTTTCAAACTTTTTTTTATATCTCCACTTTTTTGGATACTATTGACAACTGGTTCAAAACCGCTGAACCGGTTTCAAAAAAACATATCACATTTTACTCGCGCCAGTGCGTAGACTTTATTTCAATAAAAAAACCGGACCCCCATTTTTTGACCCAAACCAGTTTCTCAATTTGTGAGAATCCTATAGGTCAGGTTGAGAGTTTGATTATCAATCTTCAATGTCCTCCATGCCAGGAACACATTGCCGTTTGAACCGGCTTGATATCTCTTTTCACTTCTGAGAAATTGAGAAATGTTTTAACTTACCAAGACTTTTGTGTCATACTGTATATTTCCAAGAAAATCGGATAAAAAATATTTATAAAATTGAAAAATTGAGAAAAATAAATTTAGAAAATGTTGCCAAAAATAGAATGAGGAGTGTACCTATTTTCCAAAATGAGCTAACTTCAAAAACCGTATATAAGGAAAAGACCTTAAATGGAACTTTTTTTTGAAAAAAAATTAAAAATTTATAAGAAAGGGACTTGGATATTTTATTGATTTTTTTTCAAGAAAAAAAAATTGCACCCAAGGCTTTTTCTCGTGTACGGTTTTTGACGTTAGCTCAATTTGGAAAAACGTTCCTCAATTGGTTCCCAATTTTTCTCGTCAACTCTGCTTTTCCAGGGTGTTTGAAATAATAAGAATTTTCTTTAAGAAATTGAAAAAAAAATTGGACGAAATTTTTTCAAATCAATCTCAGTTTTGATATTTTTACCTAACAAAAACTATCGACCGTAATTGTTCACCATTGTCCATTACCTCATATTTTGGCCATTTTTAAACAATGAAAAGTAATGCTTTTTATTTTGGATAATTTTTTGAAGTAAAAGCAGGTATCTACAAATTTCCACTTTCTTGGAAAAAATCTCACTTTTTTGATTTTGTGCGGAATTGAAAAAAAAGTGATTTTCCCCATTATCACGAAAAATCAACATCAGTTTAAGTGTCATTTTTGGGTAAAAAGTTGATAAAAGCAATTTTTGGCTGAAATTCTTCAAAATTTTCCGAACATATGTAGTCAGATTCTAAAGGCATTTGGGCTGGAATGAGAAGTTTTTTTTAGGCCTCTGCAATCGTCTGACCCTGTCTCAAAATTGAACTTACAAAAAAAAAAAGGCGAAATGATCTGCTCCGGTATTTATGTATGACGTAAAAACTTTACCTAAGACTCCCAGTCGGTAATTAATATTTACAAAAATCACATCTTTCTCCATAAAATAATCCGGAGTACAATCTATTCCTTGGCCGAATATAAATGCACCGCCATGAATTCCAACGATTACTGGAGTTTTCCCGGAAGGTTTAAATAACTCCTGAAACAATTATATAGTGTTACAAGTAAAAAGATTTTTTTTTTTCGTAAAAGTAATAAATGGTAATTTTTGTTTACATCTGGTACGAACACGTTCAAATAGAGACAGTCTTCTTTTCCGCCAACAGGACTATCTCGATCAAAGATTTTGTTAGGTTGGATACATTTTGGAGGAGGCCTAGAAGCGTCTTTTACACCGGACCACGATTTGACCGCTACTGGTGGCTATTAGTACAACAGAGAAATAAATATTAAGATATAAAGATCTAAAAAGTCTAAACTTTTGCTAATTAGGTATTGAAAGTTATGTATTCGTACAAAATTTCAGGCCCCTTTGACCAGGAGTAGAGTTACCTATGGGTTTTCAACGTTGAGTTATGTTCGTAAAAATTCTTTATTTCGTATGTTTTATCTTCAAATACCATAAATTAATCTATTTTTTTCAAAATAAAAACATTGTTATTCGATGTCTAACTAGATCAGTTATCGATTTTCCTCGGAATCAATTTTCTATAGGGCTGTTGAAACTATGTCATCCAAGGTCATATTTTATTATCAAAAAGTAATGAACTGGTGGTGAAAAAACATACATTTTGTACGAATTTATACGGAATTTTCATGAATTTATCAACGTTATAACTAAAAAAAAAATGAAGGTTTGTGACAATTGTGAAAATATGTAATAAAATTTGTAGCTAATATAAAAAAAATACTTTGAAAATTTAAAATTTTCCCACCAGTTCCATTGTGACATCAGTTTCAACAGCCCTATTACCTATCAAGTATTTTTATTGAATCAGACAACTTTAAATCATCAATCGAAGTTGATAGAAATCGATCATTCATTATCATTATGTTTATTGGAAATCGATCATTCATCGAGCTTCATGGAGATCGATCGTTCATCAAGTTTTATGGAAATCTGTCTTCGAATTTGATGAAAATCTACCAGTAATCGAATTCAATGAAAAATGACCTTCAAAGTTTGTATCGTGTACGAAAAATATAAAGGTATAAAAAAGTACAAATGAAGAAAAATTGAAAAAAATTGCTCAAAGTACAAAATTTTCATAAAATGTGACCTACCTACGAAAATGAATTTTTCCTAATGATGAGAAATATAATATTATTATTGAATGCAAAAAATACTAAAAATATACAAATAAAAGATGGGTACGATAAAGGTACGGATTTTTGTTTTTTAATTATTACGTATAGAATTTTAGGGAAATTGAATATTTATGGTATTGAATTTGATGATTATGGGGGGGGGGGGGGGGTCCCTCAGGGGGTTCTCCCCCAAACTCGGTAAGGAAATTTTTTATCATGAAAATTTTAAAGACTATATAGTATGATTTTTTTTCAACTTTTACCCTCGCTTCGCTCGAGCAATATTTTTGTAACTATTCCTTGAATAAACATACCACTCTAAATTTGAATCAGTTGAATTTGCAGAAATTCTGTCGTTTTTAATCAGTGAAATTATGATTTTTCGCTGATTTTTCGGTCAAAAATTACTAATTTCTCAGTCAATGTCTTATTTATCAAAACCATCAGTAATTTTGCTTAAAAAATCATAAAATCTCATAATTTTTCAATTTTTCTTCGCTCAAATCTGTAGGTATGTATTATCTGCCCACTGAAAATACTCTAACTACTCTAGCCCCACTGAAATAACAGGTGGCTTCATTTTTTTCATTGAATTTTGACCCCCCTCACCATTTTTTCTCGAAACCTGATTCCCTCCCTTACACAATTTCTGGGTGCGCTTACGGTTTTGACAAATCGATACAATGACTTTAAGTTTCACTTTCGAAAATTTGAAAAAATTTTAATGAATCGACTGGCATAATGGCTTTTACTAAATTTATTGAAATTGCTTAGCAATTCGGAAACTGAAGTCTGAAAATCTGCTCGGTGTCGGAAAGAGATTAGATTTTGTACGAATGAGTTTCAAACTGAAAGATACAACCTTTCAAGAAAAATAACACAAGTCGACACGATTTTTGTGTTTGGGTTCCGATTGCGAAATTTGGGTTGCTTTTATGTATCTAATGAAGGGAAAAATAATTTTTTTGTCCAAAGTTTGCATAAGGGGGAGTGGGGGAGCCAAAAATGTGATTTTTCAAGAACAATACACACAGATTGAAGAAAAATTAAGAAAAAAATGAAAAAATTTTTTTTGCTCCAATCTTATAGAAAATTTTACGCTGAATCGAATGCCGCAAACCGCAGACCTCTATCTGTTTTAGAAAAAAAGTTACAGCTAAAACTTTCCTAAATTATGCATTTTTTTTTCGCCTTGCTCACGGAAAAGTGAGATTTCTGAGAAATCTAAGCGTTCTACGACCATAATGACCATGACAAAAGTTGTAGAGAATTAAATTTCCTATCGGATAGGTGCATTCAGATTTTTCCGAGAGGCGTAGTTTTCGAGATACTCTCGAGTAAAGTTGAACATTAGTTGAGGCAATTAAGAAAAAAAGAGAAATGAAGCAATTTTTGGCTGTCAGGTATTATCTGACTACAAAAAATACCTTGTAAATTTCAGCGACACTGAAATAACAGGTTACTTGATTTTTTCACTGAATTTTGATCCTCTCCTCCCTTTTCTTGATTTCTCAACTGTACACAATTTCTGTGTGCGCTAATGCTGGCATGGTCTTGCAAAAAAAAAAGAATTTTGTGATTTTCACTTCATTTTACAATTTTAAATGCGCTGGAATGTTATTGGTGCAATTGTGAGGTAAAGCATTAAACCTCCTTTCCAAATGATCGCACCAAACATGTTTTTCGGGCAACAATTGTAGGAAATTAAACGTAGAATAAACAAGTACTGAACAACTTTGGTAAAATCAAATCCTGGAGATATATTGGGAAAACCCGTTTCTGATGGTGGAGGGAGGGGGTACCCTCATGAAAAAATCAGCACGAGGGCGTGGTAACTCCTAGAGGTTAGTCACCTTCCACAATTTTTCGCTGTAACACTTTTGACAGCCAAAAATTGCTTCATTTCTCTTTTTTTCTCAATTGCCTCAACCGTTCAACTTTACTCGAGAATATCTCAAAAACTACGCCTCCCGGAAAAATCCGAATGCACATATCCGATAGAAAATTTAATTCTCTACAACTTTTGTCGTGGTCATTATGGTCGTAGAACGCTTAGATTTCTCAGAAATCTCACTTTTCGGTGAGCAAGGCGAAAAAAATGCGTTTTTTTTCATATAATTTAGGAAAATTTTAGCTGAAACTTTTTTTCTAAAAGAGATAGAGGTCTGCGGTTTGTGGCATTTGATTCAGCTTAAAATTTTCTATAAGATTGGACCAAAAAATTTTTTTCAATTCTTTCAAATTTTTCTCAAATTTGTGTGAATTGTTTTTTAAAAATCACATTTTTGGCCCTCCACCCCCCAAGCAAACTTTGGAAGCCACGAATGAGCATATTGGTGTATTTTAAGCCTAGAATCAGAATTTGGCCATGAGAACTGAAATACAGAACTTTTTTTTTCGACTTGTGTAATTTAGCAGGATCAGAGACTTTCTGATTTTTTCATATACTTAGTCCGGTATTTTTATTCATTATTATGAATTTTCTAAAACCTCGTACCTTGAATCGTAACTCTCCAACTGGCGGCTCGGCATAAGGAATACCATAAAATTGCTTGAACAATCGACCATTCTTTGTCTTGCCAACGGTGCCATTGATGAACCCATTACCTACCTCGAGTAAATCGGCATTCACATCGACGACAATAATTATCAGTAAAAATACACCCAACTTCGCGAACATTTTCTTTTCGATTCGCATCTTCTTGATAAAATTGAGTATATTATATTATTATGTAAATAGGAACACGTTTAACGGATGTGTAAAACTATACGTATTTTCGAGAACAAGTTTACAATATCAATAGGTACCGCGAATTCAGGTTATCACGTATCATTGACCCCAGTCACTAAATTTTTGCATTCGTTGAAAAAATTGATAAAATAGATATTGGAAGTTTATTTGATTTAATTATCAATGTAAAAAATACGCCCCTCTGAATGGCAGGAGGAGGGGTTAAAAATGAAAATATGACTATAATAATGTGAATTTTTTCAAAATTTCATGTTTTGAAAGTCCTACATTGCGAATATGGTAGTGTTTTCATCGTAGTAGTGAGGAATGAAAGTGGTACCAGGATAAAAATTGAAATTTCGTAATTTTTGCGAGTGGTAATTCTATCAAAATCAATATTTTTGAAGTTGTAGAATTTGAATTTGAAATTTTTTCAGTGCGGTGAGGCGTAATTTTTCATCTCCCAGAGAAAACTTCAAATATTTGTGTTTCTTGACTCGAGACAGTGAATCAATTCATGGTTTTCAGGTTCCTTCAAGTGTGTACTTTTGTCTCGTTTTTTTACTTTCGTGAGTTATTGTATTTTTGTGAAAAAATTCTTCCTTTAAGGGATCAAAAAAAATGGAAAAAATTAATATGGTCAATAATGGTTTGAATATAATGGCTTTCCAAGGCCCTAAACCTCATTTTGAAGTTCATTATATTTTTAAACTCGAAATGGACTTCAAAGAAGTTTTTCAGATCACGCGAACCGTGCAATAACATTACCTGGGTGCAAAATTACAACTATACATTTGTTCATTACCTACATTTAATAAATTGTGGCTTACAAAATACTTGAAAAAAATTGGCCAATATGGCATGGCCTATGACGATACATATTATTTTATACGTTTTTCCATCCTAGTGATAAAGATTCCCAAAAATCGAATCTCTCTCTGAGGAGTTTCTTCTCCATGACTACCGTGTCACTTTTGATATGTAAATATTCGACATCATCTGTTTTCACAGGATTCCATAGTTTTTCTTTGGTGTTTCCATTAGGATCACTGCAATATTGAAATAATTATGATTGAGTAAAACATAGTGCAGATACATTGATGATGAAACAGCATGCCTACCGGTTATGAAAGACATGAAAAAATTAAGTTAATTTTTTTTAATGAAAAAATCAAATCATTTTCAATCATTTTTTTCTTCTTCATTAGCTGAGAATTGTTTTATATTTAATCTTTTTTGTTACTCTTGAAAGATTTCAACTTCATTTTTTCAACTTTCGCTACGATGTTTTTTTATTTTTGAAAAATAGGGCCACGAAAAAAACAGAAAAAAGGTATGAAAAAATTCCAATGTGTAAATCTGAATCGGTCAAATCTTGTGAAATTCTGCATTTTTAAATCACCCGGCGTGCAAAAAGAGCAGAAAAATTGACAGAAAAGAGCGGAAATTCTCACCGTCTGCTCCTTTGGACCCCCGTTGCACGTTGAACGGCCCTTTTTGACTTTAGCGCGTTAAACGATACTTTTTGACCCCACGTTGCGCGTGCATCGCGCATCGAAAGGTCAGCATGTCAGAAAGGAACAGAAAGGAGCAGAGAACGGCAGAAAAGAGCGAAGAGGAGCAGAAAAAAGAGTAGAAATTTTCAGCAGAAAGGAGCAAAATTTGTCTGCTCTTTTCGTACGCCGGACAGTGAAATTAATTTTCATTAAAAATCAGTACGTTTGTACAATTTTTCACTCATTCTCCAGTTTATCAAAGAATTAGTAATTTTTGATTGAAAAATTAATGAAACGAATTTCGGAAAATGTGTTCGAATTGATCAAATAGGTCACCAATATGGGTAATTTGTAATTACAGATGCGAGATGCTGAAGTTATTTTTATAGACTTTTCTCCAGTGCTAGAAATTTCCAAAAAAGTTTGGAGGCTTTGAAACATCTGGAAACCACTTCTAATCAATTTGGGAGGTCAAAAATAGGGTACTTACCGAATTTCAGCCTTTTTCGTTGATTAGATCAAATTTTCATTTCTGCAAGACGATGCAATGGGGTAATTTTGAAATTTCAAAAATTAGTCAAAATTCGAGAAATGAACTTTGGCTCTTAAAATTTTGGATGTGGAACTCTTTTTTGATTTATTTTTGTTTCAAGACGAACATCTTTTAAAATAATTATGCACTTACGCTGAGATAGCGAAATTTGTCCAAAATTTCAGCAAAGTTTCTGATACTTTTTTGTCTTGAGGTGTCCATCTGGCTTCAAGAATTTCTTTACGGAATAATAAGGGGAGTTCCTCAGCATGACTGACACCTGAAAAAAATCATATCAATTATTGATTTGACAATTTTCTATTTAGCCAACTGTTCTATGTACGATTAACGATAAAAATGAAAAATATATATACCTAGATCTAATTTAGTGTTTCCTGCTGAATTTTGAAAAGAAACCGATCCTTTGTGATCGTACAAATACACGTATTGCTGATCATGGCTCGATTGTATGGTTTTCATCAAAGGGTAGAAAAAAGTCGAATCTGTGATCATCTGTGGAATAAGAATTCGTTTTCCAATGAGTTTTTATCAATTAATGTCGCGAATTTTTCCATAATTTTTTTTCCTTACATCGACGAACTTTAAAGCTGTATCTTCTCCTATATCCTTTGTGCCAAAATAAAAGTCGATAATTTTCTACGTCGTGTTATCAACGTTTTCTGGCCCAGTCACATAAAAGTACTCATTAATCAATGGTAAAATTCGTTTTCTATTCGTGTTTACAATTTTCATCAACGATGCTCCGTTCTTGAGAAGTTCTAAATGATGAGGAATTATCTTGTTTTACTGAACGTTCAAGTTTTGGATACATTATCAAATGAATTCACGTAGGTACTTCTGATTTTAAGAATTCCTTCGCCCGAATTTACGCCAGTAATCCATGGTACTTTTGTTTGATATGTGTCGTTGGCCGGTTTCTGTGACAGAAATGGCTCAGTTTTTACATTCGATTCGATCATTGGCTTGAATGAGATGCCGGGTTCGGTGTCCCAAATCTTCAGTATAAAAATTCAAAAGAAAGAACTCGTAAATAATAATTGGAAAATCAACAAGAACGAGGGTGAAGATATGAACCCGTACGTATAATCTGGTTCCCAATCCGTAAAAATCTTCGGCCGGAATATGTTGCAAGCATTTCAACATTTCAGCTTCGTCTTTGCGGTAACACCCTGCTATGACAACAAGACCCGTAGCCATTGCTTCGCCATACCCATCGTAGTGAAGAGACCAAGGGGCAAATCCGCTACCGCTTTGCATAATCGCTTTTTGAAACAACCCTGAGGATCATTTGATCGATTTCGTTAGTCAGAAACGAAACAATGGGGGAGGAAGGGTCATATTTTCACAAAAGATCGGAAAATTCTGTACCGGGAAATTTTAATGTGAATCGGGAAATTTTGTCTAAAAGTCGGCTAATTTAGTTGAAAATTGATTGAAAATGTGCTGATTTATAACGAAAGGGTATGGTAGGATAAGGGGGTCGAATCTACCAAAGAGGGTAGACCCTATGGAGAAAAAATTTTGACAAAATTTTCAGATCCCACCCACCTATTTTCCGAGATATAGTCAAAAACGTGTTTTTCAAGTTGAGATTTTATTTTTTATCTCTCTCGTTGTTTTCAAGATAAAAAACTGTTTTTTTTGCGACTTCTTATCAATAGGGGGTACGTACAATAATTTTTTCGATTTTTTTCAGTCACTACTTTCCGAGTTACGCGGATTTCAAATTTTAAAATCGCCATATGTCAAAAATGAGACCAGAGTTAGTCGAGAAATTTTTTTAAGAAATGTATTTTTGTAGTAAGAATATACCATAAAAATTTCAGAATTTTTCATGTGGTGGAACGGGGTCAAAAAAATTGAAAACCGCATTGATATTTCTTTAAAACATTTCGCGATTGACTCTGGTCTCATTTTTGAGATATGGCGATTTGAAAATTTCAAATCCGCGTAACTCGGAGAGTAGTGACCGAAAAAATCGAAAAAAATTATTATACTTACCTCAGGGATTGATAATAAGTCGCAAAAAAATCAGCTTTTTATCTTGAAAACAACGCGATATAAAAAATAAAACCTGAAAAACACGTTTTTGCCTAAATCTCGGAAAGTAGGTGGGGTGGTGGGGGTCTGAAAATTTTGTCAAAATTTTTTCTCGATAGGATCTACCTTTTCCCTTGGAATCGTTCGAAAAGCTTTCCAGGGCAGATTGGACCCCCCTTATCCTACCATACCCTTTGCTGACTTTTTGATAAAATTTGCAGATTTACAACAAAATTTGACAACTTTTGTTGAAATTTTTTCATGAAGTCGGCAAATTTTGATGCAGACTTGTACGAAAAAGTATGAAATAAAAAAGCACAAATTCCTACCTTATGTAGCAAAAAAACAACGCGAAAAAACACAAGATTTCGTAAAAAGAAGTTCGAAGAGCACGAAATTTTTATTCCAAAGTTATAGAATTTTTTCAGACAATAAACCATTAAAATACAAACTAAGTATTTCCTTTTTGAAAATCATCAATTTTTCAAATCTTAGTCCTCACTTCGCTTGGGCATATAAAGCCCAAAATGTATATCAGAGATCTTAAAATACTAAAATATTGATTTGAAAAATGAAGAAATTCCAGCTTTTGGATGCATTTTTATTGGCGACCTCGAATAGAATTTCCAAAAAAAATCGATTTTTTTTAGAAGGGAGGAGGTCATTAAAGAATATCGTGTTTTTTGGAAGTCAAAAAAGTGGCACGAAAAAAGCATTCAGCTTCTGGATGCATTTTTCTTCAAAACTTTTCCCCTACAATTCATTCTCAAAATGATGGTATGAAGGTATGGACTCTTTCGCTTTCCATTCCAGACAATTGAATATTTTGAAACGGAAAAAATTTTGTCCTTATTTATCAAGGAACTTGGTAACGATCTCGAATGGAATTTTTAAAAGTTTTTGTTTTTTTTTAAAAGATAGGAGTTCATTAAGGAGTATATAGTTTTTTTCAAGTTAAAAAATTGGCACGAAAAATGCACGAATTTTTGTTTTTTATTTTCAATGCGACCGGTTGGTAAAATTTCTCCTTTTTTAAAAATGTCAGTGGGCAAATTTTTCATTTTCGCCCTCGAGATTTTTGCCCAAGTTTCGTCCCTGTCGTTAGTTCACTCGAATAATTATTATATTTGATATTCAAGTTACCTTTGCTCAATGGAGAAAACATGTGTAAATGTACAGAAGCTGACCCGGCACTTTCTCCCAACAACGTTACGTTCTCAGGATCGCCGCCAAACTGCGCGATGTTTTCTTTAACCCATCGTAATGCCAAAGATTGATCTTTCATGCCGAAATTACCGCTTATTACGTCGTTGTTCATTCCAAAGAAGCCTGCGAAATCATTAATTTTCGGATCATTCAATTTGAGAGTATTAAGTAGGGGCCTCTTTTTCCTGTAAATTGGCCGATGGGAAGGAGAGGGGTGAGGAATCGCAAGATTACCCCTTTTCCTGTTTGTCTTAAGCTCTGGCTGCATCCCCAAAAGAATCGAAAAATTGAAAAAAAAATTAGACAATGTTGCCAAAAATGGAATTGGTTCTCACTTTTCACAATCTTAGTTCGGATATTTTTACCTATAAAAACCATCTACCGCAATTTTCCATGGCCGTTACCTTTCATCTTGGCCATTTTTGAAAAATTCAAAATAATGATTTTTATTTTTTTCAATAATTTTTTGGAGTAAAAGTGCAATTTGAGGACCATTTCTTCATAAAGAAACAAAAACTCAGCTTTTTTTGATTGTTTACAGAATTGACAAAAAAGTGGCCTTCCCTAATACTGCAAAAATGGTGATTTTGAGGCACGATTTTTGGCTAAAATTGTTTAATTTTTAAGGCTTCAAAACCATTTAGGTAGAAGTAAAAAGTAAATCAAAGGGAAAAAAATTCTCGTTAAGTCTTTTTAAAGATCTATACAATCTTCTGGCCCTGCCTCAAAATTAAACTTTCGAAAGAGATGGCGAAATAATCTGCTCTCGTATTTATATATGACGTAAAAACTTTACCTAAGACTCCCAGTCGGTAATTAATATTTACAAAAATCACATCTTTCTCCATAAAATAATCCGGAGTATAATCTATTCCTTGGCCGAATAAAAATGCACCTCCATGAATTCCAACGATTACTGGAGTTTTCCCGGAAGGTTTAAATAACTCCTGAAACAATTAAATAGTGTTACGAGTTAAAGGGTATTATTTTTTTCTTGTAAAAGTAATAAATGGTAATTTTTGTTTACATCTGGTACGAAAACGTTCAAATAGAGACAGTCTTCTTTTCCGCCGACAGGACTATCTTGATCAAAGTGTTTGTTAGGTTGGATACATTTTGGAGGAAGCCTAGAAGCGTCTTTTACACCGGACCACGATTTGACTGCTACTGGGGGCTATTAGTACAACAAAAAAATAAATATTAAGACACGAAGATCTAAAAAGTCTCAGATTTTGCTAAGTTAGGATTGAAACTCATTCGTATACCAAATTTCACGTCCCTTTGACCAGGAATAGAGTTATAAGTCTCCAAAGTTGAATTATTTTAAAATAAATTTAATATTTCGTGTTTTTCATCTTCAAATGCTATAGATTAATTGATTTATTTCAAAACAAAAACAGGTTATTTGATGTCTAACTAAATCAGTTATTAATTTTCCTCGGAATCAATTTTTTAATGTGTTATCGAATTTTTATAAAAATCTATCTATAATTCGGATTCCATGGGAAATCTTTTTCAAGAAAAATTACGAAAGAACGAAAAAAGTTGGTACAAATGAAAAAAATTGCAAAAATACGAATTAAAAAAAATTCTAAATTGCAAAATTTTGATAAAATTTGATGTAGTTACCTACGATTTTTCCCTCTTTATTTTATTACGAGTCCTGACTTTTTATAGAATTTTATGCAATCAGCAGCGTTGCCAGGGGGGTCCAGGGGTCTGACACATGTTGGTTTGTTTCAAAATGTGGATTTGGGGCCTACAGAACAGGTTTCACTCTAGTTCTCAAGAATTGAAATGAACAATTATCCCATATGTTTCTAAATCACAGATCTTCGAAGTTTTCGAGCTTTTTATTTAAAAAACACAAAAAAGGTGTTGAAATAATTTTTTTAATCCAAAATAAATAACACCATTGTTTTTTTCGTAAAACTGTATTTCCGAAACTGCAATTAAAAAATTCCCAAGCATATAAGCGCACCCAGATGGGGAAATTTTTCATTTCAATTCTTGAGAACTGGAGTGAAACCTGCTCTGTAGGCCCCAAATATCTGACATTTTCATAAAAATTCATTTTTAAAACATATTCATGATTAAAAGCTTTCGCTCTAAATCAAAACTTGCCTAATTTTTTCTCCGCTCGGAGTCAGAGAGAGCTAAAATTTTGTACCGATGAGTTTCAAACTGAAAGATACGTACTTACAATCTTTAAAGAAGAAAAAATTAGTAGGTTGGAAGACTTTCCGATTTTTCACATGATCTTAATAATGTACTGGTAATTTTTATTCATGTTATGAATTTTCTAATACTTCGTACCTTGAATCGTAATTCTCCAACTGGCGGCTCGGCATAAGGAATGCCATAAAATTGCTTGAACAATCGACCATTCTTTGTCCTCGCAACGGTGCCATTGATGATCCCATTATCCAACTTTACTAAATCGGCATTCACATCGACGACAATAATTATCAGTAAAAATATACCCAACTTCGCGTAAATTTTTTCTTCGATTCGCATTTTCTTAATAAAATTGTGTGGTATGTAAATAGGAACACTTTTAACAGATGTGTAAAACTAGGTACTTTCGAGAACAAGTAAATATTATCAATACTGCGAATACACTAAAGGTTATCACGTACCACTGACCCCAGTTATTAAAATTTTACATTCGTTGAAAAAATTGATACAAAAGATGTTTTTCGGAAGTTTATTCGATTTAATTAACAATGTAAAAAAATTTTGCTTCTCTGAATGGTGGGAGGGCTTAAAAATTGAAAATATGTCTACTAATACGGTAGTGTTTTCGTCGTAAGAATGAAGCATGAAGGTGGTACCGGATGGAAATTTAAATTTCGTAATTTTTTAGGGCGATATTTTTGTCAAAATCAATATTTTCGAAGTTGTAGAATTCGAATTTGAAATTTTTTCATTGTAGTGAGGGGTAATTTTTCATTTCTCAAAAAAAAAATTCAAAAATTTTTGTTTCAAGACTCGAGACAGTAAATGAATTCATAGTTTTCAGGTTCTTTCAAGTGGGTGGGTACTGTGTCTCGTATTTTTACCTTTACCGAGTTATCCATTCTTTTTTTGTTTTTGTTTCTGTGAAAAAATTCTTCATTTCAGGGATCCAAAAAAAAAAAAAGAAAAAATTTGATATAGTCAGTAATAGTTTGAATATAATGGCTTTCTCAGGCACTAAATCTCATTTTGAAGTTCATTGTATTTTTAAACTCGAAATGGACTTTAAAGAAGGTTTTCAGATCTCCTGAACCGTGCAATTACATTACATAAAATTGGGTGCAAAAATACAACTTCGTTTGTTCACTACATTTAATAAATTGTAACTTACAAAATACTTGAAAAAAAAAATGGCCAATATGGCTTTACATATTTTATACGCGTTTCCATTCTAGTGATAAAGATTCCCAAAAGTCGGATCTCTCTTTGAGGAGTTTCTTCTCCATGACTACCGTGTCACTTTTGATGTGTAAATATTCGACATCATCTGTTTTCACAGGGTTCCATATTTTTTCTTTGGTGTTTCCATTAGGATCACTGTAAATGATGAAACAGCATTTTACTGGTCACGAAAGACATGAGAATAGTAGATTTTTTTCAAGAATAAGTCAACGAATTTTCAGTCATTTTCTCCTTTAATTGCAGAGAATTGTTCAATATTTAATCTCTTTTTCAACTCTTGAGAAATTTTAAACTGTTTTTTTTTTTTAAATAAAAAAGTCATGAAAAATATCCACTCTTTAAATCTGAATCGGTCAAATCTTGTGAAATTCTGCATTTTTGAATCGGCGAAATAAATTTTCATTATAAATTAGTGTTTTTCTTTTTATACAATTATTCAGTCCATTCTTCATTGTCAAAATACTAATAATTTTTGATTGAAAAATTAGGGAAGCACAATTGCATAAATTTTGCTTTAGAGCCAAAGCTCTTGAATCATGGAGATGTTTTATGATTTTTTTATTAAAATATCAATGTTTTTTTTCGGTTCATGACGTTTTATTAAAATATGTATCAGATATTCATGTTTTTTTTTCAACTTCAAAAACTTCTAAAAAAAAAGTCTGACGAAACGTTGAAAAGTTACGGATGTCAACATTTTTGTTTTCATTTCTCATTTATTGAAATTTCATAGCAATTTTGTAAATTGACAAAGAGAGAAAAAAACTACTGAATTATGATTTTCGATGAAAAAATGTCGAATAATTACTTTTTTGTACAATTGACGACTTTTTGTTAGAATTTTATATATTCAAGCCTTTTTCTTTTTTCTAATCTCTTAGTTGCATACAAGAGAGGTATCCCAACTGGAGATTAAATTTTGAGCCGAAACAAAAATAAATCGTAAGTACATCATAAAAGAACCCCACATCCAAAATTCTTGGAGCTAAAGTTGAATTCTCAAATTTCGGCGAATTTTTGAAATTTCAAAGTTACTCCATCGTCCTGCAAAAATTAAAATTTGATCTAATCAACGAAAAAGGCTGAAATTTAGTAAATACCCAATTTTCGACCTCCCAAATCGATTGGAAGCGGTTTCAAGACGTTTCGGAGCCTTTAGATAATTTGAAGAAAAGGCCATAAAAATCGTCTGTACATAAATTTTAGCACCTATAGTAGCGAGTTATCCATATTAGTGTCTTTGAACCTGCAATTATGAATTTCGGAAAATGTCTTTGAATCGATTAAATAGGTCACCAAAATGGGTAATTTGTGATTACATGTGGTAAAGTTCATATGAACCATTTTAATTGGATTTTCTCCAGTCTGGAAATTTTAAAATTTTTTTGCAGGCTCCGAAACGTCTGGAAACCGCTTCCATATGAAGGCGAAAATAAGATATTTACCAAATTTCAGCATTTTTCGTTGATTAGATAAAATTTTAATTTTTGCAGAGCGATGGTGGTAATTTTGAAATTTAAATTTGTCAAAATTCGAGAAATGAACTTTGACACCTGAAATTTTGGATATGGGGCTCTTTCATGATGCAGTTTTGATTTTTTTTCAGCTTAAAATTTTATTTCCTGTTGGCGATACCGCCCTTGGAATTAATTTTAATATACCTATTGACGAGACAAAAAATGATAATCAAAGACATCTCAGTAACATTTTCAGACTTCATAATTATTCTAATCTAACTGTACTCAGCATGGACTGATTGACCTAGTGGTCCAAGAAAAATGCAAAACAAATCAACAAAATACCATAAATAAATGTCATTATGTCGGACGATTCATTAAAATTTTTCCAAGTTTTCGAATGTGCAACAAAAAGTCTTTGTATCGATTCGTCAATTTTTTTCCGTTTTTAAAAGTCCAACAAAATATCATCATGTCAACGATCTTAAAAATTTGATTGCCAAAATATGATCGCTCATTTTATAGGTTGACCCCCCCCCCCCTTCTACTTATAACATATCTATGTTAAACTTAAAATTACTGATTCTTGATGAAATTCAATTCACTAGCTAGTTCAAAAATACAGATGTAGCGGGAGACTTTAGCGCCAACGACTAGGGCAACAGTGCTTTCTGTGTGCGCCTGCGCCGAAATGGACTGTTGGGATGTCCGGATTTACGAGATGCGAGATTTTTAGTACGTTTTGCTTTGCATCAGAGGCGTGACGAAGCAATATTTCTGGGGGGGTGAAGCTCAAATTTTCCCAACTATTTTCCGAGAAATTCCCAACTATTTTTCCTACTTCCCAAAAAAAATTCCCAACTAGGTAATTTTTATCGTGGCTGCCCAGGTGTTGTGAAAAAAAAACAAATAAACACACTTGACAAAATTTCAAATTTCAACTTGAATGTAGCCTTGAGAGGCAGTGATATGGACAGAGACGAAACTTAGGCAAAAGTCTGAAGGGGTGAAAATAAAAGATTTGCTAGTTACATTTTCAAAAAAAGGGAACTTTTCATAAATTGCACGCAAGCCATTGCAATTTTTACCTTGTTTCAGTCAATAAAAAAATCTAGGTTAGACTAGGTAACATATGTATTGATAATTATTTTGTTAAGATTTTTACAGATTTAATAATGTGTTGAGCCCGAGCGAAGCGAGGGCAAAATTTTTTAGCGAAAATAGACTTTCAAAAATTGAAAATTCAACACACTTCTCTCATTGAGATTTTCCAAAATGTGACCAATACTTTCGAATTCTTCTCTATTCCTGCTTTCTGTTTTCAACATCGTGGTCACTGACATCACAACAAATAGAAAAACAATTTGCAAGATATGGAACGTAATATTTAACCCGAGCGAAGCGAGGGCAATTATTTTTTTTTGAAAAATGTATGATAAAATAAGCAAAAGAACCACTATTCTGAATTCCTTCTTAAAGATTTTTGAAAAGCGTGTCTTGAAAAAAAACAAAGGGGTTCAATAGTGATCATTTGGCGAAAAAGGGTGGCTTTAGTGACTAAGCGTGAAAATAGGGGACAGCCATTTAAAAGCTGATTTCTGTCTGAGGCCTGTAAAACCAATAATAAATGAGAAGGAAATTTTTTTTCCCCTTCAAAAAGTATTCAATATTGTCAAGTTTTTTCAACGTTCCCAAGTAAGTACAACTTTTCAAAAACTTGGGAATTTTAACTTTTTTGAATCTAAACTTGAGAGAATTGGAATAAGTTGGGAAAAAGTTGGGAATCCCAAATTCACACAATTTTCCAAGTCCAAATTAGGGATTGTGATATTCTCAATTTTTTCAGCTTTCCCAAATCCAAACTTCAAAAAAGTTGGGACAATTTGGAAAAAAGTTGAAAATCTCAATTGTACCCAGTTTTCCTAAAATTTGATTAGGGATTGTGATTTTCTTAAATTTTTTCGACTTTCCAAAATTCAAACTGCGGAAAAGTTGGGACAAGTCCCAACTTTTCCCAATTTTCCCACTTTTTCCTGATTTTCCCAACTTTTCTCAACTTTGGAATCGTCTGGGGGGGTGACGCACCCCCCCCCCCCGTTAGTCACGCCTCTGCTTTGCATTATCGAATAGTTCTTTTGTTAATGGCCCTATGCTTTTGCATAGTGAATAGTGTGTATTGTGAATGATTTATTATGAGAAATATATTCGTCTGCCACATTAACTGGCGTTTTTATTAATAATCAGTTAATGTATGAAAGATCTATGTGTTTCACACACAGAATTTTACCAGTTTTGACTTTACTGATTTAGAATTACAGAACAGTAGGCGATCAATGTGGAACCAAACTTATTCGATGTAGATGTACTCTCTCATTTCTAAATCAGTGAAATACATCAAAAATCACTAAAAAAAAAAACCAGCCAGAATTGCAGTACAGTAATAAATCAGTGAAAATTTTTTCACAGCAAGTCAGTGAAAGAAAATCGCTGGAAATCAGTGAAAATTCACTAAAAAATCAGTGATAATTTTGAAATTTACTGAAAAATCTGTGAAATTTTTTGAATGATTAGTGAAAAATCTCTGAAAATCAGTGAATTTCACTGATTTTTCCTGTGCTGCAATTCTAACTGTTTATCAGGGATGTTTCATTGATTCGAAAAGAGTAGGTATGTCTTTTAAAATGCACTTACGCTGAGATAGCGAAATTTGTCCACAATTTCAACAAAGTTTCTGATACTTTTTTGTCTTGAGGTGTCCATCTGGCTTCAAGTTTTTCATTGCGGTATAATAAGGACAGTTCGTCGCCATGACCGACACCTGAATAAATATTTAGTTAACGATTTTACATTTAGTCAACTGTTCCTACGTATACGATTTATGATGAAAATAAAGAACAATACCTAGATCTATTTTGATGTTTCCTGCTAAATTTTGAAGAGAAAACGATCCTTTGTGATCGTACAAATACACGTATTGCTTATCATGGCTCGATCGTATGGTTTTCTTCAAAGGGTGCAGAAAAGTCGAATCTGTGATCATCTGTACAATGAGAATTCATTTTCCAATCAGTTTTTATCGATAAAAGTTGCAGATTTTTCCATAATTTTTTTTCCTTACGTCGACGAACTTTAAAATTGTATCGTCTCCTATATCCTTGGTGCCGAAATAAAAATCGATAATTTTCTGCGTCGTGTTATCAACGTTTTCTGGCCCGGTCACATAAAAATAGTTATTAACCAGTGGTAAAATTCGTTTTCTCTCCGCGTTGACAATTTTCATCGACGATGCTCCATTCTGGAGAATTTCTAAAATGATAATGATTTTCTTTGCTTTACTGAATGTTCGAGATTTGGATTCATTATCATTAATGAATTCACATACCCAATATTTTGAGTGCTCCTTCGGCCGAATTTATGCCAGTTATCCATGGTACTTTTGTTTGATATGTGTCGTTGGTTGGTTTCTGTGACAGGAATGGCACAGTTTTTACATTCGATTCGATCATTGGCTTGAATGGGATGGCAGGTTCGACGCCCCAAACCTAAGATTCAAAATTGAAGATGTATGTACACCTATTAGTAAATATTAATTGGAAAATCAGCTAGAATGAGGGTAAAGATATGAACCCACGTATAATCTGTTTCCCAGCGCTTGAAAATCTTCGGCCGGAATATGTTGGAGGCATTTCAAAATTTCCGTTGCGTCTTTGCGGTAACACCCCGATACGATTAGGAGACTCGTAGCCATTGCTTCGCCATACCCATCGTGGTGAAGGGCCCAAGGTGCGAATGCGCTACCGCTTTGCATAATCGCTTTTTGAAACAATCCTGAGAATATTTTAATCGATTTAGTTAGTTCACTCGAATGATTATCATACGGTATGACACAAAAGTCTTAGTCACTTGAAACACTTCTCATTATCTCAGAACTGAAAAGAGACGGTTCAATCTGGAGATATCAAAAAAAGTTTGAAACAAAATTTGTAGAGAATTAAGGACTTGGCATTTTACGTTCTGTAATTTTTTTTTCATCTAGCAATGGAGCAGAGGTATGGCTTGAAAAACAAAAAATTACACTGAAATCTATTATACGACATCTTCTTTCCATTGCAAGATGGAAAAAAAGTTATTTAACAAAAAATGTTGGTTTTTTGATTCTCTACAACTTTTGTTTCAAATTTTATTTCATATATCCACTTCTTTGGATATTATTGACAACTGGTTCGAAACTGGTGAACCGGTTTCAAAAAAACATCACATTTTAATCGCGTCAGTGTGTAGACTTTATTTCAATAAAAAAACCAGACCCCCATTTTTTGACCCGAACCGGTTTCTCAATTTGTGGACACCATATAGGTCGGGCTGAAAGTTTGATTATCGATCTTTGATGTCCTCAACCCAGGAACACATTGCAGTTTGAACCGTCTTCGTTTCTTTTTTCAGTTCTCAGATGTTGAGAAGTGAAGGGTTTCAATTGAACAAGACTTGTATCATAAGGGTAAGGTGCCCCATTATCGCCCACTTTTTTTTGAAGTCTCACCATTTCAAAAGTTTAAGGGCTGGAAATGTCATTGATGGCTTAATGGATACCTACATCCTTCCCCTACAATTGTGGAAAGCCCCGGGGCCATCCGTTAAAATTTAGTATTTTTTAGGAATTTTTTTCTGAAACATGTCAAAACGCAAGGTTGAAATTTTGGGTTCCCAATATCGACTACCGTCTGATTTTGTCCGCTATGAACGGAATCTACCGGAAAATATTTTTTTTGTGTTTCTCTTTCACAGATGAACAATTTGAGACCAAAATGACAACCCTACAACCAAAATTCGAAAACGAAATCACTTGAAAACAACAAATTACATTAGATTATAGGTGGTCGATAAAGGGACACACCATAAAAATGAACTTTGAGTGAATTTCTTTTTTACTTAAAGTTGTAATTATTAAAATGCGATGATTACATCAGAAACTTTGAACTTTCTCAATCACAAAAACACTAGAAACATTTAATTCGATAATTTTAAGAAAAAATTCCAAGGCGTGCAAGCAATTGCTAAAAAAAAGTTTTTGGCCTTCCAACTTCTTCTTTTCTATTTTTCTCCGCGAGTTTTGGCTTTCAGGATGTCGGAGTGGTCTTATTTTTCCGGATTTTCTATGAAGAATATGAAAAAAAAAATTCGGCTCGCTGTCGCCCATAGCGCCGGAGATAGACGAGGTGGTCGACATTGGGCACTAGGCGATAATGGGGCACCTTACCCTTACTGTATTATTAATGTTCAAGTTGGCTCATTCCATGTCAATTCGATCAGGTTTTGACCTTGAGTCTTCCGATTGCGCTCAAAAATTTTTTACGGGTTCCCCTCGATGGTCTAATGAAGGAATCACCGTCATTTCTATTCTAATTCTTCAGGGGGTGGGGGGGGGGCCCTCATAATTTTCGCACAATTGGGATCTTTTGCATAACGGCTCAACTTTGAAGGCTCATATCTCCAGATTGGTTCAGTCAAAAATGAATCTGTTGGTGCAGTTTTGTAGAGAATTGAAAGTAGATTCAAAATTGGTAATCACATTTTGAAAAGTTCAAAGTTGAGCTTTTGTGATGAAAGCTCACTTTCAAGATAATTATAAAAGCTGAAGGCTATCATTTAAAAATCTGAAAAAATTACTGTAAGGGAAAATTTTTATTTATTTTTCAACTAATTACTTTTCAAGATGGGATCTCAACACCCCTAGGGGGCATAGGGGTCCTCAACTTTGGTCAAAATTCAAAAAAATTGCAAAAATGAATTAGCACATCGATTTCTACTAATTCGAAGGCACTGAGTTCGCATATGTGCTCAGTTTTTTCATCCGACCCCATTGAACCCCCCCTATCAACCCCCTTGATGAGGTCAAAATTCAAAAAAATAAAAAATAACGTGTGACATGTCGTTTGTTAGGTTTTTGGGGGCACTGAGTTCGAATATTTGCTTATTTTTTGGATTCGACCCTTTAATGCCCCCCTAACCCTCCCAATTTTGAGAAACACTTGCAAAAAATGAAAATATCGTGCGGCATATCGATTTCTACTATTTTAATGGTGCTGAGCTCGATTATCAACTTAATTTTCCGATCTGCCTCTCCCATCCTCTACAATGACCCCAATCCATAAAAAGACTGGAATTGATGACATTTTTTAAAAATAACGATGAAGTTTTACACCACAAATAGTAGGATAAATTGAGGTCATTATAGGGTGGGGGAGGCAGATCGGAAAATTGAGTTGATAATCGAGCTCTGCATCTTCATTTTACTAAAGATCGATATGCCGCGCGATATTTTCATTTTTTTGCAAGGGTCTCTCAAAATTGGGAGGTTAGGGGGCACTAAGAAGTAGAATCCAAAAAATAAGCGAATATTCGAACTCAGTGCCCCCAAAAACCTAGCAAACGACATGTCACACGTTATTTTTCATTTTTTGACGTGCTACTTCATTTTTGCAATTTTTTTGAATTTTGACCAAAATTGAGGACCCCGGCGCCCCTAGGAGTGTTGAGATCCCATCTTGAAAAGTAATTTATTGAAAAATGCATAAAAAGTTTTCCTTACAGTAATTTTTTCAGTTTTTTAAATAGTAGCCCTGAGCTTTTGTAATTACCCTGAAAGTTGAGCTTTCATCACGAATGCTCAGCTTTGAACTTTTCAAAATGTGATTACTAATTTTGAATTTCCGTTCAATTCTCTACAAAACCGCACCAACAGATTTATTTTTGACTAAACCAATCTCGAGTTATGAGCCTTCAAAGTTGAGCCGGTTTGCAAAAAATCCCAATTGTGCGAAAATTACGACGGCCACCCCCACCCCCTGAAGGATTAGGATCAAAATGACGGTAATTTCTTCATTAGACTATCGAGGGGAACCCGTAAAAAAATTTTGAGCGCAATCGGAAGACCCGAGGTCAAAACCTGCTGGAATTGACATGGAATGACTCAGTTATATACCTTTGCTCAATGGAGAGAACATATGTAAATGTACAGAAGCTGATCCGGCACTTTCTCCCAGCAACGTTACATTCCCAGGATCACCGCCGAACTGGGCGATGTTTTCTTTAACCCATCGTAATGCCAAGGACTGATCTTTCATGCCGAAATTACCGCTTATTATGTCGTTGTTCATTCCAAAAAAGCCTGCGAAATCATTAATGTTCGTATCAGTCAATTCGAGAGTATAAGGTGGAGTGGATCGTTTTCTCCATTTTTTCGTATAAGTTGATAGGAGGGGAGGGGGGGAATCGCAAGATTTCCCTGCACTATTTCTCTTAAAATCTGTTATATTTCCAAAAAAAATTGATAATTTAGAAAATGTTGCCAGAAATGGAATTAGTTTCCATTTTTCACATTCGCTCTGCTTTTCCGGGATTGAAAAAAATCTGAATTCCGAAATTTTCCATTTTATCTCCCATCTTGTCCATTTTTGAAAAATGAAGAATAATGCTTTTTATTTTTTCGATAATTTTTTTGGTTAGAGGTATCGGTTAGAAGGACCAATTTTTCTCGATTTTTTTACAGAGTTGACGAAAAGGTGATTTTTCTCGATAGCACGAGAAATGAGAACCAAAAAATACCAATATCATTTTTGGATAAAAAGTTGGTAGGTACAACTTTTAACTAAAATTTTATTTTCAAGTTTTTTTTGAGGTCTATATCCAATCTTTCGACCCTGTCTCAAAATTGAACTTTCGAAAAAAAGCAAAATTATCTGATCTCGAATCCATGTATGACAAACTTTACCCAAGACTCCCAGTCGGTAATTGATATTTACAAAAATTACATCCTTCTCCATGAAATAATCCGGAATATATTCCATTCCTTCGCCGAATAAAAATGCACCGCCATGGATTCCGACTATTACTGGAGCCTTCCCAGCAGGTTTAAATAACTCCTGAAACAATTGTAGAGTTTCTCGAATAAAAGGGTATTTTTTTCGTAAAAGTTATAAATGATAACTTTTGTTTACATTCGGTACGAAAACGTTCAAATAAAGACAGTTTTCTTTTCCGCTGACAGAACTCTTCGGATCAAAGTAATGGTCAGGTTGGATACATTTTGGAGGAGGTCTCGAAGCGTCTTTTACACCGGACCACGATTTGATTGCTACTGGTGGCTTTTAATACAAAAAAAAAACCAAAAAAATAGATATTAAGACATGGAGATCTAAACAGACTCAAATTTAGGATTGAAACTCTTTCGTCCAAATGAGGTGGGTCTTCAAAGTTAATTTATAATCGAAATCAGTGTTCAATCATCAATCGAGTACTTCTATTGAATGACAAATTAGGTTTAGGTATTTATCAAAGCTGATAAGAATTGATCATTCAACAAGCTTCGTGGAAATCGATTGTTTATCAAGTTTCTTGAAAATCGATGAGTAATAGGTTTTCATGAAAATCTGTTTTCAAATGTGATTAAAATCAGTCAATGATCGAATTCTATAAGAAATGACTTTCAAGGTTCGTACCGTGTACGAAAAGTGCAAAATTATAAATAAAAGTACCATACAAATGAGTAAAATTTCAAAAATTCAAATTTTTGAGAAAAAAAGCTAAAAGCACGAAATTTTGACAAAATTTGATCTACAAAAATAAATTTTTCCTGGTCATAAGATATTATTGAGTGCAAAAAAATACTGAATAGGTATACATAAAAAGGCATAGGTAAGATGAAGAATGAAGGTACGAATTTTGTTTTTTAAATTTTAGTACGAACCCTGAGTTTTTATAAAATTTTATACAATTCGAGCGTTTAGAAGATAAATTTTATACCACACATTGCCCTCGGTATAGGCCATCTGAAGATGGGATAGTCGTCTAGGTTCGCGTGTAACATCGGGGGGGGGGGATTTTCACTCATACATTGGTCGTTATCACAATTATTCTGCATCGCGTAGAAAAGGTATCAGTGAAATTCCCCTCTCCCCCCCCGATATTACCTGTGAACCTAGGTGACTATCCCATCTTTAGATGACGTTCCTGGTATAAAATCCATCTCCTAAACGCCATAAGAACGCGAGTTATTCAGATTTTTGTAATTTTTCGGTGTATTAATTAGGCGATTTCTCGAAATTCAAACCCTCATAGCTCCTCCCCATATCAACTTTAGGGGCTGAAATTTTGGCTGTGGAAGTTTTTGGTGATGCTCTACAAGCCTGTGAAAAAAATTTTCATTCCGCGTGTCCGACCTCGGGTAGCTCCCTTGTAAGATTTTGTTCGGATGAATTTCAAACTGAAAGATATAATCTTGAAGAAGAAGAACTTGGCAAAATCAGAGACTTCTTGACATTTTCACGTGGTTCTGATGGTAAGTATGTGTACTGGTAAATTTTATTCGTGTTATGGATTTTCTAAAACGTCGTACCTTGAATCGTAACTCCCCAACTGGCGGTTCGGCGTAAGGAATGCCATAAAATTGCTTGAACAATCGACCATTCTTTGTCCTCCCAACGGTGCCATTGATGATCCCATTACCTAACTTGAGTAAATCGGCGTTCACATCGACGACAATAATTATCAGTAAAAATACGCCCAACTTCGCGAAAATTTTTCCTTCGATTCGCATCTTCTTAATAAAATAAGAGTGTATGTAATTATGTAAATAGGAACACGTTAAACGGAAAAATAAAACTGGGTATTTTCGAGAAGTTCACTAGATCAATACCGCGAATACACTGAAGGTTATCACGTATTTCAATCGGCCATTAAAATTTTACATTCGTAGAAAAAATCGGTGTAAAAGATGTACTTCGGAAGTTTATTCGATTTAATTATCAATGGAAAATAAATTAATTGGACTACCTAACGAATAGATAATTATAATTTTAGAGGTATTTTCTTCCTGTTGGTAACGAATTCCAAAAGTCGTATCTTTCTTTGAGGAAACCTTTTTCCATTACTGAAGAATTGCTGGTAATGTGAAGATACTCGATACCGTCGGTTTGTACTGGTGTCCATACTTTTTCCGTAATATGTCCATTGGGATCGCTGTGGAATTAAAATAGAAGTTTCACTTAATCTGTTGATCCCTTTTATAATCGTTTTTTAATTTATTTACATTTTTTGAGAATTTACTAGACTTTTTTAGCTGAATTTTTTCAATCAGTAAGCAAAAATAAATAAAAATAAGGAATTTTTTATATTCATTATAATAGTTGCTGAAGAGGTGGTCAAACAGGATATTTTGGCTTGATGAATCTAAATTTGGCATTCGTTTTTTCAGCTGTACATTTTCTTTTCTTGTGAAATGACAAGATTTCAAAAAAAAAAGAATTTTGAGGATATTTTTCTAAATTTTGAAATTTTTGATCAAATTTCGAATATCCAAATTTAATTATCGATTTTCGATTTTTTTTCTTACCAAGTACAAAGGTATATTTTGACAACCCTCGATAAGCAAACAAGTTGCGGTTCATGCCACGTGCTTGTAATTTTACTTTGTATATTTGAAAAGTAAGTTTTTGAAATTATCATTTTCAGGGGTGCTCAAAATTGACTCGTCGAAAAATGACCCAAAGTAATATTTATGAAATAAAAAAAAAAGTTTTAGAATTCCAGCTTATCAGAGTTTTTTAAATTTTAAAAACAGATGTTCGATGTTAAATTTTTAGATGCCGGCAAAAATTTTGATTGAGCTGTAATTTTGGTAGAATAGAGGTTTTACGAAGTACGAACTTATTTGAACCATGAAAAGCTTTTTAGTAAAAATCAAAGAAAAATTTTTTAAATGAAATGTGAATAATTATTCTTTTGAAAAATTGGAACCTCTCCATTTTATCCAAAAATTGTCAATTATCAAAAAATTCTCCTTTATATGTACTTAGGTATTTGACTTGGAAAATTTAGAAAAAATTTCCGTATTGGTTATAAAAATGCTCAGAATTTTCAACTTTTGAACATGTCGTCTCATCCATTTCGAAGAATTACTCATTGGGGGTGATTATTTCGTTTTTTTTTTCAAACATCGATTGCAGGGATGGCTAACAAGTTGTATCTAGATCTCAAAAAAATCTGGTAAAAATTTCACCTCCAGATTCCTCTCTCACTCCAAGGTCCTGGAGGGGAGGAGGTAGATGATGATGATGATGGGAAATCGTTATAGGTTGAAATATTTTTACGAAATATTGAAAGAACATTTCAAAACTCTTGAAAAAATCGGGTAAGATTGGTAAATGGATTCATTTTTTTTTGTAAAATTGGTAAAAACATTGATATATACTTTAATCCATCTTTTGTAAAAATTTTTTTCCAATTTTTGTCAGATTTTTTGAGTATAAATTTTAAGGATAAGGATGAAGTCATTAGGTGAAATTTTTATCAGAGTGTTTTTAGGTCTAGCCATCTTCAACTTTCGAAGAAAGAATTACGATACGATCGTTCCTATTGCCCATCAGTTCAAAATGGAACTTTATAAACAGTCTTCCTTCATGAAAACAAAAATTATACGAATAGATTAGTTCCTTCCCTGTATAGACATTTTATTTGTGGTATCAATTTTGAATCACCTCTTCCCAACCTGTTTTGGTAAAATAATTATCGACTTACGAATAGGTAGCGAAGTTAACCCAAAACCTAAGTAGTTCAGCGGATACTCGTTTATCCTCCGGTGTCCATTGCTTTTCATTTTCTTCATTTCGGAACAACAAAGGCATCTCGTCACCGTGGCAAACACCTTGAAAACAATGACCAAGCTTATAAAAAATGAAATCTACTCTCCAAAATCGATCATCAATTCACAAAATTCAAAACCTCGTCTATACCTAGTTCTCTTTTCAATCCAGCTTTTTCTGCTCCCGAATATGATCCTTGATGATCGTAATAATACGCATATCGAGTACCAGGATATGTCACCAAAGACCTTATCATCGGATACAAGAACATGAAATCGGTCATCAACTGGATAAATATACATCAAATTAGATATTATTTCGACGATGTCTTCGTTATTGACGTAGTCCAGGCAAATAACAGAAAAAATCTACTAAACCTCCGAACACTTCAATCCTGTTTTTTTTTTCGTATTTTACGTGCTTAATGTTCCACTAAACAACATACTAAAATGTACACCCCAGGAACCCTCCGCAACCCCCAGAGGAGGGGTTAATGTCTGCTGGAAACCGGGTTTTCGTGAATATCTCCTCAAATAATCTTCAAAATTGAAAAATAGTTATGAACAATCTTGTTCTACGTGTAATTTCCTATTAGAAGGTTTTTTTTTCTTCAAAAACACTCACTTTCTTGACCAAAAATTAAGGGTAAAGAACGTATATTTTCCCAATAATTACAGTATTTTTTGAAATAATTGAAATTACAACTGAAGTTACCCAAAATTATACCAGTGAAGAGTATGAAGTTGTTTTTTTTTTTTTAAACCAAATAGAGATTCGGAAAGACAGAAGCAAAACTCAGAATTTCCTGTTGCAGAAATTTTGTTCAAAATTTTTGGTGGCTCGAAGGGAGAAATTAAAAATTTTGGTAATTTTTTCTAAAAATAGTCGTCAAAGCTTTGAGTTTTTTCTCTTCCCCCTCCGATACACCAAAAATTATGCAAATCTTAATTCTGGGTTTTGCCTCTGTCTTTCCGAAGCTCTTTTTGGTTTTTTGAAGAAAACAACCTCAAAATCGTTTTCTAAATGCCAAAAAACCTCATTTTTGACACCAAACATGAAAATTTTCAAAATTTTGAATTTTGCGCCCCCTCTCTCCAACTTCTCTGACTGGTAAATCGGTTTTGGATCCAAAGGACGCAAAGAAATGTTTCGTTATCAGTTATGTGTCAGGTTATCACCAATAATAACACCGGTCAAAATTTTTCAACTTTTGAAATGCTGTTTGAGGTTTGATGGGTGATGCTTATATTATTTTTCGCGCTGATCGCGAAAAAAACAGTGAAAAAATTCC